>CM031878.1:7334471-7356280 GCA_018697195.1 Certhia americana | reverse complement strand
GGTCCAGGATGCCCGAGCGGAAGGCCAGCCGTAACACCAATCCCGTGCTGTTGCGGATGACGAAGCCGTCCGCAACGCAGGTCCAGCCGCTCCGTCTTGAGACGCTCGCCTTCACTCAGGAGACACCGGGTAGTAGCACCAGGACAAACTCAGCAAGGAACAGATGAGGCCCAGGCAAGATGGCGCCCAGCATGGGCCTCAGCTCCTTGGAGGGCTTCTGCTTCACCAGTGTGGCATTTTCAGACAAGTGCTTTTCTTTGGCATCCCCCTTTGGAAAGTTTCCATATTTTCCTGAGCGGTGGGTAATCAGTGTGTCCATTATTCCTTCACAGCCTCAACACCTGGTTAGCAACTTTGCTGCTGAATTCTTTTACTCCAGCTGGTGAAGAGAAATCCCAAGATTCTACATGTAGCTATTCACAATGTCCTCTCCAAAACTTGGCTGCTCACACCTGCAATGGTTTTTCATAAAAGAGGGAGTTACAACCACCGAAAAAAAACCCCAACTAAATCTTGGTGAGTGTCACAGCTCCTCTGCTCTGTCTCACAGCCCAGCCTCCCTGCCCTCTGGCACTGCTCACTTTGCTCTGCAGTGGCAGCCTGTTCACTGGCAGCTGTGTTGAGCCCTTTTGGAGCATGTCTGTGCCAGGATTCCTATGGCCTTCTCTTGGCTGCAGCTTCGCTCTGTCCTACAGAGCAAGAATGAAGGGAGGAAGGTCAAACTAGAGCCTGGACGAGAATGGGGCCAGGGCAAGGGGCTGGTATCTGAGCATTCAAGCTGGACATCTCAGTCTGATCTGTGTTTACATTAATTATGAGCCCTGCTGGATTTCCATCTCCTATCCACAACCTCTCTGCATTAAACACAGGCAGAGAAATGCTGCACTGAATTCTCCAGCCCCCCCCTGTGCCCCACCACATCCCCAAGGATGCAGCTGGCAAAAAATGTTTTATCTCCCTGCACTTTGCTCCTTCCCTGAACTGCATGGGGATGTGGGGGTGTGGGGATATGTTTCTCTTTCCCTTCAACTGCCTGTCCTCCTACCTATTCCAAAGCCATCACCCCAGGAAAGCCCCTCTGGCCCTAGAAGGGGGGAAGGGAATCTTCCACTATATCTTTGTCTCTGTTTTCTTATTATCATTCAGTTCTCCTAACTTATTACAATTCTGTAGCTCCTGGGCTTATGCCAGGCAAGATGCTGTTCTGCAGTGGGGCTGGAACGTGTTTTGGTACAGAGTACGAGGATAGATGTATTCATTTGAAGTTGTTGCAAGACCAGAACTACATCAAAACCTTGTTTTGCTGAGAAATGCACAGAAGGTGACATGTTCCAGCTGCATCAAGCATCCCCAAGCCAGCTAATGCAGCACAGCTGAGCATCGACTGCCAACAAAAACACAGGCAGGAGAAACAGAGGCTGGTGGATCGAGGCAATGCATTCTGTGCCACTTGGCTTATGGCTCCCCTGGCCCCTTCCTGGGGTCTGTGTGATCTGACAGGATGAAAACTTGCAGAAGCAGCCTATATGGAGAGGGGGAAAAGGAGGCAGCTTGCTCATCTAAGCTGTGCCCAGCAATAAATGGCTGGGTGTATTTACCCGTGTCACCATGACATCAGTATCTAAATATACAGAGATGATAAGCCGCCTAGGGAGCCATTAAAAATGCCAGAGGTCACCATGTTTTGGATTGTTCACAGCAGATCCCAAACCACCCAAATTAACTGCCTGGTTAGTTTTTGAAATGCATTTCTTGGGATGAGAGAGACCTAGCTGAGAAGAAGGGCTGGAGTGGATAAAAGTGTTTTCAGGCAATCCCTGGCCAGGGGAGGAGGGTAAGAAAAGGAAGGTTATTGCTGCCCCAAAGAGATGGTGATCCAGGACATGGGTGGTTTTGGGGAACAGGTTGGATTACACATGCTCGGGGCGCTCTGCCAGCCCCAAAGTGCTCAGACCTGGCAGCCTCACAGTGCTGGCCTGGCTCCTGACACAGCTTTGCAGCTCCTGCCCGAGTGTCTTCCAGTGAAACCTTCGTGTTTTTGCAAAACAACACTTCCACTTTGAAGGTGGTATTATATGCTGGGTCAGTCTTCAGTTGGCTTTAGAGCTTTCTTCCTCTTCTTCCCTCCTCCTTTCACCTTCCCAGCCAGCCAGGAGACAGGACTCTCCTTTAAGACAAGTTGCACCATTTTACAGGGTGAAAAAAATAAGGAATGGAAAGAGAGCATTTTCTTCTCTTTTTTTTCTTCTTTTTTCTTCTTTCTTCTTTCTTTTGCCTTTGGGGTTTTTTTCCTTCTTCATTTTTTTCCCTTTCTCTTTTTTCTTTTTATCTCTTTGGTAATAACAAGCAACACATTAAAACCCCAAAACACATGGACATCAGGACTCAAAAAAATCTGTCCAAGAATAAAAGATGTGAGGGAAGTTTCCAACCTTTCTATGTAGTGATTTCACTCCCAGAGCATTGCTTTAAGTCCCTTCATTTCCCCAGGAGCAGAAGATCAGGGGCAGAAAAATCGTATACAAGCAAGCCAGAACTCCTGAGCCAAGCCATTCTGTCTCCAGAGTTTTTTGGGTTTTCCTCAGTCCTATGATGCTGTGGGGTGCCCTGTTGATACCCCAGCCCTGCCCCTCACAAAGACAAGGTCAGATGTGAGTGGTCAGTGGGAAGAGCAGGCACTGGCATTTCTGGAGGCAGCACAGGATGAAATTGGGATTCCTGGCATAGATTCCACCAGAATAAGTTTCTGAAGCTACACTCCCATCCTTTAAGACTTATGTCTCCAGAAAGCACTAAACATCTGCTGGCCTAGCTAGCAGCCTGAGTCATGCTCAGGGGTGATCAGAAGGACTTTTGCTTAGGGGTGCACAGAGGTGACCCACAGCACAGATCCAGCCCTATCCTTACTCCATCCATGGGGTTATGGCATCACAGAGACCCTTAACTGTGAATATTTAACTGGGCTTTGCAAAGTCTCTGCTCTGGTGAGTGCTTTATTAACCCACGCAGTGTGCAAGTGCTCCCAAGCCAAGGTGGGCTGAATTCTCCCACAGTGCCTTCCCTGGAAGCCAAATGTCCCAAGGATACCAGCACTGTTGTGTTATATTTGGGCTGTTTTATCAGGTGCTAATCAGGCATGGATCTGGGCCTATCTATCCCCCAGGCTGAAAGAAGCCAGGATTCCTCACCCCAAGGATCTTAGCAGCGCTTAGCATGCACAGATTAAACATTGACATATCCAGCACTGTGATAAGCAGAAAATGAGCCAGGACTTTAGACCATCTTATAGTTAAACAGGAGCTTGAAGGGTTTCAAGCGACGAAACACAAATCAGTCAGCTCGAAGGGCAGCTACACACCTAAACCCCTTAGTGAACCTACTCTCAGAGTCTCCTTCCTCCAGACCAAATTTATCCCCAGAACCTCCCCCAGTGTCTTGGCACCTGTGTCAAAAGTTTGTCAGGCCTCCATTCAGATTCCAGCTATGTGATTTGTGAATCCTCAGGTTTTCAGCATTCTAAGATTCTGAGGCTGCCTCAGTTGGTGCTAACGGCCCCATGGTCATGGTTTTGGTCTCTGTATGGGCCATTCACTTAAGATTTGGACTAAAGGATTATCCCTGTGGGTCCCTTCCAACTCAGAATATTCTGTGATTCTGCATATGTTTACCTTCCTGGTAGTTCAGGGAGAGCACCACTCTTTAAAGAACCCATCAGGAAATAATTCTTCCTTTAAACAGAAGGACAGTTTTTTATATTGAAATTCCTTATCAAACACTTAGTCACTATCAGGTGCTTTTAGGGAGAGTATACAACATGTCCTAGCAGAAAGAGCCATAGGTAGATAAATATAATAAGCCATAAACAAACTACTGCCCTGTCAAATGCTGCAAGAACTGATTAATCATTTACCAAGCCCTTTTAGATTGTTTAAAATGGACCTTTTTAGCAGAAGAGTCATGCAAAGTAAAAAAGCAGTTCCCATTAGCTCTCATTTCATGCAGCAGCTTGACAAATATGAGTGGTGTATAGGGGATTTATTGCCACAAAGGAGCCAGGAGAGGTTTGCTCACCAATTTTTCTATGCCTATAGATGATGTGAGAAAAGGGGTAACTGCTGCTTCTGCAGCTGAGGAGAGAGAACCAAAGTTATTGCATGAGCTGCCACAGATTAGCTACACGCCCAACAAGGCTTAATACAAGGTGGAAGTGGCTGGGGGCTCGCTGCAGAGGGTGAAGTGATATTGCTCTGCAGTCCATGTGATGCAGGCAGGGGCAACAACATCTCTGTAAGCAGCACTTACAGAACACCTGGAGCAGCACAAGGCGGTGGAGAGAAAGGATACAGTCAGAATCTGTCCCTCAGAGCAGTGCAGGATCCTGCTGCACCTGGAAATACACTCATTTGTATCCTGAAGTGGGGAGGATACCAGCCCTAATGCTGAGGGCACCCCTCACCCCAGGTCTGGGCTTTTAGAAATTCCTGATAGCTCCAATGAGGGATGGGGATGAGTAGCCTCACTGCCTCAACCCTTGGCCCATGGGGATCTCACCCAGCTCCTTGGGCTGAAGTAGCAGTTGGGTTCATATTAACACCATGCCAACAGCAGAGTCAGACCAGCTGGGAGGCCTGTGTTGTATCCTGTAACCTTCAGCTGCTCACACCACCAGACAGCTCTGAGCAGGCTTATTTCTGGAAACCATCCTGATTTGGGGGGCTCTGCCCTGCTCCCCATGGCTCCTGATGCCTGGAGGGTTTTTAGCTCACCTCAGCCTGAAGGTGGCTGCACAGACATTGCTGGTTTCTGCCTGTACAGAGTGCTGCTGCAAAGCTGATTACCCTGTGCAAGCCTGACACTGTCATAAGCTCCCTCGAGCCTTGCAAATCCAGCTCAGGTCTACAGCAGGAATATCACCTGAGGTTTTTCCTAGTCCATAGAATTCCAGTCCCTCAGTACTGGGAAAAAAGGTGGAGTTCACTGCACAGGTCTTTCATTCCTAATTGTTATAGGAGCAGGAACTGGAAGATCCACTCCTGTCCTCTTGTTCGAACAAACTTCTCCTCCAAAGCCAGCAGAATAAAAGCCTTGTAAAATCAACTTTTTTCCCTGTTTCAGAGCTTTCTCTGACTCCTCAAGATGCACACAGTGTCCATGCACTGCTCCAAGCTGCCAGTAGTGGCCACAGCATCCCACTGCAATCTGGGAGCGGCTCTGCCCATATTCTTGGGAAGGAGCTCCATCTGCCGAGCCAGTGGCCCAGGCTGGAACCCAGGAACCATCGCCAGACTTGTCCCAGAGCTGTGGGGTAACTGGTGATCTGGCATCTCCTGGGTACCACTGAGCTCATCAGACCCTATTTACCAGGATCAGTGCTTGTGAAGAGCTCCGGGGGGGGGGTTGAGTTGCCTTCCCCTCAAACAAATCAAACAAGGAGGGATAAGCAAAGCACAGGTGAGGGGAGAAAAGGTCCTTGTGTACCACAGCTGCATCATGTGAGCAGGCTGGGAGACTGTGGAAATACAGGAAAACAGGGGAAAAAAGGGTGCAGTCATCTCAGTCTGCTTTGATTGAAGTCAGTAGGCTGAGCTCATGCCAGGTGAAGGACAAAGAGATAAAGAGGCTCAATTCTTGAATGCTTTTCTTGAAGGGGAACTGCCCTTGCTTGCTATTTTCTGACAATGAGTCAGAGACCTACCATGAGGGCAGGACCAGGTGGGTCCTTGAGGGATGCTTCAGGCCCTGCATGGGTTAAGCCAACTGCCTGCCAGGGTGAGGAGTCCTGGGCAATGCACCTCATACATGTGGGACTTCTTGTGGCACTTATGCACAAATAGTGGGAGATGAGACTCTCAAACAGGCTGAGTGCATCTGCTCTGGGCTCTCCATGGTCTCAGTCTGCTGCTCACATGGATGCAGGTCTGCAAGGACTCACCTAAACTCAGGCATCTCTGAAGCTGTTGCATTATCTGAGACCAGCTCCACTTCCCAGTCATGGGAGCATTTTGGCATGTAATAATTTATTTTTCCTTCTGCATCCCTTCTTGGAGATGTAGGATCTTTACTGTAGTTATTTTCCGAAACATCTATTGCCATTTGATCTCTGTGATCAAAGGTTCCAATGCAGAAAAAACATTCCAAAGGCCAGAGAACTGAAAAGAAAGCAAATGAGCATTTCCACCTTGCCCAAAGGATGTTACCTTTGGAGACAGCAGGACTTCACTTCTGAAATACTGAACAAACTCCCCAGAACCCCAGTCCTCCTCACTCTGCAGACACAGTGTGAATTTTGCCATTTCTTTTCTGGGATAAAGAAAAGAGGGTAAAAGATTGTGCTCAGATTTTAAACCTCTTCCTGATGTCTCCAGTATCACAAAGCACCATGCTGGCTACAAGGCTGGGGTGAAAGTGTTAATAGATGGCTGTGCTGTCCCTGAGCATCCCACAGGATTAGGGCTAGTGAAATATTTGTCTCCACACTGCTCTCCCAGCTGTTGTGTGCTGGAAAGCAGTTCCTGTCCCACACCAAACAGGGCTGTAGTTGGTGTGTGGTGAGTGACCCTGGTGTTTGAAGCTATGGTGGCCAGCACCACACCACAATCAGGAGGTGAAGTTTCATTTGATCATTACTTCACTCTGATTAAACTCACCATGAGCTGCATCATGCTGAGAAAAAGCAATGCACCCATCAAACTGACTAAAGAGACAAGAAGAAAGCTCCTCCCTGGGACTTGGGCTGGCAAGGACTAACTGATGTGGAAATTACGTGACCAAGAGTCAGCAATTACAAGACTCTCCTGCTCCATATGGAAGAGGCCACAGCTGGAAAACAGCTTGCTTTCTCCTAAGGACATCCCAGGAAAAGCTGTGAAAATAATTTGAAGAAAGCCTCCCTATTCATGAGGCTATGCCATTCCCTAAGAAAGCCAATGCCGTGGGGAAGAATAGGCTCTAAGGCTACAGGGCAACTTTATATGCAAGTACTTTCTTGTACATATAAGAAAGAAGGCCAAAGTGGTGTCCTGAAACCCTAAAAATCCCGGTGACTAATGTTCAACTGATTCTTTTTGGTCTGTGATGACAGGTTGCTTTCAGATTAACCACTTTTCTCCAGGGCTTAAATATAGCATTGGTTTCTGGTGCCAAGGAGATGCAGCGAAGAGTGTTTGCATTTCCAGTCCCAGTCAAGTAGCGGAGAATTTAACATCTGCATTTTTTAAAATTAAACATGCCTGAAATTTATCACAGTCTAGCCTGTTCCCATGGGGAAAAAACCTACAGTAAACACAAAGAAACCAGCTGGTATTTTTCTTAAGCACAGTGCTACAGTCAGGCAAGACGAAACTCACCAGGGCAAGAATTTGCCCCAACCTTCTCATTTGTTTAGCTGTAGAATATCCTTTACTATATCTACATCTTGTTTGAAGACAGGTTACCCCTCTGATAGAGGGAAAGCTGGGAGCCATCAACCCAGGGCTGGGCAAAGAGGGAGCTGTACCATTGCGAGGCCCTGACCTGAGACCGTGCCCTTGCATGGACCCCAGTACTGCACTGGTTTTATTTGACAGCTTGGCTGCTAAAGGAAGCAACTCCCACCCCTCCAGCTGGTTTCATGGGCAGAGCTGGGAGATGTGACATTGGTGCCATTCAGGACTGGACCCCAAAAGTGAAAGTGAAGCCACCATTTTTCAAGTGCTTTTATGAAAAGGCTTAATGGTTTCTTAAAGTGAGAATGACTTCAGCAAGCATATGAGACAGACAAGAGCTGAGAGGATGTGGCTGAATGGAAACATCTTGCTAGCAAAACTGAAACTCTCACTTGCCCCACCTTGGCTGCTTTTTCTTCAGGAGGGATGTGAGGTTTCCTCCCCATGCAGAGCCCTAAGTAATGCAAGAAAAGCCAAAAGCAGCCCTCCAGATGATGACCAGGGTAAACCCTCAGCAGGAGCCTACAACCCCACCCAGGAGCTCAACTTCCCCTTTCATCACTCTCCGTCTCTAGGACAACCACAGCTGGTTTGTGAGATTTTATCTCTGCCATGAGCTATAACGCTGCCTAAAATCTTCTTGGCGAGAATAATTCTCTCTGAAGAGAAAACGACGTTGTGACAGCACGGCCAAGTGCAGGGTTTCAGCAGACACATCCCACGCCCCTCCGAGCACTCCCGCTGAACTTTGCCTTTTCTTGCCAGGCCAGCCCTGCATCCCCCTCTGCTCGCAGCCCTGGCAAAGGCAGTGGGCCAGCCTGTTTAGCATGCGTCTGTCATTGCTGGGAGCAGTCGCTGCTGCTAAGGAGCCCAGCCCGACGGCCGTGAGCATCCTGGTCCGCCGTCCCCCCCCATCCTGGCTCGTCATATGATTTCTCCTAAGGGACAACTGCTGAGCAGGACTGTGTCTCCAAGCTGATCCTTCGCTGATAAGCCAGCTGCCAAGCCTCCACTGCTGAGACAAAAGAGTTTTTCTCTTCCCAGAAGGGATTTTCTGCTGTGAATGACAGAGAAAGGAGTAAAAGTGAGCTGCCTGGCACTCCTCGTGGGCGAGAGGCTTAGGGGGCTCCTTCTCCCCTGCTGTGCTGGCAGATCATGGAGCTTTTCAGGCTGAGCCTGGGCTGCATTTGCCTCCTTCCTTGGCTTGAGGGTAAGTTTCTCCTCCTTTGGGGTAGCTGTAAAGTGGGAAGAGAACGGCCTCCTGGGTTTTAACCTGCTTTCCTACTGAAGTGTTGCTCAGGCTACAAAGCTCAAGAGCCCACCAGCTGTAAAACAAGTGCCGACAGGCACATTTCAGGGCAGCATTTTAAATGGGATTAAACACAGGGGTACAGAAGAGTGATGGACAGGCTGGCAAGGTGCTGGGATGGTTGGGCCAGGGACACAGTGGCATCATGCCGGCAGCTTTTATAAAGTGCTTTTGAGCTGCTAAGAGAATAAACCTGCCCCGGGAAGAGGGCAGGCGCTAAGTGCCCTCCTAAGCACTAATGTTCCTCCCGGTCCCACCTGCTACATCCCAGCAGAAGTGAGTGAGCTCAGAGCATGCTAGCAGCATGGGAGAGGGCAGTGAGAAGTGCAGAAGTACTAGTCCTGCTCCTGCGGTGGTCGGCTGGGAGTGGGATGTGCTGGGAAGCTGCAGAATCTGCTCCGCTCACCTCCACGGAGCAAACTTGGTAGCAGCTCATGTTGACACTCAGCTGCTTTCTGAGGTTGCTCGATCCTGTATCCTGCCCATGCACAGGAGTATTTTTAATCCAAGCAGCCCTGGTTTTGACATGCATGGATAGATTCAGAAAAGCAGAAGTCCCTGCTGAGCATCATCCCAGAGATCCGGAGCAGCGCTACCCAGGAACAGTTTCCCAGGAGTGGTGCTACCCACAGTCTCACCAATCCCCATTGTAAGCATCAGGAGAAATGTATTTTCCTTAAAAATAGGAAAAACCCCTGAGCTAATAAGCCTTCTTATTTTGCTGCTATGACTGAAATGTCAGGTTGAAAGCAATTCATTGAAAGAAATCCTTGAAGTTCTTCAAGGCCAATTCAGTCCCTGAAGCTGCAAGGAGAACAGCCCTGCAGTTTTACATGTTACATCCTCAGAGCTGTTCAAAATCCCTTGACCAGAAGACTACAACTATTTGGGCTGCCCAGGTGGGACATTTGTTCCTTAAAGACAAATCTCAGACTGGCACCTCTGACCAGCTACTTTCCATTCCTTGCTGCACAAGTGAGTGTTCCCTGGGATGCTTTGAGAAGTTACCCCTCAATTTGCGCTGCAGCGGGGTAAACAGGAGAGATTTGTGCTCCTACAGGTTTGACTTCTGCTCCATCTACTGCTCTTTTCTGCACATCAAAAGTTGCCAAGTAAAATGAACTCAGTCTCTCACTTTGTAAAGCCCCAGACTGAGGGTATGTCCCGGTAGTGGTAAGGAGTGATGATGCATGTGCATCTTTTAAAAGTTAAGAGGAGATTTGGTTAGGACCTGCAGATGATACTGTGATGGCATGCAAAGATAGCAGAACAGCCTTCAGGGTGTTGCTCTTCCTCTGCTTCTAAGTTAAGATCTTGTCTGGTGCTAGAAGAAAATTATTTTTTACTGCTGCCATACAACAGAATCCTCATGGTTGTGTTTAATTAGTAAGGTATGGAGAATTACAGGGCATTTGTTTTTCTTTCTAGTGTAATGCTTTTGGTGCAAACATGATCAGCCACTACATTTCAGCCAGACCAGTAATGAAAGTGTCACAGAAAGGAATTCATCTTCCCAATGCCTGGAAATTGCCAAAATGCCCGGCAATTGCCAAAATGCCCAAAGAAGCTTAGAGCACAAACACGTTCATGCTTGGGGCGGATCTCCCCCTACAGCAGCTTTTCCCCCCTGCCTGGGGCTGCTGAGTTTTAAGGCTGCTGGCAGGACAGAGATGCTTGCTCTCAACAGACCTCTGAGGGGTTGGTTTCCTGCTGAAAACTGGAATTCCTAAGCTAGTTCTGGCAGTTGTTTCTTTGGAAAGTACCTGAAAGCAGAGAGGAGGCAAATATTAGTTAGGTATCAGAAAAAAAACTTTACTGGAAGAGTGATTGGGCAATGGAATGAGCTTCCTAGGAAGGTGGTGGAGTCACTGTCCCTGGATGTTTTAAAAAAGACTGCATGTGGCACTCAGTGCTATGGTTTAGTTGATGAGGAGGCATTAGTTCATAGGTCATAGGTAGGACTTGATGATCTCAAAGGTCTTTTCCAACTTACTTCATTCTGTGCTTCTGTGAAAAGTTTTCTTAAAAAGCCAAACCCAGTGGTGACCCCATGAGGGGGAATGGGCAGTGGGAAGTCAGCCACCAGCAGGATCTGTGCCTACACGCACAGAAAGGAAACTGCTGAAATAAAAGTGCATTTAACACTGATTCTGGACCCCCATGCACTGGGTGTGGGGCTGTGGTGGCTGTGTTTGGCATCTTGTCCTGATCCCATATCTTGGGAACCACTCTCCTCAAGCCCATGGTAGTGCTGGCTGCTCCCTGACCTCTGATGCCCTGACCTCAAAAGACAGCCCTAAGCTTTTTGCACTGAAGAGGCAGAAAGGCCAAGCTTGTACAATACTTCTACTCCCACACTTACTTTTCCAGCCTCCAACTATTTTTCACTTGGGGGATTTCCTGGCTATGCATGCGTTTAACTCTTCAGGAGCTACCAGAATTTCTTCCTTGGCTTGCGCAGATTCTCCCCAGCAGCAACACACAATGCCTGGCTGCAGAACCACTTCCTGCACACTGTGAGCCTTCCCTTGGCACCCCTCGTCCCAGCCAGGATCAGTCCTTGACCAGTCAGCCCCTCTCCATCCTCTCCAGACCTCTTTAGATATTGTAGACATCCATCATATCCCCACCTGCATCAGCTTTGTGGTGACTTCACCAACCTCCTCTGATTCCCATAATTTTTCTCTATGGCTGTCCTGCTCCCTTGGAGGCCTTTGCTGAGGTACTTGGTCAAAAGTGGACCAAGTAATTGCAGTAATGTGGAAAGATATGAAGCCCTGGTGGTCAACCAAAAGCAAGATATTCTTAAGAAAGCAACATCGTTGTGAAAAAATATGGGCCAAGCCACCCCTAACAATTTGTAAATGACTTTGATCAAGACATCACAGGCAATGCTTAGAAACAGCAGAAACTTTCCCAGTCACACTGAGATTACTGGTAACCAAGGCTTTCTTAGTGGCATTACCTTAATTAGGAACGTTGCATGGATTTTGCCCCTAATCCTACATGGAACAGCATGTCCCAAGGGTGGCCATGCTGCAGGGAAGCAGGGGCCTGTATTTGCTTACTTTTCTATCTTGTAACCAGAGAGAGAGTCAGTATCATAGGACAAATGAGCTGGCATCAGGAGCCTTGCTAGAAATTGTTTATTTTGTTCCTAAAAATACAAAGAGGCTAAAGTACTCAAGTATGAGCAACCCAAAGCAGGCATCTCCTTGGGCTCTGTGGATAAGGCTGGCATTTTCCATGAACGCTGAGTCCCATCCTGAGGGAGTACACTGGATGCTCTGGTTGCTCCAGGTTAACATCCTTAAAATGTTAGAGCTCATGGCCTTATTTGTCAGAGCACTGGGCAGAGGGACTTGGGATATCGTTTTGATTCCTGAGTAAAAGAGTCTTGGTGCCTCATGTGTATCTCCAGTAAACATGAGTATAAACATAAAGTAAACATCCTCCAGGTTTAGTTGTGGGTCTAACCTCTATAACTGTGTGGGGAACATGCAATGACTGCTGGCAGTTACATGTAACTTCAATGTTTGCTGCTACTCTGCAAACAGCAAACACAGTGATTGTTTAGAGGGCAACATAACACATCAGGGACTCTACAGATAGCAAAACACATATCTCCACTGGGTCAAACAGCAGCAGCACTCTTCAAAGTGTAATGAAAATACCCAAAACTTTCAAATGGAGAGTCATTGCTAAGAAAGGAAAAGAAAACACAGCTAATATTAATAATAAAATAAAATAATAAGATAATAAGCATGCTAAATAATAATACCTGTAGTAAAACATATGAGAAAAGGACTTGGATGAGCAGCCTAGGGAGAGAATAAAAAAAACTGCCAGCAGAAATCTTCAGTTATCTGAAGCAGGAATTTGGTGGGGGTCAGGAAGTCAATAAATAACTGGCACAATTGCAAGAAAGACAACCAAAAGCAGGGCAGTGTAGAAAGGCTGAAATGGATTACTGGCTCTAGCGCTCACTTCAGACATGGTATGGGAGTTTGTGGCAGTCGCTCTTTGCAGTTTGAAGAGTGTTATCAAACAGAAGTGGCAATAGAGGAAGTTTTAGGGAAAAAAAAAAAAAGCATAAACAGCCCAAGTATCTTTTGAGTTACAGGAGTTACAGGAAACTAAAGATGACATTTAAAAAATTTTTAAGGAGTGTATTAAATTCTTATTTAAAGCAGCTACAACACCAAAGGTCTGCATTACAGCAATAATACCCCTCTTAAGAGGGATCCTTGCACAACCTAGGGAGACACAGGCTCCTAGGCTCCATTTTAGCATCAAGCAAGTCAGTGAAAGCAAAGAACAGTATTTACAGACAGATAAACATGAGAAAAGTCAATGCAGCCCTTTTGTAATGGGGATGTCTGACATCCATGATGGTATCAGTAAGAACATAAATGTGCTGAGCTGATCAAGGTCTTGTGCCAACGTTTGCAAAATGCTTTTGATAAGAATCTTCCACCAAGGCCCTTAAGAAACTTCATTCTCACGGAGTAGGAAAGAGACCTAGCCCACAGGCTCAAACAGAGGTGGAATGACAGTGACCACGGCAGTGATAGTATCAGAAGGTGCTCTGCAAGATCAGAAGGGATGAATAATGATTAAGCTTGCTGATGTCACAAAGTAATTAAGAATAATCAAAACTTAAGTTAACTGTGTGAAGCTGCAGAAGGAGCTCCTGATACTGATGCAACAACAAAATTATATTTTTCTTTGAACTTCAGAGTTGAAAGATATAATGTAGTGGACAAAATCATTTTACCCCTAAATAACCAGTGATACTCTCTGAGTTAGTTCATACAGAGCACTGGAATAGCTGCCCAGAGATGTGGAATCTCCCTCTCTGGAGACATTCTAACTCCATGTGGATGTGTTCCTGTGTCAAACTGCTCCAGGTAATCCTGTGTTGGCTGAGGGATTGGACTGCATGATCTCCAGTGTTCCCTTCCAGCTGCAAAAAATCTGTCATTCTGTGATTTTTGGAAGTAGGCACTGGAATCTTGTTGTCTTGAGTGAGCTCTTTACTTGTCTGATTCTTACCCTCTTCCTCTATCAGCAAATGTTAATGACCCAGTGCTTGCTGCAGACTCAGCAGATATTTTATCTGATTGAGTGTAGTTGTCATATTCCCCTGTTACATTGTAATGCACGTCTCAAATTTTTACTCTGGAAATGTTTTGTCACAGTTAAACTGAACCAAAGAGGCGAGAATCCTGAATTCCACATCCTAGGGAAAAATGGCGAGGGCGAAGTGTGGCTGGGGAGATTGTATTAATCCACTTTAATTTTCTAAAGTTTATGGGAAATTATATATGAGACATTTCTCTTGCCTTTAGAGGCTGGCAGAAACTTAATTTCTAAACCAAGCCCAAAGTGCATTAAATATCTTACCTCCACCCAGCCCTCAGAGTCAGGGCTGAAAGGAACAGGACTCACAAGTTGTCCACAGACAGCACAGAAATTTAATCTCCTTTTAGGCACATGGCTTGGCAGGAATTGTCTGGATTGGTGGCTATCACAAGTCCATGCAAGTCAATATCCCAGTGCTGACACATTGATCAGACAATCTCAGAGCTGGTGCAGAAGCACTGTGGTTTCTGGCTCTTTTCCTCAGTCTTTCAGGCTAAGCAGAAAGCCCTGCGCTGTTTCTGATTGTTATTAACAGACTCAAGTCATTATTAATCTAGCAGAACCCTAGAATTTCCTCAGAGAAAAACATCAGAGCTCCTTTAAGCTATTGTTTATACTGTTGTTATTGTGTACCAGCTTCTGTTTATACTGTCACTAATCTTTTCAGGTATTGAGCCAAATACTTGTACTGGCTCAGTATTGTTGTGGAAGGTTTTTTTGGTTTTGTTTTTTTATTTGGGAGGGGAAACTCTGCAGAAATAGTTCAGATAAAAATCAGTGTTCTTGCCTAACATCACTTTTCAGTGTCCTTTTACTCTTTATGCTCAGCACTATATGCTGATGGTGCTTTTATAACTCTCTCCTGGGGAAAAGAGAGAAGAAATGTCACTGCAGAGATGGGAGTTGCCATGTGTTGTTATTAAAAGATTTCTCAGAATGTTCAGAAATTTGAAACTTCTTTTTCTGTCCATCTAAGGCTTAAAATACACAGCAGAAAGTATACCTGCAACAATGATGGATTGTTCAGCACTTAACATTTTGCTTACGATATTCACAGGCCACACCTGATGAAGTTATACTGAAAACAGTGGCAATCCTTCCGCTAATATGATGATATCCATCCTAAATCACCTGAGATGTTGGGACCTGTTGCTCTTAAAAACAACAAGCAATTACAGAAATTTTGTGTTAGTTGGGGGACAGCTGCAACATCTCCCTCTTACAAAAGGATTTTTAGAAGTAGTACCTAAGGTGCACAGACCAATGTCAGGTGTTCTACATCCAAGATAATTTGAATACTTACATGAGCTGTCTCAGCAAAGTACTTACACACATCTGGTGGGATATAGTTTTATCCCTGCATTGCTTTAATATCTCCAGAAGCCACTTAGTAGAAAGCATAGCCCAAGGTGGCCTAGCTGGCCCCAGATGAACAGCATGAGGGGGATTTCAACTGTTCTTTTATAACTAAGATTTGACCTTGATAGGGGCAAAAACCTCACAAATCATCTAATTATTTTGGAGGGAGGGAAGGATGATTAAAAACTACTTAAAACAATTGAAGTTTATACTGAATTAAATATGTATATATATATAGGCAGATATTTGGTATAATCATTCAAGCTGGAAGGATGTTTTTCCTCACTAGTTACATAACTGCTATTTTCCTCCAGCATTGCTCATGATTGTCTGCACGCTCCTTTTTTGAAAAGAAATGTCATTCCAGGAAATTAGGAAGCTGTGGGAACAGTTCATCCAGGCAAGGACTGGTGGGTTACATCTTACCACCCCCCAGGGTATTTACAAAGAGATGTGTTCGCCCCAGATGTGCACAGTACTAAACCATGCTCTGATTGTACCGCAGTAGCAGAGGGACAAGGCTTCCTCATAAGGAACACCCGGCTGGAAAAGTGCATCCGTGCCTCCCACGAGACCAACAGCATCAGCCTGGCCAGCTGCAAGGAGCATTCCCCGCAGCAGCAGTGGGGCTGGGACCCTGACACAGGCACCATCATCAGCCTGCACACCAGGCAGTGCCTGTCAGCCCGCAGGATGCGCCAGCACGCTCTGGTCAAGCTGGAGCCCTGTGGAGACTGGGAACGCCAGGCGTGGTCATGCAGCAAGAAGGGACACTTGACTCTGCAGAGCTTGGGCTTCCACCTCAGCACCAAGGGGGGCGGCCACAAGGTCTTTGTCTCGAGGGAGAAGGACAAGCTCAGCAGGTGGAAGACGCTGGCGGATGAAACCATCTGTGCTGCTGCCCGGACAGCAGCTCAGAGGCACAGCAAACCAACACAACAAGCTCTAGACACACGTGTGTGGATCTATGAAAGTAAGATGAGGTAGATTTAGCATCGGATAACATCTCACTTTCATGTCATCCAAGCCACCTAACACCAGGCTTGCATCAGTCATCCTAACTCATGTTCACATCAGCCCCACCTGCAGAAACAACAAATGGCTCCAGCTCAGCCTCACTACCTGGTACCACTGGTTTCCAGTAGTGACTGTTCAGTGTTTTCCAGAAGCGCGCAAAAACTTACATGATCAGGTCTCCAAAACCCAGCTGCATTTCTGAGGACAGGCAAATATTTTGGTGAAGTATTTCTGAATTGGTGCTCACAGCTAAGAATAGTGTAAATTGATTGTGCCTCCCAAGCACAAAACACCCAAGAAAGTCTCAAAAAGTCAGGCACTTTAGACTTTGAAAGAGCTTTTGGTACTTCAGGATTTTTTTGGTAAAACAACAACTGGAGGCAGTTGAAAACCTCTTTTAAACTTACATGAATTATTGAGAAGCAGCTGTATCAGAAATTAGTGCTTCAGTTTCTGAAATTAAAGTTCTCTTCTGTGAGAACCCAGTGGCGCATTTTTCACTAATGAAACCTAGTTCTAACCTTCATTTCACATTCTCATTATTCTCAGAAGTGAACCTTGCTCCTGGTGCCCAATATAGCCACAAAGAGACTGGTGAACACAGCAAGTAGTGGGAGGCAGCTTAAATGTTGCCCTCCCTTGGCATTAAGAAATCCCAGAAGACAAGATCAAAAATTACTAAAAATTTGGTTTATATTAACCATTTACAGCCTTGGCCTTTGATGAAAAGAATCCAAACTCTGCTCTCATGAGTGTTCACTGGCCTTTGTCTAGACTGGACACAGAAAGGATAAACATCCTGGTCTTGTCACAACTTTAGGAGTTTGACACAAGGCACACACCAGACACCAGGCATGGTCATTTCACCATCTGACTGTGATCATTTGTCACACAGTGAAGCCCACTGCTGACCACTGATAATTCATGGTCCAGTCTGTTTCCTGCTTTCATTCAAGTCCTTTCTGCAAATAAAGGTGGTTTTTGGTATGTTTCTTGTAAAGTTGTGTGCAGAACTGAGACCTGAAAATCACATTCAATTCCTCCTTTTCTGTTACCCTCTTCTCCTTTATTCCACTCCAGAGACCCAAGAAGAGCTGGTGTTTGTAATGGTTTTTTATGTGTTTATCCACTCTGTAGGTTAGGTGATGAAGTTCCCAACATTTTCCTTCAGGGGAAAATAATTTTCCTGACAGGAGGCTATTCCTTACCTTAAGGCTGATGGACCCAATGAGATTTTGAGCTCTGCAGAAATGAGTAAAGAGAAAATGTGATGTATCTAGTTGGCATAAGCAGATGGATTATAAGTATAACCTTTTGACACAGAGAAGCAGTATCTACTTTGAAAAACAGAGATATATCAGCTGCTTTGGCTGTCATATGCAGAGAAGGTGGCTTTTTTCCCCTCAAGGTTTTTAATTAGCCAACTAGAAGGTCAACATTTAATTATCACACTAGCTACAAGTGTTAGTGTTTGTTTAAGATAATTATGGACCATACAAATTAGATACCATAATAGGCTACTTAAATATAGGCTAGGAAATGCGTGGAACATTTAAGATATGGGAAAAAGGCATGTGAAAAGAGCATTTTCATTCCCTAAGGCAGTGTTCCTGGCAGTCCAAGGGCTGCCTTAGTGCCAAGATGCCCAAATAAGGTTGTGAGGGTAAACATAGAGCAGCTTTTGAATCAGGCTGTGCCACTCAATTGATCTCATGCAAACTCCTAATTTTCCTGTCAATCCCAAGGTTCAGTCTAATGGAGGGAACCTCTGACTACTCAGTAACATCAAAGTCCTATCTATTTGTTTAACTATTTCTAATCTAACTTCCAGCTGAACAACAGATGACTTCTACTTTGGTGGGTTATCTGCTCAACAAATTCCACTTGCGTAGCTGTGGTGTCGGTGCTCATGCCACAGGATGGAATAGGGTTTGGAGAGGCAGCAGGGAGCCCTGAAGTCACAGTTTTCTTGTCTTGGCAAGTGCATCATTGCAGAAGAGGCTTGAATTGCTGACACCAAACTTCCTATAACCTCCCCTCTAGCAGCAGTTGCTTTCCTATACAACATACTCTGCAGTAGGACTGGAAGACAAAGGAAGGTATTGAGCCTTGCAAGAGGTGTGGCTTACTTACCACCCTTCAGATTCCATTTTTATATCTGCAGTATTGTCAATAGCTGTTATTCTTCCACTTGCCTCCTCCTGACACGTCATCTTTTAACAGCTGGTGTTGCACTCACACTTTTTAAACCAATGACCACATTGGTTTAATAAGCAAGCTCTGCTTTGGTTGTTGACTCCACCTTGAGAGGTTCATTTCACCTTTAAAATCTGTAACAGCTGAAAGCCCCTGAGGAGGATGTGATTGCTTCTGCACCACACTGTATTCACCCTGCAGGGCAGAGAACCAAACCAGCAGGGCTGGGTTCCCTTTCCTTGCTGGGCAACGAGCATGTCCAGGTTCTTGTACAAAAAGTAAATGATAATGACACAGATCTTTGCTTTATTTCCTCCCAAGCTAAAACCATTGATTCTTCAAAGATTGATGCTGTGGACAGAGAGTCTGCTGTGAGCTTGACTGACATCCCTCTGGCTAACAAATTCAACAGCACAGTGTCTCCAGTGAAGACCAAAGAAGCACAGCACCCGACAAACGAGGGTGAGCACTTTTCTGAATGCATAAGTAAGGACAGCAGGAAGGAAAGTGTGGGTGGCATTTTGAGGTTACTCAGCTATTTGCAGTGGTGGAAAACCTGAGGATTTCTGAAGAATTTCCATGGGTACCACTGAGTGCTTTCGCCCACCATGCTCAGGAGTTTCCCTTGGCAAGCAGTTCAGTGATACAGGCTTAACTTAGAGGCATAGCCACCAACTGTTTTAGCAGCAAAAATTATCTGTGGCTGGGGAACACCAAGTGACAATAAGGTTTCTTTTTCCTTTCTGGGTCCCTTACAAAGGAGCTTGTAGTTACAGTGAAGCCTCATGAGGAATCTGGACCCCTGATCCAACTGGAAGCTGCTAATCAGAGTCTTTCTGCTTCTTCCGCTAGATCCATCCCACTCCAAGAAGCATGGAAATCGGGGGAAAAACACAGGGGCCAGGCTTGCAGGTAGGTCCAAGGATCAGCCAGAGGAGGAAGGGACCAGGTAGACAAAGGTTCTTCAGCGCCCCTGTCCCTCCCATTGTGACAGAGATAAATTTCCCTGAGGTACTGCTGAGGATGTTCAATAGGGAATGAGGGCACAAAATTACCTGTCAGAATGACTCTTTTTAAAGATTAAACAAACCTTCACAGGCCTGTGTTAAAAAAAATAGTAAAAATATGAAAGTGCTTTGTCTCAGCTCCCCAGGAGAATCAGACAGCTGCTAGCACTACTGCTTTCCCCCAGCTCTTCTTATTTTGTATCAGAAAGATGAAGAGTAGAGAAGCATGAGATATCACTGTCTTTGTAGCAAAAAAGAAAGTCTTTTGCGGCCACCTTGAATGTAAAGGCATTGTAAGATGTTGATCTTTTAGACAAAGCAATTTTCCTGTTATCTGGCATTTTTCAGGGACATTACAGGTGATTTTTTTGTGGCAATTGTGGCTCCTGTATAAGAACAGGGAAATGTACAGCAAACATGTGACACTTTCTCTGATGCCCTTTCAGGCACGAACTGGAAGACAGCCATGCTGGTCCTCAGCCCCTTGGCATTCATACTGGGATTAATAATACTGACACTCAATGTTCACTACAACAAGTAAGTGAGAGTCAGGTTCATTGACTTTGCCATGAACAGCATTTTAAAGGAAAACTCCAACATCTGAAAAAAAAAAAAGTCTTGGTCTTGGCACCCTTCCCCAATCCACACCTGATGCCCCTGGTGTGGGTCTGGTCACCAATATGTCACCCTTGGTACTTTATCCTCTCTGCCACCCAGTTTATCCATCCCATTCACTGACCCACCCAAACACAGTCACTAATACTGTCTCCTTCTCTCCTACACATCTTGTAGGATCACTGAAGGATTTAGCATTACAGCTACTGATGTAGACAAGCAACCAAGTGACAGGCAGGTGCAGCTACTCTCTTCTCTCTTCTCGTAGGAAAAAGAAAATCCTCTCTGCTCTGAAGAGCTCTCCAGTCAACAGCAGCAGAGGGGATTTACGGGAGCCAACCCACTCACGAAGAGGCCCCCAGCCATACCTTCCACCATCCTGCTCCCCTTCCCTGAGGCATGGAGAGATCCTCATCGAGTGGAAAGACGGGACTGTCACTCCTCTTTTTGATAATGTCAATTACCAGGTGGACTAGCCCCAAAATGACAGAGCTCTTCTTCCATCCCATGTCACTGTTCCCACCAGGAAGAGTGCCACCACAGCTGATCTCCTTCCTACCCTTGCTGTTTTGATAGGAAGCACTGTTTGGGGCTTTTTTCTGAACACTTGAGTACAATCTCCTTGCACAGCACAAGGTTGAAGCAAGCAGAGTAGATTGTTTGGTTTGTATAGGCACCTGCTGCTTAGCAATTCCAGAGCTGCTTTAACTCATAACAAACCCCAGGTTTCCCTAAATGAAGCTGTGTCTTTTGCCAGCTGCAACTGCCCATTGAACCAAAATTAGAGTTACTGAACATATGAAAAAGTGAATCTTTGAAGACAAGGCAAAAGGTAAAAAATGGAAGTCCTGATGATCCTTACATTCTTTTAAAGATAAAACTAGCTGTCAATAGACACAGAAGGCCACACATTGTCAGTGTGAGACTGTTAATTAATAAGCACTGCATCCTATAAAATCTCTTGTGGGTATCTGCCAAAATATTCATTCCCACTAAGCTGTCGATTAAGTAACAGCAAGTCATTTTTCTGACTTAAAAGGTTGCACTCCACTGTCCTCTCTGCAATACTGCAAGAGCCCTGGTGAGAGAGCATGTGTCTCTCAAAATGTTTCCATGTTTAGGATGTACTAAACCTTATTATAATACACACCCTCTTTTATTACATAGACTGGCAAGTAATGTCAGTCATGCTTGTTGGGGATATTGCATATAGAGCCACTTTATACCAGCTTCAGTCTCTGATTTCCTATAGTCATATGGAACAGTAGTCAATGATGCAGTTGTTTTTCTTTTAGATAGGAGTAAAACATAGTTTTCAGCCTTTACACTTCTTGTTTGAGCATAATTACCTGTGTCTGTCACACTGAATCCTGATCTTTTCTCAGTGGGATTTGCAATGTCTTTGCGCTTTCCTAATATTCATGAATGTATGATTTCTTTCTCTCTGATTTTGAGATGATGTAATCATGGCTATAAGTCAAGAATTATGTGGAGAAAGAAACAATAACACCAGGAAATGACAAGTATGAGCTGTGTCAGTGTATTTTTGTAGTAGAACAAAGGAAACCTTGCTCTATCCTCACGTTTCTCACTTCAGCAATGCCTTTCACTTGACCTAAATTAAGCTGTTTTGCTATTTCAGTGTAGCTTGGACTTCTCTTGATTTTGGGTTTGTTTAACCTACAGCAGATGTAAGGTCTCTCCAGGGAATTTAAAATCTCTGGGTTTTGTGTGGGC
>CM031878.1:7251085-7317427 GCA_018697195.1 Certhia americana | reverse complement strand
CCGCAAAACGCGAGAAGGCCTGGGATTGGCCTTGTCGCCGCGGGGCGTGCCCCGCCCACCCGTCTGGCCCTCTCCCTATTGCTGGCTGTGCGCGCCCGAGGCTGCGCCGCTCGGCGTTTGAAGCGGGAAAAGCGTTGTTGCAATGGAGACGCGGCTTAATGCCGCCGCCGAGCGGGGTCGCGGCCGGTGGTGAGGGGGGCACCAGCCCTGAGGGGTCGGGTGACAGTTGGGTCAGGGAAGGGTCTGGGCACAATACGGCCCCTGACCGCCCCCACCGGGCTCTAGACGGGAAAAGCCGTGGTGGACAGCTCGGGGAAGGATGAACGTGGCCCACTTCATCACGCGGTGCAATTCCGGCGCGTGTCTGTTTGTTTTTGCTACGTTTTTATAAAATTATGAGTTATCTTTCAGTTATGTGCTTTATATATTTTCAGCTAGCGACGTATTTTGTATGACACGTAACAATATGTAAGTGCAGTTCAAAGCATATTATTTATATAGGTTTTTAAAACTATAAAATACTTAAGTGCTATTTAAAAATTATAGTTTAAATATATATTATAATTTTATATGTATACTATATAATTATATATATAATTTTATATATATTATTAAAATACGATAGTTTTTTAAATTATATGTATATATATGTAATGTATATATTTTTAAATTAGATTAAAACTTTAAAATCATAAAAGAAAATCTTGAGGGACTTTGGTAGATCCTGCTAGGAGTGACTCAGGCACGATTTTCAATAATTGGCATCCTTTCTATAACCTCGTGGGTTTATTTTTTCCCCCGGCCATGTGGTTGAAATATTGGACCTAGTAGGTGAAGGAGAGGGGGTGACACTTCCAATATTAATGTACCCAAGTCTGGACACTTCCCCTTCTCTCCCATGCAGCTCTGTTCCTGGCAGCTTGTTGGGATCAGCTTGCAGCTGGAGCCATCTTCTGCTGAGGTTCACCAGCTATACTTAGTATGGAAGGAATAAATACTGTGAAATACTTTGTGGGGGAACAAAAAATAATCCCCAGTATTTATTTGTTTGTAAGCCAATTTTAATCACATTAATTTGTATGGATAAAGGAATACAATACTCTGAAATGCTTTCTGGGGAAACAAAAAAATCTCCACTATTTAGTTGTTTGTAGCCTGGTTTTAATTGCATTAATTGTTTTAGTGACTTCCTCAAGGTATTTCAGTGGCAAAGGAAACTCCATTTCTTACTTGTTGCTGCAAGCAGCGGACCTGTGTCAAGCTCCAGCTGTAAAATAGCTGCCATTTATCATGAAAACCATCCCCTCCTCTCCTGTTAATTTTGCTGTACTGAAGGTGTTAGTGGTTATCTGTTGTCATGTTCAGCTTCAGAACAGCTGAACACTTGTTCCGAGGAGCAGTGGAATGTTTAATGCCCTGTTGTTTACGTGCAGGGTAGAGTAATCCTATGATCTTCCAGAGGGATCTGCTGCACCGTCAACCACGGCTTCACAGACCCCTGCCTGTGGCATGAAACTAAAATGATGGGCTTGTTTCACTATACAGATTATCTCTTGTTGTGGAGCTTGTCTTAAAAAAGTGCAGCTGCAGCCTGACCCTGTTCTCCACAGGAATGCCCTAATTCCCAAGGAATGGGGTTAGAATGATTAAAGGTAAAGCATCTTGTGTGGTGCTCTGAGGAAGCAAATTAGCCATTCACTTCTGGAGGGTTAAATCAGATTTGGCTTTGGATCACCTTAAAAAAAGGAGCTTAATGCTCAAATGAATAACGAATGAAGATGGATGGGTTGTGACACTGAGTTACATACTTTCCTTTTCCCTGTTGATTCTTTGCTTCTGTATTTCAAAAAACCTGCAAGTTCTTTGGCATGAACAGAATATCTGCTGAAGTCTTTTTTGGGGTAAAATCGTTGCAAGTAATGAGTATAGTGTGCTGCTGTAGTTGCTTTTAGGAGAGGAAACACCCACCTGCTACACACATTTACAAACTTAGTTTTTGGAAGGTACTTGTAGAGCACAACAGTTTACATGGAAAACAAGGTGGTGTTTATGTTTTATATGCTGATTAACAATTTCTGTGTTTATCAAATGCCCTTGAAAATCATGACTAATAAAATTATTTAATGATCAGGCCAGGGTTTATGATTGAGAGTGATTATCTTAGACTATATGCAGGACAAAATGTATTGTTTGCATTTGTAGGAGTGTCATGTAAGCTTTCTTCACTTTATTTCACTAATTTAAAACATAGCTATAATGATACTTGTGTTCCCTCTCAGTGATGGCACTCAGGAAAACATGTAAATCTAAAACTGTCATTCTAAATCATCTAAAATTGTCAGGTCACTGTGAGTGAGCTACTGTGGGATAACAAGACATGTGAGGGTTATTCAAGTGAATGGGGTGATGTGATCTTTAATATATCAGAAGTTAATAAGGATCAAGATATAGTGATTCAAGGCTGCTTTATTCTTAAAATAATCTCTATGGGGCTTTTACATAATTTATTTTATATGCAGTGATTGACACTTACCAAGTATCTTTGAAGACCTTTCCTCCACCTTGAAAAGTGCATTAAGAAGGAAAAGAACTTGTGAAAGAGGTAATTAATAATTAAAAGCATATTTAAATGGACAGTCAGCTCCTAGACCATAATTTTGCTGTAAGTTTATTTCTTTCAGGACAGAAAAATGTAACCACTCATTTTTATTATTTACCTTTTTTTTTTTTTTAATCAGCTTTTTTTTATATATTATATATCTCTATCTATCTATCTATCTATCTATCTATCTATCTATCTATAAAATTATAATTTTTTTTTACAATAAGCACTTATCCATTACCAGTGTCTGGAAACCTTTGAAGGGTATTGAAACCTTTTAAAGTCTTTGTAAAACATCTTGGCATAAGAGACAAGTTGTAGAGAACTCACGTTTGCTGCACAGAGGTGTCAGGCTGGGTGCATGAGGAGAATTAAACCTCCACACTCACCTGTTTCATAAAATGCCTTATACCCAACTATTTCAAGACTATTACCCTAGTCTTTTATATCAACCCTGTTTTCAGTGAAGCTACCCATATCTTTGTGGGGAACAAGATCTATGTTTTGATATGAAAATACCACATTGAAGAATGGTTTTTCTGCCCCGTGACACATTATTCTCATGGGTGAACAAACAAATAACCAAGGAAATGCTGGCTGTTACAAGACTAAAAGTCTTCTGCCTTTTTTTGCCAGAAGATGGCATTAACAATTTAGGATTCTTGAAAACCTCCTCTTAGTTTTCACAGAGCCAATTTATTTTGAAGAATTGTGTGTCAGTTAGGAAAACCATATTCAGACACAAAGATCTGTACAGGGTTGGATGAATTAAAGTATTTCAATAAGGAGAAAGATATCCCTTTTTTTAGACCATCAGTGATTGAAAGGTGAAGAGCTTAACTGGCAATTGCAGTTTTCCCTGAGTTATTTCATGTTTGAAAATCTTTGACCAATTGTCTATTCTCGAGTTTTAAAGTGATCAGAAATGCTGGAACCTCTTGTTACGCCAACTCCTAATTCTTTTTCCATGGTTAATTAATTTGTTGCTCCTTTATTAGTGACTGTTTTGTTTTCCTAGCTTCTGAAATTTCTGTCCTTTCTATCAGGAGTCGCTGGAGTTACCCCTGAAACCACTTAGATCCAATAAGATTTATTGTATCTGGGAAGGCAGATCTCAGGTCTCATTAGGAGGCCAGGTCTCATTAAGAAACCATTTAGTTGCTTTCACATGGCACGGAGCCTTAGCCAATTAGCCACAGAGAGCTGCTTACATGGCTCTTGTAGGTTCTGTACATTACTTGGATTTTCCTAATGCTGAGAATTCTTCTGACTTGTCACTCCATATAATGACAACCTGTTATTTCTAGCTATTTAAATATGTTTTGTTTCATTTTTAATTAGAACCTTGACTTTCAAATCAGTTTTCCTTTCCCCTTGTCTGATGTTCTTTTTTTAGAAAGTGTCTCCATTGTTCCCCTTTTTATGCTTTTTTTTTTTCTCTCCTGTGTTCACCATTATAATTTGAACAGAGGTTAACACTGAATTAGGGTCTTTGGACACTCTGTATGTAATATAAGAACATATAAAGATGTAGGTGTAATCTAGGATACAGATAGAGACTATATAAATTTATTTCATTATTTTTGTCTATAACAGATTCTCAACACTTTTGAGATTGGTGTCTTGGCCTCGAGTTCTAGCTGCTCCTTTCATCAAACAGGAAGTCTTCAGAACATCAAAAAGAATTTTCCCATGGCAGAGCATACAGAGAGTTGCACAGCACCTGTACTGGTTTTACATTTTAAGATACCTTATGTAAGAAAGGGAACTTTTCCAAGATGTAATTCTTTAAATGAAGTCTCAGGTTCCTGTGTGTTTTTATATGTTAGAGAAGTTGGCAAGTAGTGAATGCTTGTGGAACACTTGCACGCATATGGTATTTAGTCTCTCTGATCTCTGGGTTTGCTGTCCTCTCTGTCAGTTTTGATTTCCCCCTCCCAGGATCTAGAAACCTCAGCCTCTTAACTTTACCTCAGGATTCAGAGTCACGTTACCAACACATTAAAAAAGCTCACTTACATTTGAATTTTTTGGTCTTGGAGCTTGTTGCTGTTGAATCTCATAATTTTACCTAAAGCATGGACTCTAAGTCATTTTAGATGTTCTCTACTGCACGTTTTGGACTTTGTAATATCTTACACAGTCAGCACTTTATATATTAATCTTTATGATTTTATTGTTGTTGTTACTTCAGCATAATGTAATAATTAATGACATGTACTCAAATTTGGGGATGACCTTATTTTCTTCTATAATGTAGAGAGCCTTGAAAATGGTCACAAAGAATCTACTCTGAACTACAGGGAGAAAAACTCAAATAACTTGGTTTTGTTGAGTCTTACTGTGACCTCCAGACGCAAGTAAGTGCAGTATTTGTAAAGGTCCTAGACTGAACAAAGATATGAGAAGGCAGTGGGCAACAGATACTTGAAGTGCTATCATTTTTGTGTTTTATGGAACAAGTAAAAATATCTGCAGATATGAATCCATCAGGATACAGACAGCTGCACCATGCATTGCCAGTAAGACATAAGTGAAGAAGTTGGGGGATTTGGGGCATACTTTTCAGTGATTCATGTTTCTCTTTTGGGTTTCCCAAGAATGCAAGTATGGCATTCCAGTGGCATATATAGATTTAGAGAAATGGTGTCTTTCAGATTTTGCAGAATTGTTTTTTTTTGTTTTTTCTGTCAAGGAGACTCAGAAATGTTCACAGGATTCATGACATAAAAAAGAAAGTTACACAACAAAACTACAACTTTGTTATAGTTCATCTGTAAGATGAATGGTCTTAATTAGGCAGCTTGAGGTGAGGACAAGTGCAATTTTTTCTCCTCTGGCTAGTTAACCAGGGGTGGCTGAACCACATTAGACCACGTGCCTTGATATTAAATTGGGTGTCTAAAATTAGGCATTTTACATTCTATAGCTCGAGGACAGGGTTTCAGTAGCTGTGGCATTCATCAAGTAGACATCAGGCTTTTAGGAACTCTGTGGCAGTGAGTAATATACCCCTGTGCATTTCTTACACGTTGTGTATTGTACATAATTTTAAAATATAGTTACAAGGATAAAATATTTTAGTTTATTGTTGTTATTGCTATCTTCTGTGGTGTTTGTCAGCCTAGTGTATGGTAGACTTGGAGTTAAACAAGCTTCTAGCCTAACTGCAAGTAATGGCATCAGGAAACATGCAGTTTCATTAGCAACTTTGTCAGATGTGATGGTTCATATGATTCTGGTGTTTATTTTGTTTGATTTCTTATAGGTGCTTGGTTGAAGATGGCATCATGCTTTTATGAATGCCTTTGTGAAGCAGAACTTGAAAAATACTATCCCCACTTTACTGCCTTTGGTCTTCAGAAAATTGATGAGCTTGCCAATGTTTCCATGGAAGATTACACCAAACTGGGGGTCCATGACATAGATGACCGAAAGCGTCTTTTTCGGCTCATTAGACTAATCAACATTATGCGACAGGAAGGCATTTCAGACTTAAGCAAGCAAGATTTTAAACCACGTGGCCTTTGCATTCAGCCTCAGGTGACCAAGTCTGGACCCCGTAGACAGCTGCGTTTTGAGTCCTTCTGTGAAGAAAATGATGGAACAGTTAAAGACTCTGAGTCTGAATTATATCATTCACCTGACTTCAGTGCCAATGAAGAGAAGAACAGTGTAGGGGAAATGCTGGGACACATTCCACCACATGATTCAGAGCCAACCAGATTAACTAGAAGAGACCTAAATATTCCTGGAATAGGTACAAAAAATGACCTGAACTGTCCAACAGTTTCTGGTGATATTGGTCCTCTCCTGGGGGATTCTGAAGCTCCTATTGTACAAAGAGTAACTCATATTTCAGGGTATAATTATGGACTACCTCATTCCTGTGGCAGGTAATAATCGCTCACCTTTATTTTGCTAGTACTTCAGGTTAATCATAATTAATTCTTTCTTAATTGTGGAGCAGAATCTGTCTTCCTTACCTCCAAATAAGCAATCCAAGCACTACAGAGCAATGCAAATTCTTACAGACAAGAGAGATATTAATAAGCATTTGCAACTCTCCAAGTCTTATAGAAGGAATTGTCTGAATTTGACCAGCTGCTATTCACCAAGGTTGTCTAACAATAGTCTTTATTGTCTTTCGGGATTTAAGGGTTTCTTTTCTTGGATTTGAGCCAAGCTTTCCATGGGACTATCTTTTAAAACATTATTTTTCCAAAACAGGGCATTGCCTGTTGTTAAATTTGTCGAGCTTTTCCTGGTAAAATGGTTACAGGCTGTGATGGCTATATTTGTTTATAAGGAAATTTCTGAACTGAAGCTTTAAAAGGAAGCAGAATGAATAGAACTGGGAAGGGTTACAGACCTGATGGTGAGAGGGATGTCTTGCAGCTGCTCCTTAGGCATGTGATCTGTAGCTTCCATACTTTTCTCAGTGTTTGGTACTGGAGGGGCTGTGGTTATCATGAACCACTGGTAAATCTACCCTGGTAACATTTTTAAAGCACCAAATATTTTTTTTCCTGATCCAGCAACAGAGCATGTACACTTCTGCACACATAATACCAGTATCTAGCTTGTTGCAATGCAGTCATGGCAGTTAAAATGCAATGAAGTCAGGAAGTTCTATGAAATTAGATCTGATCTGGGAAGGCTGTGGGGAAAGATTTGGTACAGGGAAAGATCCATGGAGTTGAGGTGTCAATTACAGCCCACACTGAGAGTGCATGTTGCCTGGAGGGATAGATGCTGCTGCCACAGTGGAAAAGTACTAAGGTGACATAGTAAGTAGAGCATTTAAACTACAAAATGCAAGACAAAGGTTTATAAGTGCCCTTGGCTGGGAGAAAAAGTCATTCCCACCTTCTGGAGAAGTGCACTGACCTCCAGTTTATATTGACACCTGAGTGCATTCTCTGTCTCTTCTGGAAGCTGAGCCAATGTGCTGCTAAAAGGACAGGGTTTATGGCAAATTAAAAAATGATACATGATTAAACCTAACCTAATGGCTCAACTAAAGGAGTTAAAGATTTTAAATTCTGCAGTAGAGTCACGTTCTTCATTGTTCTCATTTTATTTCCTTGTTCTCTTTTGTAAGCACATTCTTCTGTACCTAACATTATGGTTCATTTCGTGGGCTTTCTGCATCCACCTCCTGATATGCCTCAACTTAATTTTCTCATGTTTGGAGAGTTGCATTTCAGGCAGGCTTGGAGCAGCAAGCTCCAAGCTCAGGTTTGTGATTCCTGTTTTACAAGTGCTTAACTGCTTTGCTGAATCCACCCATTCCCATGTCACCTTGTGATTTGACCACTGTGATGGCTTATCTAGTCTTATCTATGAGAAATATCATAAAACACAGATATTATTTCAGATAGCAGAAAGAGAAAGAGCTATTTTGAACTTGCCCACAGCAAACAACTTGGTTTTGCAGTGACATAATGGTTCTTATGACCTATTATTTAGTCAGATTTCTGATGATCTATCATGACTTTTGATTTTTTTTTCCTAGTAATGAAAAACTATTTTATTGTAAAATACAATTTATATTTTAAAGGAGTTAGTAAGAAATACAAACTTTGGGTTCAGCATATAGAATTAAGGTGCATTCGGTTCCCATACAAAATACACTTAACAAAATGTGCCTCTGTACTAGAGAGAATTTATTCCTTTTTTCTCAATAATGGAGTCTCTGAGTCCTCAGTTCTTCTTTTCTCCAAATATTGCAATCCTTTCTGCTTCAAGTTCTTAGAGCACAACAGGCTCTTGCTGCAGGTCACCAATTACACCCCCTGGCACAAGAATTAAACTTCAGAGCCTCTGATCATTTGTTGGACAACACTTGGTGTTTAGTGATATGCATAAGCTCACACCTTATGAAGCATCTTATTTCAAGTATCATTGCCTTTCTTTTCCAATGAAAGAATTTTCCATCTAAATGCAGGACCTGATCCTGGACTGATCCACAGGAAAGCTGTGCTAAAATTGAAGGGACATTGTCTAGTGACAATTAAAGATTGCTTGTGTGTGGTCTTCAAAGACACATCTTGAGGTTTAAATCTGCATCTCAGGTGCTTCTGGGGATTCATGGAACACAACAGCAAGGATACCACAAGCCTGTGGATGTTAATGAGATGTTGAGTAATTTGTTGGTTACAAATTGTTAGAAAAGTGATATATATGAGTTTTCAGTTGCTATGCTGAGAGATTTTGGCATTTGGAGTGTGTGGCAGAAACACTGCTCTTGGGCAAGTTGGGGCTTGATTATTTGAAATGCAAATCCAGGCTGAAAATCGTTACTGATTTGACTGAAGACAGCTTGAGGAAGGGAGAGATGTAGTGAATCCATTTTGGTTAATTCAAGCCTGTTTATTCACAAAATGCTGTACACAGTAGGTTAATCACTGAAACATGAAATGACCTCCTGTTTCTGAGGTGTCTGTAAGGGACTAAAGTAAAATTGCCAAAACATAAGAGCACTATGTTTATGGTCTGAAACCACATAACCTTTTTAAAAGACCTTTTGAAAAAAGACCAAAGGGGAGACAAGGGTGAGATCAATATTTCTTTTTTTTTTTTTTTTTGAGCTTAAAAGGAACATGGTGATATTGTCTCATTTGCCAGTTTGAGTCATTTATCGTAACCAGTTGAACAGTCTATAATGGGAAGAATAAAGTCCAGCGTGAGAGTAAAAGCAACAGAGTATTTTACATTTTCCTTTTCAAGATCTAGTCATACTTTTATTGTACATGATTGACTAATCATGAGTGCAAATAATTTCAGCAATATTAAATTTCATTATGTTAACTTGGATATTTTGCCAGCTTCCATCTCGTGTTTGTGTACAACTGAAATTATGTCATTCCAGCAAGTTCAGGAGTGTAGCTGTACAAGTACACCTGTTCTTTTAACCAAAGTGTACAGGAAGCATCAGTCTGTTTAGAAAAAAGCACCAGAAAATACACCATGTAAAAATGAGGTGTGTTATGAAGGTTTTTTTACAGGTATTAATTACAGAAACATTCTCTGATAAAAGTAAGAAATTCAGGCATATTCTAGATTCTGTTGTAACCTGATTTTCAAATGTGGGCCTTCACTATTGTTGTAGATCCAGTACTTTGGACAAAGAGACTCCATGGACAGAGAGTGAAAAAATCAGAGTGTGTGTCCGAAAACGTCCTCTCTGCCTGAGGGAGGAGAGACGTGGGGAGGTTAATATAATCACAGTGAAAGATAAAGAAACTCTGCTTCTCCACGAGAAGAAGGAAGCAGTTGATCTTACACAATACATTTTACAGGTAACATTCTCCATTGAAGGTTGTGCTTATGGGCCAGTCAGTTGCATGGAAGGGTAAAGCTTATTGTGCTTGGAGTTTCCATGAGGGAAAACAGAAAAGGACTGTTAGTATTTCTTACACTGAAGTAGATGGTGGGCTTTTCTTTTAGTTCGGAGTTGTCTATATTTGTGTTGCTTCTGATTTATGCCAGACTGTGCCAGCAAACCTGAGCAGAGAGTTTTAAGCTCTAGAAGTATGTCTCTTACAGCTTTCTTTGTATGTGGCAAAATAAACCCTCTGCTACATGCCATTGCTGCAGGAGAAATGCCTGCTGATGGCTTACCAGGGTACTTCAGTGAGGTGATCCCTTTCCTCTGTTTTGGCACTGTAGGTCTGTTTCCATGAATTACATACCACCCTCATCCCCTCCCTTTCTTTTTCCTCAAATGCTTTTGAAAATTAAGTTCCCTTTTGGTCTTTGTCTCTTAATCCCAAATATTTCATGCTGTCATAGTTCAAATTCTCACTTGTGACTGACAGCACCAGGAACAGAACTGATTTGTAGAGGCAGCAAGCAATTCTGACTCTCCTGAGTGTTATTTTTACAACCTGGGCCATAGGAACAACTGTTTGGAGTATCTGGTAAAGTTTCTGTTTGGATCTCTCTCAGGCCCAGTTCATGTCTCTCAGGCACCAGCTTTTTGCAGTGGGACACATGCTGCATCATTTCTACAGGCTATGCTTCTTTGAGTCTGTTCTGGAGTGTGGGAAGTTTTGATTTTCTTGCCCCCTTCTTGGTTCAGACAATCTAGCTTTGCTTAGGCAGCTTCTTTCTTCTCTGGCACAAAACTTCTTAAGAACAGAGGCAATTAATCACAACTTAGTCACAAGTGAGAAATAATTTTGAGAGTCAAGAGTTGACTCTCAGTTGTCTTTGCTGTTATAGTCTGACAGTACATCTGTAGGCTGATTCATTTCATGAATAGGTTTTCTTTAATTAGCTTGCTTTTTTTTTTCTGTTAAAAGGCTCTGGTATGTTATGCTTCAGAATGATGGGAAACTGAGGCATTTTTGTTTCCTTTTTTTTTCCTACCCTGAATGTCTTGACTGGTGTGTTCCTGTGTGTGTCATGCTGCATATAAAGTGTGCTAGATCACTCTCTATCTAATCCAAAGCCTTATGAAGTCACTGGAAAAACTTCTGTTATTTCATTTTACCTTTGAATGGAATTGGAGGGGAAGTGAAATGTATTAATTCTCATGTAAAGATTGTCTTTGTTTTCCAGCATGTTTTTTATTTTGATGAAGTGTTCGGGGAGTCATGTACCAATCAGGATGTGTATATGAAGACAGCTTATCCTCTCATTCAGCATATTTTTAACGGGTAGGGCATCAGTGCTTACATTTGTTATTTTTTGCCTTGTTTTCCAATGTTATGTGTTGCCTGCCTTTTCCTTTATGCTTTTCATCTTTTGAAATATACCTTCATTTCACGTTCTACTGCCTACCACCTTCCCCCTTTCAGAATATCTTTGATTGCAATTTTGACAAAAATAAATCAGGGAAAATTTTCCTCACACTTGGTGACAAATTGCAACTACAGAAGAAGGTTGAATTGAACCTCAGGTGCAACAAAGGGACAGCATGGTCATCCTAGAATAAAAAAACATGTCCAAGAATTTCTGAACTCTCATCTTCACTCTAACAAAGGCTCCTGTGTAGCAGAACACACTCGTCTGTAGAGAAATATTATCTCTTTCCTGAGACTACTGAGAAATATTTTTGCATGTATTTATACAGTTCACAAAGTAATAGAAATTATGAATAACCTTGTGATTTGTTTTTATTGATTTATGTTTGCTTAGAGGTTTAATCATAATTACTGACTTACATACTTCCTGATTAATGAGAAATTGATGGTGGCTTACATGAGACATCTTATTTCTGTACAAGGTTATATATATATTCAATATATATACTTGAATATAATTACCTTTTTGAGTCTTTGAAGGAAAAGGTTATGTATCTATGCTGAAAATTAACAAAATGGAGTATTCTATTACTGAAAATCTCCAAGTTCATCAATGGAGACAGGCTATCATGCTCTTGAGAAAAGGGAAGTGAAAAAGGAGAATGAGGCTTGTACCTTCCTGTGTAATAATCACTGAAGCCACAATTCACATTACAGCTAATCCTGTAATGCCACCAGAAGAGATTATGCTGGTTTTTTCCCAGCTTTCCCCTTACTTTTCCATTCCTTCTGCTGGCATTCTTTTAATCTGACACCATGATGAGGCCAATCTACAATTTAAACTGGCAAGAAATTGTTCAGTGTGATTACTGCAGCCCAGCATTTTTACCCATTCCTCTGCCAGGAGTACTGAGCCAGGTGCAAAGTCTTTTTTTTAAGGGGGGCAGGGAATGGAAAAGAAAGGAAGGGAGCCAGCACTTTGTGCCACATCAGATCTCCACAGGGTATATCTGGAAATCGTTGTTAAGCACTGTGCAGTTTCCCAGAGAGGGTAGCAGGCCAAACGTCATTGCTAAGGGGCTGCTACAAATAGATACCAGCATTGCAGAATATTATTTAATAGGTATGAATGAATGAGATGTGGCACTAAACACATACACTGTCTTCACAGAGGCAATGCAACTTGCTTTGCATATGGGCAGACTGGTGCTGGCAAGACTTACACCATGATAGGGAATCACCGGAACCCAGGACTCTACGCCCTGGCTGCCAAGGACATCTTTAGGTACCTGGAAGTATCACCATCCAGGAAAGATCTTAATGTTCTGATCAGTTTTTATGAGATCTACTGCGGACAGCTTTATGACCTGCTAAATGGAAGGAAAAGGTATTTAAGTAAAAACATGATTTATTGTAAGCCTGTGGTTGTGAATCAGTTGGTTTACTGTTTGAAAATGAGTTCCTGTTTTCATGCGATTGCATTTAATGTAGTAGCATTTATAGCAGATGTTATGTATTTAATTAGGGTTGTTCATAGGAGCTACTTAGGGAGGAATGCAAGATCTGACAGTAGATACTGTGACATTGATAGGGGGTTTGTTGTTTGGGGGAAAAATAAGGACCTATATTTTCAGGCTCCTGCTTAAACTGTAATAAGATAATAGGTAGAGAAACAAGCTTCTTGTGGCCAGAAGTTCCTGTCTTAGAATCACAGAACATTTTGTGAAGGAACCTTAAAAGTCTTGTTCCACCCCTGCTGCCCTGGGCAGGGACAACTTCCACTAGAATGCAGTGCCCAGAGCCCCATCCAACCTGGCCTTCAACATTTTCAGGCAACTTCTTTGGACAGTCCATCATGTGTCAACCATTATGGAGACCCTGGTCAACCATAAACTCTGGCTGTCCCTTCTGCTGTGCCAGTGGGGATTTGGCTCTTACCAATCCAGTCTCTGAAGATCCTCTTGATCTCCTACGTGCTTGACTCTGCAGAGCCTGCTCACTTTCTCCCTGGGTTACCTCTACCTGGCAGCCCAGGTGACTCAGCCCAGCAAGCTTCTGGAGGTGATACTGAAATATAACTCTAAGGCTATAGGAACTGCTTTAAAATCCTGTGCAAAAATCCTTAGAATATGAACAGAGCAAAATTTACAGTCTGATGAGGATTTAGAGGAGCCTGAGATGTAGTTTAAAGAGAAATGGGAATTCTGAAATGTAAACATGGTAGTTTACTTGCCTGCTTTATTATATTCTTGAACTAGCAGAAATGCAATGGTAATGTGTCTTTAGCAGCGAAATGTCAGTGGTACTTGTTATAAATTAAGTACCTCTTCAGCTCTGAAAATAAATGAATGGCAGCAGTAGCCCGTCTCCCCTGCCAGTAGCCTTGATTGCTTTCTCTGTGTCACATCATGGATAAGTGTTTTCATTGCTGCTTTCTGAGATTTCAGATATCTCCTTTCTGCTGTTCTCTTTTCAGACTTTTTGCAAGAGAAGATGGCAACCATGTCGTTCAGATAGTTGGACTGCTGGAGGTTCAGGTGGATTCTGTAGATCAGCTGTTGGAGGTAATGTTCTTTGTCTTCTGCAGCCTGATTTGCTGATTTGTGAGGTGTGTCACTTACAGAGATTATTTACTGTGTAGCACAAGAATATGTTCCTGTTTAAGGCCCTGAAATTGGCAATCCCAGCAGAGCACCAAGGGGCTCTATTAAAAGTGCCTTTATTCATTAAGCTGTTTCTTGTGTTAGGCATATGCAAGCAGTTGATTTGCAGCTGTCGCTTCTGCTGCCATTCCTTAGGGAAAGATTCCAGAAGTTAAATAGTGTCCCAGCAAGGGACCTTGAAAGCTGGATATGTCTTTTTCCCCAGTGTGGTGTCTATGAACCTAGATTTTTGTATATAAAACATATGTGGTTTTGGCACAGAATATATAAATTTGAAAATTATTAGGAACAGAAATTAGAAAATACTTAAGATTGAGATATTTATCTGAATTAGGATTAAAATACTGCTTACATGTGTGCATGATAACAGCCAAGTAAAATTAGTAGCTGACATTCACCATGAACAAGGCTTCAGTTTTCCTTCCCTACCTGTCTGAACTCTAAAAGGACACTGGCAAATTTTCTGTATTGTCCTGCAACAAGCAGGCTGATTAAATCTGCTTTCTATTTAGCCTAACTTTGCATAGTTGAATTATTTTTTTTTTGTAAGGAAATGTCAGTGACAAGTGCCTGATATTGTAACTGACTCATTAAAATTGTCATAGTGTTGTCCACTTATATTCCACTTAATTTAGTTGTTCATCTTTCCATTAACTCCAAGCTTCAGGACAAGCTGGTAATGCTGCAGCAAGTTAGAGTGCAAATTTACTATATGGTTGATTTACAATTCCCTAGTCTTATCACATTCCTCACAGAGAATGGCTATTAAATTACTTAACTCTTACAGATATCTTGGGGGAAAAAATTAGATTGTTCACAGGCCCTTTTGAACACAGAAATGTCACTGGTTTGACTCAAAACTTCTGAGTATTCTGCAATAGCTATATGGAAAGAGCTTTGAACATATCCCTGGTTATTCACTACTCATTGACCTTGGCTTTGATTCAGAAATTGTCTGCACTTAGCACTGATTATAAAGTTCAGAAGCTGCAGTGGCTGGTTATGTTGCTCATTGAGAACTGGCCACTGATCAGCATGAATAATTCACATCTGTTAGCTGAGAATATATTGATTTTGCTAGGCAATATTTTAATTTGTTCTTGCAACCAGAAGCAAAATTAGTGATTGTTCTATGAATGGCCTGCTGCAGTCATTGCTAGACTTTCTGCAACTTAAAGTTTTAAAAAAAGAATTACCAAGATATGTATTTTGAAGGAGCCTTTGTCCTACTGCCTGCCTTCCTTCTTTGTTTCCTTATTTTATTGTTGTATTGAGTATAAATGATCTTTTAACTTTGTTCCTTACTCTGGCATAATTTTTTTAATTGTTTTTTTTTTAGTTTTGGAAATTTAGAAGGGTTTTGTTCTTTGTGTGACTTTCTGGATAACTGTACTCATCTACTACAAGAGAAAGTGAAATTTTAAAAGAACACAACAAATGGTCAATTTCATGAGTGTCTTAGGTTGTGTCTATAGTACTACAAAAGTTTGCCAGCAATATAAGAAAGAATTTAATTTTATAACTTGGATACTTTGCAAATATGAGTGTGTGTGATGCAACAGATTCTTACTTGCAGTGTGCTCTATAAGCTCTGTAGTGTTACTACAAGCAAGTCCATGCACAAAGCTCTGAAAGAAATACTAGAAGGGATCCAGTCTACATCTACTGCCTTGCACCAAATTTTAAGGCTGTATTAAACTTTTCCTCACGATGTTTCCTCATCTTAAGTGGACAAGATCTCTTTCTGAGAGATTGTCGTTTTATTTACAATTCACTTGGATTTTGTCTCCCTTATTTTGCAGGTGATTTTGAAGGGGGGAAAAGAACGTAGCACAGGAGCTACTGGAGTCAACTCAGATTCCTCTCGGTCTCATGCCATCATCCAAATTCAAATTAAAGACACAGCCAACAGGGCATTTGGAAGGTAAGACCAGAAGAAGAAATGCTCAGTGCTGATATCAAGCCCAGGGACAGGCAAGAGACAAAGAGGAGGTGTTAGTGCACAAGTGTATGTTAAATTAGAAGATAGGGTTAAAAGGGACTTCTCAAAGTTCCACCATCCTTTCTCTGTTTCCAAGGAAGATGTTTTTAGGTGCATTTGCAAGAGCTTTGTCAAAATTGTCTGTACAAATTTCCAGTGAAGGATTTTGACAATCAAGTCCATCCCCTCATCTTCAGTGTTTAATTCAGCTAAAGGTAGATGCCTGCAGTGAACATGTCCACATGTGAAGTTACCACCTGTGAAGTCAGGAGAATGACATTTTCACTTCTGGGTTCACTGCAGAATGACCTAAATTAGTCAGATGCATTTTCCCCTCAAAGCATTTCTGTCCTGTAATTGACTACAAAGGGAGTGTGGGATGACTAGCCCAAGTGGAGATGATTCCATGACAAATGTTTGCCTTTGCCCAGAAGAATAAACATCCCTGATAATTTGAGTGTGTGACTTTGATGCTATCTGCAGCAGACAGAAAGAGCAGTTTACTTACTTTTGTGGCATCCACTTTATGTATTCAGAAACTAATTGTGCCTCTTCTCAGTCATCTTTTCTCCAGACTAAATAACCTCAAGAAATAGGTCTGAGGAAGAAAGTCTGTGCATCTGCATTACTGCTGCATGTCACAAAATCCTGCTGACACAACCTTCCACTAACTACCACACAGTTGTCTTTCCCAGGATCTAATTTTGAGCACAAGGCAAAATGGGAGAGCCACAAACACTGAAGAGAGGAAAAGAGAGAACAGGCAGGCTTAGAAATGAAAAGTCTAGGGGTTATGTAGGTGTGGCATCTGGACTGGCCGGGTTTTGTGTGTCTGAAAGGGAGGTGGAGCTGAACTGAGGAAGGGGTGCCAAAATGTGCCTGTAAAAAAAGTCAGGGCTGTTACAGAGAAAGAGGAAGGACAAAGACAAAGATACAGTGCAACAGTCAGTACAGCAGCTGGCACCCAGAGCTAGAAAGTGTGAAAGGGAGTAATAGAAATTTGTGGAAAGAAATGACAGGGATTACTGAAAGCTCAGTGTATTACTTGCTACACTGGAAATTTCTGTTCCGATTGTCCCAAATTCCCATTTGACATAGCAGTTATCTGTTTTACCTGGAAGGAGAAATCAAGAAACCTAAAATTTCCTTGAACTGGGTTCTTTTGTAATTTCCAGGAAATTACAAGCACAGTGATTATCTGGAGTGATGAATGTGTTGCACTTTACACAGCTTATCCATTAAGCTGTGGAGCACTGTCATCAGATGTAACTACACTTTCTATAACTTAATGTTAAGATGCTCTGACATTGTTCCTGCTGCTATGCTTATTTTGGTATCTCAGATATTTCCAGTGGATATTTCTTGTTGTTCAAAAGCAGTCATTTCTAATCATTCTTCTGATGCCATGTGTTGCAGTCTGCTGGTTTAAAAAAGAAAAAAAGAAGAGGGAAGAAAAGCCCCTAAGATAAATGCAACTTTGTTTTTTTCTAGGATATCATTCATTGACTTGGCTGGCAGTGAAAGGGCAGCTGATGCCAAAGACACAGATCGACAAACAAAAATGGAAGGAGCAGAAATAAACCAAAGTCTTTTGGCAGTAAGTTATTATGTCTGGGGAAGGTTTTGTATTTAATTACTAGCATGTGTTTTAGGATAAAAATGAACCATAGAATAATGTATGTATTATTCCATGGAGAAGAAAAAATGTGGTAGTATAATAAGTATGTATGTATGTAGTATAATAAGTGTCCCATCTTAGACAGAATATATTCATTTATATAGGATGTTTGTTTCATAAAAACACATATGTTCCAGCCAGTTATTTTTGCCACTTAAACTCGGGCTTCTCTTTCAAATCAGGAATAAAGGACTTAAAAGCATAAAAACTAGCAATTTATTTGTGGGGAGGAAGGAACGGAAGAAATGCACTCCTAAGGTCTTTCTAAATCAGGCAAAGACAGACAAAGGAGCAGAAAAATGCCATCTAAGATAAAGCAGAAGTTCCTGTAAGTGTAAATGCTGTAGAAAGCTTTGCACCTCCTTTAATGCAAACAAGCAAAGCTCACTGGTGACTGGGGGCTTCTCTAAGTGAGGCTGAAGGTGCTGCAGGTGCCTGGGTATGAGCCAGCAGTGCAGTGCACACAACTGTACCTGTTAGTGTGCTATAAACAGGAGGTGGCTTGCTCTGCTTCAGGAATGTTGATGCTCTCTTGCACAGAGGCTTTTTCTGCACTGGAATGTTAGTATTTCTGCTGTGAAGTGAATGTGTTTCTGTACTTCATGCTTTCTTGAGTACTTGCTGGTGAATAACTGAGTGTCTCAGGGAGTTAGGACCTGAATAGAGAGAAGTCTGTTCTTGAAGGTCTTCTCCAGCCTAAAAAATTCTGTGATTCCTGAGAATCCTGAGTGTAAGCTCATGAAACTCTTTTAAAAGAAACTGTAAAATCAAAGTCCGTAGGTTTTTGGTACTGTATGAAATTAAGAAGATACCTATACAGCCTACAAGTAGTGGTAGATTTAAATATAAAAAGCATAAAAAACTGATTTAAATATAAAAAGCGTATTTGGGTAAATCTTTGTAACCTGCAGCCTGTAAAACCTGGCTCTGGCCTCAATAATCACAGCACTTTCTTTATACCTTTAAACCCATGAGATTTGAAGTCTGCTGGTTTGAATATTGGTGTTGTTTTCAAGTGGAAGACTTTCAGACACTGCAACTATGAGAGCCCAGACTAAAGAATTAAAATAGTTTGATCTCTTACTTGTTTCAGGTGCAGTTTTTAATAAAAGGCCATAAAAGTGAGAGATAAGTGCCATTTTCAGTGGGAGTTTGTAGAATGTAGAAAGGCTGTGAAAGCTTGATGGCATTATCACCATGACAATACTGTAATCTGCTATCTCCAGAAGAAAGAAAGATGTAGCTCAAAAAGCTCTGTCCTTTGGGTACATCTGCCCTTCAAGCTGTAGCACAGTCTAGGCTACACCCAGTCTAGCTAGAGTAGCTGGATGTGGTGCAGGCAGCAGCTCTGTGTGTGCTAAATGTGTGTGCTTACCCAGCTCCTTGCATTTGGTGTAGCCCACGGAGCCATCAGGCAGGGCACAAATTGACCTTGCAAGGGACAACACACAGTAGGAGTCAAAGGTGACACAGAACCTGGGAAGGTTTGTTTGTTGGGGTTCAGTTCCTTGCCAGTGCATGACTGATCTATTTTTTTCTTCCATTTTTAATTTGTTTTGGTAGCTAAAGGAATGCATTCGGGCGTTGGATCAGGAGCACACGCATACTCCTTTCCGGCAGAGCAAATTAACTCAGGTAAACTGAGCAGGAAGGCAAGAGGACAGGTGTTGAATATTCTGCTTTCTCATCAACTAATCTAGTTCTGAATACAAATTTTCTACATTTACATACATCCTATAGGAATTGCTACATTACCATGTTTTACTACTTTCTAATCTCTAAATCTTATCAGGGGTCCCTTTCTGGCCAGCCAGGGAAGAAGGGTCTGTTCTGGTTTTGGGATGTCTGTTAGTAAATTACATTCTTAACAAAGAGAGAAAGACCTTTGGTCAGCCAAAGCTGTTATATAAACATGCAGACAAACACTGCTTTCATTTCAATGTCTCTTCTAGTTTCTGCATTCTTAGCATCTTTAGATAAGTAGTCAGATTTATAAGACTTTCCTGTTTCTTCCTTTCCAACAGAGAGGCTTCTCTGCTGAGGATAGAAATAAGCAAAAAAAGTAAATAAATAAATAGATGGTGTAGATCAGTAACTGCTTCCTCTCCTGAGGAAGAGAAAAAATGCATAGCTTTTGTAAATTTTAATTTTAAAGGTAATCACAGAATTAAAGCCAACTGCCAGTTTCCTCCAGCTGACAATGGGGACTGGCATGGGAAAAAAAGAAACAAGCCAAAAGCTGAAACCAAACAAAACCCCAAACACCACCTTCCAGCCACATACAGAGTTACCATCCATCTCCCCCCAGTCTGAAACCAATCTTGCATCTTCTAATCAGTTGCTGTCCTGGAAGCTTTCATCAATATTTCTTGACTACAGCTGTAAGATTTGCTTTATTCCTCAAACCATATTGGCACCCTTGATGCATCCAGAACAAGGGCTTGTTTAGAGCCCTAATTAATACTTGTATTCATTTTGAACTCTAAACAAATAAAGGCAAGAAAAACTGAGACAAGAGAACTACATTTAACAAAAAAGAAAAAAAAATACAGTTCCTCATGTTGAATTTCTTCTGTAGATGTTGCTAATTTAAAGGATGTGCAAGGGACATGAACTGCTAAGAACCCATTTGTTTTTTCCTTCAAACCCTAGGTGCTAAAGGACTCTTTCATTGGCAATTCCAAGACATGTATGATAGCCAATGTTTCACCGAGCCACATAGCTACAGAGCACACCCTGAACACCCTGCGATATGCTGACAGGTAGGAGGTGAAACTCAGTCTTCCCAGGGTGAAAATCACAAAGTAAAGTAATGCACGATGTTTGCCATTACATTTTGGTTTAATTGTATTAAAAATATCAATTTAGGCAAGAAAGTTTACAAAGCTAATAAAATTGTTACCTGTTCCAACTCCTATATTTTGTCTTAAAATTTGTTGGTCTTGTAATTACTTTCTGATGACCAGTCTCAGTGGTGAAAACATCACTTTGCGCCCTGTAACTGCAGGATTACTGACGTCAGCAATCAAAAGTTTTGGTTTAGTTTTGTATTGTGATTCTACTTAGAATGCATGCAAGTCCTTCACCCTCCCTCCTACAGAGCAGGAAGTAAATCACAGGCTGTGCAATGCTGGTCTTAAAAGGGCAGGAGATAACTTGAGGGGCAAGAGGAACAAAGGGAAAAGCTGAGGGTCAGGGTGTATGGGGAAAGGGTGATGCCAATTAATCAGTTCTTCACAGTTGCATGGCATGAGGAGCTGTGCAGCCCTGTGCACATCACCTGAGCTAAGGAGCCCCACTGCAACTACTCCAAAAAATCCTACTTTGAGCCTTGTGGGACTCTGTGAGGTGCTGTGGAGGATACTAGCTTGTTCTGCTGCATTATAATGTGTGGAAATGCCACCCCCTTGCACTGAAACTGAGGCCGTTTCCACTCACTTGACCTGTTTTGCACTGCTCAAGGAAGCACTTAAAAAGACTGCTGTAAATATTTCCAAAAGTCCTGGCATCTTGGCAGAGGGGTTTTGATATCTGTGAAGTCACAGACAGAAAACAAACCATGATATATTGAATTCAATATTTAGTCTTAGTATATGAAAGCATTGATTTGTTCTGAAGATGCTGTTGTTTATCTGAAAGCATGACATCTAAATCCAGCCTCTTTTACAGGGTCAAAGAGCTGAAGAAAGGGATTAAATGTTCTACCCCTGTCACAAAAAGGCGTCGCAGAGCTAGAAACTTATCTCCAAAACGTATCCAAAGCACTACCTTTTTGCCTCCTGGGGAAAAGAGCTCTCCAAAGAAAGTGAAGCTTGGCCTACAGCATCCCCCAAGTGCTATAAAACCAAAGGCATATCCTGCAGCACTCCAGCCACCTGGTGTCCCTCTTACCTCTACTCCCAAGGGAATTGGCAAAGGACATGCCTACAAAGGAAACACCAGCACTCCCTGCTTCCACCACACCACCCCAGTTAAAGGAGTCCTACAGATAACACATTCCCAGAAGAAGAAAAATGATGATGTATCCCCCCACACTGAAAAGAGCCCCTTAATGAAGGATTTCATTGCCACAGCAGAAACAAAAGAGAGTGGCCAACAAGACAAGTATGTGCAAGACAGGACACCTGTCCAGTGCCTGAAAGTCCAGACAGTGCAACCTGTACAGAAACAGCTTGTTCCTAGAGAAGGAAATTCCTTTGGAGATGGAAATCTGCTCTCCAAGAGTGAACAGGAATGGGAAAATACTTTTGCTAAACAGTCTGTTGAACCCTGGGCATATCTGCCTCCATTTCAGAAGGAAAGGGAAGAGCATTTACGTCTTTATCACCAGCAGTTTCAGCAGCCCCCTATTCTAAAGCAAAAATTGAGCTATCAATCCCTTGAGAGGTTTTTAATGCAGTACAAGCCTGAGGAGATTCAAGTGAACCAGGAGCTGAGCCTTACTCTGACTGAAGTGCAGAGCAAAGAGGGGATACAGCTGGAAGAGCTGGATGACAGTGATTTCAGTGAAGATTCTTTCTCACCTGTCTGTAGTCAAAAGAGCGTGAAAAGAGCAAGTACCAACAAATGCAGTCAACATTCATTTTTCCTTCATGAAAGAGAGCAAGGAACCGAAGAAGAGCAAAAAGGCCAAAAGCGACAGGATTTATTTTTTAAATATGCAATACCCGTGCAAGATCACGGATTAGATGACAGCTGGGATTGTAGTGAGGGTAGCCCAAAGGCAGAAGAATCCATTAAAAATACAGGCTGCAGCAATACTTCTGCAGACTGGAGCTATGACTTAGCTGCTGAATCCTCTCCAATCAATACTGCAGAAAAACCTTACTGCATGCAGGAAGATCCTGCTTGCAGCTGGATAAATGACAAGGATTTCCTAGCTGATCACGCAGAGTACAAGTCCAAATACAGATGTCTTGTTTACTCCAGTGAAGCCACCTTAACTCCAGAAAACGATGCTTCAAACCCATATATATCTCCTGTATTGAAGCCAGGAACTCCAGAGTGCAAAGAGATTGATCTCCAGCATGAGGAGAAGGAAGAATCCACTTTAGATAAAAAAGCTGCTCTTGTAGGAGGTATAAAATGGAAAGGTCAAAAAAATGGAGGTAGCCACTCTGTTTCGTCCAGTTGTTCCTCAGAATTCACCTTCGAGTTCATGGCCCCTCTTGATGGTGAAGACACAACTGAAACAGAGAAAGTGTCTTCCAACCAAGAGAAGCCCCCCAGTGAGAAGCAGGTGCCGGACAGTGACACCCAGAGCAGGTGTGAGAATGAGGGCTGGCAGTGCACCAGGAGCAGATCTCTGACCGACAGCATGCTGGAGCTGGGGGAGCAGCCCCGCTCTGGGGGAAAGCTCTGTGCCTTGCTGGGCTCCCCACAAGCCTTGCACAAGAGGCTCCCACCCACCTGTGGCCGTGTGAAGCCGTGCTGCTGCCACCTGGGATGGGATTTGTCCAAGCAGGGAGTCCGGCGCTGTTTGTTTGGTGGACATGACCCGACGGAAATATCCACAGCTGGATCCGAAGTCCCCAAGCCAGAGAGAGAGGGTGTCGGGCTTTGCAGTGACTCCCCCTGCAAAGAACACTCGGGAGGCAGACCGGGTGGTGCTGAATTTAATCAGCATAACAATGCTGGTAATTTAGGGAAGTCTAACTCAAGTCAAGGGTCCCGAGCTGAGGAAATAAGTGTTGAAATACCTGAAAAGAGCTATGCAGCCCAGTCCCCCTCTCAGGAGAGCAGCCTGCTGCTGCAGCCCAAGCCAGGACTGAGAAATGAGGACCTCACCCATCCTGAAGACCCTGCCAAGTCATCGTTTGGCAATGAGGAGACAGGGTTGCTCAAAAACAAGTTAAAGCAGAGTATTTTTACACGAGAGACTTCTGCTGCAGATGTAGGATTTGCAACCAAAGATAATAAGCTGGTAGCAAATGCAAAGTACCCCTCACACATGTCCAGCAGCAGCTCTCCAAGTGCTGCATCAGAAATGAGAAAATGGCAGAGGGAAGCCCTAGAAAAGGCACAGTAAGTCTTGCTCATCATGAAGTTTTTAGTGAAGCTTAGAAATTCTGGACATGTGATACATTTGTTTGTATGTCATACTCATATGTATTTCAAAAACCAATGGTTAATCATTCTATTAAATAATTATAAGGATAATCATAATTTATGGTAATTATCTTAAAAATATACGGTTGCTTGTTATTCAGTGATATTTTAAGGTCTCACAGGAAGCCAGTTATCCTATTACAGTTTCTAGGATAATGCTAGAGGAATAAATATTGAAATACAAATTGCAGTTCTCAGTAATTAGTTGTCTTACTATAAGCTGTAAAGTTCCTAAAATATATCAAAACCTTCCATCAAGAATCAGGTTATAGCTGTTCCATGAATGAAAAGAAAAGCTGCTACAGCAGCTGAGAAGTCCCTGAAGATGTAGATATAAAGCTTCTGAGTACTCTGAGCTGCCATTGTCAGCTCCCAGGGACTGGACTGCATTCCCTTGACTGAAAATATGTTGTTGGTCAGTGAAGCTTGCTCAGAAGAATCAACAGCAGCACTATGTTCCTCTTCATCCTGTTTCTCACTGAAATTACTTACAGATTTATGGTTATAAGCCATAAGCCATAAGGTTATATTTCACTAATCAATTAGATGATTGTTGTGCTCCTTGGTTCTCCTGCAGTGAAAAGCATTTGTGTGCTGCCTGTGCTAAGGAAGGGCTGTGGTCACTCCTGTGTGAGCAGCCCTCAGTCACACAGTTCATCCTGAAGCCCAAACCAGTGCAGTCCACTGAGTTTGTTTGTTTGTTGAGTGCAGTTCCTGAGTGCCAGGGACACAGGACAGCAATGCTTCCTCTGGGACATTCCTTTTGAAAGTTTGTTGAGGCCAGCTGTGATTACAAGCAGTGATTACACTACAGGCTGTTTAACCAGTGTGTGTTTTTTGTAAATCAGACAGACTGTAATTCGTGCTCATCGACAGCAGCTAGATGAAATGGCATGCCTGTGCTTCAAAGAGGAGTGCTTGATAAATCAGATGTCAGCAATGGTAAGTGTTTCAGATGATGGTTTTGGTGCCCATTGAACCTGCATAAATTAATCTCAGAGATTATTAACTTGTATTGATGTGACGTTCCTTGTCAGTTCAGCCCCTTCTCCGAGGCCTGTCTTAGTCCTGGGAGAGGCCTCTCATTTTCAGTTCCTGTTGTGCCTGCCAGTCTCCACTCAGACGGGCCCTTGGGGAGATGGATGGGCCAGCCGTGAAGCTCTTGTCTCTGATAAGAGAGCCTTCTCTTATCTCTCATCACAGGGCAGGCTGTAGCAGACCAGCCGTCTATCCTGTCATGTTTTAGTTCTTGCAGGCTGGGACAAGTAAGCAAATACCACAGAACAGAGCACACCTCTAGGGCAGGACACTGGTGGCCTTTGGCTCTTCTCCCTGGTCTTTGCCTGTGCCAACAGCCCAGGCCTCGCTTGCTCCACTGTTCTGCCCACTGTGGCTTGTGCCTCGCATACTCTTGGCTTTGGTTCCTCAAGTGTTTTTTGGTTTGTCTTTGCCTCAGACGACAGTAGTGTACCCTAGACCTGAAAACTGGCATGGTCCCACTGCTGGCTAGGCAATCCCAGTTCTCTGTTTCTTCTTCATCCCAACAGATGCATGTCACAGCTATGTGAAAATCCAGAGTATGAACATTTTCCAGTGAGAACTGCCTTCCCACTTCACTCACCTTCTCAGTAAAGCCAAACTCCATTGCTGCACTGCATTATCAAACCATTTCAATTCCTATCCTTGAATTGCTCATACCTGAAGTACAGGGAGTCTCTTCCCTCAGAAACTTTGGAGTGGGACCACCATGTGGCTTATTTGCTGTGATTTCAAGCTGCATATGCTGTTTTACAGATAACATACAGTTCACAAAGCAGCAGAGGTGACAAAAACTGTATTGGTTTTGTGGCGACAATGCAGTGAAACAAAGCTTATCTTTCATCTTCTTAAATGTTTTTAAATCTCCAGAGATTGTTCTTCACAAGTCTGGTCACTGGACACCAGCTCTCCTCCCCCATTTATTTGCCCCTTGCAGCAAGCAATTATTTTCTGGAGAAAAATAGCAGAATTCTGACAAGTTTGCCAGGCCTCCCAGCATTGTGTGAATAACCTACCCTGTAGTTTTATTTCACAGCATGACCTTTTTTGGGTAATGAAATGTGCTTGGGCTTCATGCATCAGCTTCTCTTGTTCCATTTTCAGATGGTTTCAACTTCTCCAGCCATGAAACTTTGGCCGGAGGAGAAACTCCTGCCAAGACCAGCCACACACTGAACAAAGCAATATTTAAAGTGCTTAAAAAAATATGCCAAAGCAGCTGGGCTAGTCTTCATCACTGTCCTGATTTCCCTCAGGACAGAGATACAGTGCAGGAGATACAGCTGGAGTACTGCCAAATAAGCTTTTGTGTGATTGATTTTCATGCACAGCAGCTGAATTTCCCAGCCCTGGGGATGCTGACACCTCCCAGCTTCTCAGGCATAGACCTGTGAATAAAGGCACCAAACTACTGTCAGCTGGAGAGCAGAGTACATCCAAGTACTCCCTTATTATTACAAGCCCTACATAAAAAAGGATTAAAACTCCCTTTGGTTTTAATCACAGTTCCATACCGCTTTTTATCCGTGTGGTTATGAAAGGTAGAGTTCCCTGGGCTGAGTAGATACAGTGCTGGTATTGCTCATGGCAGACCTGCAGCCATGGCCCCTTGACCTGATGGGAAATAAATCCTTGCATCTCTCAAGATTGGGCCATTATGTCTGATCCATAGTGGCCTAACTCACCATTTATTTTCATAATTGATAAATCCAACAAGAGGTGTCAGGAACAGAGTTCGGGGTTTCGTGGAAAAACTGAGTGACCAGTCCCGGTATCAAACCTTTGAAAAGCTAACCACAGTAGAAAGTGACAGCAGCTGCTTTATACATTTTTATTTTTAAGCCATTATATGAGCTGTAATTTCACCAACAGATAAAACTACCAGAGTCAGTGAACCTTTGGTATTTAGAGATACTGACCTTTGTGAGGGCTTAAATAAGGAAATGCTGATTTAATCTACTAGTCTGCAGAATGCTTTTATGTTCTGCTGCAGTGCAAAGAATATGCTGATTTTCTCCAACCTGCTGATACTGTTCCCTGCTGTTTCCTTGTGCCTTCCTCACCAGGATTTTGAGAATTTCATGGCCATGCTGGATGAAATCTTGGTTCTGAAGTCAAAGTGTGTCCAAGCGATGCGAGCCCAGCTTCAGCTCTGTTTAGCCTCCCCTGGCACTGACACTTCACTGCAAACACCTCCATCAGTTTAGACCTTTGCTTTCACATACATGCCCTGGAGCAGCTACAGGAAACTTCACAGGAAACACTTGGTGCTGCAGAGTGTGGGTGGTAGGGGATAGCTTTTGGTTTGATGTTTGTGACTAGTGTGTGCTTTATATAAAGATGGAGAGAATTCTGAGTAAATGAGAGATGACTAATTGGCACCACAAGCTTTGTATTTCGTTAATACCAGTAAGCCAAATTCTGAACAGTAACAATTCAGCAGCCTTTAAATATCTCACCAAGCAGCAGAAAAGTGGTATTGATGTATCATAGCAGCTTCTCACATGTTAAAGGCAATTCTGTGTTGCCAAGTAAGGGAAACTATTTTGAAGACAGATACAGGTCTAGGTATGAACAGAACTATTCAGCTACCCAGAAAAGCTGCTGTTCTTTGCAAACAGAAGCCAGGAAAGAGGAGACAGGGGTTGTTACACTAATGTGACTGTACCTTAAACATTTGGAAGTCAAGGCAGGGTGTGAAGTGCTGTCAGTTTCAGAAGAAGGAAGCCTATTGTTGAATTAGTTCTTGGGATGAACCTCCAGAGCTCCTGAAAGAGGTGGCTTTAAGTTATGGGTAAGTGATGGTTTAGCAGGGACTTTGCACCAAGGATTCCATCTGGCACATTAATAAGTGCATGGGTTTCATGCTGCTGCCCAGAGGAAGATGCCAGCAGCTGTACCTGCTGCACACCATGTCTAATGCCTGCACTGAGCAGAGCTGAACAGATTTCTCACATGAAAAGGAGGTCTGCTTGGAGGCACTGGGCTTCTAGAAGCTGCTGACAGCACTGTTATGTGAAACTGGCATTTGAATCAAGAACTGCAGAGCCATCAGCTGGAGCCCTGCAGAAGCCCTGGTGCTGCATATATCACATCTGAACCACAAAGCCAGTCCACTTGCTTTGAAGGCACAAGTGACCTTGAGCCATGCTTGCTGACAATGCGCTGTGTGAGCGCTCCCACTCCAAAATAGGGGCTGTCGCAGCACATTCATCCATCTCTGTGTCTCCTCAGTAATGCCTGTGGTAGCTCATTCTAAGCCTGCTCAGTAGCCAGAAATGCCAAGGGGAATGGAACACTGCTGTTTGACCAGCTGTGGGTTTTGCTGCCTGCCTGCACAGTCTCCCTGAGGAGCCCAGGTTGGGCTGAGCAGCAGGACAGTAATCGCAGTGACACTCTGGGATGCATATTTGGTGCATACACTCCCAGGAATGTCACCCAGTGTAGGCCTGGGGAACAGAAGCAAATTTCACATCACTGCCGTGACTGTTGGGTTGTTTTTAGCACTGGTTAGTCTCCCTCTTGCAACTGAGACTGGATTTCTCTGTGGAGCAAAGACCAGAGCAGTCTCTGGGGTCTGAGGTTATGGATCTCAGAATGGTTCCTGTGTCCTGTCACACCTGAACCTATGTCAGAAGCCTCCCTCACTCACACAGAGACAAGGCATACAGGAGCTAGACTCTGCATGGCACAGAGCAGTGGTTCCCTACAGCCACTGGAGAGCTGTAAAGCAGTGGGAGACATCAGCACTCTGCTAAAACCAGGCAGGGAGGAGCAAGTGTTTTAAACCAGCAATTCCCTCCACTTCCTGGGGCCAGGGGCAGCTTTCCTGTGAGTAAGATGAGTGGAATATGGAGCAGCAGGGTAGTCCTCCTGATAGCATAAATTAGTTGTGGACACTTAGTTTCCCCAGCACATTCTCAGCGAGCATGCACCAAACACTGCTGTCAGGGAGCAGCTGAGGAGTTTGGCAAGTCTATTTGCAGCCAAGGAAAAGGTCGGATTGTAGGACATGTGCCCAAGTCACAGGAAAATGTGATGCCCAGAAACAGTGCAGGGGAGGAAAATTCTCCCTTCACATACTGACATTTGGGAGATGAGTATTGCTCTTTCAGGTTTTTAAAAAGCAGGTGAGAAAGTATGTTCACAGGCATTGGGAGTGTCTTAGAGAAGCTGGACATTCCTGTGCAACATACAAGAATCATTTGTACAGTGCACAGTGCCACATCCTAACCTCGGTGTCTGCAGGCACAGTTGTGACAAGACAGATGAGTGACCAAAAACTTCTGCGAGCAGGGATGTGATTTAAGTCAGCTGCCAGATTGGAACCACCTGTGAATCCCATCTGATCTATTGTGAAAATAAAAGTCTCTCTGGCAGATCTGAGCCCCAGCACCAGTTCCCAGAGCAGGAACTATTTGCTCCCTTGAGGAATGGCCAGGGACACTGAGAAACATAATCAAAACAACCACACACAATTTTCCGTTGTCTGATACAATCTTTTTTTAAAATGAGTTATCCAGCCAACCTACATGACTCTACCTTCTTGAATATATTTTACTATGTCTGTTCTCCAAATTTTATTTTCTCTACTGAAAATGAGACTTTACCAAAATAAAGAAATAAAGCACCTGGCTGTGACAAACAGCCATCCTTGGCACATGGACATGCCTGAAATGCTGCACATCCCAAAGGTACCAACGAGTTCCTCATATGCAACCGAAACTATCAAGCTGTTAGAAATGGTAACATTTTTCTCTCTCCTTTGAGGGCTATTACCTAGTTGCTGCTTTAATTCTTGTGTGAAAATGTGCTAAAAGAACATTTTAAGTATCATCCCCTTCCTACTGTTTGATATTTCACTGACAATTTCTACAAAAGGTTTTTACTTCAACTTGATGAATATGTGTTAAAATGTCATAAAAGCAATTAAGAGATTTACAGAGCTTGGCCACATACAATCAAATAAACAGAACTAAAATGTATTCACTTTTGTATTCAGATGCAATAATGATTATTAATGCTTATTAGCAGAGGCTTGATACTGTATTTCAATACTGGGCAGAATTTAAAATAAAATTCAATTTACTACAGAACTCTGGTAAAAATCGTTTTAGGTAAACATGATCAAAATGCTTGTTTGATTGATTGCAAAAGATTAAGTGGGGCTGGAAACCTGTACAAACTCCCTCTCTTACTGGGCTTGGTAGTGTGGAGAGTTTCAGAAGCCCTGCCCCACAGCCAGAATGACCCTTCCTGGCCTGGAAAGTAGCCACAGAAAGCTGTTGACACGGGCTCTGTGCTTCAGCAGCTCCAGGGCAGGAGCCACAAGGCCGGGCGAAGAAAGCCCTCGGGCACTGGGGCAGCTGCTGCTCCCACTGCCGGACTGCAGGACCAGGACTGAAGGATGACTCTGCAGCACCAGCGCCGTTTCCAGCCTGCTGCTCTCCAGAACCAGCAGGAGGCAGCTCAAAAGCTGCTCAACCACCAGTTTAGGCTCTGCGTCTTCACTTCTCTTCAGCCTTTCCCCCAGGCACACAGACCTCCGACAGAACCTCTGACAGAGGTACAGCAGGGACATAGATCAGTGTGACCTGAATCTAAGGAAAAGCTCCAAGGTCGCAAGTGTAACCAGGCGTGCAGGCAATCTTCTCAGGCTCCAGCAGCAGAGCAGAGCCCAGCCTTCCTCCAGCCAGCAGGAGCTCCCCCCACCCACAATGAACTGAGCCTGGACAGAATAGTACAAGATTAACGTGTGCTGCACAGCAGCCTGAACATTGAACTCTGGTCACATTGGACCTCTTGTTACACGTTCTTTCAGCAATTCCTGTTCTCTAAGCTACTCCTTAATCCCCTCACTTTGTGGTATTTTATTCTCTCAGATGCCAACACAGGACTACACTTCATGCCTTCAGCCACCCAAGGATTTAAATCCAGAAATGTCACTGCCAAAGCAAGAGTAGCATCACCAGGGTAGACCCAGGTGGGCAGGGCTCTCTGAAATAATACCTTTCATCTTCACAGGGGCCACGTCCCATCCTCACATACCTGCTCTCACCTCCACAAGAGCTCCAAAAGCAGAGTGATTATTCTCTGGGGTTAAGAGACAGACCTTGGAGGAGAAGTGTGAAAAAACAACACACACTAGTACAATCTGAGATTATTTTATTCAGAAGTTTGGTCTAAATAGTTGTTTATTTGCTGGCAAAGACTTCTTGCCCCTTCAGGACTGTCTGGTACCAGACAAGGACTCACTGGGGTAGCAATTCTGAGAAAACCAGAACAAGCAACACAACTGAATGCTCTCAGCAGTAACGATAAAGCAGTTTAAATTTTGTTTCCAAGGTTTTCCAATTAATCAGGAACCCCATTTTCTCACTTCACTGTTGCATTTCTCACCTGGGAAGGAAGAAAAGCTGGGAATTACCTTCACTGCCAGAGACATCAGCTGCTGTGCCACCAGCTGCTGAATGTCTTTCTTAGACAAACTTTATTTCAGCTCCGACAACTAGAAAATGGTGAAGGTTGACACTATGGGGAATGTGCAAGGCAACCTGTCCTGCTCCTCCTGATCTCCACATCTAGATACATGCCAGAAGATCCCTCTCTTGCATCATTTTAAGTAAACATATGTAATTCATACAGTTGGGCATCCCACAGAGAATTCCAGGAGTGCACACTGGGCCCAAATTAGATGTTTTAGTCATAGAAATTTAACAACAAAAAGGAGAAAATCTCATTTAGAGTCCTACTGAAAAATCTACACTGTTGCAATGAGCTGAGAAGTTTTGCCCTGCAGCAGTCCAATCTCCAGCTCCAGGCTCTAATGTGAGTTTGGATCCCTAGGCTGGGGTTTTGTCACAAAACAAAAATAAGCTGCAGAGAAGCACAGCACCCTCTACCACTGTAGCTGCAGCCCAGAGACGTCAAGTTCTGCCCAAAGGTGTTCACACGTGCCCATGGGAGCGGGCAGCACCTGGGAAGCCAGAATCCAGCAAGTTCCTTGTCTGCTGAAGCCAAAGAGCCTGAGAGATAGGAACCATGACACTGGGAGTTATATTTCAGGTTTTTATTAGTTGTTCTTCTGCAGAATCAAAATATTTAGCAAATTAGAGATTCCTCAAGACTTCTGATACTTCATGTATTTTGAACTTGATCAATGTACAATGTAATACTTTGAACTATCAAAAACAACCCCAAACCTGATTTATAGTACTAGATGTTATTATTATGCAATTCTATAGCAGGATGAAAAATGGAAATAATGCAGTGAGTATATCTATTTTAAAGAAAGTGCTTGAAAGAAACCTCCTGCATCACACTGTGTATTATTTAAAACAAAAAGATAACTGACTTCCTAGCAGGGCATTGTCTTAAATATTCTACAAGCCTGGGGGATTAAAAATACTGAGCCCCAGCTCTCTGCCTTCAGGTTCAAGAACCAACACAAATTGTGGGTCCAGGTTGAGTTCACAGCTTACCTGCTTCAAGGGAACTTAACCACTCAGCATTGGACACTCTTATCTGGCAGAAGTGTTGGATGCATGGGTAAAAAACAAAAACCAAGAGGACAAAACAAGGTTCTCTCTTTATGCATAGTGACAGTTTCTGAACCAGTGTTTTACTAAGTTACAGACTAACTTCCAACCAAGAAATAAAATTTCATTGCACTAAAGGTCAAATTTAACCAGGTTATCTGGACTGTGACACAGTCAAGTATTTCAGTACAAGCAGACAAGACACCATGAAAGCAGCTTCAAAGAACCAAAGCATCCTAGTTTCAGAACCAACTTAATATTCTGTCTGACTCCAGTGCAACAATGAGGGGGGAAACCACTCCATCTCTATCTATGTACAACTCCAGTCAAGGCTGGTCAGTCTCAACTTCCCGTGGCCAAGCTGAAAAAAGGAGACTTAGGAAAGGACACTTCAAAATTTAATTTAAGAATGAAAGCTGGCCCTCAGTGGAAAGAGAAATGCTGGAGTGATGCACGCAGGCAGGCTTGCTCAGTCACTCTCCCTTGAATGCAAAAAGCTGGACTCCTTCCTGCTGAGAGCAAGTCACACTGGATGTGAAGGTGGCGGGGCTGGTCCTGCTCCGTTGCACTCCAAGAATCCAGGAATGTGTCTTCAGCTGGCTCCTGCACGGGCCATTAGAGCTTCCAAAGCATTGTGTTGGTCATTGTTGTGTAATAATAAGACCTCCTTAATGTCTTTTAGTTCAAAGCCCATTTCTTTAAATTGACTCATTAATTGGAGAAGTTCTGTGATCTGAAAGACAGACAGCCTGTTATTTGCAAGAGAAAAATGGATGGATCAGTGCTTGGTGGAGGTTTAGCACAGAGCCTGTCTTCAGCAGTTGGGCATGCCATGATTGTGGATTCCTCCTCTCCAAGCACAGCCCATTCCAGCTCTGTTGAGAGAAAGTTGCTCTGTTGCTCACACCAGAGCCAACAGATCCCTGTGGGCACAGCAGCCCACAGGTACCTTCAGTTGCCTCTGTTAGCTCCCCCTGCTCTGTTCACTTCCGAAACACTCTTCAACCAGAGCACCAAAGCTCAGTCTGCAGGGGTGTTTCTCTCACTGAAGGATATTTACCAGCCTGGCCCAATGCAGGATCCCAAAAATGCAGATTTAATGGCACCCAGCTGCCCTATCCAGCAGCTCCTGCTGCACCTGACTATTTTTAAAGTTTCCTGGACTTCAGGAACACTGCAGTAGCCTTTGCTATCAATTGGCTCCTCAGATCTAGGGCAAACTTGGGGAATTAGCACAAACCCCACTGTGTGTACATACAGTATTTCCAAATTAAACTGTGAATCCTCCCTGAGCTTTGAAAAATAAAATGGCAAGTAATCAGCTGATCACTTTTATGAATCCTCTGCCATTTACAGTGCATCTGCTCCACTCCAGGGAAAGTAAAAATCTTCAAGCAAGCAGGTTGAAATGGGCAATCAGGAGATTAGCCACTTCCAGTTCTGGGGCTGAGCCAATAGCAAATGGGTTTCTCAAACTCAGTTACTTTCCATCCTCACACTGTTATTGCTCTGTTTACAAGATTATCACTTAGCCAAGAAAGACAGGAAGGCATATCTACATTTGAGAGGGTTGGATTGCACCTCTGAAGACTTCACGGGGGATTAAACCTGTCACACAATAGGCTGGCAGACTTTAAAAGATCCTCCTGCCTTCTGCCCTTGCTCCCCGCTCCTGCTGTACCTTTGGTGCTGGTAAAGCAACCAGACAATGAATCAGAACCCAAACCATGCATTTTCTAGCTTCTTCCAGAGCAAGCCCTAACCCAATTTGCTGAGCAGCCAGGCAGATAGATGCACTTGCACAAGGGAGAAAATTCATGGCCAGGGCAGGCTGGCAAGGTTTGAAAGAGAATTGCTGCTGCAGAAGTTAACTGTATCTGTACCAAGCACCTCGCCCACACAAGAGAACTCCCGGGCATTCAAAACAGTATGACCACAATAAGCACTATCTTAAAAAATCCTGTTCCCATAAAAAGGGATGCAAATGAGACTAGCAGAATGGCACAGACAAATTCTAATGGCTTTTAACAATTTTTAGCTTTATCAACACAAAGATGCCCTTTGGCAGGCAGTTTTGGAAACAAGGCAGCATTACCATGAAAGCCAGAATTACATCAGCCAGAGGAATGGCTGCTGGAATTTCCTGTATGGAACATTTTTCTATTCCTGCACACATTGCACCCTCACCTTCTCCTCTGAACACTGGTGCATTTCCAAAGCTGCTTCAACAAGAAGTGGATCAAAGCCCTTCTCACACAGCTGTCCATGTGCAAACAGGTAATCCAAAACCTGTGGGCAATGAAGAAAACAAACTGTGTTTGCAGAGCGGCACTTGCAGCAGACAGATGAGTATCACCTTGGTACATGTAGAGGGGCTCAGCATGATTCTACCCAGGGCTTCACCAGGGACAGATATGCAATCCTTCCTAGCAGAGTTGAGACGCTCATGCAAGAGTTTGTGAAGAAAAAAGCAGACAAACCCTTTCTGTCCTGCCGTGTGTTCTGACCATCCCCTTCATTCTAGTCGAAGAAGCCTCGGACGTGTATCTTTAGCCCTCCAATGGCAGAGCAGAAGTCTCATTGTGCTTTTTATACTACAAGTTTTAAAAATGAAACTGTAGGTCCAGCAGTCAGGACTTGTCTGTTTTTAGCTTCCTCTCAGACAGCCACAAGAGCTGATGCAATCTGAAAGGAGTCAGCCTTTGAAGATCAACTCAGCATACTGGAAAGTGAGCTGCAAATCCCAACTCACACACACAAACTGCTGCCAAATTTCTTATCCATCTTCAGCTTTAAGGGGAACGGTCAGGTAGGCAATGCTAGGTATATGAAATAACAGTGCTTGCAAGTAGAGCAAGATTTAAAACCACCCTCCTACAGGACCTTTTTTTCCATTTGATGCCACAGTTCACTCCAGTGCACAGCTTAAGCCACTCTCCCCGTGTAGGGAGAGAGCCAGCAGATCAGTCCCAAAAGCAGGAGTCCCTGGGACATGCTCTGTGCAGCACATAGCCTTCTGAGGGCGGGCATGGGAGGTTGGGCCACGTTCTCCCACTTTGAAATGTTTGTTTGAAGCAGATCCAAGAGCCAGAGCCACGCTTTTCCCAGCAGCACTTTGTGCCCAGTGACCTGGTTTGAGCAGGCACTGGAGGCAGTGCTTGAGCAGGAAGGAGTAGCACCAGGGCACACAGAAATCGGTCAGTGGGGCCTTGCAGGAGCCTTTCAGAGCTGTCTTAGGCCTGCAGGGGCCAATCTCTTTACATGGAGAGATGTCAGCACTGTAAACCCCTGTGCTCAGAACAAGGGAAATTGGCTGGATTTCTGTCACATGGCTCTAAACATGCACAGAGCCTGCTTCCTTTGGATGTGTTTGTGGCTCCTGGGGAGACCCAGAATCTCTCCCCCCCTATTCCACACACAGCTAAGGCCCATCCCAAACTCCACATGGCTCTAATGCAGCACCCACAGGTACAGCTGACTACCAGCAGTCTCTCACCAGAAATAAGTACAAGCTTTAGGTTGCAACCCCTTCTTAGAGTAACAGTATTTCTCATTTCCCTACCCATTCTGCAAACCCAGGATGGCTTCCCAGCAGAACCAGCATCCAATCAAGCATTTCTTTGCACTGCACAAGCTCTTACCTGGTCTATGTTCTGTCCCTTCTTCTTCATGGCTTTCAGGACATTCTCAGGGGAGTAGCCCATGTTGACCACAGTCTCCACACAGTGCCTCTCACTGGGTGAGAGGGCCTGCTGCAGCTCAGCCGCGAGACCGCCCGGCCGCTTCGTGCAGCTGCTGTTACTGGGCACTTGAGACACTGCAAGGTTTTGGTGTGTTACCTAAGGGGAAAAACACAGAGGCTGAGGTGATGGTCATCTCCTGCATCCTCACATCCTGTTTCTGCTTAGTGTCAGAACCAGGATACCCTATGTACTTAATCCAAAAGGTTTTCTAGAGTGCCCCTGGGAAGCTACACACTGTGAGGATGAAACCATGTAGCCTGAATCCCACCATACTCTTTCAACCTTCAAAGCAACAATCAACTACCCAGATTCTTAACAATGAACCCTCTTCTACTGGTGTGACCAAAGCCTTTGAACACCCAAGCCCTGCAACAGTGAAGGCTGGGATATAGCCAAACCCTGCACCTCAAAGAAAGCACAGATTGCTCCCTTCACCTCAAGTTTACTCATTACCTACGGTGTTCTGTACTCAAAAGGAACACTACTTATCAAGATTACCATAAATATCATCCAATGCAAGCAAGCACACAGGTGTGTTTGGAAACTTACCACAGGGTTTTCTGTTTCCTGGTAGTCTGCGTGTACCTGCTGGACAACACACAAATAAAACAAGCATAAACATCATGCACCAATCAGCAGAACTTGCCACAGCTTGGAGAGTTTTACAGAAGATTCTACCATAGGATGGGAGACTTTAGGGACTGATCAGGCTTCCACATATGAGATGCTGACATTACCCATTGCCTACAGCTATATAATCATCATCATCATAAGGATCATTCCTCCTCTAAGCACTCTACAAATGGATTATACTCCAAGAAGGATGTGTGTACCCCCACAAAATAATTATAAGATTGTTTATTCTGTCACTATAACAGCTGCATGTTAACACAGCCCCAGTTCAGCTCCTGACCAAGTCTACGCTGCCCAAATAACAGTGATAATTTTGAAGTCATTGCCTAAAGATTTCTCTGGACTTTTTGACTATGTAAAGGGATAAGAGACAATACACCTCTTTTCTATTCGCAAAGCACTGAACTCCATACACCACACAGGAAAAACGTGCCACACTGGCTCAGAAGAGCATGTGAGTTTTCTACCCAGCACTTGTCCCAGTCCCAGCACACCAGCAAAGCTGGGTCATGTCCCATGTGCACCTGCTCTGCTTCTGCAGGACCACCCCACCACTTTGTACAACCTTGCCCAAGTTAACAGCAGTGCCAAGTCAGGCGTTGGCCCCACTACAGCTGCACGTTTCAGTTCAATACATCTCGAACTCCTGCATTTTAAACAGTTAGAACAGTCTGCAAGAAATCTCTGCAGACAAAAAGATGTAGGTTTTAGCATTTCTTAATACTTATTATGGCAGCAGATTGCTTGAAAACTTGTCCACATCCTTCAGAAAGGCCTCCTTAGTGGCCAAACTGAACAACGAACAACCCTCTATAAAAAAAAAACAGTTCTGAAAAGATCTATTAAGATTTTGACAAATTCCATTTATTTGCAAAAAGATCCCAAACCATCACCACAGAGGTTTTGTTTTCCATTCATAAACATCTTCCAGGGTAAGAATTTCTCTTATGGAAAACCAACCCTGAGACATCATATTAATTCTGATGCACTAGGGTACCCAAGAGCCTCTTCTCATGGTGTGTTCTTCACACATCCTGTCTCCAGGCACTTTTCCAAGGGCAAAAAGCACTGGAATATAGTATACACTGAAACAGGGAAAACAGCCCTGAAATCAGCTAGTGGGTTATCAAACTGAAGGATGATGCTTTGTTATTGGTGATGCAGCCAGGAAAACCAAAACTGTTTCTGACACCACAGATTCAACAGTCTGGGAAAGCCAACTGCTCCTACTCAGACTATTTGAGTTTAATTTCAATTTGTTATCTTCATTAGTCATTTCTACCTCTGCTAAAGCTGTGAAAATCAACGTACTGAGATTCAAGAAAGAAAAAAATGTGAGGAGAGGGGACCATCACAGAAGCTATGCAGCCTCAGAGAAACCACAGATTTATTTCCATTCAAAGATTCCTGATCCAATTCAGTGGTAAAGTAAAAACTCCTATGGTAACTGCAAATTCAAAGTTAGAATTTCTAATCTTGTGAGAAAAAAAAAAAAAAATCCCTATGGAATACATTGGGATATGAGCCTTCTGCTCCCAGCCACAGAGATGACTGATTTCTTACTGTTTTCATGCTCTGTGGATTTTTATTACATTTACTTAAACTCTTTTGTTGCATTTACTTAAATTTCTTGTGTACCAGCCATGATTTTCCAGTGGAACTATACTGTGGAAACATAAAACAAGTATAATATGAAGTATTGGAATTTAAACGCAAAGAATTAAGTTCCATCAACATAATTGTTTCTTGGTTCACTACTTACAAAGTACAAATAGTTTCAAATTATTGAATTACTTTTATTACTCCTCCTAGTAAATCTACTTTTTTTTTTTCTCCACTTTGCATCTTCCCTTACAGCACTGTCAAGAATACACTTTCCCTCTTGGTCTTCAAAAAAAATTTAATTCAGCAGTGATACTTGAATAGTTTGAGTGTAAATTTAGGCATCTTAATGCCAATCTATTTAGTTTTAAGTGTTCTTTTGTCCCCAGAGATGCTATGTGCTCCATAACTGAGGTCATACAGGCCCCTCTCACACCTGTGACCTGCAGCAGTGAGCAGGTGCTCAGCACAATGCTGCTGCTGCTCCTGCCAAAGTTAACAGTATTGAATTTGTTCCAGTCATCAACAAACAGCTGTTCTGCTGTGCTCTGTCAGATAACACTATTTCCCAGAATACTGTACTTCACAATTACAGGTGCATTTACCTAACCCTGAAAAGATCTGGGAGAACAGAAGAGGAGAAGCAGCCTCACTTGTTTCAGAGGACATGGTGTCACACAAAAACCTACAGTATTCCACTAAAACTACAGAATCACGGAAACACTGCTTATATTGGACAGAGAAAAAAATCACAGATTATTTTAGAACAAGCTAGAGGATTTGACTACACAGATTTCACTAGGTTTCATGAGTACTGGTTTCTAGACTTGTGGTTCTTTGCAAAAAAACCCCACAAGCTTACTCTAATCTTATTCACAGAGAGACAAAACCAACACCTGATGTGAAGTTACTGTCCTTAAAGTAATTTTAGAATTTGCAACACAATTGAGGAAATGAAGAGTCAATCTCCCATGTCAGAGCTGTATAGTGACCAACTGTCATGTTAAAAAACCAAGATGATCAAGGCTGGTTTTGGTCTCTACCACGCAATGACTCCAGCCTCCTTCACAAGAAAAGATGAATATGAGATTTCACATGACTATAATTTTTTTTCCTGTTAAAGATTAGGTTTTGAAAAGATCTCAGGAAGAAAACTGAGACTGAAAAAAAAGAAAAGCTTACTTCACCACAGGTCAATTGCAAGCACTTTTCTCTTCCCTGAATGACAAAGCATATCTGCGTGCTTTAACCTATTATTACTGCTATTCCTTGAGAAGCCTGCATTTCCCATTTTTTCCAGCAAATAAACAAGCAAATCAAGGAAGAAAACCAGAAGAGATTTGATTCAAAGCCTAACAGCACTTCAGAATCTGGTATATCTCATCTGGATAGGACAAAATGCAGGACTATACACAGAAGATGCTTTATTTGCTTACCTCAAAGGTGCGTAACTATCAACAACAAATGAGAGCTGAAAAGCTGAAAGAACAATCACTGGAATGAAAGTGTCCAATTTGGGGGAAAATACAGGGCAGTAATCTGAGCATCAGAACTACCACCACAGAGACCAATGTTAGATTGATCCGTCTGATATGTACATTAAGAGGATCTACAATTCACTCCTAGTAAATGAAATTATAACCAAAGCAACAGGGCAATTTAGAGGCAAGAGTTGCCTCTGCACCTCCACCTCTCACCAGCAACCCCAGTTCCACTCCAGTCCATGTTTACCGTAGTCGATGTGCTTTGAGATGATTCTTCTTCTGTACAAACAGTTGAAACAGCCAGGGAAGACAGCCTGGATGAAGAGGATAATGTCTCCCTGCCACTGTCCTCATTTAGAGTGGAAAGACCAAGCATATGGTGTCCATTCAGTTCACTGGTTTTACTCTGAGCACAGGTCTGCAAAGAGCTAAGCAAAGTGCCGTTGCGGAGACAGGTAGTGCTGTGGAAAGTGCTCGTGAGCTTTGATGATTTCTGATCGCCCTCATCAGAGTCAAGCTTAGGGAATGACAGGGATTTGATATTGCTCACTGAAGTGATGGGGGAAAGGGACACTTTGGAAGACAAGGACATCTTTTCACAGTTTCCCAACTGTGGTAAAGTGATAAAGCCATTGGGTTTGTGAAGGGGTTTGAAGTCCAACGTGGCCCTCTCTATGGATGCCAGAACTTCCTCGTCTTGCAACACAGATTCAGACCCTCCTTTAGGCAAAGTATTATCTAACAGCTGGGCAACAATTGGCCCAGTAGTACCAACATGAATTTCAAGGATATTTTTTAATTCCTCCTTATCATCGATAGTTTTTAATTCCAGTTTGTCAAATGGGTCTTCTTCACATTCAAAATCAGCTGGGTTGAAATCTGCCTTTGGACGAGGAGGACTGAGGACCTTTTGCTTCACAGAGCTGGTGTTGGCTGGGGTAGGAGTCAGAATATTATTGTGTTGCAGGCTAGCAAGGATGGGGTTAATAGGAGGAGGCATGGCTTCAGGGCAAGGTCCCTCTGAGAACCCCATCTTGGTGCTGTCCTCTGGACCTGCTTTTGAGTTTGCTAGAGCTTCTTCTGCCTTGCGTTCAGCTTCTCTCTGGGCAGCCTGAATTTTTTTGATGTCTTCAGCCCACTCAATTGTTTTCTTTTCCAGTGAGAAGTCATACTGGATGGAGGTGGAGGGGAAAGAAGAGAAGTGAAAAAAAAAAAGACAGGTTATAAGGATCATAGCTGCAACTTCTAACAGCTAAATTAACACAAAGAGAGTAAGAGATGCATGAATTACCAGGAACAGCAATACCTTTTCACAACCTGCAGATTGACAAAGCTGGCAGACACCAGAAGTACTTAATTTTGCCACTAACAGAGAAATCTGGCTGCAACCTGGATTAGAATACTGTATTTTGCCTCCTTCCTACGTTCAACTTTGCTTTAGAACCACTCATAATCCCAAAATCAGTTTCACAGCCCTCTTAGCTTCTTCCTCCAGGACAAGGGAGGTAGCAAGGGGAAGTCTAATGAGTTTTTAGATAACAATCACACCCTGATCTGGCACCACTGAACTATCCCCAGTACACAAGTTCTACAAGTCATTCAGCAGAGTATTTTTGCAGCCAAAGGCCACAACAATATTACTCAGTTTTCCCTAAAAGATTCCTAAGGGACCTGATACTAGAGTGTTACACCCATTGGTTTAGGCAGTATGTTCATTCCCATTCCAATGCAGTGCCTCACCAGCCAAAGGGGATACAGTGGCTACACCAATCTACATCTACAGGCAGCAGAAGATTTCGCTGTAGTTACTGAGGTGACAGGATCTCAAAGGCTTTTCCCATTTAACATCAGGTCCTTTAAGGCCAGAGAGCACAGGAAGGCATCCACTCACTACCAGTGTACTGACCACAGAGTGGCTTAGTTGTAAAGGGCAAAATGCTGAGGAGCCTAACTCTGTATTTAAATATCCACACATTTTTTAATACTAAAAAAAATGGGTGGGAAGCTGTATTTTCTGCACTTGTTTGTTTTTTTTTCACAGCGCTCACTACAACTGTAAAAGGAGTCAAATCCCACTGTGAGATGCACACTCCACACTGTGCAGGGTGTTGCAGTCTGAACAGGCACACTATGCTGGCTAAGCCCCAGACAGGCAGTAAAATGGAGACACAGCACAATCAAGCCAGCAACAGGACATCAGCATCTCCTTTGGCTCTCCCACACCAGCTTAAATGAGTGGAAATGTGAGTACTAGGAAAATCAGGTAAAGGTTTAATGATTATGAGAGAAAAGCCATAAAGTAAGATAACAGGGCAATACGTAAGGCAGGGAGAAAACAAAAAAATAAGAAAAAAGCAGAACCACCTACAGCAATCTGTCACAAAGTAAAAACAATCATCAATCAGGACTGGTCAAGGAAAATCATGGGTCCAAATGAGAAAACGTAATTCATTTAGACTTCCTGTATCACAACCTCCATTTGGAGATAAGATTTCCAACAGTTACACCAAAGCAATTGATTTTATGCTACTAACAGTTTATTTTACCAGAAACATGCTCCTCAAGACAGGGAAGCCATCTGTGTATCAAGTTGTAACCTGTTTGCCCCACAGCCTGGAAAGAATTCTCACTCAGAACTACACAGAAGAGCACACAAGAACTACACAGAAAATAAGAACTGAAAATTATGTCATTATCCAGGTGTATTAGTTCTTAGGATCTTTCCTCTTAAAAATTATATTCAAATTTCATCAAGGTATCATTTAGAACTATTACACAACCACTATGCTTCTTTTATGCACACAGACTAAAACAAATGCTTAAAAATAAAACCCTAATGGCTTTTTAAGACAATAAAAATTAGAAGCTTTTTGCATGACCCATCATTATTTTACTTTTCTATATAGCCAAATAGATCTAGAAATTCAAGACTACCTGTGTGCAAAGTGTGACAACTTGGAGTGTAGCAACAGCACGACAGGTTGGGGGCAGGGGTGAGGGGAAAGAGAGCAGAAAGGCAAAATATCACTTACCTGGGCTTCTCTGACAAGCTGAGAAGAATCAGACAGACAGAAACCAATGGGTAATCCAACCTTTGCTGGGGTTTTGAACTTGTCTCCTATCTTAAATGGGACATCATCAAGGTAACTGAAAGGCCCTGAAATCAGAAGAAGAAATTGTATTAAGAAAAAACCCCACAGCTCATGAATTTCACGCTTTCAATTTGGGCTCACATTGCTGTATTTCAGAGTTATTTTATATCTGCTGCAGCATCTACACAACACAAATGGAGTTTGAAGCTGCTTGGACCTCAGTGTCACTGTTTAATTTAGGGAGTCTACTCAGAGTTTCTTTAATTCCTAAATTCTAGCCCATAACTGTTAAGAAAAAAAGGCAAACTACCTCACATCCACAATCCACCATATTTTGAATCAATGTAACCAGTATCTTAGTTTCCTTTCTGCCAACACTATTCCTACACAAATGGGTGCTGAAGCTCTCCTGAACACTGTATTCTATCTCTATAAAAACATCCCTTTTTTTTCATATTCAAAATAGATTTTAAAACTACCCAGCTCTAGAACAACTAAGACAAACTACAATCCAGGTTTTGTTATACAAGTAGTAAGTAGCATTTGGACAGAAGTGCTCACAAAAGCCAAGCAATGAACCAAAGCCATTCCACTTTAAACAAAATACACTGAAATACCAAGGCCATTTAGCACAGCAACTCTAATTTTTGAAACAAGGCAATTTAACTTTATCAGGCCCTGTATCTGTCAGGTTTATTCCTAGAATGACACTTTTTCTGCAAATTCACAAGGAAAATACACTTAGAGCTTAACCACCTCCAGGCAGCCAGACTTTGTGGTTTTTCCTTGAGTGACTGTGAAGAAGTATGAGAAAACCCAAAACACAAACTAAACAGCTTTTCCATTAACTGAGAGTGGTCTCTTGGATCATTGGTCTAAGCTTTTGGAATCAGAGGCAAGGCTTCTGGCATGTGCAACAATCTGAGGAGTGACTCTAGGCCTCACCTGTAGCTTCTCCCTGAGTAACACAGATACAAAAAGACATCAGTGGCAACATCTAATTTGGTGTTCAGTGACCAAGGCCTCGCTCAGCGAGCTGTGACTTACTGTTTTTATCTGACCCATTTTCATACTCAGATGGCAGTTTAAGTACTGTTTGTGTTCCCTCACTGTTGATTCATCTACAAGGCAGCCACAGACTCCCAGAGGCTGAGCAGCTTTCATAAACAAGAACATCCTGTCAATTTGCAGTTAAAGGCTTATATGCTGTCATTATTTGAGCTCTCATGCTATGCACACACTGGGTGGTCACAGAGTCCTGTCAGGACACTTTGAAACCATGAAGGTGAACATCCAACATCCCACCTACATCTCCATGAAAAATGAAGTAGAAAAATTATCCAGGCAGAATGCAACAATATTTTCAGTGATCCTTACTGGGAACAACATATCCAAGCATTGCACAGCACAGCACCCAGACAGCAGTTCATTTGGCCAACACTACCACTCTTGTCAACACAGCATCCAAGTTGTACTTGAGGAGACGATTTGACAGCCTGTTATGCCAAAGCATTTGCTCATACAGAAATAACAACTGTGGAAGCCTCTGTAGCCCGAGTGGTAAATCATGGCCAGATCTGGTAACTGCTGCTACCATGGCCTGGTAGTCCCACTGGCACAAGTCCTGCTCTAAGCCAGATGATCCAAGTGCAGCAAGATTACTTCTCCATAGATCTCCCAGCCCAAATTGCACAGTGAGCAAATCCTTGTCTTATTACTATTGACAATATGTAGTGGACACTTCCTCCTGCACAGCTACACCTGAAGCAGATACCAGCCACAGAGAATACAAGCACAAACTTTGCTCTTAACATGCCAGCACTTGTTTTGCACAGCAAATAAAAAATATTAAGCACGCCTAGACTTGCTATATTGACAGCTGCCAGCTTAACCCCAGAAGCTTGACTAAGGAATTAAAATTTCCTACTTTTTCCCCAGTATACTGATACTTTTAATAATAACCCTTACTATAACCTCATCCTGAATATAACTACAAGAAAAAACAGTAAGCACATATTAAAAACACCTCAAACGGTTTAGATGGCAAAAAGTATGAGACAAAACACCTCTGCACATATAATTCAGTTTGTTCCAGCCCAATTAGAACAGTACTAGTTTGGTGAAGCTAAAATCCTATCCAGAGAGCCAAGAATCCTGTTTTTTTTTGTGAGCATATCACAGTGAACACACTGAGGAGTAAAGGGTGCAAATTGTGTTAAATGCCACATTCTAGAGCAGTAAGAAAAACCTACCAAAAAAAAAAAAGTATTATGAAAGACATTGTTACAACAGCCACATGTTCAAGTGAAATTACTTAAGTTTTTGCCAAACTGTTATTTAGTAAGTCTGTTAGCCACTTCATCCTTGTATCTGTTAAAAGCATACTGAGTAATTTCTGAGAGTAGGCCTGGCAAAAGTGTATTTGTCAGCCAGGTCGCTGGCACTGTGCTCTGAACTACATTCCTGGCACAACAAACTACTACAAGGGTAAGATTTCTCTCCACTTCAGTATGGCTCATAGAACTGTCCTTCGATTTGGCACCAAAAGAGAAACACTTCAAGAAAAAAAACAAACCAAACCAACAAAAAAACAAACCACCAAAGAAAACAGTTACCAGTTATGAATGAGGAACAGTTTTGAAACCATGTGGAACTTATTTGCTGCAGTCACACAAACCACTTATGTAATTGTCAGAAATCATAGTTTAAAAGCTTTGAAATTGTAATGATAGCAAAAATACAACTGAAATACTGAAGCATCACGCTTTGCATTAACCACACAGGAAAAGGGATTCCTTTCCCTCCACTCATACCTTGTGCTCCAATCTTCATCTCCATTTGAACATGGTCCTGAGCAAACTGCTCCAGGTAATCCTGCCAGGGGTTTGGACATGACAATCTGCAGATGTCCCTGCCAGCCTCAACCATTCTGTGGTTCAGTGACAGCCCTCTGACCTCTAATAAGCAGTTCAACAATAATCATAAGAGATATATCAACTATATTGACTGATTTCATCAGCCTGCCAGAGACACGGAGCTGAAGGCAGCCATGGGGATGGATGCTCTATAGTAAACCAGAATTCCCTTAGTGAGGTAACTACCCTGGAGAAGACTGAAACAATTGCCCTGCTGATCTCTTAAGACATAACTAAGACAAGGAAGTTGCTCCACTGCTCCTCAGAAACAGTATTGTGACAGTGTGATTAGGAACAGAGGGTACACAAAGGAGCAGACAAGTTAACCAGGCAGCTCACAGCGCCATTTGTTTGGACCTTGTTCTTTTGAAGCCAAAAGCATGTTCCACCACACCATACTGTTCTGGGAAATATTTAATACATGTTGAATTCTAGTTGAATTCTAGCAATTCAGCCTTTGCTAGTCTTGTTAGGTGAGGAGAAAAATAAAAACAGACATAAAAGACAAGCAGATCAGAGTGTTCATAGAGACTGTTTACAGACACAGGAGCAACTGCTAAATAGCTGGCAATTACCAAATGAAAAAATTAGTTGTCTTGCAGCAGGGTCACTAGGCCACAGCAAAGGAAGAGGCCATCTAAAAATGAAGTTTTGGTAAGTTATTTTTATTAATCCTTAAAGTTTTGCTAGCCTGAAAAGTCATGATTACTGATTTGGGGAAGCCACATTACACAACAAACTGAACTTCAATGTTCCACGGCAATATTCATTACACTCAAATTACATAGCATTTTATAAAAAATAAGGACATTACAGGTAAATAATATGATTCCAAATATGATACCAATCATCTGCATGACTTTATGCATTTCATATGCAGAAGACAGAAAAATAGTCTCTTCTTCACTTGCCTTCTGAAACAGGTTAGTCCAATTTAGGAGAGAAATTCATGGCTGAGCAAAAATGAATTCAATGTTTTACTAAAAGCTTCGCTTTCAATTCAACTACTCATGTGACCTCCATAGAAGATGCTACAGATCTGGTGTCCACTTCGGCAAAGCAGAGCAGTTCAGCTTTGATTTTGAAGGGGAATTTGCTGGGGAAGGGGAATTCTGCCATAAAGAAACAGGGCACAGCCAGAGACTGATTTTCAGTTTAATCAGAGAACAGGCAAACACAGCATCAGCAAGCAACTACGCAAGAAGGAAGCCAAGGCACTTCATTCCTAACAAAAAACTAGTCAGAGGCTAAACAGATCAGTCTCTATGGACTGTCTAGGCTAGAACATTAGTCAGCAGCAATAGTAGGATTCATCCTATTGAAAAGTCAAGGATGCCAAATTTCACTTACCATGAGAGTCGGATCCCAACTTCTTAGAAGCCATTTAGAACCTGAAAAACATTTTAGAACAGCTTGAACAACTTTGTATATGTAGCACAGAGTGAGTCTATGCAGTTCCAGAGTCTTATCTCTATGTTATGGAACACACTGTAGAGACACCTGATGTGCCTGTTCCCAAGACAGATAAGCAAACAATTTTTAGCCTTGAAACCAATTGAGCAGATGAGTAACTTAACCCAGGGTCTGCCAAGTGAAATAGCAAGATAAAGATAAAAACAACGCCAACCAAAAAACCAAAACAGCAAACAGCCAAGACGGAACCAGGGTGATCAGGAAGACACAGAGTTACAGATCACAGCACTCATAGGCCACTCTGGCCCAGCCTCATGAAGCACACCCTGCCTCCCCTGGCATTAAGAATAGCCCTTCCTACTGGAAATACCATACTGATCCTCTTCAGTTTAATCCCTGCTGCTCTAAAAAAGGGATGCTACCATACTGGGTACAAAGCATAGCACTCATCTAGACACACTGGGTAAAGAATAAAAAAGGTATAAAATAAATGGTACCATGAGGAAAATATGTTGGATATACACAAGAAAAAAAATGAGAACAGGCCCCATCCATTGCCCACAACATTTAGCAACAACTTTTAGAATTTGGATGCAAATCCTACATGGCCAAGATGTTATACACAGAAGTGCCAAGCCAGTCTTTAACAGAGAGCAGGTCTGCCTTGCAAGAAGGGCTGTTCAAGATAGAATTAGCTGTCAGCTAAAAACTCCACTCCAGGATGCTTACAGTATACTCAATAACATGGGTCTTTTGCTAATTAGCAGTACATCACAAGGTCTACCTCAAGACACCACAGCATAATTCCTAGAGTAACTGAATTTATTTGTAAATGCTCCTTGAAACACAACACATGACAAAGACTCATAGCTCCCCTTTGTCACTGAAGTTCTCCAGCTCAGAGACTGAAATGCCCAACAGCTGTTCTCCAAAACCATGGAGGCCTCTGGCACATCCCCACAGGCAGCAGAGCACAACATGGAGCAGATCTAACATTCATGCTCATCATTTCACAGTCAAGGACCCTTGGGCTCATTGCTCCCATTGCAGATTCTGACTGCAAACGTTACATATTAAAGGAAGGTGAGGATTAGACAGCTTAGCTATTTCCTCCTTGCTGCTGCTGACAGGACTGGGGACAAGAAGAGCCAGCTTCAAATACTCTAGGAAAGTCCCTTTTGTAGTGCAAAGACCCCTTTCAACACTATGCTGAAATCAACAGGTGAACCAGCCCTGGCTAACGGGAATCCTACACAAAGCTAAAGCCAAAGCTGTACAAAGATCACCCCGTGTGCAACCAGACTTTGTGAAACACAGTGGGCAGATGCTGGGCAATGGGGAAGTGAGTCATGCTGGGCAAGTCCAGGTGCACACTGCACATAAAAAATGTGTGTCATCCTGCTCAATGTTTGTCAGGCTCTTTTCAGAACTCATCAACCTCTCTCAGCAGCGCTATTATGTCTGAAACTATTCCACTAAGACAGAAACTGGTTCTGGCACCTGGTTCTCAGAAACAAACAAAACATTAAGGCTTTGAAGACAGAAAGAAAAGGAGGTGAAACAGTGCCAATCCTGCCATCCAAGGAAGGATGTCAAGGGCAAAGCCACCAGACTACCCAGTAGAGCTGCATGTCAACCACTGGAGCTGAACAAGCCTTACCACAGTCCCAGTGCCCAGACTGCAGACAACAGCATAAAGCAGCTGCACTTTCTGTCCCAGGTTTCACTGCTAGACAAGCTGCTGTGTTGGTAGTTCCTCTGTGTGAGAGTAGCAATTAAGTCATTAACTGGATTTTAGTGAAAAAGTCAGGTCACAAGTAAAATCATACAGCCTCCACGTTCTCACAGTCCTCTGTCACTGGAGACTGCATGGCACTGCGTGCAAGCTCTGCCCACTCTCCACTGAACCTGGGACAAAGCCTCTACACACTTCTTTTAACTTCTCAAATTTCATTTTTTCTAGTTACTACCTCAGACTGAAAAGCAACTCCTTTTTTAGAGGATTTCAAGAACTTCTGATTAGAGAAAGTAACTTCCTCACTTTGTCAACTTAGTTTGATGAGCTGGTTTGCTCAGGGCAGCACCAGTTACTACAGGTTACTGCTCCACGGACATGAGTGGCAATGCTTATAAATTCCAACAAGCCAAAACTGCACATTGAGGTTCCAAGGAGTTTTGCAGTTGCCTATCATTCTGGAGCTGCATAAAGTCTCAGTGTCATCTCACATGAGACATATGTATCTTGCTTTTGCTGTCAATTCTGTAGCAAAATCCTAATGCTGACCTGGTATATGCATTAACTTCAAGACGCAGTGGAAAAATAATTCCCTTGCCATATGCAACACCTTAATTAACCACAGAATTAGATAAGTCACATCAGCAGCAAGCTAGTCATGAAATGGATCATTTCCAGAGCCAGTCACTTTAGATTCACATAGCATTTGAGTTTATATCACACAGGTCTTGCTGATACACTGAGTGTGCACTTATTAAGACACCATTACTTCAGAAGGTACTTGTCAGCAAACAAAGCTGTTACGCACCACACACAGAAACACAAGAAAGAAAAGGCTGCCAGTCACATTTCATCAGCCCCTTCCCAAAGAAGGTTTAATTAGAATAGTGTCTTATGACCAATATAGATACAGATATAGATCAGATTTAATAGGCCAGTCAGGGACCACTGTTACAAGCATGTTTCCATTGCTCTGTCATCCTGGCTGGGAAAACAGTATTTGCATCCAGTTAATTCATGTTATTACTTTGATTCTGGGCATTACCTGAACATTAATCACGCTGTGCAGTAAAGGTTTGATTATTTTTGTTACCACTCATTCTGGAATTGAATTTGAAATTTGGACTGCTTCCAAAGCTTTATTCCAAAGCAGATGATGTACAAGTGCAGCCTACTACTGTTAGCTTTGATCTCCAGACTCCAGAACAAGATACTGAAGGGCACTGGTGGTAACAGCACATGGTGGCACAGATTTTTGCCTGACACTTTACTGCATATTGTAAACTGACAGAAGACAAAAAAACTTTTTCAACACTTTACCTGCTCTAGAGGAACCAGTTAGTTGTACAGCACCACAGGGTGTTCTTACAGCCACCTATAAGCTCTCTTCTATAAATTATCTCCCTAGCTCACTCCCTCGTTCTTGGTTCTGGCCAACTCCCCATGGAGAAGATCAGGGCTGCAAGTACCTAAAAGTTATAAAGAACTGAAGCAACCTGATGTGAACTCTTCTCTACCCATCTGTATAATTTTTTACTTAGTAACGCTGAGGGAGCAGGTCAGCATTCTTAAAACCAGCCAGTCAGAGAAAGACAGCATAGCAAGAACCCAGAACGAGCACATAGGACCTCAGAGCGATCATGATGGAAGGGGAGATGGGACAGGGAAACAACAGCAAACAACAACACAAAGATCCAGAAACAGACATGACAGGACAAAACTGATGACAGCAGCACCTGGCAAAGAGAAATGACAAGCTGGACTGGCTTGAAGAGACTGAGGTAGCCAAGGCAATTCACTGGGCACATCACTTAAACCTGAATGACATGTAGTTGTGCTGCCAGACAAGGAGAACACAAAAAAGCATGACTTGGTGCAAGAAGGCAATGCCAAAGGGAGAGTCTCATCAACAGAAGAGAACAAAAAAATAATTACAAAGAGTGACTCATGAAGAGTTCCTAATTTCTGGGAAATTAGGTTGGTTTTTTTGCTATTATTTAAATGTTTCTTCTACTTTCCCTTGAGTTTGTATCTTCATTCCTTTTCTTCTGAAGGAGTTCTGACTAGACAAGTTGGATGTATCCTACCACTAATGATACCTGTACTTGCTTTACTCATGATAACTCAAAACAATTTAACTACTTGGCAAGAAGAACTGGCCTCTTGGTGCTATATTCCTGAGTTTGGGGTTCAAACATGTCCAGATTCCATGTGAATTCTCTGAAGTAATTTTCACCTAAACTTCAGATAAATGAAAAATTAGTAACTTATAGGTGAAAGGAAACCAAAATGCCTCAGGTTATCAACCATAATCAAATCAGCACATTTATCAGCACATTTCAGAGAAAGAGACCTGATCTTGCAATTTCCATTTTACCTGCTAATGCACATTGTGCAGCCTACACACTACTAAGCGTGCACCACTCAGTCTGAAGACCACAAAACAAAAGCCCGAAAGAGTAAACTATTTTTTTCCTTTATATTACATTAATGAACTACTGATTTTACAGTAAAGAAAAAAGTAAAAATCCCTTCAATTCAAGTGATTAATTTCTAGTGGTCAAAGGTGTTCAAAATTCAGACAGCATTTTCAGTTTTCACGGTACCTATTTGTTTCAGTGCAAGTGAAGGGCTATAAACAACATCAGGATTCTGTATATATAGCTTCAAACAGCAAAAATAGAAGTCAACAGTGCCTGTTACTAAAATAAAACAAAAGTTAAGTTTCTCATATCAAAGCTCCTGGCCAAGTAAGTGTTCAAGTGCTGCTACAGATCTCTTATGACCTCTCTCAGCAAAAAGCTGCTAAATTCACTACAGTACAAAACAGATCTCACTGCTTTCACTGCAGTGTCCAAATAGATGATATCACCCCAAAACCTGCAGCAATCGCTTCTGCTTTGTACCTCTAAGAGTTCTGCAAACAAGATCACATGGAGGTGTCCCCTCAAAATAAAGCACCATGATGTTGAGCCACTGGTAACAGCTCTCTGGTTAAAGTTTAAAACTACATGTGACATACTGCAACTACATGCCCAAAACACTCCCCATCCCAAAAAAACCCCCAAATCAAGAAAAACAATGATCAAAACCAAAACCAAAAACCAAAGCTAAAAAACCCCAAGACCCCCAAACCAAAAACACACAAAGGAAAGAAAAAAAACCCATCTCTTCCACCAGCCCTAACAGAAACATAAGTTCTAATTTTATCTACAGTAACTCCTCTTAACTGCTACCACAATCCAGGAGATAAATTAAATTTCAATTTTAAGACTGACAAAAAACCCACCAAACCCTCCTTGAAGTTAACACCCTTATGAAGTTGCTGTCCAATTTTCAAGAGACACCAGGTAAAATAAATCTAATGGTATCTTCATCTTACGGGATACAAATACAAGTGGTCATCATCCTACCCTAACCATTCAGAGTAGGGCTTATAATCACAAGAGGGGGCTTGAGGGAGGAAACTGTGAGGTATCCCTGCTGCATACATATCCAATGCATCAAGGGTCCAAGCAGCTGTGATGAGAGACCTAAATTTGAAGAACAGCCTACATCAAACTAATGCTGTTGGTTATTACTAGTGCAATGATTGAGGGGCAGAGGGACAGGAACAAATAAAATGGCACATTCTAAAGCATTTTTCAAATATGTGAGTAGGAAGGAAAGGGAGAAAAGACCCTGAAGAACACGACTGTGTGCAGATCACATTACTGGATTAGGAGACAACACTAGTGATGGTCACAACACCCATTACAGGGTTTTTCATGTGGATGTTCAATTGTGTCTTCCTAGCAGTAACAAACATCAGGAGATATTCATTCTTCAAATTGGGCCATTGCTTAACATGATGTAGTTAGTGGGCAATCAGCCTTTTGCTCCAGGACCTCTCTGTCAGCAGGTTCCATGTGCTCTCAGAGAGGCACAGCATCTCTCTGTCATTCCATGTGGATTCACCTGCAGTTCAGCTGTCCTCGTGTCACATCCCACTTTTTTCATTAAAGACACTGGAATTATTACAAGCACATACTGCTTGGCTGGTTAAGGATTTAAGGTTCAGAACTGAGAACAGACAGCTCCATTACTCTTTTAAGATCCTGACTATGTGTTTGAACCATAAGGTAATTTGCCATACACTTCACCCAGAAATCAGGGACAACCCTACCAATTTTTAAGTCGCTTTGTGACTTAACAGCCATACAAATTTCCAACACAGTTTAAGCTTACACAACACACAAACCTCTAGAAATACAAATTTCACAGGCAACAGCACAAGGAAACAGAAAAGCACTTAGAGGCAGCCCTGTAGTCAAAGCAGATCAGGGCAGGCTTTTCCTTTGGCCAGACACTGACATGCTAAATAACACAGCATGGAAGACACACCTATTCTAAATTCACATTTAACTGTGGCAACAAATGGGTGACCTTTTTAAAAAGGACTCTTCCCAGAAAACTCAATCCCGTCACAAAAGAAAACCATCTAAGTTTTCTTAGACGAGAAAGATGTTTTTTAAGAAAACCATCTAAGCAACATACATCTAAGGCTGGACTGATTTCCAGGCTCTGGAAACTTGGGCATAGTGCAGGTTCTGCTCATCCAAGAGCAGATTTGGATTTCAGAGAGCAGTTTAGTGACTTTTATACAAGTTATTTAGAGATCATGTAAACAAAACAACTGAGAGAAAAGAGATGTGTTTCCTTTTTTTTTTCTTTACTCCCAGGTTAGCTTCACTAATCTATAAACTCCAATACCACCAAAAAAAGGCATGATAAACTAGAAATAGAGGACTACCTTCCCCTCCTTGAGGCACAAAAGAAGCAAGACAAATTTGAGAGATAAAAATACAAATGTGCCATGCAATTCCTACATTCTAGGAAAAAAAGTGAAAAAGATGACCCAGGACTCATAACAGCAATAAAGGTTGCAATAATCTCAATGCAGTAATGAAACAAGTCCCAAATTGGATGAGCACAGCAACTGTTTTTAACTTCTATTTTCCTGTATCTAAAGTTTGGATAGCAAATACTTACCAGTTTTGAGAGTTTGAAACTGTCAGATGGTAAGCATCTGGTAACTATCAACAAATTTAGCTACTTCAGCTTAAGTATCATAACATTTCATACTACTACAAAAGAATCGATTTTTTCTAAGCTATTTTAGCACTAGCTAGAGCCAGGCATGCGCATTAACTTTTCTTGTTAATCACAGCACTTTAAAAGAAAGCTAATATTTCAACACAACCCTTCTGGAATGAGAGAGACTGCTAATTGCTAGTTTCAACAACAAAATAGCCCACTTACTCTGTTTTTCTGGTAACGATGCATGAAAAAGCAGTGGAATATCCTGCACATTTAGAATGTATGTCTGCAATCCAGAATATCATAAATTAATTAAAATGCTGCTCTATTTGTTGTCGTGGTACTTCAATATGTAACAAGCTGATTCTGAAGTAATTGAGTATTATTAATACTTCAGACTTGTCCCAGTTATGAATGAGAGCTAGACAGACAATCTCAAAATGCTGCCTGCACAACAGAGTAAAACAGCTTTTAATCCATTAATCACAACATACTCTTTTCAACTCAAAAATAATAATCTCGGCAGTTTCAAGCTTTTTGTTCTTATACTCCTTAACCAAGAGAGGTAACAGGTAGTTGATCTGGTATTACAAATAAGTTCAACTCTGTTGACTATATGTTGGGGCTTGGGTTTCTTTCTTCTAGAAATTTTTCCCAGAAATTGCTAAGAAACTAATTACTGGATACTTATGGGTACTTATGGGTATTTAAGACAAAAGAAGTAGCTGAAGTCAGGGAAGAGTGTGTCATCTGGCTGCACTTTTTTCTCTCGGGGACTTTTCTCTTAGAGGGACAGTGACACTATGGGAATGTGAGGACGGTGCTGGCCCAGCCGGGCTCTCTCGCTCTTTGCCATCGGAGGGGACGGCCAGGCTGTCGCTGACTGCGGGGACGATTGCCCGGCACCGCTGGGGCTCAGCCCTGCGGACCCAGCCGCACCTGCTCCTGTGCCCGGCAATCCTGACCCGCTCCTCTCCCTGCCCTGCTGGAGCCGGCAGCCCCGCTGCCCACGCCCGCTCTTCCTTGGCTCTCGCTCTGGGGTTCCCCACGCCGTGTCCCGCACACCCTGCCTTGCTCCGATGTTCCCACAGCTCCGGCCACGGCCGCCCAGCCTCGGATCCATCTCGTCCTGCACCCCGGGACCTTGGCTCACTGCTGCCGGCTGTGACTGCACCAGAGGGGAGAGTGCCAGCGACCGAGAGAACTGGGACTGGGTCCCTGCTTCTGTTTGCTGGTAACGCCACAGTTATTGCTGTTATTATCTTTATCTTCTTATACACTCTAGTAAACAACTGTTATTCCTATCCTCATATCTTTGCCTGAGAGCCCTTAATTTCAAAATTGTAACAATTGGGAGGGAGGGAGGGAGTTTACATTCTCCGTTCCAAGGCAAGCTCCTGCCTTCCCTACCAGACACCTGTTCTTCAAACTACAGCACCATACCAGAACCTACTCCCAATACCAACCCAAAAACTTAAATTATGTTGGTACATAAAGCAATTTGTATTTATTTTCATTATTTATTAACTATAACTTAATTTAAATACAGTACAACAATTAAATGATTATATAAAAAATCCATTCCAAATTCGAAAGCCATAAGGTTGTCATCTTAAAGCTCAGAAGAGAAATTATAACATTTGCTGATAATTATAGGTTTTGTTATAAATTTGGTGAAATATTAACACTTATGGAATTACTTTAACAAAACAGACCAAAAAAAATCTATTAAGAAATCAAGTTGGCCTAAGTTTTTGAACGGAAAAATAAAATCTGCCAACAGGTCAAACATCACTTGAAATTCCGTGTATTTTATCTCAGTCAAAATATGCGCCTCTTGCACTGTACAAGAATAATGAGAACAGTCTTATACTACTGTAGATGCATCAATTTTTCCTTTTATACTTGGGTCACATGCACTACTCACTCTCATCACACATTTAGTATTTTCCCAGAAAAATTCAAAGTGGTACTGATAGAAAAAAAAAACAGTTAAATTAACTACTCTACCTCCAAACAACCCTGCCTGTTCTGCAACAAGCAGGCTGAAACACTGATATTCAGCATGGGAGCCACTGTTTCAGACCCTGATTGCACACTCAGCCCAAGCAGTTTCAATACAAATCAGGCCAACAACAGCCTTCTTCCATTCCTGAAAGGATCTCTCCCATCGTGTGGTTAAAACTGTTCTGCCATCTGATGTCCGTGTTTCCCACTAATACACTTTTATTTCTCTCAACTAAAAGAGCCACATTCTAAGAATATAAATTCCCTGTAAACTCACTTAATTCAATCATGGAACGTTTTGGGTTGGAAGGGACCTTCAAGGATCATCTAGTCCACACACTCTGTCACAGGCAAGGGTATCTTTTTTTTTCATCAGGTTGCTCAAAGCCCCATCCAATATGTTCTAGAATACCTCCAGGGGCGAGTTATCTATAGCTTCCCTGGGAAACCTGTTAAGGTCCTCACCACCATCATTTCTTCCTTATGTTCAACCTCAATCTTTCCTCTTTTCAGTTTCATCTTTCTGTGTTGCCATTTTCCAGGAAACACCCCGATTCACCATAAATTAATCTTTCTCCAAATACACACTTTGAGATACTTGGAAGCAAAAGTCCTAAACATTTCATACTCCTGAAGCAACTAAGAGCTGGTCACAGGGCACCTGGAAGAGTGTGGTCTCCAAAACACTCTTTTGTGAAGTGACAACATAAGCTTGTAGCATCTTAAACCTCACTGATTTTCAAAACGTATCTCATGAGGCTTGGTTTGCCTTTGCCTTGACTGTGCTAATTGTGAGAAACCTGAATTGCATCCTAGGTGTCATGAGTGTGATATTCTTCACAAGTTTGACTTTTTCTGGGGTTTATGCATTTCTCCAACACATCAACACGTCACTGGTACAGTCTCAGCTTTCAATGCCAATGCATTTTGTCCTTAATTCAGGCGTCACTCCTGTTGTTTAGCCAACAGGCATCTGTCTTCATCTAATCCATCTTATCAAGACTGAGACAAGAAAATAAGCATAGATGGAAGTACACATCAGAAAAAATGCCAGGTTTTGCTGCAATGAAGGATGAAACTAAAAGACCAGGGAGGAAACAAACTTTTATCCTTGTTCAGGAACACTCACTTTAACTACTGTCATATGTTCACTGAGCTGAGGCCTCATCAGGGACATACTCCTTACCTGACCAACTCAACAGAACAAAGGAGTCAAACTGAAATTCAAAAAATGTGTCAAGCAAATGAAAAGATGGTCCCAGTAAGGCCTAAAAAACAATCTTGTTTCATCTCCGGGCATAGTATCAGCCAATCCTGCTTTCAAGTCTTCCCTCTCAGTCCAAACAGGACTGCATGACTGCATTAAAGATGAGCTAGATGGGAAATACTATGGGTAGACAACATAATTAAATTTCACTATCAGAAATCGTGCTTTTAAATAATATTTCACTTGTTTTAATTAACAAGGAACTGGTGCATAACAGAGATTAGGAGCAGGAAACTGATTTAAAGTGAATAATAACATCTTAATTATTTCTTGCAGTGGCTTGTAAACTTTAGGAGAGAGTGGAACTGGTACAAAGATGATGTTCTGTATTTAAATAAACATAGCAACAGAAGCATCATTACCAGCTACCTAAAAAAATAAATGCTCTGTAGATGACAACGGCAGCAGACATTTTAACAGGTCAGCAAACTGGCAGTACCCACAGTAAGTGTACTTCTGAAACAATTAATTTGGAACACAGGAAGGTAAGTTGCCTTGCACAAGCTTGTCTAGTGTAGAAAAATTAAAATTTACCTCTGAGCAGTGAAGTGAAACTGAGACTGCCCTCAGCTATAGTGGATCTATTACAAAACAAGAGCGTGGTAAGTAAATGAGCTGCTTGCTGTGTTTTATACTAGAGAACTTCATGGGCCCACACTACCTGAGGGCAGCATACTAAATCCTGAGCAGAAACATCTTCCTTGCAATCTCTTCATTTCGCAGTTCTCAAATAACAAATGGCCCTCTACCCAGAGATGCTTAAATGGAAATATGGTTCAGCCTGAATTCCAACTACAGATTGAAAAATTCAGGAATGGAAGCCACAAGCAAGAGGGAAAAACTAAAGAGAGACTGTACATCTGCTAAACAAGGTGTACTCTGTGTACAACTGGTACAGCTGAGGTCACTAGCAGTGAAGGTACACAAACATGCAGGCAATCCCCACCCTCCAAGAAAAAAAAGCAGAGCAACTACTCAATTCTTGAGATGTACTTTTCAAGGATGCTCCAGCTGCCACACTCACCTTCACATACTGGTTCAGAAAGCCCTTCTGTACCACAGGAGTCATTCCTCCCACATGCACATAAAGTACTCTGTAGATCACTAAGCATCATAACAATCTCCTCACCCATCTACCTTAATTCCTACTGTTTCCATTTAAAATGAGCTTTAAGATTTAAATTTCCTCACTTAAAACAAACCGAAGGGGTGTGCTTTCCCTCCTGTAAGATAAGAAGTCTGACCTCTCAGCACTGCAATCCCACTTGCAGTTAATGTTTGGGCAGGTAAATCTAAAGAGTAGTGTAGAAGTCTGCATTTAGAGAGTCAACTTTCTATCACAAATGCACAGAGCAAAATCTTGCACACACTCCCAAGTAGTAGGAGAGACAAACAGACAAAATTGCAACCCTCCCAACAGTAAGGGCATATGGATACTGAACTTTCAGCGCTCAAGTGGAATGGGAAGTAGAAAAGAATCCAAAGACAAGGAACGACACTGCTTTCAGATGAAACCTAGATACCTAAAGGATATTTATAATGCCAGGAATTACACACTTCTTATTAATTTTCTTTCCCCTGAGGGGAAAGTAGTTTTGCTGAAATTCCCTTATACCCTCAGCACTGCACAGCTCTTATATGAGACTCCAGAATACCTGTCAAGGCACTTAAACAGCAGTGAAACTGTCCCTGATTTGCAGGTGTGAGGAATAAGGCACAAAGCTGAAGCAGCTTGCCCACAGTCATCCAGCTCAGCCAAAAACAAAGTCAGAACACAACACAACCTGTGTTTCCCAAATCCCAAACCCACAGTTATCCCAGGAATCTCACTGCAGTCTGTCAAGTTTGGAACAGTATTTATTCCCTCCCAAATTACTCCTATTCATCTCACTATAAAAGCCCCAAGGATGCAGATTCAGATTTGAATAAGAAATTTGGTGTAGTCCAAACTTTATTTTTAAGTTACTACTTCAAATTAATTTAAGTCTGTAATTTTTTTATATACTATATATCCTGTCTCACTTAGTACACACTTCTTCCCTGCACATCAGGAAGTCCTTCAGCAGATACAGTAATGAATGCAAGCCCCAGAACACTTAAAGCAATGAATAACTAAATGAAATGTCTCATTTTACGTGCAAAAAGAAACCTTCAGAGATGCATTAGCTAAATTTTCTCAGGACATGTTGACATATCTGATTCAGCTTCAGCAATCTAGCCTAGTAGGTTGCTGGATGAAGTTGCCCCATTACCATACAAGGGACATCCCACAGCTTCTCCTCTCCAAACATTTAAGGCTGGAAAGAACACAGGACTGCTGACAGCACAGAGATCTCTCTCAGTAGACCATCCTAATAACCATGACACAGCAGCAAGATTTTTTTTTCTTTTAAGAAGCAAAGTAGGAATTCTGCAGGCTGACCATTCCTCCTCTCAGCTATCAGATTTTCTCCTGTCACCTGAGAATCAGTCCCTCTCATAACCCATATGTCTGATTCAGTCCAGCTTACTTTAGGAAATGAATCCAGTGACAGAACAGAACTTGACAGAACTTGAGTATCACATTCAGATTCCTGCAGGAACATCAAATTACAGGAGAAGTTTGCCTTGAATTAAGACTGGCATAAAATGGATACACAGGTCCTCTCCCAGCATGAAGGGGAAGTGAGAAATCCTTTCCATTACTTGGTAGAACCAATTTATCCATAGTACAGCTGGATCCCCTGCAGTAAACATGGTTACATTTCAAGTGTTCATCTCCAACAGAACATCCCCAGAGACAGGCAGACTTTCAGAACTGTGTAATAACTGTGTATGTAATATGGGAGCTCAGTATGAACAGGGTGACATTAACACTTCACAAAAACAGCCATCACAGTCATTTTGCAACAGGTTCCAGAGTTCACCTCCAACTTCATAAGCAGCTCAGGCCACCTTGCCATTCCTGCCAAAACCAACCTCTTCACTTTTGCCTTCCTTCATTTATCTTTTATATTGTAACACAACTGTGGATTCTGTAAGCTGCATTTAAGCTTCTCCAGTTGAAAACCTTCATATAGATTAGATTACAGACCATAACAGTATTACTTTTATATTCACACTTGAATTTGATAGCTCTCCCTTTACATACAAATTCAACAGTGTTAATTAAAAGCAACAAGCCTTTTACTGCCTTTTCTTGGATTTTCTCTGCAAAAGAGAAATTAAATTACCAAGCACTTACTTCCAGGTAAGTAAACAGAAAATGTGTATTAGGCTCCCTCCCACAAGCAAGAATGAAGCCTCTAACTACAGGTACCTTTTTTTCCCCTCCTCTTCTTAATAAAGAATATAAGGTACTTTCTGGAAACAGTTCTTTTGTATATTGTACCAACACAGCAAGCAAAATGAAACTCAATAATCCTTCCTTCACCTGTTTTCTACCAAGAAGTCAAAGAGACTGTCCACAAACTGCTTGTGGTGACATAATACTTAATTAAAAGATTAAGAACACATTCTTTTCTTGGAGGCTATGCAGCATAAAGCCTTTCTGCCCTTTTTCATCAAACATTTTTTTTCCAGCTGACTAATGGTGATTTTATTCAAGAGTACCTTCCCTGCTGCATGTGTCTCCTATATTTCTACGTCAAATTATTACACACTACTACACAAGGACACCACATGATGGTATTAGTCATTAGGGTGGAACCCAGTGCAGCTTTGCTGTATCACAGAAGGAAACACTTGAAGTTATAATAATTACTTTGGAGGGTGTTAATGAACTAGGAATCTAGTTTTATTTTAGCATTCAGAATCAATGAGGTGTACTAAATTGAACACACAAGCATTTCCCTATGTCGAAATTAGGCACAGGGCTAAAACATGACACAGTACAACTGGTAACAGGCACCCTTTGAAACACACCCTACCAAAACCAGGGAATAAATCTCACCAGTCATTTCAGCCATGGCCTCCTCTGCTGCTTGCCTAGAGATGACAAATTGCAAGCACAAACATATACATAAGGAAGGAGCTTAAAAACAAAAACTTTCACATAATCTAGTAGATAGTTACCAAAAATGCTGAGCTCCAGTAACACAGACCAAACAAGAGCTCATAATTCTTTACTACTGCTTTCCACTATGCTGTTCCCAACCATCAACAGCTAAATACATTAATTGTACTCACGTGCAAACCATCCTCCAGATGAAGAACTGACTACATCTTGGATAGGACTCACCTTCTGATTTAAAATGTTACTCTCGTGTAAGTTTCTGACACAAAATGCAGCTGAGATAATACAAGCTCAGTCAGTTATAAACTATAAAACTAATGCAACATGGCATTTTAAACCAATGTGCCTTCTTTCTGAAAGAGAAGATTTAAGCCTAAATTAGAGCAATGATAATGTGCTCCCCTTTTGATAAAATTCTGTGTTTGCAAGTACATTGCAAGCTTAAGGGATTCTGTAAAGACCCTGTAGCTTTCAAAAATTAAAAAAACACAAACGAAACCGAGTTTGGGCACACAGTCTGTCCTTTAAAAGTTTCCCATACACAGGAAAGACAGAATTTCTTAACATTTAAAAAAAAAGCCTTTGCCCGCAAGGATTTGGAATAAATCTAATGACTTGAGAGAGGGTAAGCCCCCAGGGCTCAGGTTCTGATGGAGACCTCAGCACAAGACCATACTGACTGCAAAAGGTCATTAGGGACACAGAACATGAGCTTTTTCAAACCAAGTCAGAGGGTCAAGGCATTAAGCAATGCACTTGCATACCAGAGAGGATTACCCACCTAAGTCGTTAACACACAACAACTGTGAGCTCAGGCTTGTATCGATCAACTGCCCTAATCCCAAGGGTCGATTGCAGAGCGGTATGTGCTGCGAGATCAATAGCCCTGCCTTCTGAGTTACCAGCATAAAGCACACACAGTGCAGGGATGAGGAACCAACCTCTGATACATCCGACAAGACCTACTTTTTCAAACAAGAAAACTATTTATAAATTGTAAACAACCCTTCAAAGAACTGCTTTCACAAACAGCTTCAGAGCTTTCCAATTACGGCTCCACTAGACCTTCCTTTCACTGACATTGATCTGAATTGCACTGATCAATTTTAAACAGATAATCATGCCTTTAGGTAGAGATTCTTATAAAATGACAGCTGAAACTCTGGAATTCATGACTGAAGAGACTGGGAGGACTGATAATGCTAGAAACAAAACACCAGAGAAGACTGGACAGAAGTTCTATGTAATAATGAAAACTAAATTTCTCACAGACCAATTTATCAAAATATTCAACCCAGCATACCCTGTACAATATGGGAACAGACTGCTGCTAAAAACTTACAATACAGAGACTGGATATAGACAACAATTATCAATTAACTCTACTGGACAACGAAATTATCAATTCCTAGAGCTTGTGAAAGCAACAGGAAACCATAAGCTTACACAAATTAAAAAGGAGGATGAGTAAGGTGACACCTTCTGCATCATTACAGCACTTCTGCCACCAGCACCAGTCAAAACAGCTCCGGCTGTCAGTGTGACAGATGAGGCTGGATTGGTCCAGAAACCTGACTCCATTCTGTCAGTCACAGGTTTTTGTCTCGAGGATAACAAAACGTCATGTGAATAATGTGAGAAGGAGCTCTTCCATGTGTTTTTGATGATTTTTCACCTTAACGATTTTTCTATCCATCAACTATACAGTAAATCTCCCAGCTAACCAGTATACTCTTCGAATATTTTGAAAATTTAAGTTCTCTTCATTAAATAGAAACTAACACTTATTGATTCACGTACCTTAGATCTGAGAGTTTCTTGTTTTTTCCCTTAAAGTTTCATGTCCCTTTGTTTCAGCTCACACTTCAATACCACTTTAGTAGCAGCAGCTTCCCCGATTCCTTTGTCCATAGGGCATGCCCAGGGGAAAAGAACAACCAAAGGAGATACCAGGCCAAGTACAGGTGGTGAGGCAAGGAAAGAATCATCACTTTCAGTTTTGTTCTGAGATTAAACCCACGCACTTGCAAAAGCTGTTTAAGAATTACACACTTTCTTGTCTCCCTGCCCTTAGAAATAAGGTTTTTGCCTAAAAGGTTTAAGCCACCCAGTGGCAACGGTAACCTTAAGAAGCACTGGCACTTCTGAATTGCAGCTTTGTCTGCACAGGAAACTGAAGTCATTGAGCAGCAGTTCTGCGTGGTGCTGTAACCCAACACCACCCTGCTCACGCCCCAAAACACTCCTCGTGCTGCTGCCACAGGGAACAAGCTCCTCAGCCCACCCTACTGCACAGCTACACAGATTCTCCCTGTGGAGTAAAGGGAAGGTGGCCAAAACAGGTTTTTCCCCACTCTTGCCTGAAAAATGCCAGGAAGCCAGCAGCTGCCTGCACAGGGGCTGAAAGTCCCATGCTCCAAGGCTGATAAGGGAAGGTAAAAAAGAGGTCTAACTGTGGCACTTCCTCTTTTTCCCTCAACAACCTGGATCACAGCTGGAGCAGGAGTTGGACTCACCAACCAGGTGGGAGTCAGAGCTCCCACAAAAGGCTCCTGTCCCCTAACAGGCTGTGGGATGCAGCAAGCCTTCCACCAGCAGCACAGCCGCTGAAGTTACATCATCAAGCACAACCCAGGCACCCCTTAGTTTGGCAGCACTCGCCAAAGTGAGTCATGTGGGAATATCGACTTCGTGGTGCTTAAATCCAACACGAATACATTTTACTGGGTCCGGGATGGCAGCGATAATAGTTCCACAGCCAAGTGCCAGAGTCCACCTGCTTATCTCCACTCGAGTGAGACAACATCAGTGTTGTAACATTTCTGTATGACTATTTTTTTGTCACCCGTTTGGAATTTTGAATGACGTGGGAAACAAAAGCAGTTGATAAGGTGGCTACTTATTTCCATCCACTACCATTTATTTTAATAATTAAAAAAGCCAAAACAAAACAACAATGCAAACCTATCCTTCCCTTTAGAAAGATAAATTCTGAGCTATCAAAACACAGGAAGACAGCCCTTGAATTACACTAAATAAATATAAATAAATAAATAAATGCACTGAATGTCTTACTTCTAGTAAGCCCTGAGCCAAAGGGAGCACAAAGCATTATCAGGAAATTAGGAACAACTAAACTGAAGTATCCTTACACCGATGTACACACCCATGGGATGCTTGCATCTCAAACTCTGAAAAAAGATGTAGTCAAAAACAGAACACCTAACTGGAAAAGATCCAGAAATAGGTGATAAGCATAAAAAGAGAAGGCTACAACCCATGAAATAAAGATGAGTGGATCTTTAGCCTACAAGGAGATGCAACCAAAGAGTGAATAGTCCGTGATTTAGCAGAACTCTGAAGTCACAAGTAGCACAGGGAAGATAACCACCCTGATTTGCACAGCACAAGAAGCAGAAATGAACAAGTTACCTGAAGGCAGACTCGACACATCACACCCCCAAAAAAATCAGGCGTTTGTTTCGGTTCTTCACGGATCTAGTTACTGCGAGGAGGCACTCCGAATATCGCGGACAGCCACAACAGACTCGGATTTCAACAGCCACCGAGCAAAGTCACCAAGGGCAAACTCATCAGGGCAGAAAGACATTCCCTTGACTCCGGCGGTGCCGGAAACTGCTGGAAAGCAGGAGCCTGTGGGACAGGAGCCTCACTCCGCCTTGCTCCGCCAGTCCAGCCCAAGGCCGAATGCCGGCACCTCACGGCGGTTCTACCGAACGGGAGCGGAGGGTCCCGGTCCCCAGAGAAGAGGAAGGGGCGCGGTCCGTCCGCAGCTGCCCCCGCCCGGGACCTGCGGCCCCCGCGGTCCCCGCCCGTACCTGCGGCGCCCCAGCCCCGCTGCCCCACCCAGTCCCCTCGTCTAGCCAATCTAGCCCGGTACCTGCGGCCCCCGGCCCCGCTGTCCCGCCGCCCCGCGGTCACCGCCCGCCGTCCCTACGGGCCCCGCTCGGCGCCGCCGGAACCGGGCGACGCCATCTTGTCTGGGCCCCGCCGGCGGGATGGAGGTACGTCCTCGTGACGCACCCGCGTCCGCGGGCCAATCGGTAACGGCCTGGTGAGAAGTCAGAGAACATGGAGGGGGCTGGGCTAATGCGGAGCACGCATCTTTATGGGGAGGGGAGGGCAAGGAGGGTCAAGTGTGTCTGTGGGGTGTGATGGTGTGTGTGGATGTGTGTATGTGTGTAAGTGTGGTGTGTATGGTGTATCGTGGCGTACGTGTGCTCCGGTTTATGGTGTCGGTGGTGTAGTGTGGGTGATGTAGTGTGTATGGTGTGTGTGGTGTCACGTGTGTTGTGTGTGTTTCTCGTGTGGTGGTGGATGTCACTATGTGTATAGTGTGTGTGTGTGTGTGTGTGTTGTGTGTACCGTGTGTGGTGAATGTGTGTATGTGTGTGTAAGTTGTTTGTGAGTGCTGTGTGCTACAGTCCGGGGTGTGTACGTGGGTGTGTGTGTCCGTGTGTTGTGTGTGTGTGTATGGTGTTCTGTGTGTAAGTGTGTCCGTGTGGTGTCTGTGTCCGTGTCAAGGTGTGTAGTGTGTGTGATGGATGGTGTCTGTGTGTAAAGGTGTGTCCGTGTGTGTCTGTGTGGTCTGTGTGTGTGTATGTGTGTCCGAGGTCTGGGCTGTACGTGAGTGTCTTGAGTACGTGTGGGTGTTGTGTGTGTGTGAGTGTGTGTGTGTCCGTGTTTATAGGTACGTGTGTCCGTGGTGTGTGGGTGCCGGTGTGTCTGTGTGTACGATGTGCGTTTGTCTGTGTGTTGTGTGTGTGTCCTGTGGGGCCGGTGTGTGTGTGTGTCAGTGTGGTGTACGAGTGCCCGTGTGGTGTCTGGTGTTCCGTGTTCAGTGTGTGTCCGTGGTCCGTGGTGTGTGTGTGTGTTGTGTCGTCGGTGTGGTGTGTGTGTGTGCCGTGTGGTGTCTGTGTGTCCGTGTGGGGTCGTGTAGGTCCGGTGTGTCGTTTCGTGTGTGTCGTGGTGTGTGTGTCCGTTGGTCTGTCCGTGT
>CM031878.1:7202871-7249675 GCA_018697195.1 Certhia americana | reverse complement strand
GGTTGGAAGACCGTCAGCGCAACATGGGCGGGGGCGGGGCTTAATGCGGGTCATGCCACGCCTCTTTTCCTGGGGCGTGGGCGGGGGCTCTCCGCGGATAAGGGTCCACCGTGTGGTCCTGTGTTGTGCTTGTTGTGTGTTGGTGTTTTGTCTGGTTGTCTGTGTGGTCCGTGTGTGTTGTGGTGTCCTTGTGTGTCCCTTGTGTGTCCTCCGTGTGTCCGTGTGTGTCCTGTGTGGTGTCCCGTGTGTGGTGTGGTCCCCCCTGTGTGTAATGTGTCGTGTTTGTGGTGGGCCGTGGTGTGTGGTGTGTGTGTCCTGTGTTGGTGGTGTGGTGGTTCCCTACTGTGTTGGTTGTGTGGTGTGTGTGTGTGTGGGTGTCCCGTGTGTCTGTTTCTGGTGTGTAGTGTGTGTCCCGTGTGTCCCCGTGTGTGTGTGGCCCCTCGTGTGTGGTCCCCGTGTGTTGTGTTGTGTGTTCCGTGTTGCCTGTCGGTGTTTGTGTTTTTGGTTGTCCCTTGTGTGTCTGTGTGTCCTCGTGTGTGTCTGTGTGTGTCCCGTGTGTGTTCTCTGTGTGTGTTTTTTTGTATGGTGTCCTGTGTTGGTCCCGCTGTGGTTCCGTTGTGGTGTCTGTGTGTGTCTGGGATGGTGTGTCTGTGTGTCCCGTGTGTGCTGGGTGTGTCCCGTGTGGGTGTCCCCTTGTGTCCGTGTTGTGTGTGTGTGGGTGTGTGTCGTGGTGTGTGTCCGTGTGTGTCCCTGTTGTCCCCGTGTGTGTGTGTGGTCCGTGTGTGGTCTGTGTGTCACGGTGTGGGTGTTCTGTGTGTCTGGTGTGTGGTTGTCCGTGTGTCCGTGTTGTGTTTGTGTCCGGGTGGTGTACGTGTGTCCGTGGGTGGCCGGTTGTGGTCCGTGTGTTCCCGTGGTTGTGTCCGGTGTGTCCGTGTTGTGTGTGTTGTGTGGGGTGTGTGGTCCGTTGTTGATGTGTGTTCCCGTGTGTCCGTGTGGTGTCTTGTGGTGGGTATCCCGTGGTGGAGGTCCGTGTGTCCGTGATGTGGTCCGTGTGTAGTGGTTGGCTCCCGTGTTGTGTGTCCCCGTGGTGGTGTCCCGTCGTGGTGTCCCGTGTGGTGTTCCGTGTGTCACGTTTGTGGTTGATTCCCTGTGTGGTCCCGTCTGTTGTTCCGTTGTGTGTTTTGTCCCGTGTGGTGTCTGTGTGGTCCGTGTGGTGTCTTGTGTCCGTGCTGTGTCGTGGGTGTCCGTGTCTGTGTCCCGTGTCTGTGTCCCGTGGCCCGTGTGTGTCCCGTTGTTTCCGTGTGGTCCCCCCGTGTTGGGTATCCTGTGTGTCCGTACGTGGTATCTGTGGGTCCGTGTCGGTGTCCTTGTGTGTCCGTGGTTGGTGTTACCGTGTGTCCGTGGTCGGCCCGTGTGGTGTCCCTGTGTGTCCCCCGTGGTGTCCGTGTGGTGGTCTGTGTGTCGTGTGTGTCCCCGTGTGCCCGTTTGTGTGTGGTCTGTGTGTTCCGTGTTGGTGTCTGCTGTGTCCGTGTCCCTGTGGTCCGTGTTGGTTGTCCGTTGTCCGTGTGTGTGTCCTTCGTGTGTCTCCGTATGTCGTGTGTTTTTTCACCCACCCACCGTGTTGCGATGTTCTGTGTGTCCGTGGTGTCCATGTGTTCCCGTGTGTGTGGGGTTGTCCCATGCTGGTTGTCCCGTGTGTGTGTCTGTTGGTTGTCCTTCCGTGTGTGTTTGGGTGTGTCCCGTGTGTGTTCCGTGTCTGTCCGTCGTCGTGTCCTGTTGTTGTCCCCCCGTGTGGTGTCCGTGTGTCCCGGGTCCTGTGTCCCGTGTTCGTCGTGGGTTGTCACGTGTGTGTTCCGTGCGCGTCCCCTGTGTGGTGGTCTGTGTGTCACCCCCCGTGTGGTGTCCCCGTGTGTGTCTGTTGTTGTCTGTTGTGGTGTCCGTGTAGTGTGGTTCCGTGTCCCGTGTGTCGCCGTGTCCATGCGTGTCCCCTGTAGTGTGTGTGTCTCGTGTGGTTGGTGTCTGTGTCTGTGTAGTGTGGTGTGGTGTGTTGTCCGGTGTGTGTGTGTCCCTGTGTGTGTGTGTCCGTGTCCCGTGGTGTCACGCGTGGTGTCTGTGGCTGGTCCGCGTGTCTAGTGTCCCCGTGTGTCCCGTGTGCTGTGGTACGTCCCCTGTGTCCCCCCTGTGGTGTACCCCCGTTGTTCCGTGTGTCCGGTGTGGTGTCTGGTGGCTGTCCGTGTCTGTGTCCCGTGTTCCCCCGTGTTGTGTGTGTCCGTGTGTCCGTGTGTGGTGTGTCCCCTGTGCCCCCGTGTGTGTCCGTGTGTGTCCCGTGGTCTGTGTGTGTGGCCCCGTGTCCGTGCGGTGTCCGTGTCCCCGTGCGCCCGTGTCCGTGGTGTGGGTCGTCCTAGTTGTCCTGTGTCTGGTGTGTGTGGTGTGGCTGTGTGTCCGTATGTGGTGCCCGTTGTCCGTGGGGTCTGGTTCCCGTGTCCCGTGGTCTTGTTGGTGTGCTGTCCGTGTCCGTGCTGTCCCCCCGTGTCCTGTGTCCGTGTGTATGTGTCTCTGTGTGTGTGTGTCGTTGTCCTATGGTGTGGTGTGTGTGGTCCGTGTGGGTGTTGTCCTCGTGTGTCCGTGTGTCCATGTGTGTGGCCCGTGTGTGTGTGGTCCGTGTCCCGTTGGTGTGCCGTGTTACCCATCCAGTAAGTCCCGTGTCCCTGTGTGTGTGTGGTGTGGGTCCCGTGTGTGTCCGCTGTCTCTCTGTGTCCCCCTGTCCCCTGTCGCTCTCGTCCTTTACCACCGCTGACCCCTGTCGCTGTCCCATCCCTGCTCCTGTTTCCATTTCGCCTTATCAGTCCGCCGTCCATGTTTGCAATCCCTTGACCCTGCCCCTGTTCCATTCCGCTGTCCCCAGCTTGTCCCCTGTCCCTCTGCCCTCCCTCTGTTCCATTCCTGCCCCTATCCTGCCGCCTCCCTGCGCCTGTTGTCTGCTCCTCTGCCCCATCCCATTTCCCTGTGCCGTCTCTGTGCTTGCCCTGTCCCTGTGTCTGTCCCTATACCTGCTCTAGTCCCTGCTTCTGTCTCTGCTGCCCACGGATCTGTCCCCAGTTCCTGCCCGGGAGCTCTCCCAGCGCCTCCTGCCCCTCTCCCAGCTGGACAAGGTGCCAGGGCTCCCTAAGGGGCTGGGTGACGATGGCGAGTGGGACACTACTCATTCCATTCATCCATTCCACTCATCCCACACCCTTCAGCCCCTTCCCTCAGCAGCCACGGCCACCTCACCCTCCCAAGGGGCTCAGGGGACATTCCCCCTGGGTTTTCAGCCTTTTTGAGCGGTTCTTGTTCCGAAATGGAGGGGGTTTGTCCAAAATGGGCGTGGTAGTTGTGTGTGTGAGGGAAGGTATGGAGAAGGGAGTTAATCATGGTGTATCATGCCTGAAAATGGCTAAATTGGAATCACCACTTGTATCCTCAGAGGATACTGAAAAGCCTGAGAGGTTCTTTCACAGTTTGTATTTCAGTCTGGATTCTCAAAGCACCCTTGCCTTTGTGGTTGGTTGGATGAAAACACAGAATAAAGGTCATAAATCCGATGCTGTGTCATGAAAATGTGTACTGATTCCATGTGATTTGAGGCACCGTCAGATATCAGGTGGTCAGAAGCTGGTTTTTTCTTAAAGTCTGTTTGCATATCACATGTTTTCCTTGTTTCTCTACTCTGCAACACCACTGACAAGTAGCCATTGCTGGGTTTGGATCATATGAAGCTTTGCCTCTGAAATCATAAAGAGTGGATGAGGTGTGTGGACATCAGAAAGAGCACTCATCCTTCCACATGAGTCTCAAAAGGATGTAATGAAATGCAAATATAGTGTTCTTTTCAATTCCCCAGCAATAAGTGATTTCCCAGGTGGAATGTGTGGGAAAATGACTGGGAGTAAAATTAGAGAAAACTGTGGAGTTATTCACATTCTAACAGAATGTAACAGTTCAGAAAACAGTGGGTGAAACGCAGTCTCCCTGGATAGGATGTGGTCAGCGTGTCCAACTTCCCACACACAATCCGTGCTAAAGGGGACCAAAGGGAGGGTTGAATGGAGTGGAGACACCAGGGCCAGGCTCTTGAAATCCTGAGGGGGAACTCAGTGGTGCAGATAAAGTGTACAGCACTGAAATCCAAGGGGGAAGAGGAGATGCATTGCTGCTGAACCAGCTACTGTGGTGAGATCACAAATGTCCACCTCCATCCCAGAGGCTGCTTCAGGTGTGACACTGACATTACCCACCTCCAAGGTACAACCACCCCACACTGAACATGATGTATGTCTAGAGTTACTCAAGCTAGTGCAAAAATAGTATAAAGTAAGTTAAACATGAGAGTAAGTTAGGGAAGGTTCCACTGTGACTTCTGGGATTGACTGACTGCTCAGGCTGAACCTCTAAGAGCTGTACTCTCTGTGTGGAGATAGTTTTATCTTGATTGCTCTGAATACGTTTTTGCAGCCAGATACTATCACCAGCAATCTTTGCTCCTTAACCTGTATAAAAGATTATTGTTCTGTAAACTGTCCTTCAAAGTGTGAGTGGTTCAAGAGCATGAACAGTGGGTAAAATGCTTGATTGTGGGGGCCTGGGAGAGGGTCTGTCTACTGCTTTTGGTGTGTATTCCTGGATCTTTCCTGGGGTGCGAAGTGATCAGCTAAAGGTGTGGAAACCCTCAAAGAGTTTTTTCTGTTTCCATGTGACCCTGAACAAGTCAGTTGAACCACCTTCTGATCCAGTGGACTGTTCAGTGAAGAGCTGGACACTAGGAAGAATTTCTTCACAGAATGGGTGATTAGACATTGGAAATGAGCTACCCAGGGAGGTGGAGGAGTAACTGTTCTGGAGATCTTAGGGAAAGACCAGGCATGGCACTCAGTGGTTGACAGGGTGGTGTTGACTCACAGGTTGGACTGGGTGAGCTTAGAGGTCTGTTCCAATCTAACTGATTCTGTGATTCTGTCCGCATAGTAGAACCCTGACAGACTGGTCGGGCACAAGCGTCTCGGCTTTCCTGGGGCGCTGACAGTCTGACCAAACGCGAAGGGTTCGGGAAAATCTCCATTTCCCGGGAGAGAATCCCAAACCCCCACCTTGTACTGAGCCCGCCCCGCCGCTAGGGGGCGCCACCTCTCACCACGCTAATTCTGCTGCCATGGCAACGGCAGAGGGGGCGCGGCCAGCCCACTGTCCGGTTGCTAGGCAGCGGAGCACCCGGGCGGGGCGGAACCGCCGCCGCAAAGCTGCGACGCGACGGTCGTAAAAAGGAGGAAAAAAAAAAAAACCAAAACCCAACCCTAAACCCCGTGGTGTTGTAAAATGCCGTGAGGCGCGGCCGGCGGGGCCTGAGGGACAGAGCCCGGTCCCGCTCCATATGCCCCGACCCGCGCCGTGCCGCTCCATGTGGGGCCGCTCCTCCTGCACATCCTCCTCATCCTTCTACTATGGCCCGGAAAACAGTTAGCAGGAAGCGGAAAGCGGCGGCGGCTGCCGCCGCGGGGACCGGGGGGCTCCGTGGGGAGCAGGTGAGGGGGGTGTGGGTGAGAAGCGCTTGTTTCCCGTGATGGGAACGGGGAGAAGCGCTGCTTCTCGGGGCGAGGCGGACGTGCCGATCCCCGGCAGGAAGGAAGGAAGGACGGGGGTGACCCTGTCCGGGGGTTGCGGAAGGAGGGTGTCGGGGGGGGGTCGTGGATCGCGGGGACGGGCAGCCACGGTGGCGGGGCTAGGCAGGGATGAGGAGCCCCCGCTGTCGGTGTCGGCTGTGGAGGTGTCACCCAAAGAGGGGCAGCCCCCGGGTGAGCGGGGATGAGGAGCCCCCGCTGTCGGTGTCGGCTGTGGTGGTGTCACCCAAAGAGGAGGATTCCCGGGGCAGGGGCAGTGCTCCCCTCGCTGCCCGCGCCCCGGCACTCGCGCTGCCCCGTTGGGTTCGGCCGTTCGCTGCCGGTACCGATGATGGCTGCATGGCTCTGCCCCGGGCGGAGGAGGCCGGGCGATGCGGTGGGTACCGGGGAGCCGCCTGGGTGTCACCCCTACGCCTGCCAAGCTGAGGGCGAGGGCTGTCGGCGCTGCCCTCTCCCTGTTCCAAGCGCTCCCCTTCTTCCCGGAGCGTTTGGCTTACCAGCGGTGCCGAACCGCCGCGGATTGTCGTTACACCATCTGCCGCCTGACCAGCAAAAGCCGTGTTTCTCCTTTAGCAGACACTTGAGTTTAATTTCGTGCTGCTAAAGGCTCTGTCAGCATTGCCGAGTTCATTTCCGTGCGCGGTGTTCCATGGGGGGTTTGAAAGGCGACAGGGTTTTGCCGTGAATAGCGTTGAATTTGAAAGGGTGGTGTCTTAAAGTGCGTCTTGGTTGCTTTATCTAGTGTCTGACTTTATTATCCACAGTACGGTTGGGATCACTCAGTTCACAAGAGGAAAAGGCTCCCGCCGGTAAAAAGGTCTCTGGTGTACTACGTGAAAGGGAGAGAGGTCCGGATGCAGAATGAGTCCAGCTACCACCGCTTGTTGCATGGATACGCAGCCCAGCAGCTCCCCAGCCTCCTGAAGGAGAGGGAATTTCACCTCGGAACTCTCAATAAAGTGTTTGCCTCCCAGTGGTTAAATCACCGACAAGTGGTGTGCGGGACGAAATGCAACACGGTGAGTGCCGCCTCTCCACGTTTCCCTTTTTTCTGTTAATTATTCCACTTCCGCCCTCAAATGATGCTTATCATAATCAAAGTGTGTGGAGGCCAGGGAAAACATTAGGGATTAGGAGTGGAGCCAAAACCGAGTCCAATTAACTTTGAATGAAAGCAATGCTTAAGGACTTCTGTTCTCACCTGAAAATGTGGCATTGTAAGCCCCAGCAAGGCACCTCATGAAGCATCTGTGTGATCTGTACAGAGGGATTTACACCTGGTTGGGGATGAAGAGCAACAGTGGGATTGGATCTTTCCTTTTGTCCTGCAGGTGAGAAGCTAATGGACAGATACTAGCATCTCTGATGGTGGCTGTCAGTGCTTGATCCAATTTGCTGCTAAGGTTCCTTTTTCCTGTTATGCTCAATCTTACACAGTTTGGTTTTACATATGGTTCTCTGCTGTTGGCTTTTAAAAGTTTTTCTAAAACTGTGGTTGAACTCCAGATATTTGTCAGAGCAGCCAAAAAAGTTCTGAGCTTAAAAAAAAAAAAAAAAAATTCAGATCTTCAGTGTTATCCTTTTCTTGTTGACTTCATAATTCCTCACTCTAAAACTGTCTCCAGTCTTGTTTATATATCTTTACATATATCTTTATATATGCTTCTACAAAGTCTATAACTCCTCAGGTTCTTGAAGTGATGCTTTGAAACATTTCAGGGAATATTTATAAAATAGTGTCCTGTGGGATTAGTAAATAGAGGAGATCATATTTCTTAGGTAATATTCTTTCCACCAGAGTTGGTAGCCCAAGTTCGTTGGCTGAGGTTGCAATTTCTTGCACGGAGTTGTGATTGAATTAACCAAACTGCAGGTTAGTTGTTGCCACAGGAGGGAATCGAGGGGCACAAGGAATGAATACATACATGAAGCAGCTCTTAAATCTCACAGTGTATCAGTTGCTGCAATTGTTTCTTTGCCTCAAGATCCTTTTTGTGCCAAAACCACACCCAGCGATCTGACCAGCAAGGGACAGTGGGTTGTTTTTTTTCCATTTCTGGGGATGAAACATTGTGAGATGTTCTGTTATTATTCACAGTTGCACAGGGGGAAGCTTTTATACAGTACCTCTTAAGAAGCAGGGCCTAACTGTATAAACAAGGCAATCTTTTAACAGCAATAAGCTCAAAATAGAATCTCTCTGCCTACTTTCTCCACGTACGTTCACCTCCTTAGTCAGCAGCCAGCACTGGTTGTGGTTGTAGAGCTGCTTACGGGAGACAAACTCCTGCTGAAACACAAGCTCCCAAAAATCATGCTTACTCTAGCAAGATGGCTGTGTGTTTTATAGAGTTGCAATGATTTTGCTGTGTTCTGTAACTTCTATAGCTCCGGCGCATCTGCAGCAAAGATAAATGGGCAAGTGGGTTGTTAACGCAACCTTGCAGAAAATTGTTTGGGACCAAACAATCACGGAGCTGAAGAGGGATTCAGCAGTATTGTTATTCCCTTTGCACAGGCCACAACCAAGAGTGTTTTTTTCGCAGCCAAACTTAATGTTAGAGATGGACCTCCTCTGTCATTGTGCAAAATAGAGTAATTGCAAAAGAGGTCCCTGCAGCATAGTGAAAGATCATATATGAATTATGAATGCTGTTATTGCTGTACCTTGTTTGCTTTATGCTCACATTTGAACAAGTAAAGCATTAAATGCTACACTCTAATTATGAGATTTTTCTCTTTAATCTGCTGAGTGAGTGACCTGTTAAAGAAAAATGCCATTGCTGATTCTTATATGCTGAAGTTGTGGCATTCAAGTTGGGAGTAAATCGAAAACACCTTGGTTGACTTCAGTGAGGTTTGCTGCATTGGAGTCGCACTTAATTAAAGTTAATGCAAGAGGAAAATATAAACTATAGCAGTTATTTTAATCAGGGCTTGACTGTGGCAATGAGTGCTTTTAGCATTTAATTTATAAATTGCCCTTCACTGTTCAATGCCAAGAGGATTCACTGTTCTTAATGACAAAACAAAAATCTGCTCTTGTCATAGAGGAAGAGGTTTGGGTTTAGTCACTTGGCAGTACTAGTTACTGTAAAAACACTGAAGAGAGTATGGAGTTCTCTGTCAATTACTCTTTTTTCATGACAATTATAATTTGTTTAATTATGTGGAGTAACTTTTTATCCTTAAAACTATTCCAGGGTGTAAAATAACTTCATTATTCTCCAGTGGACCATGGTGCCCATAGTTGAGCAGCTGTAAATCAAATATTTCAGATAAATGTGTTCTATAAAGGTGCATGCTTTTTCTGGTAGATTTAGAATTATGGGAACTATTACAAGAATTCAAGCACCTAAAATTTCAAATTAAATCACTCAGACTTTTCACCTAGGCTTTGCAGAGCCAGGATTCCTGTTTCCAAGAATTTCCTAAACCTTGCATGCAATGGTTGATATTTTTCCAATTCAAACAAATGAGCCGGGAACTTCCGAGGGGTACAGATGTTTAGGGTGTGTTCTGATAGGTATCTAAATTACCAAAGACTGATGCTGTGAAAATATATAGAAGAAACTGTCTGTCTCAGAAGAAGATATGGTCTGTAATCTGCAGTCTTCTGTTCAGGCTTCATAGAGAAACTCATGAGACTCAGGCTTATGGCAGACAAAAACATAGAACACAAAGTTCCTGTGTTTTGGGATTTTTTTTCCTCTTTACTATTTCAAGAAATTATGAATAATGAAGTAGCATCTAAAAAGAAGTTTCAGTAATAATTTTTCAGCTTCTTTTGCTCTGTATATGTTCAGGATGTAGTCCTTTTGCTAATTGTAAAGTTAAACATGAAAAATTATAGGAGATGTAAATCATCCCCTAAATACAAGACACTAATTAGTTTCCAGTTGCTTGAGAATATATTTGCTTGGAATCTAGTTAGTTTTGTTTTTCATTTTCCAGGAAGGCCTGATAGATGTATTTGTGTTTAAAAACTTCTTTCTGAATTCTCTCTCCTGACTTCCCAGGCAGCTTTTCCATGGCATGCATGGGTTGGTTTCTGAATGCTGTCTGAAACCTTTTCTCTCTTCAGTAGATTGCTGTGTTGCCTTGGCTGTCCTGCTGCAAATCTCCAGCTCTCATTTCCTATTAGAGACTTTAAACTTGTTTCAAGACATTCTATGTCTGTTCTGTGCATCTCATACAATTACAACCCTGTCTTGTAGTCCTGGGATTGTGGTGAGAGTACAACAGGAAGTTCCTCCTCTGTGAATGTAAACTATCTATGGGGAAAAATTATTCCCCTTGCTTTGCAAGTTAATGTGTCTTCTGGCTTTGCGTATGTGAGGAAACATCGTGATGACAGCTCATTTCTGGGAACGAGAAGTCTCCTCCAGTTTGTAGCTCTACTCAAAGTCCAGTGAACAGTGACCAGAACTCAGCATAAACCTCTGATGCCTGCAGCTGATATCTCCATTCACATGTCTTTCAGTGGCTTGTGACCAAATAGCCAGGTGTTGGTTTCTTGTCTCAAGAGTATTTGCTTTTCTGTCAACTGCATGTGATATTGTGTCTGTCTGGTAGTTTCTGTGCCAGGTACGGTGTGAGTCATAGGGATGCCCTTTAGCAGACAACGTCTGTCACTTCTCCATCCTTTGCCATCTGTCAGTATGTGTTAACTGTCTCCCAGCCTCTTGAAATTAAATATGGAGGGAAAAATGCAAATGAAAAAAATATAGTAACATCAAAATCTGTGTCCATTAGCTGGTAGTGCTTCAGAGTTTCAGAGAAATATGGAGTGCCTGATTTCATGGTCTTGTCTCTGGAAATGGGAATTCAAAGTCAACCAACTTGCTGGCTGCTTTTACCTCTCCTCAGTTCTCAAGTGGTTTCTGTATATTGTGGATTGTTTCACTTTGGACCCTTTCAAGAAGGATGTGTAAGGCCATTATGCACTTGAGTATCCTCTACTGCATAGCCTGTGAGTAAGTTTTGTGCTAAGATTAGTGCATGTTAGCGTGGCTCATGCAGTTGCCATTCCCTGTGATGCTTGAAAAGTCATAGCAGTCAGATGAAGTCCCAGGTGACTGGAAAAGGGAAGCCATTTTACCTATCTTGAGAAATGGTAGAAAGAAGAACTCCAGGAACTACTGACCTATCAGCCTCCCCTCTGTGCCTGGGAAGATCATGGGATCTCTGTTAAGGCACATGGAGAACAGGGAGATGAATTGAGGCAACCAGCATGGCTTCACCAAGGCCAAGTCCTGCCTGACAAACCAGAGGCCTTCTGTGATGCAGTGACTGCAGGAGTGGACAAGGAAAGGGTTACAGATGTCATCTATCTGGACTTTTGTAAAGCATTTGTCACGGTCTCCCACAGCATCCTTCTGTCTAAATTGGAGGGAGATGGATTTGATGGATGGACTGTTGAGTGGTGAGGCATTGGTTGGATAATCACATCCAGAGAGGAGTGGTCAATGTCTCAGAGTGCCAGTGGACATCAGTGGCAGGTGGAGTCCTTCACAGATCCATAGTGGGACCAGTGTTCTTTAATATCTTCATTAATGGCATGGACAGAGGGATCAAGTGCACTCTCAGCAAGTTTGATGACAACACCAAGCTGAGTGGTGCTTTGACACAGCTGAAGGATGGAATGCCTGCCAGAGGGACCCGGACAAACTCAAGGAGTGAGTCCATGGAACATTGTAAAGTTCAAGGCCGTGTGCAAGTGCTGCACCTGGATTGGGACAAACCCCAGTAATCAGCACAGGCTGGGCATGAACAGACCCAGAGCAGTCCTGCCCAGAAGGACTTGGGGGTGCTGGGGGTGAGAGGCTGGACATGCCCCAGCCATGGCACTGCCAGCCCAGAGAGCCAAACGTGTCCTGGGCTGCATCCAGAGCCCCGTGGGCAGCAGGGCAGGGAGGGGATTCTGCCCCTCTGCTCTGCTCTGCTGAGACACACCTGGAGCACTGCACCCAGAGCTGGGGCACAGCACAGGAGGGACAGGGACCTGCTGGAGTGAGCCCAGAGCAGGCCATCAAGATGGCTGGAGGGCTGGAGCACCTCTCCTACAAGTAAAAGCTGAGAGAGTATTGGGTCTTCAGTCTGAAGGAGAGAAGAGGAGAAGAGAGACCTAGGAGACCTTATTGTGTCATTCCAGTACCTAAAGGGGACTTTTATAAAAAAGATGGAGACAGATGAATTGAACAGGGCTTGTAGTGACTGGAAAAGAGGTAATGGTTTTCAATTAAAAAGGGCAGAGTCACACTGGATACAAGGAAGATTCTCATGCTTTACCATCAGGGTAGTGACACACCATCATGGGTTGCCCACACAGCTGCTGAGTGCTTAATCCACAGAAATTTACAAAAACAAGTTGAACAGAGCTCTGAGCAACCTGGTCTGGCTGATGTCCCTGCTCACTGTTGGACACTTGGACAAGACAACCTTTAAGGGTTCCTTGCAACCCAAACCATTCTATACTTCTTTATTTTGATCTTCAGCAGAAAGCAGATATGTGATGACAGTTTAATAGTTTAAAGTGTTCATGTTTCTTTGAGGCTTGGCAAATATTAGTAAATCTGTATTGCTACAGAACAAAGAACCTGATGCCAAGTGTTTTGTGAACAGAAAAGAAAGATATTTACAATCTGAATAAAAGTCAAGGTTGAGAACTTGGAAAAATCAAATCACTGCTACTCAGGTGTGACCAGCAATAGTATCGATGTAATAGCACAATAAGCATTGTCTTCTTTTGTTGTTTTGTTAGCAAAAAAATATATTTGAACGAGAACAAGTAATAATTTTCCAACTTGACTGTGGGCGATATCTTTTTGTGACCAGCCTTAGCTAGTGTGGAGTTGTCCTCTTGCAGAAGTGGATTGTTTGTTTTTGGCTAGCACTGATGTGTGTGTGCCTGGGGAGTCAGCTGGATCAGCTTGCTGCTTTGTGTGCAGGCAGGTTTTCTTGTAGGGCTAGTTTCACCAAGGCAGATCCAGTTGACCCTGTGGCAGTTGAGCACTAGTTACTGTCACCAGGAGACTGTTTAGGTGGATGATGAGGAGAAGGCATGTAGATTCCCAAAAGATAGGCTTATGCCAATTGTGAAACTTGAACGTGATTGATTCTCTCCTAGTTACTATTTTTAGCAGGGCTGTGTACTTAGGTTGGGTTTCTTTCAAAAGTTACTATGAATGACAATAATGTGCCCATGATTTCTGAGAACAGTGTGAAGAGCTGGTGCACAAAGCATGTTGTGAGCCTCTTGCATGAAGAATAAGCAGTCTCTTTCATACATGTTATTTGTGCCTTTTAGATCTCCATCCATCCTGCTTGTGTAATAAAAACAGGATGGCACCCTTTATTTTTGTTTTGATTAATTTGTACAATCAACTAAAAGATAGGGTAGGACTGCCTGCTTTTTGTGCAGAGGCATCAGCTGAAGACATGAGACTCTGTGCTGCCTTGAAACAGCATTTCATAGACCTCTTTTTTAATCTTGCTGTTTAAAGTGAACACTTTCAGTTCAGAAGATACATTGGAAAGGATTTATCTCCATTGGATTGTTAGTTTTCTGGATGTTTCTTCCCCCTAAATTATTGTGTCCTGAAAGGAAGGTAAAAAAATGAAAAAAATCTGGCGAAGCATTCTGGTCTCAGTATTGCATATAAGAGTATGATAGGGTTTGCAGTTCATACTCTCATCCTTAGGTACTCTGTTCCCTGCCACAGTCATTACTTTTGGCAAGCTGATTAATGAACTTCCCTCATTAGTGAAGCAAGGTAGTTTCTTGATTAACTTGATCATAAGCAGGTTGGACAGCCAAGAGGACAGCCATATAATTGCAGGGAAGCCATGTGCCAAAATGACTTCTCGCCATTTCTGCAGGCCAAAAGAAAAATAAGTGTACAGCCATCAATCTCTGCAAATGTGCAAAGATCATGAAGTTTCATGGCTATGTCAACTGCAGTACCTAACTGTGCTTGTCTGCCTTGATCTTTGAGTGATAGCACTTTTGCAAGCTGTACATCTAAACTGCTTTAAAGAAAAGAGGGAAGATGAATTTCTCTCTTCTATATCATCCAGCCTGTTTTCCTTGTTAGAACACAGTTGTCTGGCAGAGAGCATGGTAGTAGCATGGTCTGCTGTGTTTCTCACAGATGAAGTGTGGTCCTTGAACTTTTGGCAGATGGCTGAAGCAATCCAGATTTGGTAAATCCTGGACGTTAAGTTGTTTGGCATACTAAAGACTGACATGTATATGTTTTACTGGAAGGAAGAACTGAATTTTGTGCAAAGTTTAAAATCAAGACACAAATACGTGCAGTTCAGTGTTTGGAGGCTGGTGGGGGTTTTTTATGCCCAGCAAAATCATTGTGGGCTGGGTTTTAGTTTTTGTATAATGAGTAGCTGGGAAAAAATTCTTATTCCTGTTTGAGATAACAGAGAAAATTACTGTATGGTTTTGTTACCAGGACATTGTCAAGACTCTTAATGCCTGCACTGCTTTGAAGTTGTTCACCTATGTACTTATTTCAACAGTCAAAAATAATTTGTATTTTATTTACTCTGATGTCTTTAAAACTCCTGAAATGGTATTGAAATTTTCTGCAGTCTTAGCTGGGTGCTTCTCTTGTTTCTTAACATTTCTCCCTTTTTGGCTTTAAAAAGGTCTTTTGGCTTTAAAAAGACCTTTTCAAAAAAGGTCACAGTCTACAGACTGTGGCTTATCTTGGCTTCCATGTGCTGGATTTATAGGGATGATTTCTGGACAGCCAGAGGTACAGCTTTCAAGTTTTTTCTGTGCTTCCTGTGATGCCCCATGTGATGTAAGAATCTCTGTGTGTAGGCAGTGGTTGCTTCTTTTACTCAAGGGAGGTGATGACTGTTTTTAAACTACTCAGTGGCCAAGTTCCTTACCAAGCAAGTGGAGAAATTACTACTCTGACCTTTACAGCCAAAACAACATAGCCAGTCCTTATATGTGCAAAGTTTAAGTTCTTTATCTTTTTAGTCCAATTAGTTTAGAGTTTAGGTACAGGTGTTTTGCATTAGAGTAAGTTTTTATTAAGCAATGCAGGTGTATAACGAGGGTGTCAGACTAGAGAATGCAAAAGAGTTTTCATCTCAGTCCTCATACCAGTTGACCTGCACTTCCAAGTGAAGTGTACTTCCTGCAACTTCAAAGCTGAAGCACAACTTTTCTGAGTCTGTGAACATCCTTAGGTGTGGATTTGTTTTCCTAATTAGTACTCCTGGTGTCAACATTAGGACCTGCAGCTAACACCTGCAAACTGTAATCCTAACTACTAAACTGTTGGTTTTGTTGGGTTTTTTTCAGTAGTTGAAGGACGATAGGGGAGGGAATTGTGCATTTCTGATGGAAACTAAAACTAGGGATGAAGGGGGATATGCACTCACATGGGAGGGACAAGGGAGGATGAGAGGACAGGAAATTCCTGATCCTGATCTTTCAGTGCAGGTGTTAATTTCCAGGTGGTTAGGGCAGAGTGACTGCTGTGTGCATTGTGTTTTTACCAGCTGTCTCCAGCAGTGAAGACTTTGTAAGGCTTGAGAAGAGTGAGGAGTGCCTCGTTCCTAATCAGCTACACCTCAGCTGTTGCCATACACCATATGTGTATGCAAAATAAAAAAGTAAACATGAAAATGTAATCTCTATAGGAGTTATCTGTTTCTGCAAGACTGCTGCCTACAATCAGTTGCAGGGTGAAGGTGATGCATAATTCTAGACACAACACACAAACAGTGATGAGTGGATCTCAGCTTTCTCTGTGAAATGTGTGTAACATACTGTACTTTATCAGGTTTTGATAGGACGTTAATATTCTGCTAGTTCAGTACATCAAGTAATAGATATGCTGCTAAATTATCTTAATGTCATTTTTTCTATGCTTTTATTAAAGAACAGATCTACACTCTGTAAGAGCTCACCAAAAGCAGCTTGTATGTATAACTCCTCTCTAAGAACCCCTAGATTTCTCTTCTGGTCTTCTAGAAATATCTGACAAAGGATTTCAGAACAATTTCCTTGAGGTGTGTATTTTTTAAATTGTATTGAGGGTTTTTGTTGTTACTATTATCATCTTCGGTTCACTTCCAGAGATTTTGAGACAACATTCTCGGTTATAGAAGGAATAGACTAAAGATGATGTAAAATTTATTTATAATCCTGAGCTATGAATTCTAGATCACTTTCTTTAATGCCAAGTCAGCTTCAGATCCTCTGTTTCTTTGCTTCACTCATGTTCCCACACAGGGCTTTGTCTCCTCTGTGAGACCTGTTTGACTCTCAGTGGAGCTGCCCTCTGAGCACCATCTGTGAAATGACCCCAGACCATGAGCCTCCCAAATGAAAGTGCACTTTGGCAGGCAATGTAAACCTTTGTTCTGGTTTAAACTGTAACCTCATGGTTGTATATGTCTGAACTGACATAACACTGGGCATAACATCTGTTTGAAGTGTTGAAAGGCTTTTAACAGAGTTTTCTGACAAGGTGTCAGTGACATACTGCTCTAATTTCTTGTCTTTTTGAGGGATGAGGTACATAGCTAAATAACTTTCCTTCAGATGTTTGCACTGACAGTACTGTATTTAGTTACTATTCTCTGTTTATCACCAGGAAATAAATTCCAGTTGCATAAACTGTCAGTCTGCCAAAGCCAAAACTTTATGGTAAGTGTGTTATCTGGGAGGCAGGAGAATTGTGCTGAGCCTCATGGGGCTTAATGGCTCTTTTGAGGTGGGGTTTTTTTCTCACTGTGGTAGGTAAAAATTGAAAAACATTATTGTTTTGTCGTACTGAACATGGAAAAGAGTTTTATATTCAAGGGCTTTATTTTCAAGTGGGAAACCTCCCATGACAGATTTCTCTCCATTCCATTACTGTGAAAATGAAATGGGATGATTGAAATAAACCCCCTGTAATTGTTACTTAACTTGTTTTAAGAAGGAATTTATGCATTTTTCAGCAATCGTTGAAGCATTTGCGGATTTCAACTCAAAGAATGTCTGTTCAAAATAGGGAGGATATTTGACCATCTTGTTTTTCTTATCTGTTTGATGATGATTTACATGTGTGGCTTTTTTTTTTTTTTTTTTTTTTTTCCCCAGTTATTTGTAGTAGATGTCCAGACTGGTCAAATTACCAAGATTCCTATCCTGAAGGATCGTGAACCTGGCATGGTGAACCAGCAGGGATGTGGCATTCATGCCATTGAGATCAACCCCTCAAGGACCCTCCTGGCCACAGGTGGAGACAACCCCAACAGTCTTGCAATTTATCGTCTGCCTACACTTGATCCTGTCTGTGTGGGAGATGTAAGTGGGAGTATCTGGGGAAAGTTTATTCTGTCACTTAAAAAATTACTACTTTGAAGTGTGTTTGATCAGAGCAAGGTTAATATTCAGTAGTCTTGTAAGAAAGTAAAGTTCTGAAAGCCTGAAAATGTTTCTGATTGAGTTGTCACTTCTGTTATGGTATCATAAATATAATTGAATACTCAAACATGTGAGTGTATTTTTGGGACTTTGAGTCAGATTTCTTTAGCTTACTTTTTAGCACCAAAAATGTAACAAAATCTTAACTATTAAAGTCTAATTGTGGTGATGACCTCTCAAACTATTTATAGTGAAAAAGCTGGTTTGAGAAATGAAAACGATGCTGCAAGTTGTTAAAATTTTCCCCTTATCCCAGTGCAGCTTTTGGTTTTATTATTCCAGAGGCGGATCTTGGCTTTGAAGATTAGCTCTAACCCAGTGGCTTGTGGAAGTTTGATACACTCTGGTACTAGTTTTATTTCTGAAACATCTTGAGGCCTTTTTAAAATAGCCAGTCTTTAAAAAAACAAGCTGGAGAATATAGTGGTGTCCTGTGAGTGCTTCTCTCTCATTTCTCCTTTTTACTCAGGACTTGCCATAGACATTAACTGCAACAGCACAGGTCAGGTCAGAGTTTCTGCAGCAGCAGATAACCAGCTGCAGCAAGACTGGACTGAAGATTTGCATGACTTGCTCTTCATTTGTGTGACTTTTTTAGCTTTTTTAACAAAATTAGAGTTTTGTGGTCTTTTTTCTCCCCCTATAGATTTCTCACACACTAAAGTAAAGAGTCTTGAAATGTTAATCTGTAGGTCATGTATTATAAACATAATTTTGGTTACTTTTTATAGTAGGATATGTGTTTGAAGAAAAATCCCCTAAGAAGTAAATACAGGAAAATGCTGCTTTCAGAATGGAAAATGCGAGAATTCTGGAAAATCTTAGAATTGAGATTAATTTTTCCTTGGTCAGAGGCCTTTTCTTACAATAGCGGTTTGATCTTTATTTATTGCACAGTTCAAAACCAGAAAAGTTAAAATTACTGCTAGGTACTTAGACTCTTCCATCTTGATACTGGAATCTTATCTGTATGTTTTTAATGTAGGTCTGTCCTTCTGAGCTTGTTCTAAAAATTGAAGTAAGGAATACTTGTCTGCTTTAAGCCTGCTCTTGTGTATAATGGCACAGAAAAACCTGTCTTTCTTCTTTTAGGATGGACACAAGGACTGGATATTTTCAATTGCATGGATCAGTGATACTATGGCTGTTTCTGGTAAAGTCATTTTTTCCCTTGAGTTTTGTTTTGGTTTTGTTTTGTTTTGTTTTTTGTTTACTTGTTTTTTAAGCTTTCCTTCTCTCTGAATGTTATAGTGATGTACATTTGATAAGTGCTAAGAAAGCACGTGTATCAGGGCATTTGAAACCACTTGGAACTACCTAGGCTATTTAAACGCTTTTTGGACTTGGTACTGTGCTTCATTTTATATTGTTGTTGGGCCTTAGTCCAGATCTGATTTTTCTGTTATTAGAATATTACTGTGTTTCTAGTAAGGGATGTTGGAACACAATGAGTTACAGGAAAGGATTCCACATAAGAGGAGTAATTTCAAGAGAGGTTGCTTATTGGTTAATAACTTTGGAATACTTGAGATCAATATCGGTTTCCTGAAGTCATGTGAAAGAGTAATTAACAACAACTCAGATTGTTTCATCAAGCTCTCAGTACAGTTGTGGGTGTGTATGTGTATATGCACTTACACTATGACAGTTAACACAGAAGGCTGTAATAGAGAAACTCAGTTAATGACTTTTTGGTAACTAGTTGGATAACCAGTGTAACTTCATAAAGAATTACTTAGGTAAAGGCAAAAATAGTAATGTGTTATTGCATTAATTTAGCAGTTTACTGCCTTTCTCAGGGTGTAGTGTTAGGTACTCAGAGTTGATAAACTGCAGGTGACAGAAAATCCTGAGAGTCTTATATGAAAGTAATATATTTGAATTGTTGGGTTAGTTTAGTAGGATGTTTTTTTTCCAAACCCAAAAAGCTAATCCTGGAATTTAATTTTTGAATTTAATATAAAACTTGATCCTTGCAAGTCTCACCCAAATATATACAGAAACTCCCCCATATTTAAGCTAGTAAGCTTGAAGAGAACAGCACAGATGATTACAGATGTCCAGGGGAAAGATAAGGGCCTGATAGAATGCACAGCATGTGAGATTGAACTGTGTTGACTCAATGTTTTCTAAAGGTCGGGGTGGATGTGTGAATAGAAGTGTTCTCTACTGCCATATTCTCTACTGTGGTGCTCATACCAGGCAGGATGTAGGTTTCAGACTCCACACCTTAGACACCAGGGAAAACTTGTTGAAAGCAATTAGCAAGACTGGTTGACTGTATTCTTTAGAACTCACTGATGACCCTAATTAAGAGGGGAAAAAAGACAACTAACTTCTGACATGGTTTTAATTTTGCAGCTTTCAATTATATCTGTATCTGAAAGTGTCAAACAGAAATACTTGCATTCTAGACATTGAGGATATAGCTAGTGATTTTATGGCAAGAACTCCAGATGAGATGAATAATTTCCAGGATGGCATGAGCTTGGGGTAGCAAATGATGATCTGCTTGGCTTCAGGGCTAACCAGCTGAGCAGCATACATGACTTTTTCACCTGCCAGGGCTATTAAAAGGGACTTCCTCCAAAAGTATGTCAGGATGTTTACTTCAGTTTTACTGCTGAGTATTCAGCCTCAGTAACAAACAAGATTAGGTGCAATTAGAACTAATGGCATGTAATGGAGTGGCAGGATGTTTGCTGCTGGATGCAGGTGCCATTAGGATGCTCCTTTTTGTATTTTTCTCTTTTGTGGTAGGTGATAGCAAATGCCTGAGTCCGTCTGTGAGGGGACAAAGCCACCTCTGCTATGCTGGACCGCTCCTATTGCAACAAGTTGTTTTGTTTTACTCTCTTTGCAGCTTCTCCTCTGTGAGATAGCAAAGCTGATAAATTTAATAACCTCATATATAGTTCTTTTCTGGCATCTTCATTATTAATTTCTTTTGACAGAATTTTTCACTTTATGTAGAGAAGAAAATGAGGTACAAATGTCAAATCTGTCAGAGCTGACTTAGATGGAAATGAGTTTCCTGAGTACCAGAAGGGATGTGTATAAGGTCTTGGATCAAACCTGTGTTGATCAGTCAACCAAAGGCATTCAGCTTTCTTCATCCAGTGTTCTTAGCATTAGTGGTTTGTATTTTGGAATAATGTCTTCAAATTCAGTAGAAAATAAAATGAGTTATTGTTTGTTTAACCTGAGTTATGTTCTTTAAGGAAGAAGTGGCACAGGTTTTAGCAAAATAATTTTTCTGATAGATTTTATCTAAAGTGGTACAATTGTGATTTGAAATAGATGTTTCTGTTCAGCTCACGAATGACTGTGTAGTCAGCCATAAGCATACTGATAGAAATCAAGTAAACCCAAATTGGCATAAACCCAGCTGAGGTTTTTGTGGAGATTTTTTGCTTTGGTTTTAACAGACTGTTTTACCAAGGTGGAGACTGACAGGCTGAGACTGAACCTGTAGTGTTCAGTTGATTCTGACATCATTCAGTTAATTCTGAGTTGATTCTGAGTATATAACAATGATAATTGTTGCACAGGGTTATGGGTTTTGATGCATCCTAACCAGTTTGAAAACATATGAGATGGTCTAGCTGCTTGGAAACCATTGGACAGCTGGCAGTGAGTTCGTAATATACTGAACTTTACAGATCAGTAAAATCATCCTTTTGTTAGTTATAATATACGGGCACTAACAGAATGCACTGTTAGATTAAACTAAGAATATCCTTTTTTTCAGACCCTATTGGTTAATCTTTTTATTTTGAAAAGAGGAGTTCTGTTTATGTGGAATGTACTATTCATGTATGGACTATTTGATCAGGTTCCCGGGATGGTTCGATGGGTCTCTGGGAAGTCACAGAGGATGTGTTGTCCAAAAGTGATGCCAGGCATAATCTGTCTCAAGTTCCTGTCTATGCCCACATAACACACAGTGCTCTGAAGGACATCCCCAAGGAGAACACCAATCCTGACAATTGCAAAGTCCGAGCATTGGCTTTCAACAATAAGAACAAGGTCAGTAAGATAAGCAACACAGCTGAGAAGTCCTAAATCTGTCCCTGTGTATTAGGAAAACTAAAAAGTAATTTAAATAGAATATACCAGAGAAGCAAGCCAATACATTTTTCTCTGATGCTTTTGCATTCTTGTCTGGTAAGGTGGTGGTTTTAATTTGCTATGTCTGTTTTTGCCCCAAGTGAATGGAGGACTCTAGAAGGAAAAAAAAAACCAACCCACAAAAAACAACTCCAGACATTTTAGAAGGCACAGTTTTCCTGTTTGATTTTAGATTTGCATCCTAAGCAGGGGAGTAAAGAAATATTTACAAGAAGCAGATAAAGCACCAAAACATCTCTCGCAGCTTGAATCCCATTCTTGAGTGCTCTTTCCACTTTCATGTGCCTTCTGTGAAGACCAGCTAACATTTAACAGTTCCTGTTTTGATAGCTGAATCCTTTCTGGATTGCTCAGCAGATGAGGTGACTGACTCACAGGGTAGGCACTAGCGCTTGCTTTGGGGTTATTTTGTTGGTATTTGACAAACAATAAATGTCAGTCTTCCCCATCCTAATCTCCTGTTATTACTAGCGGGTGTAGCAATTTATTCTTCACCACTTTTTTTTTTCCCCCTGCCCTCAAAGCACAGAAAAGATCTGAAGCAAAGGTGGGTGTGCTGTCACAAGTACAATGCTCCTGTAGGCTTTATTCTTCAAAATAGCTGTTAGTTACTCCTCTGTGATGGAAACTTCATGTAACTTTTTTAAAAGAGTAGTGCCTGAAACTTGGTTTAGGGTTAGAATCAGTGTGGGACCTGCTGAAGAGAATTGTCAACTCCAGATTGTTACTGTCTCACAATTCATTATTTGATTGCCTATTTATGATTTTGAAAGGTATTGTTATTCACTCTTTTGTTAATTTAGGTTCTACTTGACACCTGAAGTACTATATGGCATTCTATGAAGATCAGTATAAAAAGAAAATTATCTTCATAGACCTTTTACAGGATTATGGATGAGTTCAGTCCAGACTGTGCAGCCTGCCTAGAATAGAGTGTGAGTTTGTAAAGAGAATAATAATAGTACAGAAACTAACTCTCTTCTTTTTATTCTCCTCCTAATAGGAGCTGGGAGCTGTGTCCCTGGATGGGTATTTTCATCTTTGGAAAGCAGAGCACACGCTATCAAAGGTGCTTTTCTGTTTGTTGGAGTTAAACTTGAAAAACTACAAGCAGTTAAGGCTGTTCATTATTCTTCATTTCCTTAAAATATTTGAGGAGCAGCAGTGTTTCTAAAACACTTAAAAGTTTACATAAAATGACATGTCCTAAGATTGTGAGCTTGAAGAGAAGTTCCACACTCCCCTTAATTTAGAGGGCAGGAAGCATTCTTAACTTTCTGCTAGTTTTCGGTTAGCTGAAGTGAACTGTTGCATGGAGTAAGGTGGATACTTGATCAGTAATTCATAAAGGAAGATGCACTTAAGTGTAATGGCAAATAACACCCAGACTTACCCGTGCTAGTGAATGTGATAGGCTTTTTCAGATGAGAGTTGATGTTGCTGTGCACCTGCTAAAGAAATAGTAGCAGCTTAGAAAGATCTAGTTTATCAAAATGTCCATTTTTCTTGGCGTCAGCCTATATTGTCTGAGTTTGCTTCAGATAAGGCACCCCATTGTTTTCAGTTTTTTTCCCTTCTGGGTCTTATTTTCCACCTGCATTTTGTGTTTTATTTCCCTGCAACTTCCTAGAACATAGCTTACAAAATTATTCTGTTAAACCTTAGTCTTTTCTTGTAACAGGCTGATTTTTATTTTTTTCTGTTTCCAGTTACTTTCCACAAAGTTGCCATACTGCAGGGAGAACGTGTGTTTGGCTTATGGTCAGGAGTGGTCAGTGTATGCAGTAGGATCACAGGCACATGTCTCCTTTCTGGATCCGAGGCAGCCTTCTCACAATGTTAAATCCGTCTGTTCCAAAGAACGAGGCAGTGGTAAGAAACCTGTCAAAGGTGTTTCAAATGGTTTGCTTGCAGAAGTAGCTGTTAAAACTGTAGTAAGTGAAGCTTCTAATGAACTGAAAGGGCTTTTCTAGTGATCAGCTAAATAATGAACTATGTAGTATAGGTTTGGTTTTGTGACAGGATATCTGGAGCAACCAATAAACCAAATGTGACTAGCTCTGAAATCTAATGAAGGGCAACATCACTGTCTTTAGGAGCAACTCAATTGTAAACTATCCAGATATTACCAAGCTTTCAAAAATGTGCATTTTACTGCTCTGTTTTTTTTACTGGATCTTATTCTATTTTTATCATCTCAAAGCAAATGTAGTCTTTTTATCACTCTTAGTATTGTTCTTGCATTCTTCTCCATGAATTAGAAAAAAGGCACGTTGTCTGCTCTGTGCTACCTTATTGAGAGTCTGTGCTGTGAGGGAAGACTTGCTTTGTAATTTTAAAGAGACTCCTGATTTTCTACGTGATTTGAGTGCTATTTCCTTTTCTCATATGAATGCAATATGTCCAGTTGAACCTTACACCAGGGCCAGGCCTGACAGCTTGCAGAGTGCATGGTTCCATGAAGTTCTCTCCACATCCTTTACTATCAGGCATGAGAAGGCACAGTGCCATATTAATCCCAGCCCAATAAATTGCAGTCCTTGCAGTTAGTTTGGCTTAGCTTGTCTCTAGGCTTCCATCTCTTCATCAGGCAGGTTATTGGAGGACGTATGTTGGCAAAAATTAGGAAACTTATTTGTTCAGTTACTGAGCAGTGGTGTCTAGCTGAGTGTCAGGGTCAGCTGCTTTCAGATGTGGGAGAAATATTTATGTCAGGAGAATGTCATTCGCCTGAATGTCCTACAAGACTGCTTGTCCTCACTTGCTGTCAGTGAGGATACTGTCCAGGTCCTAACCCAGACACTGCAGTGTGGTGCCCAGTGGTGGCTCGTGGCTGAAACCTCAAGTGTATAACCTCATCTATATTGTGGGATAATGTGTCTAGGAAGTACCTTGAGGGTTTTCTCCAGTTCATGTCTGGAGAAGCTTTGTTCAGGGCTGTTTTCTCTTCTGCTGAGTAGGTGCATCTTTTTATTTGCGTGGTGGTGGAGGCACATAAAGAACAGTAATTCCCAAGATACTGAGTGTTTCCACTTTCAGTTGATCTCCCTGGGACTTGGAGTGGTGTAGCATATCTAGAAAACAGGGCCTTTATTGATCTGTGGACTGAAATCTGATTTCAAGTGCTTTGCAGTGGTACCTGAATGTGCTTTAAGTTTCCAAGTGCACCTGCTGAACGTGGTAAGTCCATGGTAACTTCAGTTCACTCATGTTGTACACAAAAACAGGTCAGAGGAAGGTGGTGGCTCAGTCAGGCTGGAGCTGGGGCTAGCTTTCCTCTGCTGTACCCCTATTTGCACAGGTAGGCAGTGAGTGCTTTTTAGTACATCTTGTAAGTGTTGCTTTTCTTAGCAGTTGTACAGGGAAATGCATACCTTGGACAGTAGTTCTTGATCCAAAAAAAGCAACTTCTCTCTGCATGACTGGCCTGCAGAGCCATGTTGTGTGCCCTTCTCTTCAAGTACTGTAGGCAGCTGACAGTGCTTGTGTGGCATAGACTCTGTGACTTCTTGTGTAGGACATGCCACTGCGTCTTCATTTCATTCTGGGATCTGTAGATTCTTCCTGGAGCATGGGAGTGAGGTTCAATAGACTTACTTAAATAATCTAGGTCCACGGGTGATAGAGAGCTGGCAGTATAGGACTTACTGTGATTGGTTCCAGGCTAGTACTTTTAGCTTTACAGGAATGATTAATCTGAGGTACTTCAGCCCCTTAGGAGACAATTTGAAATGCTGTTTTTGGAAGCTTGTTCTAAATATCCTTCTTAGTAGTGGGTGCATCATGGATTCCTTCAGTTAATTTCTTTGGTTAGAGAAATATCTGCAGTTGTTCTGCATTTTATAGCTTTTTATTAATACATTTAATTGAAAGGTGTATGTCATCTGCCTTCACACTCCATCACCTGTTTGTGTGAAGTAAATGTTCTCCTGGGTGGCTTGTCAAGAGCACTTCTAGAGCAAAGATAAGAGGAGGTTCAATCCTGTCCAAGTGAGTGCTCTTGCTAACTGCAGAGGATTTAAAGCTTTCTGTGTGTCTTTTCCAGAGCCAGATCCATGTGATAGAGAGGTGGGGAGAAGGTCTTCTGCTGTCTTAAGTGCATTGTAACTCTCTGAATTAAAGTGGAGACTCTCATATGAATCTCATACTCTGCTTCAGTAGAGAGACTTGCACAGTGGTTTCCTGCCCATTAAGCCTGCAGCCAAGACTTCAACCCATATCTGGAGCAGGACAATGTGGCCTTGCCTTGTTCTAAGTGTCTGTCATGGATGCTGGTGGCTGTGGATGTCACATTCGGTGGCAGAGGCAGAAGGATGAGGACATGTTTCTTGTTAGGGCTTTATACAGAGGGAAAGGGGAAGCTCCCTGGTTGCATCCACAGCTCCTGGTTGTCTGCTGTCACCTGCACTGCTGGAAATATTCCAGGATGATACAAGTGCTGTGACATTCAGCCCTGCTTAGTATGGTGATAACACTTTGCACATGAATGCAACTATAAGAAGCAATAATTTACTTTTTTCTCTCCTGTTTGAATGCTTATTTAGGCTGTAATTCAGTGGCACTTTAAAGAGGGCCTAAAAAGCCCTAGGACTTATAACCTGGCATCCTGTCATGAAGGAAGAAGAAGTATAGATGTGATGGAGTTTAACCTGTGTGGAAGAGTTATTTGGAGTAGAGTGTTTACACAGAACAGCATTTGCACAGTAAATGAAGATGAGATGAGATGACAGGATGTTTTGCAGATTGCAAATTTGTTCATACAGAATTTCCCCAAGACCAATTCCAAGGGATCCTTGATTAGCTGAGACTTCAAATTTAGATTCTGTGAAAACAAAATGTACTCTTTTGTTCAGTGTAATAGGATAACTGAATTGTTCTAACATATTTAGTTTGAACTGTACCTTTCCATGAACTGGTGGAACATGGTGTTGTTTGGATGGCAGGAGTCCTATTCTGTTTTCTTTCCTGGCTAAGGTGCTAAAAATTCCAGCTACTAAAAATAAGGTGTGGTTGTTTGAGAATAATTTGAGTGGAGACAGATCAGGCTCATTATTAGTTCTGAAGCTATCTTAGCAGCAAAGTGACTGGTGATTATTACGGTTACACTTGCTTACAGCTAGCCTGTTTATCAGCACAATGCACTTGGTGGCAGGTGGGTCTTAGTTTTCTCAGATGGTCACTTCCTGCAGGTTGGCAGGTAGTCAGAGAGGGTGTGAGCTTGTGCAGGAAATCAGTGTGATGTTCTTCTCTCTGCTGCCATGTACTTGCTCTTGATGTGTTCGCTTAAAGGCTTGTGGCAGACAGAGCAGAAGTATTCTGGACCCTGATTGGCTTATCTGGCAGACCTGAGGACTGGCGAGGATGATGCTTCTTAATATGCACCATTGGTGTAGCTGATGGTCTCAAGGAGTAGGGCAATCATGTATACAGTCAAAGCTGATGTTCCAATAACATCAGTGGGATTTGTCTGCACTACTCTGTAGTGGTGGAAAAACTTGTGTGTTGTGGACAATACTAGTAGGTAATACTACACATGAAACAACAGCACTGCAGAGCCAAAGCATCCCTCTTCCTTACTGCACTGTCCATCCCTTCTCTGTTTGACAGGTATCCGCTCGGTGAGCTTCTACGAGCACATCATCACCGTGGGGACAGGGCAAGGGTCCTTGTTGTTTTATGATATCAGAGCCCAGAGGTTCCTGGAAGAAAACCCTCCCCGTGCCTGCTGTGGACAGAAGCAGAAATTAGGAGGAAGTGAAATTTTGAAGTTGACAACTGGGAAAGGCTGGCTGGTAAGTAGTTTGTAGCTGTGATAGAGGTAGAGGGAAGGAAAGCCATTATACAGGACTGGCATAGAGCTTGAGCCAAATTTTTGGGCCTGTTGTGTGAAATGTGTCTCAGTCAAACAGTATTCATGTAACCAATAACTAATAAGGAAGAGCAAGAAGTGCTGCAGAATTGCTTTCTACAAAAGCTTTATGAAAGGCTATTGAAGGTTACTTGCTTGAGTGTAAGGCATAGTGATTACAGTTCTTAAGCACTGATTCATGAACGAATTAGATTTTATATCTTTATATTTTTAAATGTAATGTCTAGTTTTCAGACAGAAAATAAATTATCTTTCTTTAAAGCCATGGTAATCTAATGTGGTACTTGAAGCAAGACAGTTTTAATATAATTGTATGCAGTTTTAGAAACTGTGGCTTCCTGAGATAATGCCACAGCAGGCACTTTGTTTGGTTTCCTGTGTGTTATCACAAAGCAGATTATGGACTTGTTTTACTTAGTTCCATTACCTTTTGTATCAGTGCAACGTCCCCTCACCTCCCAGTTCCAATACTTGGCCTAAATGTTCTCAGAAAAACCTTTAGGACAACTCTTTTGATCACCTGTATGAAGCTTCATGATTGTTAAGAGAAAATACCCGTTTTTAGGCTCTGGAAGCTACCTTCTGCTTTTGTGAAAATGGCTTTGTGTTTCTTTGGCAACAATAACAATCTAAACTTTCCTTTAACAGAACCACGATGAAACCTGGAGGAATTATTTTTCTGACATAAATTACTTCCCAAATGCTGTTTACACACACTGCTACGACTCGTCTGGAACGAAACTCTTTGTGGCAGGAGGCCCTCTTCCATCAGGACTTCATGGGAATTATGCTGGTCTCTGGAGCTAATGATAACTCTTCATGCTGATGCTGATCTTTACACAAATTTCCACTTTTCTTTTCCTTTTTTTAACAACAAAATTGTGTGATGCCATTGATTCCTGATTTTAACACAACTTATTTTTTGGCAGAGTTTTCTGTTGGTCTTCAACAGTTTTGTACATCTTTTTGAACTAGTTTTTTGCTTTAATCTCCTTGATCCTTTATATGGAGGGGTTTGTAAGTCCTTTTTTATTGTATTTACTCCAAATGACTCTTCCCCCCATTTAGGCTGTCTTGGCCATGTGCCCCCTCCTCTACTTTGCCGTGAGGTAGGATTTCTTTCTTATAGAGTGGTTGCTCCTGAGCTTTCTGTGAAAGTCCTGGGGCTGCATGTGTGCAGGTACTTTGTGTCAGTTACATTACCTGGAGTGAGGACTACTTGTAATTAAAAATTATTAAAAATATTTATAAGAGATAAGCTACTACTTTATCTGCAGAGCCTGGCCCTGGCCTGGGTTGATCGTATTTTTTAAAAGTACATGTCTAATGACACTGTTTATACGTAGAGGGATATGGTAATTTTAAACTGTACTCACTGGAGCCCAGGGATGGATTCCCTAGGGATATTGCCAATCAAATCCAAAGTGTGGGAGTTTTTTAAAGTGCATTTGTGTTCAAATGGTAGTTTTCAGCAGTGCTAGGAGCAAAAATTGATGTGTTTCTTCACTGCCCGTCCCAGGTATCAGCTTGCACAACTGGAGTTTGTATAGGTTGTTCTGCAGTGTGTCTGTTGTAGGGTGACATTACATCAAGGGCTGCAGAGGTGCTGAGAGGAAATGGGGGCTAGTTATTCAAAATTAACTAAATCCATATGTTCTCCAGATGAAATATGGTATGGTATATTTAAGTATGCTGTTAGGGTAGCTTATAAGCTCTTTATAAACTGCCTAAAACCTAGGACCTCTTTCATCCCAGGTTGTGGAAATTTTTCCCCTTTTTGGTGTTCTGGTTAGCCATCTGCTCAAATAAGCCAATGGAATAAATAAACTATTTGTTTTTCTCCAGGATTAAAGGGTGCATCTCAGACTTTACTAATGCAAGTGAGAAGCTTTCCATGAAGGAGGGTAGCTTGGTGTTCCCTCACTTTGTGCTAGCATATGCTGTAGGAGAGGCTCAGGCTTTTCCAGAATCTCCTGCTGCCTTCTGCATTCAGACTCCCTCCAACTTCACCTGGGACTGGGAGGGGGGAACAGGTCCAATGCCCTTCAGGTCCAGCTGTGAAGTGCGTGCCTCCCACGGTGATGGTCTTCCCCAACACCCAGCTAAAATGCAAGACTCCAGGGTCTTTTGGCAGGTACCAACCTCTCAGCTTGTTAGTGATGTCTTTGTCCTCTGCTGGAATTAATACCTTTCCCCTGACACTGGTGGAGCAAAGTTTGCCTGTACCTGACAGCTTTGTTGCCAAACAGGAAGTTGGTTGAAACAGAGGAAAGACAAGGAGGTGCTCTGTTTTCCCATCTCTGTGGGAGACCACAGCTACCACTGCAGTTTCTGCCCACAGCCCAGAGCCAATCTGCACATGTCTTTGCAGTCTCTCATATTCATACTCAATATCTTCATCAGTAACACCAATCAGTCAGCATCAGGCTTAAGTTCCAGCTGGTATGGAGACCTGGATGGAAATCCTACAAGGAGCAGATCTCTCATTGCTGTTGAAATCCTGGCAAGAGAAGAACTCTCTCCCAGGTGTGCACCTGTCCCAGAAGTATAATTAGCACTGAGCATTAACACAGATGCTTCACAAGCAGATTACTTTCCAGTGTTTAATAATACTTCCCATTGTGGCCTGGTTGCTTAAACAGCATCAGTTCAAGGTACTGTGTGTATGGCTACACAGGCTTTTCTCTGGAAAGGTAAAATCATATACCATGGGGTAGCTGCTTTGGTTTTTTTAGGGGCTTAGAAAAGTGGAAGTATATGAAGAAAAACAAGTCGTGAAGAACAATGTCAGGATTTGTATTTCTACAGCTACTGTGTAAGAGATCATTCTGTCATGAGGAACATGTTCTGCTTTGGTTTGTTTGGTTGTTTTGTTTTTTTTTAATTTGGTTTGGTTTTAAGTCTTTTGCTTTGTTTTTTTAAAGAAGCTAGACACTTCAGTGTCTACCTGTTGCTTCAGCAGACTCCAGTTCTGCTGAAGCAACAGGTAATAGTTGTGCATTTAGCGTCAGCAGTGCCAAAGGGGATTTTCCTGGTCTAGAAATTCTAGGCCTGATGTTGATCTATTAATTGAAGCATATTTTAGGCCATGGTAGGAGACAAAAAGACTATGTGTATAGCCTTCAAACACAGAGGCTGATTTTTCTGCAGTGTCTAGGTTATGAAGAGCCAGTAGTTGTAGGGTTCGGTCTCTAGTACTGAAGAGCCACCACTGGAAATTGTCCCTCCCTGCTGACTGTGATCTCCACAAGTACCTCAATATGTGCTCCTAAAGCATGGTAATGTGAATGCCCTTTTTCTTTATAGAAGGCTCTGCACAATTCTCAGATTAATCTGGACAATGATGCAAAATTCCTCAGGTCTCGCATGCTTTTGTGTATTCTGCTTTCAGGATGCATTCTTGCAAAAATAACTTCTCATAGTAAGGGAGCCATCTTTGTTCCTGTATGAAAATCACCACCAAAAAAAACCAGGAACCAAACCAGATAAGCTTAATTTTTAGCTAGTTTCAGTGGTTTTAAATGCTTATAGCAATATAGATTGTTAGGTTTCAGAATATTTCTATGGTTGGTCATACATAAATTCTGTTCCAGTCACTGTTAGAAACTGAGGTACTGAAACATCATGATATGCCAATTGTCCAAAGATAAGGATAAGATAATAGAAGAAAAACTGATTTTTTTTTTACTTTGATTTTATTGACCTGTTGGGTTAGATACCTACTGAAATTCAGTATCGTGGTTAGAAATGACTGGGTTTCCCATCTAAGTGCAGGAATGGCTGCAGAGCAGGAAGCCTCCAGGCTCTGCAGAGAGGCAAGTTGGGTACCTTGCTGTTCAAAAGCCAGATACACCCCTGCAATGGAGTGAGCACAGTCTGGTGACTGCATTTCAGTAGCTTCTTGAACAGCTTGCTGTGTGCTGCTGAGACCCAATGACATGCATATATTCAGACCATCATATATTTTCCACTGTTTCTTCAAGATCTCCCTCCCTTGGTCTTTTCTGCTGGAATGGTTTGTTTGAGGTTGCCTCCTCCAGTCCAAATCATACCAATCTTTGCTGTAGCAATATTGACCTTGCAGAGGTGACATCTGCTGAGCAGGAACAGGCTTGCTAGCATTTAGTCAGCCTGTGCTCAAGACCTTCAATTTGCTTTATTTTAACTGGGTAGAAGTTGAAGGCTGGCTCAGACTGTTCAACTGGGCAGTTGCCCTTTTGTATGTTTGACTGATAGGATTACACAGTAGCAGTCTGTTGTGGGTGGGGAACATACTCGGGTTTATCTGTCTTGAAGAAGAGAACTTTGAGCATAACATGCCTTCAGACTGGCTGCTATTGACTTCCCAGTCACATGGGATCTTCTGTGCTACCAGTGAGTTTAGGAAGCAGTTAATTTTACTGCTTCAGCTCTTTTCAGTAGACTACCATGTTAATTTTGGTATTTTTTTGGTATTACATTTTCAGCATTCACAACAGGTAATCAAACTAATGACTTGGTTATGGGTTTGGTAATTACCTAGCTTGTAAATACTGGATAGCAACTCCTCAGTAACAGCTGGATGTTATGTCATGGGACATTCCTGAGGAATCAGAAGCTACTTTGCGGTGTTGGCTTGAGCACAATAATAAGGACTGTGCTCACCATCTTCACTAAACACCTTATTTCTGTAATTCCTTCAGGTTTCTCCCTTGTATAGTCAAGTCATGTAGGGAAAATTGCTAGTGGTCTCCTCTGGTGCTTTCTGTGATTGCATTAATAAGTGAGTTCATTTGTTTGATTCCCTCATCAGTGTTGCTGGTGTTAAGTTTGAGGTGAGTAAATTACCAAAGAATAGTTGATAGTAGGTTTATGTTCCTAGTCTCAGTTGTTCATTCTCCTCACAGATCCATTTTTAAAATCATTGCAAGAGTGCCCAGTGGTCTTGCTGGACTTAGTCTGTTCACAGAAGTTACACTCATATTGTGGGTGACTCCTGTGACTCTTTATGAGAGGGACTCCTGAATTCATTTAAGGGGTTTATATTTGCTGCCTCCATTTTAGGTCTTTGGCAGCTTTTTGTATATAAAGCATTAAGATACTTGGGGATCATTCTCTTCCAGAATTTCATCCTATTTCTGCACCTGAGCACTTGCTTTGTCTATAGCTTGCAGCTGTGAAGTTAACAGATAAAATTTATGATCCAGCTATGTCGAGTGGTGCTGTGGTGTCTTAATTTGTGCCACTCAGCTGAGAGGCATTTATTTACAAGCCTTTTGAACTGCTGTGCCTCACCTGGTGCAGGTGTGAAACAAAGCAGGCTTGCCTAGACCCTTCACAAGGTCACTTGTTTGCTTTGTTTGCAAGAAACCAAGGACAGATGTGCTGTCAGTTACTGCATGTGGAAAAGCAGCAGTGGCTTTCAGCAGTCAGATGGATGGTCTTTTTTTAGTGGTCTGTTACCCTTATTTTCAATAAATGCACTTTTCCAAGGTGTCTGATATCTTCTTACTTAGCTACTTTTGCAATTGCTGCTATGACAATTACTGGACTGGGGTACAGCTTGTTCCTAAGGAGCTCTGTTGCAGAGCTGTGTGTCATGCAGATGGAACTGATCCTCTGGCCAGCCCATGTTGAGCCAGGGACTCCTGAGCTACCAGGCACAAACTTTTTAGCTTAAAGCCGAGTGAAAAATTCCTGTGTGCCCTGCTGGCTACCCCACAGTTTGAGCTTGTGGTGTGACCTCAACTTAAAATGCATTTCTGAGTGTTATGGTGCCCTCAGTAACTTGTTTCAAGTTCTGAAGCAGACACCCCAGGACAAGGGAGAGTAGAAGAGAGAACACAACCACACCACGTGTGAGGTGCTCTCCTTTGCTCCTGAGCACTTGAGCACTTTGTGTGGTGAGGATAGGCAAAGAGCACCAGAGAAACAGTAAAAGGCAAACAGTGTTTCATATGGCTTTCATACGACTCCTGAAGAATTTAAAAACTAGAGGGGATACCTAAATGCTTAATCAGAAATATCTTCGAGAGATCAAGTATATATCCCTGACATTCCTGATTCTCTCTGTATTTTTCAATGATAAAATTAAGAAATATCTTTTTGCTTGTGATGTTGGTTTTTTTCATGAAAACCATGTGGTACTTGCCTAATTAAAAAAAAAATTCTCTTGCAGAAAAGAATCTTCCCATTTCCTAACAGCCTTTTCTACTAGTACCCTGCTGGGAGCAGTATGGTCTAAGAAAGTGCACACAGATTTAAAATGAAGTGCTGGGGTTGGCAGAGTTGGGAAAATGTGGGCTGTCTGACTGTTTCTATACTCCAAAATCCACCAACACTTGATTGTATACAAATTGTGGTTGCTGTACTGAAACTGAGAGGGTGTATAAAAATCCCTTGCAACATAGTGCAATATCTTTAGTCCAAGATTCTTTTGAATTGATTCTTTTGCCTTTAGGACAAAAAATTTCGGAGTCAATAGAGTCTTTTTCTTAGCAACTGCTTTTCTAGATTCCCTTATTAAAAGGGAAAATTCAGGTGCTGAATCTTACAATCTCATTAAACTTGTACTTTTTATTTGCCCATTCACCTGGTCTCTTTTCATTTTCAAGGTCTCCCACAGTCTCAGGGTATAAATCCTATGACTCATCCAAATAGTACCGAAACGGACCAACCAGAGGTTAATGTGCCTTCCTCTTCTGGTACCTTGATCTTTATATAAAGTTATCTCAAACTTGTCACTGTCTTAGGGCTGGGTACATGCATTGTCTTTTTCTAAGATGTATGTGTTGAAATTGCAACAGGTTTATATTGTTACTTGTGACTTGTTCCATTTGTGTTAGGATGTGGTGTAGACAAATCAATGCACTGGTTGGTCTTGGTATCAGTCTTGCCAGTGACACCTGTCAGTGCTTGCTTGTATGTTCCCGTGTACGTAAATACTGGATCTTCCCCACCGCTTGTGGTGCATAAGGTGCACAAAATACACAAGGTGTTTTAAAATGTGCAGTGATCATAACTTATTGCCTGAAGGTAGGATGTCCTATAGTGAACTGTTTTTAATGTTTTTTTTTCCCAAATGTTTTTAATAATATCCAAAACCTTGAGGTAAAAAAGGTAATCAGGACTTGCTGATTCTTGATGGCTTTTTTTCTGAATCCAGGGTCTGATGTTTGTTAACAACTCCTCCAAATTCATCCATCTAACAGAGGCTTTCTCAGCTTGTTTCTGTCACGAGCTGTTTTAGAAAGAACGCTGAATCCTGAACTATCACAGAAGCTGTCAATCAAAGTAGCAACAGCTCTCTTCAAATATGACATTTTTTAACTGTAAGATTACAGTGCAAATTTTTTAACGTTAAGATGAACCTGTTCCAAGTTATTGATGCAGCTTGCAAATGGAACAGTGGGGAATTGCACATAGTGAAACCAGCCTATCTGCACATGGGGCTCAGTGTTCTGTTACCTTGCAAATTTCTCCTCCCTTAAAAGTTTTGTTGTTGTTGTTGTTGTTTTCAATACAAAGACATTACATTTGGCTTAGTTTTCTAAAGAGACATTTGTTTATTAACCTCAAGCTGACATCTGGAATTTGGGCTGAGTTTCTAACTCTTACGCAGACAGTACAATTGATAATTGTGTCTCATAAGAGCATGGAAACAGGAACATATATATCTTCACTTGCTGTGGCCTTCCATGGACATGCCCATGCATAATTAACTGAATTACAGTACTGAACTCTGTTGATCCATGAGGCTGCCTTTGTATTTAGAATCAGCACAATTAGTCATCAGTTTATTGACATTAGTACATGGTCATGGAGCTCTAAGGTCTGTGTGTTTTCTGTGCTAACTGTATCTCTCTCTGTACCGCAGTGCAGACTTACTGTGGAGTTCTTTTTGTTTCATGCTAATTTCAGAGTTCCTTTAAATTCAGTAAGGTTCTGTTTTTATGACAGTCACTTTTCTGAGTAGAACAAATGGATTTAACTTAATTTTTTATCTTTCTATCTTTAGCATCTTCTTCTCCCATTTCTTCCTAGTTCACCTGTAATGATCAGTTCAAAGCTGTATACCTACTCTGAAAATTACTGAGTCATAATAAAAAGAAATCCTGTGGCCCAATGTGGCAATATCACCCTGTGCTTTTACCATAAACTTCCATGGCTGGATGCCTGTCTTGCAAGTGGAGACTCCACCCCTGCGCAGTTTACAGAAGCTGAAGTCCTCTTGCATCCATATTATTCAGTGAATATCAGCAGATCAGGAAGTGGAGGTGCCCTGTGCCTTCACCCAGTGTTTGTCAAACTGAACTGTAGTGGTTTAGCCAGAGAATTGGCATCTTCCGCTGCTACTCAAAGTCAAGACTTTGATTCAGAGCAATAATAGGAGGATAAGTTGCTGACTTGATCGCATATAAAGGCTTCCTCCAGAGATTTCTTTTTTGGGGGAGTGGAGTTATAAGAGTAGGGATATGAGCAAAACAATAACCCTGTGCTCAAAAGAGAAAAGCTATTCTAATGTATTTTGGCCAGCAAGAATGACAAAGGCTGGCTATGCTCAGAGGTGGCCTGGCAGTGGAAGGTTTGAAGGGTAGGCCTTGAGGGTTTGTGCCATCATGCCTTAGATCACTGCAAATTAATTGCTCCCAGAGCTTTTGAAACTTGAATCTCATCTTCAGATGAGATGTGAAGATGGCATGTGGAAAAAACAGTTTCCCCAGTGGTCACTCAGTCTTCCCCTCCATATCAAAGTTACCAGTGCACTTGTCACTGTTTTCATGAGTGACTGACTAATGTGCTTCACAGCTGCCACTAGCCCCCTCCACATGCTTTGTACAGGGATGATGGAGTGAAAGGGCCTTGTCTGCGTTGCTCTCCACTTGTCTGGCTGTTGACAGCACAGAGATGTAACAAGCCAGTTGTGATTTACAGCTTCAGCTGGTTGCTCTGGGCTTCTCTGATATTGCAGGTGTGATAGCAGGGCTGTTACGGAAAGAACTAGTTAAGTAAGTTCTGGTGGGCTTTGTCCTTCTTTTCCAAAATGCTGTCTCCAGTCTGTCTCTTGTCCCAGCCTAACTCACATCTTGCTACTTGGGACTTGAGCAAGTTCCCTGTTCTCTCATGGTGTACTAGTTCAGGTACCAAGTTCTGCAAAACCTGGGGCATCTGCTAGACCCCCACTACACTTTGAAACTTCTACACTGGCTTAGTTTGCTGAACTGAGACCTTGCTCACAGTGTCCTTATTCATTTTACTCAGCTCTAGGTATCTTCCTGAACTATAAAAAGGATTGCTCCGAAGTCACTCCTGTTCCATGGAGTTGATTCCCATACTGCTGGTTATTGCAATTCAATGGCTTTTCTTTTTTCTTGTTTTTATTCTGGGGTTCACTGCAAATGTACAAAACCATACTGACTTTCTCAACTCTTGAACATAGTACAGAGGCCCATCCTGAGGCAGGAGAATTATTTGTCTACTCTCAAGGTGCACAGAAACAAGGATCTCTTAGACAAACAAGAAGGAAAGCAGCTGCACTGAGTAGAATAGGTGAGGAAGCAGCTTACCCATTTTAGATCTAAAAACAGTAATTAAGGGATTCCTTTGTTTCTTTTAAAAAAAATGCTTTAACAGTAAGTTAGGTGGTGTTTTAAGCCACAGAAAGTTGCAATGTAAACGAGATTTTCGGTCCATCAATGCAAAATGTGCCTCTCAACTATAATGCAAAGTCAGTCTCTTTTGCTCTCTTATTTGCAATGGAAGAAGATTATCTGAAGATTGATTTAATGTGTTTCTTGCTCTTATATGTAATCACCCACACAACAGTCCTTGCTGATCTTTCCCAAATACTACTCAGCACTATCCCTATTCAAAACCAAAATGGGGACTGTGTTGAGTAGTGGAACCTAATGTATTTCCTTGGTTTGAGAGAGACCCTGGAGATAAGAGTCCAGGTTCCATGTGTTTTAAATATAACTTTAAACCAATGCAGCTATTCTCTCAGACCAGTGCAGCTTCCTACCTTTCCCTCCATTTACATGGGAATTTAAAAATAAACCAAGCAATACATGAGCCAGTTGATGTCCTTGCAGGTGGAACATGTTTGGTTTTTTTAAATTTGAAGATTGAGATTTCTCTTGAGGTTGAACTCATTGTGGGTGCAAGAGCTCAAATTACACCTCTTCCACCAGCTTGTTAAATGCAATTAAGTATTCTGGACTCTTACAAGAAAGACTGTAAAAGCTGTGAACGCATAGACTGGAACTGATAATTTTAAATTTTAGGTCATGTGTGTTGCTTGACTACATGGACAATGTAACAGTGATTTTTATAATTGGTTTCCATGTGACAGTCACAAATAATTTGCTGTTTGGAGGAAATCTTTTAGTAGGTACATTTCCAGATCAAATTATGAGCCTATTTTCCCTCTTGCATTAACCGGGTTACTGTGTTCACATGCCAGAAAGATGTTGCTCTTTGAAGAAGCATGTTAGTGTATGCGGCAATGCCCCATGCACTTTTTAAATACCTAGACCTGTACATTCTCATCTGAGTATCGTTAACCATGCTGTAGTCTGACAAATGAATCTTTTACTACTGCCCTGTTACATAGATAATTGTAATTAACTGCAGTTTGTTTTTTCCACTACTTGAAGTTGTGTGATCTGAAAATTGGTGAACAAAAAGTATTTGTGCATCTTACTATGGATATCTCTAAATAAAATGTATTTGTATAGTGTGTTGGCTGACTGATATTTTCCTTTATTTGCTAATATCCCATTGCAAGTAAATCCAGGGCAGTTTAAAAGCAAGTGGGCTTGGATTTCTTACGGCAACAGTCCAGCCCCTGTGTGGACATGACAGATTCAATGAAAACAATGTGAACTGTTCTTTTTCCTTCACCAGCGAGTGCATTGATAATGCAAGAGCAGAATCTCAGTTTATTTTGGTTTTTCATGGCCTACACATCAGTCCTAGTTCTCTGTACAGCTGTAGTAATACTTGTTACTTCCATAAGGACATTTATCTATTGGCAGAGCTAGGACTGTTACACTTCAAAGCATCTCCTTCCTGTTCTCATCATCTGATACCTCATTTGCTCTGAGGCAAGAGTTTCCTTTCAACCACTTTATTTTTCTAAGGATCTACCTCTTAGAAGCATTGAACTGCACAGGTAAATGTAGCTGGACATTTAGTCAGGTATCGGACTAGAGGTTTTAGATAGATTTGCATCCCAAAACTGCATCTGTAGCACTTCCACATATTTTCACTGCACAGGAGAGTGATGCCTTCATACAGCTGTCCTATTCACTGCTTTTAAGTGGGAAAGTGATTTTTTCAGAAGCAGAATGTCTAAGAGGTCTAAGTTTCATGCTGGAGGTTAAAATCCTGTGCCTAAAATCAGCTTCCACCTCCCTCTCTTCACCCTTGGCCTCCTCCTGAGAGGCTAGTTTTCCATGATCATAGACAAACTGAAGCTTGGTAAGTAAAGGTTTTTAAGCTAGGTGGGAGACCACATCTCCAGCTGCACCATCTCTGCTCCCCATAGTAGGCATGTACTGATGCTTGTGAATGCTGGAAGGACAGACTTTAAAAAGTCATAGGAACACTAACACTGTCATTCCACTGAGCCTTCTAACCAAACTGTTTGAGAGATGCAAAGAAAAACCAAAGCCCCTGGCCCTAGAGGCATACAGAAAATGATGGGTTAGAGATGGCTCTGGCAACCAGGGTTACTAACTCCCCACCTGCCTTAGATGCTCCAGTGACAGCATTCAGATGGTATATTTTTGGTCCTATTACAGGACCAAAAATGAGATCACAAATTCCAAAGCTGTTGGTATTAATTGAGCTCCTCTTGCATGACTGTACAGCTTAAATATCAGCAATAAAAAGTCTAAATTGTCCCCAAACAACTAATTGTAGCACTCATCTATTTTGTCGCATCACCTGTCTTGCAGGTCCCCTTGCTTTCCCATTCACACCGCAGATGAATCAGTTCGTTCCCTTATGTAAGGCAGCTCACCATTTTGGGGGGGAAAAGGGATTTTTTAACTGTTTCATGGCCAGAGTCTTCACTCCTTCTGCCAAACAGTCTAGGTTCCCTTTGCACTTTCTCACTGGCCATGCTTGGCATGTGTACGTACAGCCATTGTAATTCCTGTCTGTGGAACCAAAATGAGATCCACTGTGCTCCTTGGCTTGGAGCCTGCAGCTGGTCTATGGTGCTATCAACTATGCCTTCACTGTACGCTACAAACATGTGGCAGTCGACATTACCCCTTTCAACACTCAATCTGCTGCCTGCCTCCAGCTCTAGCCCAGCTGCTGCAGGTTTCCTTGGCTGTCATCACTTCCCTTCTTGGGTGTATTTTGTTTCTGATCTCTGTGACTTGGGGCCTCAGCTCTTGCCAGCTGGTGGCACTGCTGTTGCTCAAGGAGGAAGCCAAACCAGGACAGGACTCAGAATAGTTTCACACAGTTTTGTTAGTTCTTACTAACATAGCTGTACTCATCCTGTCTATTTCTGAATGGAAGTATAGTATTTTGAATACAAGGTGCTTTCAAGGCCCAGTAAATGAATTACTAAATAAAGAGATGCCATAGTGCTTGAAATATTTTTTGGGCAAGAGGTGGCCCATTTTTGAGAGACTGAAAGTGAAAAAGTTCATAGTGTATGAGAAAACAAGAATCTCTGTGCTTTGTCTCCCAGTTTCCTCAAGCCTCCTCTGGAAGAACAAGTGTCAGGAGGGTTTCAGCCCCCTACAAGGCTCACGGGACCATATGACCGACATGGCTTTTGGGAACTATGGGTCAGCTGCTCCAAAATACTGTACTGCACAGAGGGTCTTACTCTTTCCTCCTCACTGAAGTGTACTGTGAGCTGGCAGAGGTGAGAGAGAAGCTACAGGCCTCAAGTGCAGAGTTGCAATCAAAAGGTCAGCTAGATATTGCTTGAACTATTTGTGCCAAAAACATAAACAGAGTGAGGGTCATGTTCCAGGGATGCTGAAGTGTCAGCTGCAAGATGTGTAAGCCCTGTAATCAGTGTCTGTGGGGTTTTTCCTGTGTTGTCACAAGTTTTTCTGTCCCGGGGGTTTCCTCTCTCTGCAAACCCACTGCAGTGTCTGATGCATGTTGAATGCGAAGCACGCAGACTCAGCTACAACAGAAATTTTATGAATTCTAGACAACTGGAAAAAATGTAATTAAATGTTGTCTTTGGGGAGACAGTGACACCGTTGCTGTAAAACTCTACCCTGAATAACTGCCGTGTTTAGGTAAGTATTCACCTAGGGGGAAATTTTGGCTAATTTCTCTCTGTATCTGAGTCCCAGGAAAGATCTTGGAGCAAAAAGGGTGAGGAAAAGTTGGTCAGTACTAAGACAACAAGATTCACTTCCTCATGTGCTATGATGGCAGCCTGCATACTGCTGGTGAGGGATGCTGGACACTACACTGCAGCCAGCCAGTGAGGATGGCAGCAGAGCACTATTAAGCTATAACAACTCATGATCTTGCCACCTGATAAAACCACTTTATGTCGACTTTTTTCCTTCCTGGAAATAAATTCTAGGAGTCATGATGACTTGCCATGTGTATTTATAGGAACATTTTTCCTGCTAATCGCAGAAAGCCAGCTTCAGCTTTTTACCAGTATAAATAGGCTTTGACTCAAAAAACCCCCCACTGTGCCTGTTACCTTGTAGGCTGTTGCACTTGAAGTTTATTTGTGGAAAGCTTTTAGTCGTGTGCTCTGGGCTGCTCAACTCTTTGCTTAAAGAGAAAGGAAACATCTGGAGCTTGAATGTGTATTGGTCCTGGGACCTAGGTCACAACACCAGCAACTCAAGCTGAACTTTGTGCCTGTAGGGTTGACGGGGCATAGGATGGTTGGGACAGATGGAGACAAGAGATCTCTGAAGCTAAGTCTTGGAACAGCAGTTTATTGCAAAGGGTATGAGTGCAGGGGCCTTGCTTGGAGCTGCCAGCCGCAGCTCGGAGCAGGCCCCAAAGAGAGCCAAGTTCCTGTTATAATACAATAAATTTTCTTTTGTGCTGAATATTCTAGTTCTCACTAATGAATTTAGTACAAGATACAAATCTTATAGTGTTTACATACAGCCTATAAGAATCCTTACATTAACATACTGTGTTACATTTTAAACCCTAAAAACTACTCTTTGGACCCCTTCTGCCAAGCTAGTAGGGTCTACTCTGACCCTTGGACTTGTCTGCAAGTAGAGGGTATTGTTTAATCAAAAGGGGATTACCTTCAATCGGCCATACTATTGTTTTCCAGTTGTTCTGTAACTAAGGCTTGGTATGTCAAAGCTTGCTTTCATTTCAATCTTGCTTGTAGTTTCTATATTCTTTTTTTTTTTTTTTTTGCCAGGCAATCATATTTATAAGGCTTTCCTGTTTCATCTTCGTCAACAGTGCCAGCAATCACAACCCTTTGAACCCTGCAGTTCTGCAGTTCTCAGTCCTACTTGCTGTCCATAAACCCAGTCTGTAGTCCATCAGTTTGTCTATGAGATTCTTTAGCAAACACCACTGGAAGCTTTTCTCAAACTGAGTAACATCCCTCTCCTCTCCCCTCATTTATCAAGGCAGTCATTTAACACAGAGGGTGATCAGGTCAGCCTGACATGACTTCCCCAGTGTAAATCCATGCTGACTACTGCCAGTGACCTTCTTGTTCTCAATGTTTCAGGCTTTCAGTACTATCATCTTTGCAGGGTTGGGTGGAGGCTCACCAGCCTGCAGTCCCCTGGGGTCTCCCAAGCTCACCGCTTTGTTCTTGCCATTGCCAGTCCCTGCATCTACAAACAGCCCTCCTAAAACTGAAAACAGATGGCTGACATTTAACCAGAGTTGGCAAATATCCTTGGATACACTATTCAAAACATTCTCCTAAAATGTATCACAGGATAAAAATGCTTGTAATTTATCCTAAGATGAAGTTTGGGGAAACCAGCAAATGGTGCAAATCCAATTTCCACTTTACAACACAATTAGTTTGTTACTATTCATTACAGAAACCTTTATATTACCTGTAGTAAGGGAAGATTTGGATTCCTAGCTAGGCTTGTTAAAATCGGGCTGATAAAGGCAGATGGTCTGTAAGCGCTGCAAAAGAGAGAGTGCAACACTGTAAAGGGATGTTTAAAATACCTTCAGTGACCACCTACTGCCACTCTGCCCCACCAAATTCTTTAAGAGCTGGCCAAGGAAACTTCTGGCTTCTTGGAGATAATTTACTCATGGGGAATTTTAAGAGGCAGGAAGCATGACACTGTTAGAGCAGGGGACAAAGCAACCAGGCATCTGCAGACCACTTTTCTAATGTCACAGACAAAATAATGGAAAACTGATAAAGGACTAAATAGATAATTCAAGGCTAGATACACAGCTAGTGCCAAACAACAGCGTTGCATGGAAAACGAGTCTGTTTAACAACAGGCCGTTTAATTCTTAGAAACAGTTTGGTTGGTAAAAGTAACAGGGGGTAGGCACATCAGAGAATTAAATCAGGGAATATGACAGAACAAACTCAGCACTCACCATTAGAAGAGAATGCACTACGCTGGTTAACCCCTGCTACCATCCTTCCTAAATAGGTATATAAGCAAGGGTCTGCAGGATCAGTACCAGGCTCAGACATGTGGCAATGTCTCGGTAATCTGGAAATAAATACAAATTCAGATAAAACATTTTCTGGAAAAGGTTGAAAGAATGGCAAATAACAGTATGGTTAATGTGGTTGTGCAGAACAATTTCAGATTCTGGTCACACAAAAAATGCATCACCTTTTTCATACAGTCAAACTACAACGTAAGAAAGCTTGGACCAAGGTTTACAGAGACCACCTGGAGAAGAGGGTCATCTCCAGGCACACACTGTCTCTAAAGAATGATCAAACAGCCCAACACAAATTCCAAGGATGATGCTGAGACATGATGGACTAACCCAGCTCATGGATGTTAGGAATTTTAATGGCCTGGGCTTAATGAAGGCTGGATGCAATGACATCATTATCCTTCCTTCACCATCATGAGTGGTATCTCTAGCAGAAGGGCTTGCTTCCATAAAGTAAATGGCAACCCTTTCAAGTACAATTATTGTGGAAGCTCTGCTTGTGCAGGCATAGTCAACACAATCTAACACACTAGATCCCATTTCTTGGCAGCATTCCCACAAGTTTCACCCCCCATCTAAGTGCAGCAGCAACCCCAGGTATGCCCAAAGATAATATCTCTTTTTTTCCACTCTACCTAAGGAGAATTCCATATTGTGGCATCCTAACCCTTTCAGGAGAAGGGAGCACCTAAGATTCACAAATGTTCGTGAACAAAAGAAGCAGCAGAAGTCAGAGGGCCCACAAAATGTTACAAAGTTCTATTGGCAAATTACACACTTGGCATGAAAACTGTTAATCTCTGACCTCCTATAAGCACGTTGCAGTGGATTTTGGATAAAGGAGGGAGGTCAAAGGGAATGGAGAAAGAGAGAGAGATGTATTAAAGAGGAGGAGAAGCGAAGGGACAAAGAGAGAAAGAGAGATCAGCAGCCCTGGCTCTATCACTGATCCACCTGATGGGGTGTGCAGGGTCCTGGGGTGCACACACAACCTGGGCTTTGCAGGAGTACCTCTTCATAGATGAGTTTCCCTGCACTGGAGGCAAATTTCTCCCTTTCTGTGTAATTCAGTTACTGTGAAAATGGGTTGGAGGCTTCAGGGTATTTGGTGGTCTCCATATCCTCCTACAGCCCATGGCTGCTTCTTGACCTCATTCCTACACTTGGGTTGTACTTATCTCCAGGAGCCAGGATAAGGATGTTTGTCCCAGAAATGTGCTGATCTACCTCTGTGTGGCCCCTTCTCCAGCCACATTCTGTTCATTCTCCCAGTGTGTTATTACTAACAATCCCTGGCTGCTAGTACTAACAATCCTTGGTTGGCTTCACAGCCACCTGGCTATCAGTGCTTGAGATTAGCCCCATTATCTTCTGGACTTTCTCACTGATTCCCTGCAAACTCAACTCAAAGCTGAAAGTCAAGATTGGTTTCTTTATACTGAGCCTCTCCCCTGCAGAGCGTGTGTACCTGGATTATGTTGACTCTCAGAGGCTAGTGCAATATATTTTGGAAAAAGTAGTGCTGCTGAAGAGGTGTCATCAGGGTCAGGGTTGTGAGACCAGTTTGCTGCAAAGAGCAGTATTTTATTAGCCCAAGTGATGTAAAAAGGAAAAAACAGGACACAAAGAAAAAAAACCCCAACCACTTTAGAATAAATAGCAAAAAACTGGTCTGAACTTCAGATCAGTCAGAGCAATTGTCCAATGAGCCTGAGGGGGAAGAGTTGGGAGTGTGGAAAGTGGGAGAGAGCACTTGCAATAGGGAAGATACCACTGCCTGAGCTTGTCAAGAAGAGATGGTTTTACTGCAACACAGAAGTCGAGCAGACTCCTGAACTAGGAGCAGGATGATAATCTTAAACATTTGTGAGTTTTCTCCACTCAAAAATGTGATAGGCAAGGAGAATGACAAAGCACCAAAACAGTGGTGTCCAGCCTGTGGGAGGTGAACTGCAGCAAATTTCAGTAATCTGCAGAAAGTGACTGAGAAAAACAATCCTGCAATAAGCTGAGAAAGCCCATCTGGATTTGCACCTGCACCAGACTGTTATTTACTGGCTGAAAAACTGAAGAGGTTGCAAATCCTTCTAACAGCAGATAAGAATCCTGATACAGGCAGTAGGTAGAATTTGCCTGCCAGGCCTGGTCAAACTTTTGCTGTTTAGTTAGTTTAGTGCAGGGTCTTCTATCCAAGTCTCCTGTAGTGAATTACAGAATTATTTAGGTTGGAAAAAACACCTGACAGTGAGTCCATTCTGTGACTGATCAGCAACTTGGCAATCAGAACAGTGCTAAATATCACATCTAGTCATTTCTTGAACACTTCTACCACCTCCCTGGGCAGTCCATTCAAATGCTTCACTATCTCTGAGTGAAGAAGAAAATCCTCCTGATCAGTATTTGGAGTGAGGGTCTTTGTTCCCAAGCCTCCACTAGTTTATTCCTTTAGGTCTCCTCTGGAAGCTTTGCCAGTGCAGTATACCATTTTCTCATTTATATTTACTCCATGTACAGCAGACAGAATCTACAACACTTTGATCCTGGTGTCCCTGTTTAGTTTCCTCCTATTCCAAATGTTCTCAGGCTGGATTCTGCGTGATTTTCAGAGACACATTCTAGCTGGCACTGTACCATCTGACAACAGCATCCCAAGAGCTCTCAGCCTTTGTTGTTTTGTGCTGCACACCAAATTTCCATCTTGATTATCATAGGATTGCCAAGCCATGATGGAAGAATGCTAATAATACTGATTAAATCCACACAGATTATGGAGCTGCAGACATGTTTGTCACAAAGCTTGTGAAACTTTGTTTATAGCTGTAATTAATTTTTCCCCTGCAATAGTAATAAAACAGAGTATCAACAGTGGCATCAAGAAAATCAACAATACCTGTGCACTGTTTGGTCTGACTTTCAATTTAGTTCAAAGGACTCTCTATCTTTCTGAGAAAAAAATGCAGGTCCTCAGCAGTAGGATTTGCTGTAGCTCCTGCCCATCTATGCAGTAAGTGTCAAGGATGCAGACTGGTTAAATCTATCTTCTCTATGCAGAGAAGGCAGAAGCATGAAAAACATAAATTAACTTTCAGAGACTGTTTAGGCTAAAATCAGATTTCATGCCCTTTCTACTTACTTGGAGAATATAGGCTCAAGGGACAGAGGATGAGAAAACAGCAGTAAAGGATATCAGACCACAGCAAAGGTCAAGGACCACAGGACATCATCACTGGTGGCACCAGGGGCTGAACACTCTGAACATCACCTTCAGCAGCCCTGCCTGCTCAGCACCAAGCAGGGACCAACTTCCACACAGGGTAAATAACATGGCTTTAACATGGCAGGCCTTGCAATGATGCTCAAACCATGCATTTTGGGCAACCAGAGGTTTATACAATGGAAATAATGAACAGCAGGAAAAAGCCTGAATGGAAGAAACATTTTTGGTTTGGGTTGGTTTTTTTTTTTGTTCCCTCCTGACTGACAACACAAAACTCATCTCAGGGAGTCAAGTTTTACCTGATGATCCTTTCTTGCCATCTCCTTTTATCGTCGAGTTTAGGCTGCCAGAAGCTACACCAAGTTCTCTAAACACCCTTCTGCTGTGCCAATCCCTCACTGTTCTCCATTAATACCCACCATACTTTACTTAACTTTCTCCCCCTGCACTGCAGCTATCTTTTGTCCCGGATTTCTTCATGTCAACAGGGTGCGTTCCTGCGTCCAGCCTCACAAGAGGAGGCATTTACATAAATATAAGCGCCGAAATGGTTGCCGAAATGGTTTCCAAAATGCCTCAATGTTCCTAAGCCACAAGTGTCCCTCACAGGACCCGTCAGGGTATCCTATAGGGGTGCTTCTCAGGGCTCCCTCACAGGGTGTCCCTCACAGGGTGTCCCTCACAGGGTGTCCCTCACAGGGTGTCCCTCACACGGGGTCCCTCACACGGGGTCCCTCACAGGGTGTCCCTCACACGGGGTCCCTCACACGGGGTCCCTCACACGGGGTCCCTCACACGGGGTCCCTCACAGGGTCCCTCACACGGGGTCCCTCACAGGGTCCCTCACAGGGTCCCTCACA
>CM031878.1:7121274-7199613 GCA_018697195.1 Certhia americana | reverse complement strand
CACTAGTTTATTCCTTTTTTTTAGGTCTCCTCTGGAAGCTTTGCGTGCAGTATACCATTTTCTGATTTTATATTTACTCCATGTACAGCATACAGAATCTACAACACCTTTGATCCTGGTGTCCCTGTTAGTTTTCCCCTATTCCAAATGTTTCAGGCTAGATTCTGCGGTTTTCAGAGACAACATTCTAGCTGGCATGTATCCATCTGACAACAGCATCCCAAGAGCTCTCAGCCTCTTTTGTTTTGTGCTGCACACGCAATTTCCATCTTGATTATCATAGTATTGTCCAAGCCATGATGGAAGAATGCGAATAATACTGATGTAAATCCACACAGATTATGGAGCTGCGACATGTTGTCACAAAGCTTGTGAAATCTTTGGTTATACTGTCAATTAATTTTTCCCCTGCATAGAATAAACAGAGTATCAACAGTGGCATCAAGAAAATCACACTACCTGTGGCACTGTTTGGTCCTGAACTTTCAATTTAGTTCAAAGGACTCTCTATCTTTCTGAGAAAAAAATGCAGGTCTCAGCAGTTAGGATTTTCTGTAGCTCCTGCCCCTATGCGTAAGTGGCAAGGATGCAGACTGTTAAATCTATCTGTCTCTATGCAGAGAAGGCATAAGCATGAAAAACAAATTAACTTTCAGAGACTGTTTAGGCTAAAATCAGTTTCATCCCTTCTACTTTTGGAGATTAGGCTCAAGGGACAGAGGATGAAAAAACAGCAGTAAAGGATATCAGACCCAGCAAAGTCAGGACCACAGGACAGTCACATCACTGTGGCACCATGGCTAACAACTCTACTCACCATTCAGTCAGCAGCCCTGCCTGCTCAGCACCAAGCAGGACCAACTTCCACACAGGGTCAAAACATGGCTTTAAACATGGCAGAGCCTTGCAATGATAGCTTCACACCATGCATTTTGGGACCAGAGGTTTTATACAATGGAATAATGAATCAGCAGGAAAAAGCCTGATGGAAGAAACATTTTTGGTTTGGGTTGTTTTTTTTTTTTTTTGTTCCCTCCTGACTGACACCCAAACTCATCTCAGGGAGTGCCAAGTTTTACCTGATGATCCTTTCTGCCAGTCTCCTTTATCGTTCGAGTAGGCTGCCAGAAGCTACACCCATTCTCTAAACACACCCTTCTGCTGTGCCATCCCTCATGTTCTCCATAATACCACATACTTTACTTAACATTTCTCCCCCGGCCTGGCAGCTATCTGTTGTCCCGATTTCTTCATGTCAACAGGTGCGTTTCCGGCGTCCAGCCTCACAAGAGGAAGGCATTTACCAACATAAAAAATAAGCCCCCCCGCCGAAATGGTTGCCAAATGGGTTTCCAAATGCCTCAATGTCCTAAGCCCAAGTGTCCCTCACAAGACCCTCATGGTATCCTATAGTGTGCTTCTCAGGCTCCCTCACAGGTGTCCCTCACAGGTGTCCCTCCACAGGGTGTCCCTCACAAGGGTGTCCCTCACACGGGGTCCCCACCGGGGGTCCCTCACACGGGGTCCCTCACAGGGTGTCCTCACACGGGTCCCCACACGGGTCCCTCACACGGGGTTCCCTACACGGGGTCCCCTCACACGGGGTCCCTCACAGGTCCCTCACAGGTCCCCACATCGGGTCCTTCACAGTGGTTCCTCACACGGGGTTCCTCACAGGGTCCTCACACGGTCCTTCACACGTCCCTCACACGGGGTCCCTCACAGGGTCCCTCACACGGGGTCCCTCACACGGGGTCCTCATCACACTGGGCCCCACAGGGTGTCCCTCACAGGGTGTCCCTCACAGGCTCCATCAATCCTCACACGGTCCTCAACAGGTGGCCCTCACAGGGTGTCCCTCACAGGGTTCCCTCACAGGGTTCCCTCACAGGGTCCTCTCACACGGGGTCCCTCACAGGTCCCTCACAGGATCCCGCCATGGTTCCTGTCACAGGGTTCCCTCACAGGGTCCCTCACAGGGTCCCTCACAGGGTCCCTCACGCAGTCCGAGAGGTTTCCTCAGAGGAATCCTCGTCATGGCCGTCCACGGAGGCTCTCGTGGGGTCCCCTCAGGAGATCACTTATGGGTTAAACGTCCGCGGCGCTTGCCCGGGGGAACCACTGTGTGTCTCCTCCTCGTGTGGAGTGGTCCCCACACAGCCCTCTGGGGTGGTGGTGGGTGTCCCCTCATGAACCCGTGGCCGGGCTCCGCCGCCCCCCGCCCAAGTTCCTCTCCGCCCGCGCACGCCCGAGGGGCGTGCGGCGGTCACGTGAAGGCGGCAGGAAGGGGCGGGCTGTCCCCCCCTCCGCCGTGGTGCGCGCTGTTTCACGTGGTCCCGCGGAGGGGACGGCGGGCAGATAGGCGGAAGGATGCGCCGGTCGGTATGGCGCGCGCTGGCGGTTTCGTGAGTGACGAGTGCGGGGCCGGGCGCGCTGAGATGCGTCGCGTCACGTGGAGGGGTGGGGGCTGGAAGGACCCCCCGCTGCGCTGCGTGCAGGATTAGGATAGGAGGCAGAAAAAGAGAAGACGGGGGAAGGTCACGGTGAGTCGCGGGCGTCCGCCGCTTGGTGAGCGCACACTGGGCATGTACCGCGCGCGGGGGGGGGGGGGCGCGGGGAGCGCGCGGGGTGTTCGCTGCGGGCCGCCCCCCCCATCCCCCCCCCCCCCTTCCCCCCCCCCCCCCCCCCCCCACGGCCCGCCCCCGTCCAAACCGTCCCCGCGCGCGGGCTGGTGCCGCTCGCAGCCCCTCAACGCCCCCGCGAGGCCCGGCCCCTCTTTGTCCCGCCGGCGCTCCCCCTCGTCCGTGGGTCGGTCGGTGTCCGCCCAGACCCCGGACCGCCCGCAACCGTCCGGCTTGTTGGGGGGCACACGGCTTTGCCCTCACTTTCCGCGGCGGACGGGCGGCCGCTCCGGGGAAGCTTCGCCCCGGTCCTAGATCGCCGTCCCCCCGTCACCCCTCCGCCCCCCTCCTCTCCCGCTCAGCAGGGCGCGGGTTCGGCGCAGCGCCCACCTAGCTGGGCAGGGGGAGCCCGCTTGGCCCCGGGAGAGGTGGGTTCTCTCTGCACCCCCGGGAGGGGGTCCTGCACCCCGTCCGCCTTCGAGGGGGGGTTCTCATCTTGGAGGTGCTCGTCTCCTACACCAAGGGTTTCCCTGTGACGGGTTTTTGGTGCCTCTGGCTCCGCGGAATGTGAGGAAAGCGGGACCAGCTGGAGCCCCGCAGATGAAGAGTGGGGCTGGCGGCAGGAGTCAGGCTAGAGGGGAGGTGGCAGCTCGAGAAGTGAACAAGTGGATGATGAAGTATCGATCTGTAACTTACGCAGGGCTTTACTTCCATGTTGTTGCTCATCCCCTTCCCGGGTATTCCCTCGCTGATGGTGGGGGGTCACAGCTACAGACAATAACATCTCAGCAGCTACAGTGGGTTACTTGAGGACATGGCAATGAATGAACCGCTTCCTATGTCAACCTTCTCCACCTTGGTCCTTCCTTGCCATCAGCTGTGCTTGGTTGCTTGGAATTGGGTGTCACGGCAGGGCTTCGTTATTGGTCTGACTTATGTTGCCTTTAAAAACAACAAAAAAAAGCTCTTCTGCGTTTTCTCCTGTTGCTGGAGAAAATTGCATCAGGGAGGTGAACTGGTAGGCATTCCTGTGCAAGAAGCTGAATGTAGAAAGGACCTGATGCATGTTTGAGTCTAATGGCAAGGCTCTGAACTCTCTGATGTAGAATAGGTTTAAAAGCTTGTGCTGGAATGTCTGCAGTGCTGTTGGGTGCCACCTGGGAGCAGGGTGGACTGGTTTGAAGCTTCTCTCTTATAAATGTGTTTGCACCAGGAGTGTGGATGCACAGGGCACCCTTGGTTATGTTCAGAGGAATGGGATGTCTTGTGGAGCAGAAACTCAGAGTTTCTGAAGGGTTTGCTATGGAGCTATGTAGAGAAGTAAAGCTGTGGAAGGGGCATGGAGGGGCTATCCTGGCCTGAGTGCAACTGTTTTTTTCCAAGTAGAGAAATTAGAGCTATATGTGAGGGAAGGAAAGGGAGGGGGAGCAGTACTTGCTATTGAAACAGCCCTTCACAAAAATGGCAACCATTCAGCCTCCTGGCTTTTGCTTCTTTAATATTTACCAGACTCTTTTAGCAATTCCCTTGGTTGTATCACGTTCTCTAATGGAATCTGGGTTTGGATTCCTACCTGGCTGACTCAGTATTTATACCTGGACCCAATCTCTCTGCAGTGGTTTGACCTAACTTGTTTAAAGAATTTATTTTTAACTTTACATTAGGTAACTTGAAAGCAAGCAAGGCTAAATCACTTTGCAAGATTAATGATGTTTTGTGACTCCTGAAAATTAGCTGGCTTCTGTGTTTATAACCTCAATAATCGTAGTAATATTGGAAGTGGGGAGGAGTAGGAATTGGACAAACTCTGTTTTACTTTGTTCTAGTTGTTGTTTTATCAGTGTGTTGATTTTGAAAACTCTCTATAGTAAAAAAAGTGTGACATTTCTGAAATTTGTACTGTTTCAGTTGTTTTGACCCATCTTCCGTAAAGCTTCTGGTGCCTTGACTTGCAGCAGGGTTTGATCTTTTGAGGGGACATGGAAGCTACAGACTCACCACTAAAATCTAAGGAAGCTGGGGGGAAAACCAACAAAATAATCTTGTCTGTTACCAGAAGCTGTTGTTTTCAAACTTTTTTTTTGTTTGGATCTTCCGTTTTTTTTTGATGCTGTAGTTGTACAACCTAGAAATAGATTGCTGATGCTCTATATTTCTTCCGTGAGCTTTTATTTTAGGTGATGATTTCCTTGTAAAATGCTATTTTTTGGTACACTTTATGTTTCTTGCTAGTGTTGTCTTATTGATGTTGGTCATAGCAGACTAACATGCAGAGAACAGTGCTTGAAAGGTGTCTGTGTCATATACTGTAAATGCTCTATTAATAATCAGCATTGAGAGTATTACTATTAGTAGTAATGTTTACTTGCAGTTTCAGTCACATTTAGTGCCAGTACTTGGAATGGTACTTCATGAAGGACTAGGAGTAAAACTTTGGATCTGTTATGAATATTTTTATTTATGTTTGTTTCTTATTTGGTTGGAGCACATGGGCAGGACTCTGAAGACCCATGTTCAGTGCTTTGCAACAGCCTTGTATGACCCTGCTAGAAGAGAAGCCAAGTGACTTGTCACCTTTGTAAAATACAGATTAGAGATACTGTGTGGTATTTATAGACTTCAGAATTATTGAATGGAAGGTGCTAGAGGAAGTGTAATTGATATCCACTGCAGTGTTGTTATTCTGCTACAGCTTTTAGTGAATTTTATGTTTATTTCTGTTACAAATTGTTTACTTGTAGCCCATTGGGTGCTGTGTGCTATTCAGAGAAGACCTAGTTTGGACTTGCACTGTTTTTCATATAACTTCCCTAAACAGGTTACATTCATTAAAGTGAGAGCTGGGATGAAAGGTGGGGAAATGCCTCCTTTGCAATTACTTCAGGTTCGTGTTTTACAAAAAGCATACAAAGGGTTTGTCTGTTTTGCTCTAACATGAAAGTCCACGCTCTTTGATTTTGGCCATCTGCACTGGGAGTCTGTTGTCTCTCCCCATCCGCCTGGGGCTCCTGCAAGGCTGTTCCTTCCACAGGTGTGGTACCCCCAGCCCTTCTCTCCCCATTACTGCTCAATGCTTCAAGGAGTAAGCAGGCACTAAAAACAGGCACTTTAGAGGTGGTATGGTCTGATGCCTAAGATCTCATGGCTTGCTCAGCCTGCTTTTACTACATCAAAAATATTTTGCTGAGCATATTGTTTTACTTATGTTCTCTTTAGATTGTAAAACCTGGAAAATAGGTTACATGTACAACTTTGTGCAACTCCCTTGGATGGAGTTGTTTCAATTGTCAGTGCTGTTGAAATTCTATTTCTTTTTGTCTAGCTGTCTTTGTGGAACCTGCACAATATTGTGGCTTCTTTGGAAGGTAAAATTGTCAAGCTTTTTTTCCCTTCTCTCCCCAGGCTTCTTAAATCAGTCCCCCAACAGATGAGCTTGGAGAAGTCCTTAAGATGGCTGAGTGTAGCATTTTACATTAAAAACAATGAAATATTTCCCATGTTGAGGGAACTTTGCTCTTTCTCGAGACTTAAGGTTTGCCTGAAGTAATACTCCTATGGTGAACTTTATGGTTTTGGTTTTCTCCTATATCATACAGGAAATACAATTTATTGCTGTAGAAGATGCAAGTTCAATGGGATTGGTGTTGCAGAATCATTCAGTATGTGAATCTACAATTAAATGAAGAAAATATAAATACTTCGTTAACCTCCAGGTCTGAATCATCAGGTTACACTTTTTAAAGCTGTTTCAGTGGGGTGGGCAAAATGCTTACCTCCATCTGTTTGGTGGCCCTGTGGTTGAAAGTGTTGGATTTGAATTCATTAGTTGTCACCATGTGCCTAAACGTTTTTAATGGTTAGCTGTAGAGAGAGGAAGTCTTGTGCAGTTTTATTGCATCTGGCATTGGTTTAATCTAGAACATTTAATTTGTATATCTTATGACTAAAGTACTGTTTCTGGAAGTAGGATGATACTTTAGAGACCATATTGAGATTGCTTTTGAGCAAGGAAAACACAGTATTTGTTTCTACTCCCTTTTTTTTTTTTTTGTTTAGTAGTTTGAGGATGATGGATGTATAGCAATATGTAATGAAGCATGTGGCTTCAGAAACCTTTTTGCTTCCTGTTTCAGCTTGTTTTTAAATGTTAACTGAATCATGGCTATTTTGTCCTCAGTGCTTGGCTTTGTACTATTTCATTGTCTATGTTTTTCCTTATTTGAAAGCTATTCCTGATATTTTTTTCCTCTGCTTTTCTTTGATTTTCAAAATCTTACGTTCTCTTACACACAGTTTCACCAGCAGGAATCTGAAAGGAATCCTGGTGCCAAACCTGGCACTGCTGTTGGGCTGTTCATAGTATATTGTATTCAAGAAACTCTCATCCTTGCATGTAATAGGTTGTTCCCCAAGGGATGGATGTCTGCTTTTATTTCAGCTTTCAGTCACACGTTCTGGAGATCACTGACTTGTGATCCATTTTTGAGACTGACATAAGAGAGACCTAAGTTAGTGATGTTAACTTTGGGTGACTAAGTGTGATGAGGGGGAACAGTACTGCACTTCCTGGTCTTGTGCTTCACTTTCTTTTATTAGCCACTGAATGAATTTCTGAATGTTTTGAACATGGGGTAAGTGCCAAGGGTAGCTGTCTGAAATTAGTTTTAGAGAAAGATTGGAATAGACTTATGAGGTTGGTGAAGTTAATGAGTACGTAAAAGTGTTTGTTTTTTCCTTAGTGTTTGAGAAAATACTTTCTGATAAGTCTTCTGCCTGTTCGGTTTCTTCACTGTTTCTTGATGTCCAGATTAGCAGCAATGCCCAGGAACTTTTCTTTGCATCTTAGAAAAAGATGCTTATTATCTTTTTTGAATAGTTCTCTGTTATGACTGCAGGTATAAAACTCATTTCAACTTCATAAGTGTACTCCAGATTTTGTTGTTTACCATTTTATTTGTTGATGTAGTGGGGCGTGTTTCTGGATTTTCTCCCAGTTACTTTAGCCTACCTGATTTATTTCAAGTTTTCCTTGATTTTCTTTACATTACCATTGGAGCAGAAATGCTGGAGCTTAAGAATTGTCTTTAATGAAGCTTGTGGGGTGTTTTTGATAGCAGCTTTTCTGTTGAAGGACTTTCTTGCGTTTTTACATCACTTTATCATGGGCTGACAGGAACTTCTGTAGATGTTCTAGTCTCCCTTTGCTCAAGCCATCTACAGCAGGTTGTCCAGGACTCTGTTTGAATATGTTTTGAATATCTCCAATGGAGACTCACTGCCTCACTGGGCAACCTGTGCTGTGCCAGTGTTTGGTTGCCCTCAGGGCACAGAAGAGTTCCCTGTTGTTCACAGGGACCCTCCTGTTTTTCAGCCCAGTGGCTCTGGTCTTGTCACTGGGCACTGCTGAAAATAGCCTGGCTCTTTCTGTGTACCTTTTCTTCAGGTATTTAGGTATGCTGGTGAGGCACCACATCTCCCCCAGGCTTTTTCTCTGGATTCAGCTACTTGACATAGTCAAGATCATAGTCACATCTGTAGTCCTTCAGGAAAACTTAACTCATATGTCCCTACTGGCCTTTGAGAAAGAAGTGGATTAAGCATTGAATTTAGTATGGGTGGTGGGGTATTCACAGTAATTCATGATTCTTGGTTTGTTGAGAAATGGGTGGGTCTAGAGAAAGTACTGTGAAAATGCAGTAAGAGGCATAGTTCAAATCTGAATAATTTCTGTGCTTGCAAATGAAGAGTAATTGACTGTCCTAGTTCTAGCTGAATTGAAGACAATGATTCAGCAGTCTGTGAGGGAAGAAACAGGTTGAACATTTGATTGTCTGATAGTGATAAAATTGCCCAGGTCCTTTGTATGTTCTGTCTAGGAATTGCATGGATTGCAAATGATGACTTAAAGTATAATGCATCATTTAGCTGAGGTTAGACCAAGTTCTTACTGCATACTGAACCGTCCATTTTGTGAAGCTATGTACATCAAAATTATTTTTAAAAGTACTTTTTTAAGGAGGCTAAAGCCCAAACTTTGCAGAATTATATGAGTCCTAAATTAGAAGTGAACTGGGCCAGCCTAGTTTTTGTAGTCTTGCAAGTCCAGACAGCTTCCCCAAAAACTCCAAGATCTCCACAGCTGTTGAGAAAGGTTGAAATAAAGTTAGATGGTTAAAATTAGTCTCATAGTTAGGGTTATTGAATCTGGGAAGTGCTGGGATGACTCTTGTAGTCATCCAAAATGAAATATCACTGAGGTGTAGTTTCTGCTAGGAAACCTGCCTCAAATATTTGGATGACTTTGCTTCCTTGCTGATTCTGTGGATTGCTGGGGAGCACTTTTGAGAACTTTGGCCATGAGAGAGAGTGAGGCAAGAATGTATAACTTTAATATTGTTCTCAATAAATAAATCCATTAAAATGACTGATCAAGAGAAGATGTTCAAGTGTTTCATTAATTGTGAAATGACTCACCCACTATAAAATATGATAAAACATAATGCAAAAAACTGCAGAACCATCCCTTTTCAGTTAATTTTAGTACTTAAGTAAAAACTGAACAGAAAAACATATTGAGTGAGGTGTCTTGCCTTTCAGGCGAAAACAAGGTGATTTTGAACATTTGAGCCAGGCTGTGGTAACTAAGGGCCTTTCCACCCAGCAAAAGAGCAGGTAGCTGTTTGGAACTGGAACTGAATGTAGGGGAAAACAAATGAAAGAGTTGAGCAACTGGAGTCAGCATAATTTTCCTTCTTGGAACTTTGTTTAGGAGTGCTGAGGGGCCAGGAACTGGTTTTATGATTGTAGGTCCCCTTTATTAACAGACACAGATGGAAAAGCTGACATATAACTCTTCCTCCTTTTCCAGTTGCTTCACAAAAAAGTTAGGATCAGTTATTAACATGGACTTTTGACGATACTTTTCTTGACTTAACAGACAGGTTTTAATGCAGTGTGTAGTGGGAGAAGGACGGAGTTGCAGGAGCAGGAGGAGGATGTGGCTTGGGGCTAGTTGCAAGACAGGTTTGGGGTGGGGGAAAAAGGGGGAAGAGTTTGGTATTCTTGATCTTGATATGAAGGGTTACTACTTTGATTTGTTTGTCCAAATTATTTGGGGTCTAGTTCATATAAGCAGAATCAGTAATGCTGAGGAACCTTAGGTGTGTCTTAACAAACAAACAAAATTCCTGCTTTGATGAACTGTACTAAAAGTGAGTAATGAAATAATGTCAGGCATGATGAGCCGTGGTGGAGTTCTTGGGGAACGGAAAAGGGGCTCTGTTCTCAGCATCCCTTTTGGCTATTAAATGTGCCTGGTGAATTATTTGACACTGAGACTATGTTTCAGTTCTTTGAAACTGTGTTGCTCTGTTAGTGTGTAGTGGTTGTATCTCTGGTAATGCTGACTGCAAAGCTAGCGGGGTTGTTTTGCATCTTTTGGTATTCCTACAAATGTGGTTTTGTTCTGCTTTTATGGCTGTGTGTAGTGCAGCATTGACAACTTGCTGTATTCACCAGAAGCTAATATATGAACAGCTATGCTAGAAAAACTATGAAAGTTTTTTTAAGATAATTTTTTTTTTCTTTTCTAAAACAGAACTGTTGAAGGGGATAAGCTATCTCTTTCTGAAGAGCTAAGCTCTAATTTAATAGATATAAGGATATATAGGGATAAGCTAGCTCTTTCTAAGCTATCTAATTCTGAAGAAAGCTAGTTCTCTTGGTAGATTCACTTAGTCGTTCTGTTGAATAAAATAAGAACATTATTTTCTTACATTTTCTGAAAAATCTCAATTTGATGCTTCTCAAGTTCTCTGCCAGGTGAAGTGACCTCTTGTAAGCATAGGTGAAACACTGTGCTAAACTTTGCTAAAATGTATATGTGAACTTTATTGATTTTCTTACAGTTAAAACCTAAAAGCAACAGTCCAGAAACATGGCAAAGCCTGAAAATAGAGTTTCACAAGGAGGCTGGTTTATCTACATACATGTTTGGGCATTATAACTCTATTGTATTTTATACTGGCTTGGTGTTTATGGCTAGAGTGATGTGGGACTCTGCTTTCCTGAAATTTTAAAGACTGGCTGGGAGAAAGTGGTATGCTTAGTTCTTCCAGGACTTGGTGTGCATTGACCTCCCAAGCACTAAGCTTCAGGGATATATCACAGCCTGTTGAAAGACTGACCTCTAATATGTATTCTTCATCTCTCTTTTTCAGAAGTATTTTTAATGTATGTATGTATGTATATATATGTTTGTATATTTATAATCACCCAAATTTCTAATTTAAAAAAAAGTGGAAATATCCCCTCAGTCAGTTTAACTTAAAAAATAAAATAGATTAGAATCTCTGTTAAGCTTCAGATGATTTTAATAGAAAAAAGCTCCTTAAAAGCTCATCTTGAAGAAGATGATGGGAATGTTTTGAGATGTTTGAATGTTAAATTCAAAACATCTCATGTCCAAGAGGCTTGAGGTTAACCAAAACACTATCATATGTATTCTGGAACATATACTTTCAATTCTTATGCAGCAATTTGGTATCTTGCTAAAGCTGTAGAAGAGTGAAGCTAAAGGAATACTTACTCATAGTATGAGAATTTTAGTTTGACATCAGTGTATTTCTAGCTGTTCAACAACTTGCATTTCAGTCATGGTAAAATGTTTGCGGACAAGTGAGTTCCAGATAAATGTTTATTTAATTTTAGTTGCCTCTGAAGTAAAATTACAGCCTTTAGTGTGTTCACATTAGATTGTAAGGTTAATTTTTATTTACCAGTTTTCACCCTAGTTTTTCTTCTCACTTAATGTCGTTGCACTCCTTAGTCTCTGTTTTATTTCTCATTTGATTTTGGTGGGAACTGATAAATCAGTCAAACAAATGTTTGTGTTCTCAAATGTAATCGCATATTAGAATATGTATATAGAAGTCTTAACATCATCTCAGATATGGAAGGCCTCACTCTTGGTGCTGTGTGTGCTAGGAATTTCCTGGATATTATTTGTTCTGTATACAACATTTGAGATTTTATAATGGTTTTAAAGGAAGTATGTCTCTGTCTCTTAGAATGAGATAATTAATTTAAACGTGCCTTTTCCTTCCCCTTTTTTTTTTCCCCTGGCAAAATTAAATCTAAAAGGAGCACAAAATGCTCTTTTCGGAGGTATTTGCAACTCTTCAAGTGGACTTTAATGAATAAATGGAAGTAAAAATTCTACTCTATCAAGTTGCTGTTTTCAGCAGTTGTATGTGTACTTCATAATGTTTAAATGCAGTGTATTGAGAGTTGTTTTATCCCATTCTATCAGTCCCTTGCATTTGATCCTGCGTAGAGATTCCTATGCTGTAGCTGCGAGTTCACAGTATCTTCCCAAAAATCTCAAAAACTCAGACTTCAGAGCAATGTTCTTTTGAATATCAAAACTAAGGTCATTCTAACACCTTTTTTCGTTACAATTTTAGAGCATAGCAACAGGGTCAGTAAGTATGATTTTTCTAATATTAGACATCAAAAACTGGAGGAACCAAAAGGACAGTACCTACTTAGATGAGGATTGTATACTTTCAAAAAGCTACCCTAAAGCACTGTAGAACAGCAAATTTCAGTGTTCTGAAGGTGAGACAATGAGCAGGTTTTTAGCCATATACTTTCTGATTGCAGTTTTGGGTGACTGCTGTCTCTTGTACTTTTTTTCCCCTGATCAGAAGAGGTGTTCTTCCTTTTAAATTTTTATTTTCACTTTATTCTCTTGATTCAAGTTCTTACTAGTTTTCAAAAAGTCGTGTTTTGGGCAGTGTACTCATTGAACTTGAAAAACAGTCTTGTGTTAAATTGAGAACACATTTAAGGCATCGTCCTGTTCTACATTTTAAACTTGCCTACCATTGGTTTCTGAATTTATTTACGGTGTCATCTTGGCTTTTTTCAGCAAGTGTGCTTAACAACCTCCTTCTGTGTTAGAATTTTTAAACAAGGCTCTGTAGATGACTGAAAATTGTTACTGTGTTTGAAAAGCTTACTTGCATTTGTAATGCAGTTTTTAGAACTTGTAATAGTTTATCTTAGTTATTCCTTGCTCACTGTTTGCTTCATTTCTGTGTACATACAGCTTTTTGGTTTGCTTGAAGAAAACTGATGTTTACAACACATTTTCTGAAATGGTTTTCAAGATGGTCGTTGTCAAACCATTTGTTTAATGAAGTTTTTAGAGTTGCAGTATGCTCTCTGTAGCTGGTACTTGTAATATTTTAATGCTGTTGCTAGTGTTGAACACTGGAGTTAGCAAAATGTGTATTCCAGGTGCAGTCTCAGAATTAATCTGTGTACTGTGGGTGAGGTGTACAGTTAAAATAAATAAACTGTTTCAGGAGCTAAGATATGCACAGAGTTCAATTCCATTTTATTTCAAAAGTGAGTAACTTCATCTTGCAGAAAAGTGCTTGGTCTTTCAGACTTTCAGTGTTAAAATGGACAGGTCACTACTATCTTCTTGGAATGTTTTAGAAAACACATATTCTACTTAGGCATTTTAATATTGCCTTGCACAGTATATAAACCTGGCATACCTGTGTGGAATTGGGGACTGTGATTCATTGCTGTGCTGTACTCAACTAACTCAGACTTGAAAAATATGTTAAAAGAGCATGTTAACTTTATGAAGATAAGGGAATACATTAAAATGAAAAGAATTTTTTAATGGCTTAACAATAAGAAGGAAGTTTTGAAGAAAGCTTTATATACTCGTTCAGATTTTGTGAACTTAAAAATATTACTCTTGCCCTTTTGTGAATTTTATTGTGAGCAAGTTTGGCTTGGAAAGAAGTGGTGGAGGAGAATGACAACCTCCTACTGGAGAACAGAAAATACAAATAACATATAAGTCAGACCAGATTTGCAGAAAAAAATACAGATGGAGCTGGAACAGTAGCCATGGGTCTCAGAAAAAGCATACAGGTTGTTCTCCACCCTATTTATGTTTAGAGAAAAAGTAACTACTGAATTGAATGCAGTAAAACTGTGGGCAATTTGACACTTTATGTGAGCACCATGTCTCTTTGCTATCTTCCTCAGAAAGTTTAAGAAACTAAGAAGTGAGAGATTAATTTAATTTTGATTTAACTTCAAGCGTGGGAACAACCTGGATGACCTTATTCCTGCTGTTAGATTAAATTCTACGTAGAGGGTTTTTTATTTTCCTTCTCTTTTGCAGCTTTTTTTAAGTTTTAGGTTGTAAAGATAGTTAATCCTTTGTATCTTTTCAAAGTTTGGTATCATTTTGGTGCAGATGAGGTAGACCTGACCTAACATACATTCTAGAATGATGGAATAACTGAATTTACAAGTGACTCCAAGATGAGAAGCTGTGGTTGTGAGGAAAATAATGCTCAAAATCAGGTGGGAAAGCTTAGGGTAAGCCCACGTTTTCTGACTGAAGCAAGTTAACATGAGGAGTAGTATCAGTGGAAACTTGCTTAAGGCTAGACAAAATGGTAACAACAATGGTTGTGACTGTAGGAAGAACAATCCAGAGGTGGCAGAGAAATGGAAGTGATCTTTGATGGTTTTCAGTTCTTGGTGCTGTTTCACTTGTTCCTTGTTTCTGAGCACCTGGCAGTAAGTTTGTAAAAGGATTTAGTTCACTTCTCACAGTGTCTGAAATGCTGAACTGAGCCAAATGACTGATAGTTTTCATTAAGATATTATGTACAGTGATTGTGAAGAAAGAAAATGGTTAATGCTGCTTTACAAACTATTATTTCTTTTCCTCCTTTTGAAAATTCAGATTCCAAGTCGTGTATGTCACTGCAAAAAAAACCCCTGAACCAATCTTTTTATTTTGGTGGATTTTGCTGCCTAAGATGAATCTTGAGAAATATCATAATCTGGGATAAAAATATAGAAAGATGTTATGGAATATTTTGCTTTATTTAAAATTTTCTGCAAGTCTTCTAGCTTTCTTCGGTATTCTGAATATATCAATGTGTCACAAGGAGTTATTTGTGCTGATGGTCTTCCCTTGGTGTCTAGTTCAAGGGTTGGGCTCTGTACAGATGCGGGAAAGGATAGTGAGCTGTTTGGTGCTGCTACCAAAACTGAAGCTAAAATCAAAAATCTGCTATTGCATTTTATAGATACAACCTTACTGATACAGAGTGGATTTCCTTCTGTATCACTTGTGGCTTGTAATTTTATCATTGCTTTTTTTTGTGAGCATTGTAATGTGATCTGATGAGTTGCATGTCTGAATTAATCCTGCCCTTCAAAACTTTTCTGTCTTTTCTGTGGTGGTGCTTTCTACTTTGTCCCTCATTGTCAATTCTAGTGTGAATTAAATAGGGGCCTTTTTTTTTTTTTTTTTTTTTTTTTTTAATGCAGTCGAGTGTGTTTCTGCAAGTGTGAGAATGTCTCTGCTCTTGCCCAGCTATTTTTAGTCCTCTTGCTTGTATCTGTTTCTATTCAAAGAATTCCTTTGGAAGCTGTTCCAGGAGAGAGTGGTTTGGTGACGCTGGGCAGGGGGGCAGGGAAAGTGCAAGCAAGGAGTGTGCTCCTGATCTGGCAGCGAAATGTCTGATGTGCAGCGCTGCTTCCTGTGTGACACTTTGTTTCTGAGCTCGTTGTTGGAAGAGAATTCCCCCTGCTTGGTATTGTCCGGTGTGGCAGGTGTGTTACCTGCTTTTTGGTGTCATTTGGAGTGCCTGGGTTTCTACTTGAATCTTATTACTTGGTTTGTTTTTCTGTGGAAACAGCAATTAATTTTAGGAGCTGTTCCACTATGGGCTGTTATATCAGAGCAGGTAACTGAAGTATGTCCTTCTACTGTTTAATAGCCAAAGCCAGCAGTTCTCAGTACTTGTTTTATCCTGATATTATTATTATATCTTTAATTTTTAAAAAATTTTATTTTCTGAAACAGCATATTCTGGATTAGCTTTCCTAGTAAGTTGGGTTAAAAGTTTTCAAGTTTTCATTTTTTATTTAGCAGCTTTTTTTTTTTTTTTTTTTTTTTTTTTTTGTCGTTGCATGCATTACTCATCTTGTGAGTACAGGTAGCGGGGCTGATCTAGTGAATTTTTTTTGTTTGTTTTAGTTATTATATATTACAGGGGGTGGTATTGACAAACCGGAAGCATGAGTGTGTGCTGACAGCCTAAGCTTTAACTGTTTTGGAAGCGTCCTGCTGATGTTGTCACAAGAGCAGCAGGGAACTCAGGTTTTGTGAAAAATCTGTCACAGTACAGGAAGGTCATCAGCCTTGTGCAGCTTCAGTGGTGTACTTCAGTCTTATCTGAGATGCTTTGGCCACTTAGGTATTTTTTTGGTGCTGTAGTATTGATGGCTTAACCAGAGTGTGGCCTGAGTTCATACGTCCTTTCATGTATTCTTTGAAGAGAATGTCTATAACTTGTGTTGTTGGTACCCTACAGCTGTTTTCTCACCTAATATATTTATGTGTGTGTCCTGAACCCACCTGGGCTTCTTGCTGACCCCAGAGTTCATCTCAGTCTGGAAAGCTGTGAAACTTGTTGCAGTCTGAAGAGTCTTAGCGTGGTGATTCTTTTAGTAGAGAGAGCCATTCAAAGGACTTCAAAGTCACCCAGCCGTATTTTCCTCAATGGTTTTGTCTGGATTCCCTCCTTTCCCTCACAGAGGAGATGTAGTGAGTTTTAATGAGCTAGCAGAGTAAACAAAACTTGTCAAGGTGGGGCTTTTGATAGGGCGGATTTTAATTGTTTTATTCCTTTAAAAGTGACGAAAGTTTTGAATATTTAGTTTTGTATATGAAATCATTAAAGATTGTTGAAGATCGTGACTGAATAAGTTACTTTAGACTAGTTTGAATATCTATTTTAATGCCTGGAGCTGAATGTAAACATATACTTCTGTAGCTGGAGGAAAAGACTGTATTTTGGTTAGCATAAGCTGTGTTAGTGTGGCTGTTCTGATGTTGATTATACCCTCCTCTTCTTTGGGTAGAAGCACCTCCATTTAATCCACTTCCAATTTTAACCATACTTTTCACTGCTAGTTACTGACTGGATGCTAACAGGTATCTAAGAGGTTGAACATAGTGTTCCTCAGTAAAGGTGATAGAAGCCTTTTTTCTTGCAAAATAATTATATATTCAAATATATTTTTATATATTAAAATGATGCCTTCTGGAGGCTGACCTGGGACAAAGACTAGACAGAGCAAGAGAATGAAGTAGGTATTTATTAAAAGGTCTCAGTGGGCACTCCTGGGTCGCACAAGAGTCCATCCAGCTGGATCACACGCAAGATGCACCCCAAAATGGTCACAAAATGGACACCTGGTAATGAGGTCTCACACTTTTATAAGTTCTGGTCCATTAGCATATTAGAATCAATTGTCCAGTTACAGCTTCAGGTTATGAAGCTCCATCTTCCTTTCCCCTTCCTCTCACTTCACTGTTGTTTTCATTCCTGGGCCTGAAAGTTGTCCTTGGTATTAAACTAGAGAAGGAATTGTTTTGTCTATCTACTCTGTGAAGAGAGCTTGGTAGCACTTAATATGAAACCTAAAACTACTCACCAAAATAGCTCAGAGTCTAAAAAATATAATAGCTAAAACCTAAGGTACCAAAAATACTAATATATAATTATATATTGAAATACTTTTCTTCAAAACTCTGCTATGAGTTTTTGTGGGTTTTTTTGTTTTTGTTTTTAAAATGCCTATCGGGAATTATTTCTAATTTTTTTGATTGCACACAGTGGGCTTGGCCAGGTTCAAGACATGCTCTGCTGGATCCCTGAAAAACAATGTATTTTCATTTCTACCTGTGCTGTAATGGTGCATGTCTACTAAAAAGCAAGTTCCCCCTTTCCTTGTGAACTTGATCCCTCTCCCTCCTGTCAGATTCAGCAGTGTATAGCCACATAGTTTTTCACTGGATAAGCTTGTTGAACTGACTGATTGTTTTATTTTAAAGGGTTTGGTTTGCTCCTGGGTGAGCTGACTGAACTGACTCCCTCTGCAGCTGCAGGATCATTAGCCTGATTGAAGGAAAGAAGCAATATTTTGTGGTTAAGGAGTGGGGGAGCAGGTATGCCATTTCTGGTGATTGCTCACAGTTTTGTGGTACTAGATGTGAGCTGATACTTGATTTTAATGAAACAAACTGTTTGAGTTCTGCCAAAGCTGTGGATTGAACTTTGAGTGAATATACAACCAGGTCCCAAAGGGGAACTGAAACTCCAGTCATTTTTTTATTTTTTTTTGTCCTCAAGTGTGCTCAGCCATCCTTTACTTGTTAGAGAGACTTCGGGAGGGCTGTGTTGGTTCCGGCTGCAGAGGATTAAAAAAAAAAAAAAAAAGCTTGCTAGTTTGTTTTTTTTCCCCTGGTGCAATAAACCTTTCCTTTACTAAATACTAGTTAGTGTTTTTTCCAAGCCTCCTAATTAATGCAGTGAGTAATTCAGTCATAGTGTCTGTTCCAGGAGAAGACCAGGCTGTAGTTTTTCCAGCTGCTGCATTGTTGGAAGTTGTAGACACAATAATGTCCTTTCTCTGGATGCTACTCAGGAAACCTTATGAGAGAAAACACCAAGGGCCTTACTTTTTCTTTTTTCCTTTGTGATTGTTCCAAACCCAGAGAAACACGTATGAAGAGATTTGTGATGCTGGTGGGTCTTCACCACTTAATGTAGCACTCATGGAATAAACAGCAAGTGTACCATGTATTGACTTGGCTAGTATTTTCTTTTATCTCCTGAGGTTCCTTTCCCCTTGTCACAAGAGAAAGTTATTGTGTTCATGGGTGTACAAGCACCACCTCTGAGCCACTGTGGTCTCTGTATACTCTGACCTGAGATACTGATGGAGTTGACAATTCAGGTCAGCATGCTGTGTGGCCAGTGCTGAGAATGTTATCTCTTCTATCTTGGTGGCTGTTAGAGAGGTTTCAGGTAAGAAATTCTTTTCTCTGACAAAGGGCAAGAAATGAGGGTCTTCGGTCAAAGATGGCAGGAATCTGTATTTTTCCCTCCAGGTCTTAGAATATTTGGACAGGCCAAAACTTTCCTTAAAATACTTCTCAGCAGACAAATATACTTGGAAAGTGAACTTGCTGTTGCCTGTTCCTCACAGGATCCCCATGATGGCTGATGTCAAAGAGAATTCCTGTTTTCTATATAGTTAATTTTTATTTGGGCCAGTGTGGCTTTTTTTTTTTTTTTTTTCTTCTTTTTTGTCTTTGTGAGTTTTTTTTTTGGTTTTTTTTTTTTTTTTTTTTTTTTTTGTTGTGGTTTGTTTCGTGGCAATAGCTGTGGTCTAATCTCTGTTATCTAATTCTGATAGTCAGGAGTATGGAACCTAGAAAACAATGTGCAGTATGTGTCTCCCTGTTCCCTGAAGTTTCAGTACAGTTAATCATAACTTGGTAGTCATAACTTGAAGGTCCTTGCAAACATGGGACTTACCATTAGTTCAGGGAACAGAATTTGATTCCTTGTAGATACTGATGTCTGAAACACAAGGTCAAGTCCTCCGAATGTTTTAGGACATTCACTGCCTTTGACTGTCCAAAGTCACTCAGGTGTGTACAGACAGCAGCGGAGCTGGGTAAGTTTTGCTAACTAGTTTTTTACAAATCTGAAGATTGACTTCGCTGTGTGGATGATAAAGACCTAGATGAAAGTCAGTCAGACTTCTCTGATTTTAGTGTGATTGATTGTCTTAATTTTTTTTTTCCGTAATACCAGTTAAAGTTGCATTTCTCCCTTTAGAAATTTCTGTAGGAATAAGGGCACATGTTGCCTCAGAAGCTTCAATATTTTTTAAGAAATAATGAGGACTAGCCTGCAGGGTGTTTATTGAGTGTAGCTGGCCGATTTTGGTTAAAACTAGAGAATTAAAACTAGAGAATCACCACTATATACTGAAATGTGAAGTACAAATCTTAATCAGAGTCACTGGGATAATAGGAAAAAAATAGATACTCTTGAGAGGATTTTTAAAAAAAGATTAATTATAGCACTTAACTTTCATGGTTGAAACATGCTCTATTACTGAAAAACGTGCCATTTTCACTCCCTTGTCCACATCATGCTTTTGAGCTCTGAATATGTCACCAGCTTTTGCCTAACTCCAGTCCTATGAGGAGGAGCACTTTCTCTTCCAAATCCTGTACCAAGTGCTGGTTTGTTGTTTTTTTTTTTTTTTTTTTTTTTTTTTTTAATTGTAAGACCTGTTTGTACATTTCTTTATCTTCCTTTGGATAGCATATGTTTAGGAGTACTAATCCTTAAACTAAACTTCTTTTTTCTGGTATTAAAGAGAAATTTTTCATTTTTGCAGATGGGGATGTGTTCTTAGCTAATTATAGACTGACCTAGCAGGATAATTGTTTCAAGTAACAACTCAGAGGGCTTTCAAAAGGTGGGTAAGAATAATCACTTGGTAATTGGTTACAGTTTGTTAACATGACTTGAAGTTTGTGTATTAGTTTGTGTTTGTGCTGGTACTCAGACTGCTCTCAGCAATACTCTTTCCTTGGTAACACATGAGAGCAAACAGATAGTAAAGTTTCTCTCTCCTCTGGTATTCTGCCAGTGTTGCAGGTCAATGTTTTTCCTATCTGCCATAGAAGTGTTTGAGATGAGATATGAATTCTCCCAGGACCCATACGCTCACGTTTGGTGTAGTTGCTTGGGGCAATACAGACCCTGAGTCATCAGCATGGCTCCTGAGGAACATCTGACTCTTGCAAACTCTTCCTGTTTCAGTCAGCAATAAAGATGGTGAGATGCTTTGGACAACAGCACTCTAGGGAAATGCATTACATTGATGCTTTGCAGACATATTTTTTTTCCCCCACTGTTCCTTTTCCTCATGCTCATATAATTCTACAGCTGGAGCAGTAAAATCTGAGCTCACTGTACATGTACAGTAGTTATGCCCTTCTGAGGCAGTGTCCTGCAGCCTTTTCCCAACCCTGTCACTTTGAGAAATCTTTGACTGGCAGCTTTGTATTGTGAGTATAAAAAAGCAATCATATTTTTAAGGTGTTCACAGAACTCTTTCCATGTTTTATCGCAGCTCCTTGTCCAGGAATCAAGAAAGTAACTTTCTTGAGACTGCCTCAGGAATGGAATTGCAACTACAGATTTTTTTTCAGCTGATGGAAGTGAATATTTAACTTCTAGAGGACTCTTGAAAGTCAGTTGCTATTGCTGTGCCTGTCTGTTCCTGGAAGTTCAGTAATAGATTTCCTGTGTCTTGGGGGCTTGCAACCATGTCAAGTCAAATTTTATTCTCTGTGTCTCTGGTTTTTCTGACTTCATTGAGTGTAAAAGACTTAGACTTCTTGCTGAAGGAAGATTGAACAACAGATCACAGAAAACATTATAATAGCTTTAAACCCCTGCATTTTGTATTGATACAGGTTCAATTAATCTTTGATTATATGCCTTTTTCTTTTCCTTCTAAAATCCAAAAGCAGAAGTGCAACTAAATGTGTTGGATAAGACAAGGGATGAAGACTTCAGAGGTGGAGAATTTGGTAGTTTTAGGAAGGGTTATTATAATACTATGTTACTGCATTTGTATTGCTTCCCCTTCCATGTTACACATTACTGGAACTACAGTTGTAGTGTTGGTCCTTGGATCTCAAACATGCTATGCTATACAGACAGAAAACTAAAACAAAAGATTAGGATGGCTTTTATCTTGAATTCTTCTGTTGCTTTCAGTTTTTAATGGAAATGTTTAAACTGAAGTCTTAACTAATGATAAAGGCAATTTTTAAATGTTATTTTTTGTTTGGGTTTTGCTTTTTTTTTTTTTTTTTTTTTTTTTATTAGTAAAGACAGCCTTGGTCTGTGGGTGCTAGGTTGCATCACTGAAAAAACTAAAAAAGTTTACAGGAATGTTGTGTATCTTTATTAATTATGAGAGAATACAGCCACTTCTTTACACAAGAGTTTTGGGAATCCCTCTCTCTTTCTTTAATTTGTCATTGTTTTTTTTTTCACTAGTGCTCTGTATGAATGTATAGGAAGTGATTTAACTAGTACTTTCTTCATTTAATGTTTTATATGTTTCTTCAAATGCAGTTGTTTTGCATATTTATTAGAATTGCAGTGTCTGCAAGGTCAGGTATTAATTGCTGATGGGGGACTTTTGCACTGCACCAAGTCCTGACATGGAAACTGAAGCATCTGCTTGCCTGAATATTTTTTTAATCTTTATTAAACAGATTTTAATTAAGAATTTCCTTCCTCACAGTTTCAAATCTTATTTCCTCATTTGCTCTACAGTTAAAATAAAGTTCACCGGTTTGTGATACCCTGCTCATTACTATGTCAGCAGCCTGCCAAACAGACTCGATGAATACGCGGAGTTGGAGAGAATAATCTGCTTTGTGAGCAAGAAAATGTTCTTGTTCAAGCCCCATCTAATTAATTAATAATATTCCACTTATGCTCAAAACTGTTGTCACTGTGATAATTTGGAGGCAGTGCCTGCCTGCTGCGTATTGCTTCCTTACTTTGCAGTAGGTGTGGTTGGGAGTGAAGCCTCAGCTGTGTGTCCCTGCTCTGTGCAGTGTCTGAGGTAGAGCATTGCCCTCCAGCTGCTTTGTCTGGACACTGCCAGTAGGCAGTGGAACCCAGCTTAAGAGGAAGTGAAAATAACAGTTCTCTTTTGGAAGTTCTCTTTTTATCAGGCTGCCAGTTGTGCTTTTGAGAAGACTAGATTGTATTTGATGGATTATAACATGTCCTTGTTGGCTTGTTGAGTGCTGTCAAACTGACTGGGGGGGTTCCACACTTGTCTGAGACAAGTCCATACTGCTGCCTGTACCTTTGCTGGTTTTTTTTTTTTTTTTTTTTTTTTGGTTTTTTTTTTTTGTTGGTTCCAATCTGCCAAATTGTGCTGCTCATGTACTGAGCAATCAGAAGGGTGAAGATCTCCTTTGAAAACACTGTTATGCTGTTCAGGTTGTTTGAGCTCTGTTCCCATAGCAGCCTGATCTTTCTGTGCCATTTCATCTCCCAGGAGTGTTTCAGCCATTTGCGTGCCTGCCTTTTTTCTTAAAGTATCTTTTTGTCCTGAAGAACAGTTATGGCTTAAGCAGTGGTGGCCCAGACAAATGCTAGGAAAAGGAGAAGAGACACAGTCTGCTTGAGGAACCGTGGATTGCCTGGCTGCCAAAGTGTAGGGTGTAGTTCAGCATGTCCTTTGCAAACACACAGAAAAACCTTTAATACAAGTGGCCTACTGTCCTAAAATATGAATCACTGTATTTTCAGTGGCTTTATTGGGGAAATTCACACTGACAGAAATATCAAAATTCCTAGGTACCATAATAAATATGATGTTAATTCAGAAATTATGAACAAAATGAGATCTGATGGTGTCACATTTTCTCAACAAATCTTAAGTCACAAGGGACTGATTGTAGACAACCATATATGAAACTATAAGCTTGTATTTCAGAGAAGTTAATGCACTCTTGTGTGCTCTATCCAGGGTCTTTTGCATTGCGCATTGTGCTAGGTTCAAATTGTGGTAAGCAGTCTTATCCTTGGAAGAAGAAACAAACAAGAAATCCCAACCAAACAAAAAACTAACTCAGAGGTCATTATTAGTCTATATAAATTGAAGTTTTTGGATGTTGTCAGTCCAGTCAGCAAGGCTTATAAAGCAGATTTAACACAAACAGCTGAAGTAATACTAATGCAAATTCAACTGAAAATGTCCATATGTCTTTGATGTAAGAGTGAGCACCCATGAGCAGATAGTCAGTGATAAATGTTGAATTTGCTGCCTAGAGCACCTCCACATCTACTTTGTTTTCTGCATTCCATAGAACATGGTGTCAATAGCTCAGGTTAACTTTTTGTTTTGGTTGTATCTGGCCTTTTTGTCAGATACAGTGCTCTGAAGGTCTGTGTGTTCTGGGCCTTAGAACATGATGCATTTAGACTACTTTAAGAGACTGTGAGATAGATTGACTTTGTTCAGTGCATTCAAAAAGTTTTAGAAACACAATATTACAATTAAGCTTTTAACTCCAGTCAGTTCCTGATAAAGTATATTTCTTATGGAAGTATACTTTCAGACATTAAAGCTTTATTGAGTATTTTATCTATTATATGAATAAATTCAATGCCTGGGTTCAGTTTTGACCACCATGAATGTATTTTTGAAGTAAAGAAGAGATTTAGGTGATAATTGTCCTTCTGATTGGAGATGAGGCTTGAGCATCATGAGTTGGTATATATATTGAAGCATCTCATTGCAGCTTTAATTGTTCAATGTGCATTACTTGTGACTGCTAGTGATTCAGTTGAGTGTTGAACATGTCCTAGTCCATGGGACTGGGAGCAGTGTGTGCTCATCTCCCTGAAGAAAAAGGAGTCTCAGGGGAGACCCCATTGCAAGGGAAGACCCCGCTTGTAAGGGGAAGAGGAAGGAGAAGAGGCAGACAGTGATCACTTCTCTGTGGTGTCCAGTGACAGGGTCCGAGGGAATAGCCTGTAGTTCTGTCATGGGTGCTTTGCTTTGGCTATTAGAAAAAAGTTCTGCACCCAGTGATGATTGGACACTAGAACAGGCTCTCCAGGGAAGTGGTCACAGCACCAAGTATGACAGAGCATAAGAAGTGTTTGGACAATAATCTTGGACATATGGTGTGACTTTTGGGAATGGTCCTGTGCTAGGCCAGGAATTGACTTGATGGTCCTGATGGTTCCCTTCCAGTTGAGCTTGTTGTGTGATTCCGTGATTACTGTCCATTGAGCTTGGTGCTAGCCAACTGTTGCCCCAGCAAATTTTGTGCTGAAGCCTACTTACATCATGGGGCTGCAGGAAAAGCGCTTTGTTACTTGTTTGCATCTCTGCCCAGGTGCACCTTTTGCAAGTTGTCCTTACTTCCAGAAATTTGCAGATTTACTTTCTAACCTTATGGGGGCAGAAACCAGGCAGTTGAACACAAATGTTCTAATTTGAATTTGAAAGATCTTTTCCCAGTTACTATAGCTGCTATAAACCATGCTCATCAGTTAGTCCTCTACTAAATGCTGTACAAACAGGGGGAATAATAGTGTTTTGTTTCAAAGTAATTTTAGTATTAGAGAACAACTCAGAATGAAAGCTGAGAGCCACAGATGGGATAAAAATGATGTGTGTGGGATTTGGGGTTTCTTTGGGGTTTCTCTGCTGCCATTCATCCATGGTATGTTTAAAGCAGGGTTTATGAAGTTTTCTAAATTGTTTCTGTAAGTATGAGGGAGAATAAAACAAAAATACTGGCTATAGAGGCTGAATTTAAATGTAATCATCATAATTTCTTTTATAAATGAGAGATGAGAAGTAGAGTTGGGATTGGCCATGACCTCCATATATGTGGAGGAAAAGCAGTTGTGATAGTAGGAAAAAAAGGAACTATCTAGTTCATAAATATGATTTTTGTGTAGCATTTTTGTAGTGCTCTCTGTGGGTGTTGAGAGCAGTTAAATTCCAGGCAAAACTAGACAGCAGGTATTAAAGAAGTTTGAGTGATGCAGCTGGAGCTAAAACTTCGTCAGAATAGCCAATAGGAAACTCTGTATGTTAAATAACTGGAAAAAGCTGTGAGATTTAGAAGTACAAATTGACAGATCTCAATCAGCTGATAAAAATGCCTTCTATCCATTGTATTTTCCCCTTTAGTGTAAAAAAAACCTGCAGTAAATCCAAAAAGAGTGTGTTAATGCTGCTTTCTCATGAGTCTTTGCATAGAATCAGTGGTAAAGGCAGGAGATCAGACTAATGTACTTGTTACTTGGTAACTTGATCAGTATTGATCTTAACTCACACTTTTTTTTTTTTTTCTTTCAGATTTTGTATTTTGTACATACATTGTTTTGTATATACTGTATATGATGACTTCGGTGGGCAGTGAACGTACCCGGGGCACTCGGGACAAAATGCAAATTTCATCCACACAGCCAACACAACCACAGAAACAAGTAGTACAGGTATGTGCTACTGTATCAACTTTTATGACTTGAAACTGAGAATGTAATGATACCAATGTCTTCCCCTCCTCAGTAAATACTGGAAAAAGATGGGATGAAAATACATGGTTTATTTTGGGAGATTATGCTTGATTACATGCTTTTGTTACCTATTAATGCAGGACATTCCTGTGTTGTCTCTAAACAAATTTTGTATTCTTCAGCAATGTCTCCCATCAGTGAGGAACTCCGTGCCTATGTCAGGATTTCTGTCCTGTGACCTCACAGTCCTCACATTGGTTCATCCATCTGCCAGCTTCCCGATGCTAGAAGATTTCAGGTCAAGAGAGAAATTTGAATGGGCAGGAGAAGCTTAATTAGATACATATTGTATTCTACAGCATGACTCAGTGTCTCTGCAAGTCACGAAATCCTAAACGTCTTGTGCAGTGACCCCATGACTGTAATGGTCATCCACTGGCAGATGACCTAAAATTAAAATTTTTAGTATCTGTTTGATGGAAATTAAGTTTCCCCCTACTGCCACTGATTCTTGGCAACAGTAGTTATGTGCTTGTGTGGGTTACAAAGAGTGCAGAATGTTTCTGCTTTTGGCAACTCAGTATTCTCTTGAGAGATACATTTCAAAATTTGTCTCCATTCAAAAACTGGAATTGGTGACCTCAGTTCTTTGCTGGCAGAGTATGTATCAATCCAGAGGTGCTTTACAGGGAAATACTGCCTTCTATTGTCTTTTGGACTGGTCTTCAGAATGGAGACCCTCTTGATCTGTTTTGCACGGTATTAATCACATGACCTCAAACCCTTGTCGTCTCCTTTAGCGGCAGCACTTGTCATAGTGGTGATTCATGCTAATGTGTGGATTTAGAAAGTGACTTTCAACAGATGAGTTGAGTTTGGTTTTATTTTAAAACAAGGCTGCAGGAGTATAGTGAGCAGCCTGGCAGAAGTGGTGGCTTCCTCTTTTCAAACATTTTGCAAGACAGCACTAGAGTACTTTGCCTGCTTGGGTTCCCTGGCACAGGGCACACATAGGCAAATGGGAGCAAGTCCAATGAAACACTGCAAAGATGGTTGTAAGACTGAAACATAGGAAAAATGAGAGGTGGCTCAGGGATCTGGGTTTGTTCAGCCATAAAAAGACAAGGCAAGTGTGTGTTTCTATTCAGGTATTTCATGCAAGGGTACAAGAAAGGTAGAAACCAACTCTCCTCAGAGAGAAAGTGGCACAAGCTGGAACACTGATAATTCCTGCTGTCAAAAGGAAAAACAAAATATTACTGTGAGTATGGTCATGGTGTATCACTGGAGGACCTTTACAAACTATAGGATTCATTGATTTTTAGGCATTAAGACCTTTTTCTGCATTTTGTCCATTTATTCTACCTTTTGCATAATAGATATTGGTTCAATCACTTCAGTGGAAAAGGTGGTTATTTCATATGCAGCAGTTATGTTTTAATGCACCATATGTTTTATAGTTGGGATATCAGATGGACATTTCTGTTTAGTCAGTCTTTGCGGATCAGCAGAAACCTGTGGATTTACCTGCCTAATCACAATTGATTCATTTTCTGAATATAGAATGGTGTTGTTTTCCCAAATGAAGATTCCACTGTCATAATATCACCTTGATCATCATTTAAATTATTTAACAAATTACATCATGTTTCTTTTGCACTGCTTCTGGATAATAAATGTGCTGTTTTATTGTAAGATCTGTGTCTTTTACTGTCACTTAATCTTATGTTTTGTACACTTCTGTTTTCTGGTAGTTTTTAGTTTTAAATTTTTCCACTCTTATAGTTTAAAGGTAGTATGTCTTTTAAGGTTGAGTAAAGTTCAGGCTGTCTTTAAATACTACTACTTTCTTAGTCACAATTAAAACATAATTATACTTGCCGTTAGACTACTGCAGCATCTGTTCTAATAATGGTGCCTTAAAAATAAAGAATCACCACTTGCTGGAGAAAAGGCCAGAATTTTTTGCGACACTAGTCTGATGTTTGTGTAGTCATCTTGTGGTTTTTGTTGCTGTTTTTTTTTGCTTCTGAATCTTCAGTTCCATCTGGGGTGTAGTCCTCTGGCATAAATATGAGTAGTATTGCATCTACAAGTTTCTAAGCTCTCCTCTTAAAAAGGAAAACTGAAGATGCTGTCACACATTCGTAATTCTCTTAAAATTGGTGTGTTTTTGTTTTCTAAAGTGGGCTTGAAGAAAACATTTGTTTATGGAAAAAATAAATCTTAGTGGATTCCTGATTTTTGGTAAAATACGCCATCATTTCTCTACAGAAGTTGTATTGTCTGAATGTTTTTGCTATGGATATCTTCAGAGAAAATCTCTTCACTTGCTTGAAAGTCACAGTGTGGAGGCTGTAATCAGAGTGAGAAGATTTATCAACAGCAGGCATTTTGGTTCTGCTGTCTGCTGAGCTCTCAGCAGTCACCAAGAGCAAGCTTCTTTGCTCAGACCACCACACTGACAGGGAGGCTTTTGTGGAAGGTGGAACTGGGGAGTTCCAGAGCAGGCCCTCCCCCTGTTACCCAGTGGAGTGACATATGAGGCTGTCAGCATGACATGCTGAAAAGGTGAAGTAACTCAGAATATGTAACTGTGTTACAAATGCTAATTCTCTTGGAGGGTTCTCTGAGCACAGATGTCACTTCCCTCAAGGAACTGGGACAGCTGCAGTGACTTTTCAGCAAATAAGCAGCTGGTGGTGTACGTTGGAGTAATTTTTAGACTCTTCTCAGTATTTATGCTTGGTGACCTCCTCTAGAGCTTGCATTTGTGGTAAACTCCAAAAGCCAAACAGTCTAACCCTGATTAAATCTGACCTTGTGAAGCACAGAATTTCATGTATGTATCCTGTGAAGTGGGATGGCAAAAGGTGAGATTCAGCCAGCTGCCCAGGGTGAATCCAAAAATTCCAGCTGGTGAGCTAGTCTCACTTGGTGAAGAAGAACCTCTGCAGGCTCAGCAGGCACATTGTGGGTCCTAGCTCTGTTCAGTATCAGCTTTTCTCTATACATGACAGTAGCCTCTTCTCTTTGAGCAGAAGTCAAATGAGGTCCAGGATCTTGTAGTGCACACTTTTCTTTGGTATTTTCTTGGGAGCGCAGTTCGTTGGCTGCTGATGCCACACTATGAAGAGTGATGTGTGTGATGTGACATCTGTGTTCGAGTAGTTTTTCTCTGAGGGGCAGCCATAGTGTGTTTGGATTTATTGTACTTGACTGCATCTCTTTCAGTCTCTCAGCTTTTGTGCAAGTTGCCAGTGTGCATTTTTTTATCCAGAAACATTGCAGAAGTACCAGATACTTCATCAATAGCAAGTTTCTTTACCAGTTTTCAGAGACCGGTATTTGCTTGAAAAAAAATCCCAAAATAGCACAGCTGTTCATGGGCTAAGTCTTGAGACATGAGTCAAGTCTTTTTAAGTGCTCATAAAACGACGAAAAAACTACTAAAGCTACGTAAAACTACTAAAAAAATCCTGTGATTTGTCAGGTTGTTGTTGGGAGAGCTGTAGAAGGTGATGTGAGCAGGGATCATCAGAGATGTGGTTAATTTAGAGATACTATTGTTAGTTTGTTACAATAAAACTCTTAATTCTGGAGCAGTAGGTCCTAAATAAAATTAGAAGCATTAATGCTAAAACATAGTCTTCCCTGGTCCTTCTGTATTATTTTAGGGTGGTTTTGTCAGTTAACCTTTAAGTGAGTTTCAGATAGATTATGATGTGTTGAAATTGCTTCTATCCCAAATAGCATTTAAAACTATAGCTGGGAAGAGACAAGATATTGGTCCCTTCCCCACAACATCTCTGTGCTTGTTGCACATGCTCTTTTTGAGAGCCCCTAGGAAAAAAGCAGAAACACTATGATATACTTCTAAAAAATAAAGTTACGTTTTGTTTACTTTATTGGATATTATCTGTTTTCAGGCAACAGCAGAACAGATTCGCCTCGCTCAGATGATCTACGATAAGAATGACGCAGATTTTGAAGATAAAGTGAAACAAGTATGTTTCTTACGGTACACGGTTTTTTGCCCCACGATAAAGTGCTCTGGAACTGGCTTACATTTTGGAGCTAGAGCATCTGTTTCTGGGTTAGATGAAACTTTTTTGAAAAGGACATAAGTAACTAGGAAGAGGTGCTCTTATAGCACTCTGAAGTCTGTTTACAAGAAACTTGGTGGTAATAAAGCTCTGACTATATAGTTATATCAGTGTATTTTCCTTTGTAGACAAACCCTTAAGCCAGAACTCATTTTTGCTGATGTCTCTTCCTCAGTGTATTTCTCTGGCATGGTCCTGATGATTAATGATTGTCAGAATAAAAAATGCATTCAGCTTGTCCACGTGTACATGCACGTGAGAAGAACATCACCTGTGTAAACTGAGTTTATTAATATTGTGGAAGTTTTTCAGGAAAAATAAAAGTCTAATGGTAGTTTAAAGTTGAATCCAGGTGTTATTTTTAAAAATAAATAATCTGCCCTCACAGATCTGTGTATGCAATAAAATGATAGAATTATAGTGTATAAATGAAATCTCACACATTTTCTCTACTGTGGTGATGATGTTAGATAATCAAGCTTGCATTACCTAGTTATAGTTAAGACCATTAATTCAAGCAGTTCTGACAATATGGGTCGCCGTTCTGTTGTGGCTGTTGGTGATTTTGTCCCAGTGAATACATCACAACTCGTGAAGAGCCTAGGAGTACATCCAGGAGGGAAGAATTAGCTTGAATACATAAATGCAGCAAAAGAGCAGATGTCTTGGTTACTTTTTATCTCTAAAACTTCCTCTGAAGCATTATTAAATGCTTTTTGCTATTCTAGTGGCAGACTAGTTCTGTTGTTGTGCCAAAAATGAAATCTTGTACTTGATGAATTCAAAGGACCCTCATCAGTAGTGCTTGTAGCTGTGCTGGTGGGAAGGAGATGAATTAAGTTCAGCGTAGAATATGTTTTACCTTCTGCATATGTATTTCTAGCTTATGTAGGTTTTGTTCTTTGGATGAAGTTGCTGAATGCCCCGTGACAGATTATTTCTGTCCCACACTCTACAGGATATACTCCATGAGTTCAAGGAGCATAATTCGGAACTAGGTCTCCCTAATCAGCTTGTGACTCTGGTGTGGCCTTATGCAGAAATGGATCAAGGGAGCTAGTCTGTCCAAAAAATAATGTATTTCTTAGTCTGGATGGTTTTCCACGTAGATCTGTTCTCTGCCATGTCTTGCTATATGTCTTTTCTCACACTGGGATAAAGAGGGCAACTTTGGTGGAGGAGACAGGATGATACTGAAACTATTGTGGTCCTTTACATTTTTACACTCGTATACTGCTTTATCTGTCATCATTTTCTGCAAGCATTCAGAACAAAAAAAGTGTGAAAGAGTACTTCCTTGATTACCAATTAATTTGTGCTTCTTCCTCTCTCTTGTCTGAATCCTAAGCAGATCTGTAAAATGCAGATTACTTTATTCAGGATATTAGTTTACTCTGACATGGTAGCTATGCACTTTTTGAAATTATGGTCATACTAGCTGTTACTTTCTTATGATGGTAATTTAGATATTTTAACATTTGTGACTTCTACTGCCAGCTTATGGAGGTGACGGGGAAAAACCAGGATGAATGCATAGTGGCACTACATGATTGTAATGGGGATGTGAACAGAGCAATCAACATACTGCTGGAAGGAAGTTCAGACACGGTAAGGTTTTACTGCCATGTTAAACTGCTCCTTCTGTTTGCTGTGTTTTTCAGCTCTAGAAGGACATTGGAAAAGTCATGTTTTGGAAGTTTCAGTTTCCATGTCTCCATTCAATTACGTTTGGAGGAAATGAAAACTGGGGCAGCTTCTTTACTGCATGCATACCTTGGAGAAGGCTGAATCTGGAAAATGTTGTGGGTGTTCAGCTGGTGTATTGCAGAGTTCCTATGCTTTCATTTATATACAGTAGTTTTAACTCTGCAGCAGAACTCAGTGCTCCCTCAGACACAGGCCTGCTTCTTGCTGCAGGTTTTGTAGTTACTGTGTAGGCCTTCCACAACCCTGAGGCCTAGACCATCACAAAGGTGAATCTTCGTAAATGTAAGGGCAGGCAGATGTTTTAAGTTATGCAAGTTCTGTAGGTATTGCCAGTATTGAAGTTGGAGGAGGTATCCACATCTGCAAATTGCATTGATAATGGCGGGAAAGGATGCAGCAAGTAGTTGCTCCTTTAACTGTGTTGCTCATTTGCATGACTTAATTGAAAAACAGGAAGAGGAGACTAAATTATGTGTCTACAACAACAAATAATGTCACTTAAAATGTTGCGCAGTGAAATTTTTTATCCCAAGAGATACTAAGAAAATATGTTTTACTGCATTTGAACTTTTTGTTGGAGTGATTTCTTACAGTTTGTCCGTAAATTAGATTCTATCTCATCCTAGTTGGAAAAGTAACCTGGACTTCCTTTCTTGTTGCTGAACACTCAGTGTTTCCTGTGATTTGTCAGGATGTGTACTCTGGCTCATTGTTAATGAGGAAACTCACCCCTCACACACCCTAAATCTGGGACACACACTGGTCTGACTCAGGGGACTTTCTTTTCTATCCCCTTTTAATTTTTTATCAGAGTTGAGGTCTTCTAACCCCAGAAGTATATGATGTTGACAAGCTGGGAGTAGAAGAGAGCATTTCACCTTAATTAAATCCGTCTGGGTAACGTGCTGTGTTCTCTCATATGTCTCATATTTGCCATATTTTAGTTGAAAGGAGTTTTCTGGTTGGTAGAGAATACTAAATCCTTTCTTACTTTAGCAATTCGTTGTAACTGATCATGACAAGGAAAAAGCTTTCTGAACTCATTTATCAACTACAAGTGATACCGATATGTTCTGCTCTTTTGACAAGTCATTCTTAATGCACTGCTCTCATTAGACAAAATGCAACTTAGAAGCAAATACAGAGAACTTGAAGGCGTCAAGGAGGAAGGTGTATTAATTGATGGGTGTGAAGAAATTTATTCTTTTTGAAAGTTTGTGGGCCTCCAGTTGGAAACATTTGTTTTAAGGCCATAATACTTGAGCTCTGTTTAACCATAGATTTGACATGAAGTTGTAAGCTGAGGTAATACAAATTCTGAATGCAGATTTCCAAATCTTTATCTAGTCTCACTTTGCTTTGATGCACTTGAAGTTTTTTTTGAAACATCATTTGAAAGATGATTTTGAATTTGTACATTCAGCTGAAGGAATTAGAAGAGCAAGAAGTAATAGCTAAAATATGTATTTGTAGTTTATTTGGTACTCAGCCAGTTTTTTCTTAGTCTGGTTTTGTTTGGTTTGGGAGTTTAAAGCTGTGACCTATAGCCTGTGTGTGGCTTAGTCTCTATAAAGACTTCTTTTTTGCAGCAGTTTTAGCAGTCTGGCTTGGGGTAGTTAGAGGTTTGTGAATGAGTAGAGAAGGACATGTTTCTTTGCCTAGGACTTGTACTCATTTAACTTCTTAAATCCACTTTTTGCTCAGCCATGTTTTAGTTACTAAACCTTTGAAGATGGAACAAAAGAGACCTTTAAAATTTTTGTTCTTTCCATGTAAGAGCAGGCCAACAAGAATTATTCTGTTACAGATTTTCAAAGGTCAGGCCTACTACTGTCATTTGGGTTGCCTCAGGCATTGTCAGCTGAAATTGTAATCAGTTACCTCCCTTATAAAGAGAGACAGCATCAGTGGTTTGTGATGGATCCCCATGCTCAGAGGTAGCACCATCTTCTATCTTAAAGGACATGCCTGACTTTGCACAGCTTTCCCCAAAATTGTGTCATTGGAAAATATGGATCTGATGCTTTTATAGTAATCCTTTTACTGATCCTTCCTAAGTTATTTTAAATCTCACTCAGAAGAGGCTGCTTCCTCTTCAGCTTTGCAGCCTTATCCAGTTTTGTGTATTTCCTGAAATGGTCAAAAACGTTTTGGCACCAAGCCCATCAGTAAATTTTAGTGCATTCTGTACTCTACAGACTTGGTTCTTCAGTTGTCAGTGCAGGTATTTCTCCGGTGTGATGTATGAAACACTAGGAGTGTTTCAGTGCAGTTGCACTGGCTGTGGTAGGTGAAGGCATGTGGTACTTGCTGGGGGAAGCAGCTTTCTGCCTCACAGATGAGGTGGTGGTGTTCAAATCTGTTTAGTTTTTTACCTGTGATCAGCACAGTCTGGGCTTCCCTAAAGTTGGTTTAATCTTCTGTACTGGAGGTGGAACTGATAAATGACTTCAGCCTTCTTTCTCATCAATGTCATGCCAAAAAATGAGAGAGTAACTGTTCTCTTTGTTCTTACTTTCTCAAAGGAGACGCTGTAACACTGAGTTTGTAAACTGCTATTTTACCTGCTTTCTTCATAGCTCTGGCTTCCTATCCAATTGAACTAGCTGGTCATGGCCTGGCTCCTCAGGGCTGCTGAGTTGCTGTTGGTGTAATTGAGAGATAAGGCAGGATTTAAAATTACTGATAGACAACCTTTTTTGTTTGATGCAGGTGCCTGTCAGATGTCATACTTCAGTGCTTCACAACAATTTGTATGTGCAAATATTCTGATATTAAATATCTTACCTGAGCTGCAAGCTCCTAGAAATGGGGACATACATGTAAACCTCTCTGCCATCTTAATGGTTTGCAAATAATACCTTTTCTTGTTCTTACTTGCTTTGCAGCTATGGCTCAATAGACTAACCATGCAATTGCATAATATATGAGTTGCTGAGCTATTCTTGGCAAGTGTTTTAGTCATTTTATTTTCAACTCCTACAGATACTCCTGTGGAGCTGATAGCATCCTTGAATTTGTTTTAAAGATTAATATTTAAACAGAAGTCTGATGTTTGGACGATGGATCCCATGTCTTGTTTGGACATAGCTTTTCCTGTGTTATGCTATGTTTGATGGTCTATAGCTGTTAAAATTGGATGGTCTGGCTTATCATCAGTTTTCCCAAGCTGTTGTTTTGCCATTCTGTCTTCTGGGGCTTAATTCTAGTACGCCTGGATGAAAGTTTTTATTTTCTGTCTGTGTTTTTTCTTTTTGTTTTGTTTTGGTTTTTTTTTTCCCCCCTTAGGCCAGATACTTATTCTCATCTATCTTTTGTTCAGTGATACTTACAAGGTCTTTTTTTTTTTTCCTCTTCATTTTCCTGGCAGAAAAAAATATCTTTGTTCATGCTCCTTTGCTAGTTATATATTTGAGAGGAAAACTGTTGCTTGCTTTGCGGATGTTCTGTGTTATGATAGTATCCGGTCTTTCTTGATCTAGTAGAAGTCCATTATAGCCAGAAATGTTTGGGATTCTCATATTCCCTAAGAATATCAAACTTAGAAAAAATATTTCTGTCTCATCTCTGCAAAAATACAGCTTGAGTTTCCATTTATATCAGTGTAGTTTGCATATGTGACATTATGCAAATTCTGTTTTTTTTTCCCATGAACTGGAGGGGTGTGGGGTGGAAAGTGTGCATTGAGAGGTGTCTCCTCCTTTTTGACTTTAATGTCTACTTCCATTCTACCCAAATAGACCTCTTGGGAGACTGTAGGGGGAAAGAAGAAAAGCCTTGGAAAGGAAGGTTCAGAAAACAAAGAGAACAGAGAGAAACGAGGGGACAGAGAAGTGAGTCGTGGACGGGGAATTTCCAACAGACGGGGAAGAGGAGGCAGCCGTGGCCGAGAGTGTATGTACAGAGATTGATTTTTAAAGATTGAGACGCTTTTCTTGCAGCTGGAACTGACTGAGCTAAGAGCGGGCGCTTAATGGAGCAAAGTCCATCTGCTATAGCTCAGCATTGAAGGGCACTTGTTTGTGTCCCAGGTATGCTTGATCTGTCTGTATGACTTGGTTTTGGGATGGTCTGTACTTGTTGAGGGACACTCAGTTTAATGTAAGTCTCTGGTTTTGTTTGATAAATTGATCTTGTACAAATTACTCTTCTTCATGTAAGTTTTAGAATTGACTCTTTGTAAGACTGCTTGAGAGCGAGTATGTCACTGCACAGCTGATACACTTTTTTGCTTCTTTTAATGGAAAAAATATCCAGCTTTGACTACATCTCCTTTTATGAGTGGGAGAACCTGAAGATGTTCTCATCTTCTCATAAGGGGAATGAAAACACTGGGATGATTGTTAATCTCTAAATATATTTCTCACATAAATCAACAGAAGGTGAGTTTCTCCAACAGAAAAGTCATTGTTAGTTGAAACATTTAAAGCTTTGCTACAGTTGCAACAGTACATTGTACAAAAGCAAACTGATGTTTCCAAGTTAGGTGGAGTCATAATAGATCATGATCGGATACATGTTGCTTTTTTTAGGTGAGTTTTGTCAGCGTTCTCAAAGCTGTGCATGTTTTCTGTAATGGCTGTTTGCCACACTGATAGATGAGAAAAGAAATCGGAATGGATACAATATGTTAAGCTTTCCACCTATAAGCCGGAAAAATATTTACAATATTAGCCAACTCTTCCTATTCACAATTGGAAGATATTCAAATATTGTGCCAATATAAACGTTGTACATTTTTGTAGGATAAAGTCAAGATGAAGAAATGTTAATAAAACATGCAGCTAGACTTAGAAAAGTATATATTAGATCCATCAAAATGAAAGCCAAGGGCAAATTTTTTTTTACCAGAGACAGATGCTGCTTATCTTCTTATGTAAACTGGAATTAAAGACATTTCAGATGTCTTTACCAAATCATGGTATTTCTTCCCAACTTTACCTCCAAACATTGTTGGTTTTATTGTTGCCATTAGGAGAAATGCAGTACAAAGTTCAGCAATGAGTGTTTCAAGAGGCCAGTTTTGTTGGGTTTTTTTCTCCTTCATGTAGCCAGCCATATTTCAAAGCACATTGTCAGGAGTTTCTCTCAAAACAGTTAGGTTGCAGAGCTTTTCTAGTACCTTGCCTTCACCCAGTCATCATCCTTCTGCTTTAAATGTGGAGGAGAAATCTGTTTCCATACTTGTACGTGAATGCAGTATGGGCAAACAGGAGAAGAGTTGGTGTTACTGGTTATCCTTTATTTTTTTGCTGTTGTCAACCAGTACATTATTTAGGAAACACAGAATAAGGCAGCTGTATTTCCTGTGTCTTTATGTAGTGTAGACAGCAAAACATGGCACCTGTAGAGGTTTGGCCCCTGAGGGACTTTTTCTTCTTACATTTTGCTTCCTAATTGTCCAGTAAAACGAGACATGACTTGTTTCTAGTGAGGCCTCAAAGAAGAGGGGTGATTGAGATCCGTTGACCAGCCCATTTGAAAAGTTTGCCTTTTGTTTTGAGGGGTTCAAGTTAAGCAAATGGCTGTATTGTCTCATGTACAAGTTTCTAAGGTGTCCTCTCTCCACAGTTAGAGCTGAAGAGAATGGAGTGGACAACAATCAAGGAGACAGGCCTTCAGACCGTGGGAAACGTGGCCGTGGGAGAGGTGAGATGGCGGCATTGTTTGTGGGACTGGCACTGCTTTCATATCCTGAAATGGAATTCTCCCATTTGTTTCTTTAAATGCTTTTTTAAAGCATTTTTTATTCTTTGATTTCATATGCATTTCAGCCACCTTGTCCTTGGGCACATCCCACTCCCTTACCCTTTATCATTTCTTGGTGTTGGAACAACTTAAAAGAAATTGACAGGTATCACTTCTATGGTAACTTCCTGTGTGGCAGGCTGCTGTGCACCTAGCTAAGGAGAGTTGCTTTTCCAGACTGGCTCATGCCAGCCTCCTGTGAGTGGGAGTGTGCTGGGTTCCTCGAGATGTACCTTGGCAGCAGGAGAGCAGATTCCATCTGTTTGGCTCGTGGGAAGGATTTGATATATACTTGTACCATTTCTTTGGGGTGGTTCTGGTTGTCAGGCTTGCCTTCTGCTTTTGGTAGCCAATCAGAGAAAGAACAAGCCACCTTAGGGACGTTTTGCTATGAAAAGGAATTTGGCATGGAAGAGTTGATGAGAACTGTGGAGAAGGAATAATTTTGAGTCTTAGGAGCTCCAATCCTGTCCTCTAGAAAAGGTGGGATAATGGATTGGGTGTGGAATCAAGTGATGTTATTTGGTTTGGATTTTCACTGGTTGGGGTGGAAAGAGGCTTCTTGTCTTAAAGTTGGAGGAATGAAAATGAGTAACCTATGTGTGGTGCAGATTATGGGTGGACGAGGGTACTAAATAAGTTAAATTGGCAAAATGTAGGGCAGAACTAACGTACTTAGTAAGTAATATCTGACTCAAGAAAAATTCTGCCTTCAAAGGACTCCTTTCTCTTGGGAATGCTGGGTAACAAGGCATTCAGAGACAGGTGCATTCAACATCATTGTCTCCAGATCTGCATCTTGAAGGTGTGCAAAGATGCAAAGAAGCAACCCAAAGGTTTGCATGCTAGAGTGCCTGTGAATCAGCAAAAATCCAATGGTGTGTGCAGAGAAGTATCTCTGCAGGGCAAGGTGTGGTATAGTTCACAGCTATAGTTCACATGATTTTTGGTATGTTAACTGTTTACATTTTCAGTAGATAGAATGTAAATCTTGCAGGTATTTATTTGATAAAATAATCCTTTATATTCAAATTATAAGTACAAAAATAGAACTTTTAAAAAATGGTTCAGTGGAACTTTGAGATTAATTTCAAATGCAGTGTGTTTTTTTGCTTTAATCTTGCAAACCATACACTGATTTTATTGTCAAAACTGTAGATTTCTAGATAAATATTGTAGATCTCAAACTTCATCATCAGATCAAAATGACCTAATGAAGAACTAGAAATTTAAAATAGTTTCTGTTCACTGGTTTTGTGTGAGCCATAGTATTACTGTCTATCTCTACCAAATTTTTTAGACTGTACTGTGAGCAAAGTATATTAATGGAGTGTCTGTAATAAACCTGTTGGCAAACTACAGGATCATTACATTACAAGTGTGTGTTTTCTATGGCAGGGAATACCTGATTAATTTTACAATGCAAACCCTTGAAATCTGCAGGGTGTTTTAGAAATCTGTGTAATTCAGTTCTTATTTCAGGGATACGTGACCTTCTTTCTTTGGGTATTAGCAGAAATAATAATAAAAAGCTTCCTGACATTTCATTCTGTAATATTTCTTTTCTGTTACACAGAATAGTCAAATGAGAGACAACATACTTGAGCTGAGAGTAAACATATTTCTGGTAATCACCACAGAACCCATTTTTAGAAATATGTGCATGTAGAAATCTAGGCACTGGATATGAAATAAGGGTCAGCTAATTATCTGAGCAACACACTGTCTCTCTATTTTAGGCTACTTCCTCAGGCAGGAGTTATCTTACTGGCTGCCTTCTAGGAGATGTGCTGGGCCATCGTATGTATTACTGCTTCACTTTACAAAAATGTAATTTTAGGAAATGATAAGTAACTGAAAGTAGCAAAAATAGTTGACACAGAGGTGATAATGTACTGTTAACTGAGGGGGAAAAACCCTGATACTGAGTATTTGATATTAGGTGTGTAAGAGGCACTAGCTTTACCTAGCAGTAGATCTTCCATTAATGGCTGTGTCAGGTTCCTTGTAACTTTATAGGGTAGTAGGTAAACATAGTGCAAATACCACTCTGTGCTGGTATGCAGGGTGTTAGGGATTTGAGACATATACAAATTATTGGTTTATGGACAGAATGCAAAAATGTATCACAGCAGGTGTAGCAGGACACAACTGTAATTGCTGTTAGCTAAAGCTTTGATAAAGGTGTAGACTTCATATTGAAGTCAGGGAATATCTTGTTTTAAGATGCCTTCTCATCTGTGCTTCTTTTCAGAACCAAATTTCTTGTGTGAGCTTAATTTAAATGTAAGAAATACTGTAATGGTGATGAGCAGTAGTTGCATCAAAGTGATTATATTTGCCAGTATAGCAAGGATTTGCAACTGTCTAGAATGGAATCTCCTGAAGAAAGTATGGAGGCAGATGGTTATGTCTTTAGGATTGACAACTATAGAAACATAGAATATATAGAATATATATAGAATATATTTCATATATATAAAATTTTCTCATTTGTGTTTTAATCAGCTACAGTGTTGTATACAAAATGACAAACTTTGCAAGCACAGGTTGTTTTCATGCTCCTGGTTTTAGTGTTCTTGCATCTTCAATTTTAAGTGCAGGTCTGATTCTCCCAGTTCCTTTACTTCATTTTGAAAAGAAAAAAAAAGGTGTAGAGCTAGAAAAGGTTTTGAAGGTACTAGGGAGTCTGCAGTTAAGGGGTGTGAGGAACAAGTAGTCTAAGATTTTTCTGCCTGTGAGGAGGGGCCTGAGTGGGTGTGTGGTAGAGATCTGTTAATCTTCTGTGGGGGCATCAATTGATCATGCTAAGCAAGTATGCAAAAGAGAGAATATTAAATGAGATCAGCAGGTTACAGCTTCAGGATGAACTCAAAGAGTTCAGTAAGATGATGTGGTGCAGAAAGGTACATATAAAATGGCTTGACAATTTGATCCTAAAAAAGAACCACAGGCAATAAAAGGAAAAGCCAGCAAAGATTTTGCTGTATGTAAATTATCTTTGACTAAAGAAGTCAAAGGCATAAATACTAGGAAGATCAGGAAGACATTCAAAGAAACTGCACTGTGGTGTCAGTTCATCTACTCTTCCCATGATGTCTAATTGACCACGGCTTATAAAGGAATGACAGGTAGGTGGGCTTTTGGGTTTGATGCCACATAGAAATTGTTCCAGACTCATGTATAGTAATTGTCCTGGTTTGCAAAGACAATATAGATTTGTTGCTTGCACTTCTGTTTATCACTTTACTTCGTTATTCCAGAAAAACATGAGCATGCCATAAATGTGGGTTCTGCCAGAGTTTGGGTTTTTTTCCCACAAAACAGATACAAAAGTGAAAGGAAAAATGTTACATTTTAGTTCCAACTCCTGTTTTGTATACCGGCTGTATAGGAAAATAAAACATCTTATCTTCTTCATGGATACCTGATTATTGTCCAGTTTGTTTTCTTGATCTCTTTTCATTGTTTTTAATGTGAGAAGTATGCTATCCTTGAAAAAACTGTGTTTCTCTATCCAGAATTGCATGTATAAACACTCCCTTGGTTTAAAAGATTAGCCCAGTTGGTACAGGGTATGTCTTGGATTTTGTTTGCCAGAACTAAGAAGGATGTTGGTTTTTTTAAAACATGAATGTGGAGGAGACCTTCTGGGGAAGTAAAAATGTGAAGTTTGTTTAGTTTTACTATGGCTCATTCTGCGTAAGTTAAGAAACTCTGTCATACATTTTTTATTTTTTTGAGATTATAATAGTTTAGTTGTAACAAGTTGCCTGTTTTCTTTTAAATATAATTTTAGAGTTGAAAGTTTTCAGCAGAAGTTGTAAAAATGTTTTCTCGAGTAAATGCAGTATATAAAAGTGATGAATTGCTTCTAGCTTTATGTGACTAACAAAGACAAAAGTAATTCGAATTATTAAATCCAACTTTGGTGTTTGTTTTGGTAGTATGAAGTACCTGGAATACCAACTTTCTGTACTTAACCTCAAGCCTCTGTCAGCTTGGTTCTGCTGGGAGGATGGCTGTCTTGCACTGCCAGAGCAGAGACCAGCGCAGTTTAATTACTTGTAGTCAGAGATAAGTACAAATTTAGAGTGTTGCCTGCCCTTCCAGTCTGCATTTCCTTTTTCTTGCAGCTGTTCTTCTGGCCATTTCTTAACCTTGAAGTAACTTCCTCTAATTTAAACCCTGTGTGAAAATCCAAGTTTTGAAATGAAGCGCCTGTGTTGCAGTGGAAGTATTTAGGTCTACAAGCTCAGCAGACTTAATTTTCTGCAGAATAGGTTTTTAGTTTAATGGGCTAGTCCCATCTGAGTTGTTCTTCACCTTTCTTGTGCTGCCATGAAGTGTGTGTTTGCTTTGGGGGAAGAAATGCGAATGTGGAGAGCAATGCATGGATGGTACCAGAGTGGAGAAATGATTATGTGATGAGTGTTTTGAGCTCCTAGTGGGTTTTAGTGAAAACAAAAACTTGCCTCCTGCCTGGGTTGGGTATAAGTATTGACCTTTCTAGAATTCTTTCAGAAGAAGAAAAATACAAAGAGTAAGGCAGCAGGTGACAGTAGTAGGAAACTCCTCTGAGAGGCATAGAGGCATCCCTTTGGTGACATGTTGTGCTTTCTAGAGAGGTGCGCTGCTTACCAGGGGCTCTTATCAGGGATGTCACCAACACTACCAGACTTCTTGCAGTCCACTGACTGTTACTTCCTGCTGTTGTTTCATGTGGGCACCAGTAGTACAGCCAGGAGCACTCTGAACAGCGTCAAGGGGAATTACAGAGCCCTGGGTGTGGCCATAAGGCACTCTGGAGCAGGTAGATTTTTTCATCTATCCTGCCAGTCCAAAAAAAGGGGGTCAAAAGGACAGTGTATTTGGAAAATCAGGAGGTGGTTATAGGCCTTGTGCCACAGCAGGGGAGTTGGGTTCTTAGACCAGGGGACTTGCTTTGAGAATCCTGTTCTTCTGGGGACTGATGGCATCCATCTCTCAAGGAAGGGGATGAGCATCTTTGGTCATCCTGACCAATCCAGTGTACTTCTGAGATGGAGTGATCACAGCAGTCAACAAGGAAAGGCTGGCATCATCTCTCTAGACTCCTTCCTGTAAGGCCTTTGACATGGTCACACATGACATCCTTATCTCTACATTGGAGAGAGAGAGAGAGATTTAAAAGGTGAACTATTTGGTAGATAAAGAATTTGCTGGCTGGATGCCTCCAGTTAGTTGTGGTCAATGGGTCTATATCCAGATGGAGGCTGGTGACAGGTGGTGTCCCTCAGGGCTCTGTCTTGGAACTGGTGTTCTTCAATGTCTTTATCACTGACATAGTGAGATTGAGTGCACCCTCAATAAATTTGCAGATATTTAACTGAGAAGTGCAGTTGGCACACCTGAAGGATGCGATGTCATCGGAAGGGACCTGGACATGCTTGAGGAGTGGGTCTATGGGAATCTCATGTGCTTTAACCAGACCAAGTTCAAGATGCTGCGCTCAAGTCAGGGCAATCCCAGGCATAAATAAAGACTGGGAAGAAGGACTCCTTGAGAGCAACCCTGCAGAGAAGGACTTGGGTCTTCTTACAGATGAGAAGATGTCAGAAGCTGTCAGTGTGTGCTTGTAGACTAGGAGGTGAACTGGCTTGTGAGGGTGGTGAGGAATGTGAAGGTCAAGGGTGGCCTGGGCTGCAGTGACTGTGAGATGGTGGAAGTTGAGATTTTTGGGGCAGTGATGAGGACACACAACAAGCTCATTGCCATGGCCTTCAGGAGAGCAGACTTTGGCCTCTTCAAGGATCTATTTGGTAGAATGCCACGGAAAAGAGCCCCAGAAGGAAGAGGGGCTCAGGAAAGCTTGTTAATATTTAAAGGATTCCTTCTTCCAAGCTTGGGAGCAATGCATCCCAACCAAAAGAAAGATGATGGATGTGTGCATGGATGAAAAGGAGCTCCTGAACAAACTCAAACAGAGTAAGGAAGCCCAGAGAAGGAGGAAGCAAATAAATGTAGCCTGGGAGGAAGAGAGAGGTGAGATTGTCTGAGCAGCCAGGGTTCTGGTTGGGAATGCTAAAATTAAATTGCTGGTGATAAAAGAAAGACAAGGGAAAATGTGGGCCCTCTCCGTAAGAAAACAGGAGACCTGGTTAACCAGGACATGGAGGAGCCAGGGGTACTTAAAGACTTTTTTGCCTTGGTCTTTTCCCATAAGATTTCCAGCCGTATGAATTACAGATGGTAAAGGCAGGGACTAGGAGAATGAATTACCAGATCAGGCTTGAGACTCTTCAAGAAATCTGAAGTGCATATATCCGTGGGGCCTGATGAGATACCTGTGTGGATCCCCAGGCAACTAGAAGAGGAAGTGGCTATGCCACCATCCATCATATTTGAGTTTCCACTGATGAAAAAAGGGAAGGAAGGCAGACCTGGGGAACTGGAGTCCAGGGACTCTTACATCTGTGCCTTTCAAGATCCTGGTGGAGAGCCTCCTGGAAGCTAAGTTAAGGGAAAGTGTGAGGTGATAGGTAACAGGCAAACTAACTGTCACAAAAAAGAGGCAGTTAATATGGTTGCTGTATACAGCAGGGTGTTTTGGTGCTTTGGTGTAAACGTTTCTGACATTTGTCAAGGTGGGAACTGGTTTGGAGAGCTGATCCAAAAGTGAACAAATACTGTTTCCTGGTATTTGCTGGTGCTCACTCACTGGAAAGTGCAAAACTGTCAGTGCACAAAAGAGCAGAGCTTGAGATCTCTGGTGAGGAAGACCACAATTATAATAGCTCTAATTTAAATGGGCTTAAATTACTGTGGGACTGTATGCTTAGTATTTAGGTTCCTGCTGTGAATTCTCAAAGTTTCATTTGCTCACCGACATTTTAGTTACTATTAAAAAGCATAAAAAGTTTGTAGATACCCTGTGGGCATTCACATTTGTTTCATTGTTAACTTCTTTTTTTGTTGTTAACTTCTCTGTCATAAAGGACTGTACCTTTTGTTTTAAGGTGCCATTTTTAAATTTTGACAGCTGAGAGAAGTAGATTTCTTTGTGTGGGAATTTAAGGATGGTGGTCTGGTTGTGTCAATGTGAATGTTAGCCCTTTCCATTAGCGTCTTGCACCAGTGACCATGATGTGTGAGATCCTGTCTGATTCAGGTCGTACTGCAGTAGCAAGCATTCACTGTCCCATATTTTGAGATAATTTTTCATGTTTTCCAACTTCGAATTTAGTATTTTGGTTTGGTACTCCCTTTTGCCTTCATTAGAAAGGCTTTTTTGCATTTGTTGATAAAGCTTAATTCCATTTTTTACAGAAAGCATAGGCACAGCATGAAGAAGTTAGAGGAATTCACTTCAAATTCAAGTTCATTATTCTCCTTCCAAGTGATATGATATAAAAAATACCTTGCTGGCTTAGTAGTCTAAACCTGTGCATGGAACTTCAGGAACAGCATTTTTTTTTCTTTGCAATTTCCAGAACTGTTGCTTGTTGATGTTTTCAGTCAGTAGTTTATTGTGCCCTTTATGGGAATATATCTTATGTATGCTTGCCTTGCTAAAACATCACCTTTTCTTTAGTGTGCTAAGGTTGTTCCTTCAGGATTTTGTGCTTGACATACTGCGGTGACTTACCTCCTCTTCTAAAATCTATTTCTTCTTTCATGACAGCTATTTCAGTTATCTCTGTACCTAATGTCTGTCTCACTCAAAACTGTTCAACTGTTTCTGGTTGACTGTCCCTGTGTTTCACAGCTCCCAATTGGACTTGTACTTCAGGCTGTCAGAAAACTGTTGATCTTGCTCCTGCACAACTTCTTTAAATGGTGTTTAATGCTCTATTGATAGTGAATAAAAGTAATTTTATTACATGATGGCCCCTACCATGTCCCCAGGTAAACTTGTATGATTGGTTCTACTCTTCAGAAAACTTTCTGGACAGAGAAGTAATCCAGAGTCCTCTGATTTTGGCAGAGGATAGCAGCAGAGTAGGTGGGCTGAGCAACAATGTTCAGCAGCCAGGTTGGAGGCAGTTGGGTACAGCTGGGTTTGGGGCACTGTTGTTAATGGTAAATAGCACATGGCCTTGGTGAAGAAGGGTGACAAATGCCAGGTTGCAGTTGTTGTTGCTTCTTCCCGAACCTCTGTCTGCCTTTTCTCCAACCACTTGTGAAAAGTGAGCAAAGAGGGAAAAATAATGTAGATATAACAGAGTTGGTCAGTGTCAGACTTAAGACAAAATGCTGTGTGTTGCTGGATGGGAATTTTTCCTCTACTTTGATGAATCTAAGAAGTCTTGAAAAAGTAGGTCCAGAAATGTCTTTTAACATTTCCACAGTGAACTGGACTAAGGGGATGAATGAGTGGTGAGAGCAGGAAACAGAAAATCATTAAAGTAAAACCTTCATAAACTGGTATTACCTTGACATGGAGGTACTGCTCTTGCTCAATTTGAGTGGTCTCCTGAAAGTAAGCAGTAATTCTGATCCAACTTGGAACGGCCTGTCATGGGTGGTTCTGATCTATGGACATCAGTGTTTTGGTGATTTAGGATTATAATTTTTGTGTGCTCTGGTAAACTTGCAGTTGCTTGGTGACGTATAATTACCACATGTTTTTATAATAATACCACATAATTTTAAATAAACATTGTTTTGTTTTCTGAGTGCTGCTCTTGACCTCCTTCTGTTCTTGTAATACAAAATAATATTCTTACCCTTCCTCAAAAAAACCTGAGAAGACTGAGTAAGCCTTATATAAAACTCTTAAAAAGGTGAGGAAAGAAATCTATGCAGAAATATATTAGATATAACAGATAGTTGGTAACATTTTTTCTAGACTTCTGCTTTCTATATTCTTGAGTAACACAAAAATTTTCATGCCTTATTGCCAATATACAATGTGCAAAAATAAAGCTATTAATTGTATCAAGAAGCTCATAAACTGAGGCTGATAATAAAAATTTGAGCAAACTATTACTTGTTTTTGTTAAAACAAATGTATATTTTAGTGGATGATAACAAGGAAATTGAGTTATTTGGTTTGGGTATTTTCCTGTCAGTAACTGTGATGAAGGGTGAGGCAGAAAGAATTTGTGATCAGAGATATGCAAAAGCACAGGAGGGTGGACAGGTAGTCTGAGTCAGAGAAAGGAATAAATGGAATATATCAACTTCTTCCCCACAGATAAGGAGTGCTAGAGAATTGGTTGAGAGATCAGGATACTCAGGGAGGCTGGGATTCTAGAGCATCTTAGGCAAGAATAAGAAAGGAGGGACAAAATTCTGTCTAATAAGTTGGCAATAGCAGTGTTTGAGATGAGCCTTTAGGTAATTTCTTTTAATGGCTGTCTTTGAAAGTTTGAAGAACAGGTGTCTGGTAGGGAAGGCAGGAGCTTGCCTTGGAACGGAGAATGTAAACCCCCTCCCTCCCTCCCAATTGTTACAATTTTGAAATTAAGGGCTCTCAGGCAAAGATATGAGGATAGGAATAACAGTTGTTTACTAGAGTGTATAAGAAGATAAAGATAATAACAGCAATAACTGTGGCGTTACCAGCAAACAGAAGCAGGGACCCAGTCCCAGTTCTCTCGGCCCTGGCACTCTCCCCTCTGGTGCAGTCACAGCCGGCAGCAGTGAGCCAAGGTCCCGGGGTGCAGGACGAGATGGATCCGAGGCTGGGCGGCCGTGGCCGGAGCTGTGGGAACATCGGAGCAAGGCAGGGTGTGCGGGACACGGCGTGGGGAACCCCAGAGCGAGAGCCAAGGAAGAGCGGGCGTGGGCAGCGGGGCTGCCGGCTCCAGCAGGGCAGGGAGAGGAGCGGGTCAGGATTGCCGGGCACAGGAGCAGGTGCGGCTGGGTCCGCAGGGCTGAGCCCCAGCGGTGCCGGGCAATCGTCCCCGCAGTCAGCGACAGCCTGGCCGTCCCCTCCGATGGCAAAGAGCGAGAGAGCCCGGCTGGGCCAGCACCGTCCTCACATTCCCATAGTGTCACTGTCCCTCTAAGAGAAAAGTCCCCGAGAGAAAAAAGTGCAGCCAGATGACACACTCTTCCCTGACTTCAGCTACTTCTTTTGTCTTAAATACCCATAAGTACCCATAAGTATCCAGTAATTAGTTTCTTAGCAATTTCTGGGAAAAAAATTCTAGAAGAAAGAAACCCAACCCCCAGCATTGGCATTTGGAGCTGCTTTGAGACACAGAAAAGATGGCAAATAATTGCAGATGTACTGAAATGCATGGTCTTAGATGAACCAAGGCCTACTTGAGTGTCTTAGAGAAGCAAATTCTGTGTGGGAATCTGGGAAGTAAATGATCTTTAACTTCAACTATGGTAGTGTTTAACTATGACATTCTTTAATGTGACAGACTAGTGATTGGTGGCTCCTCTGCTGTTGCTGTTAAATGGTGTTTTCTCTCCTAGGGTTTGGACGTGGCAGAGGGAGAGGAGCGGGGAGGTTTTCAGCCCAAGGCATGGGGTAAGAAACATGCAGAGCACAGATTTTGGCAAGGATCAAACTCAGTGGCACTATTAATTGACAATGTTGCCACTGTATGTACGGATATTGCTGTATGTTTGATAAACCAATATGGATGCAAAAATTGAAAAATCTCATAGATGATGAATGGAGTATTTATGTCTTAAACTAGTGTTTCTAACTAGACACACCTGAAGAATCCTAATATATGCCTACTCAGTCTTGATATCTCAAACTTGGAGAGCCACAACTGCTATCAGTAGCAGCCTCATAGTGCCTTGGAGTCTGAAAGTTGTGTGCTACATAGAGTCTTAGGTCAATTTAAAACCGGATTTATTTCAGTGTATTGTAGAACATACAGTGAACCTACATAAAACTTTAAAGTGGCGATTCTAAACTTTCTTCTGCTTTTAAGGCTTCATGCTTTAGCCATTTGGACTCATATAGACCTTAAAACAGATTCAAGAGAAGTTACTCAGCACTTTAAAAGTTCACTCTCAATTTTGTTGGAATAACTTGGTTTATAGAAATGTAGCTTCCACTCCTTTTACCCAGTGTTTGCCTTTAATGACACTTCATGCAACATCGGTGATATCATAACGAACTGGAGTCTTGTTCTACTTCTCTAATAATTCTTGTTCATACCTGCAGATGATGAACTGAAAAGAGGTTTTACTTCAATAATGCTATTTCACCTTTTAGCTGCATCTGTGTATTTTGGAATTGGTGTCAGCAGAGCACTTTGAAATAATCTTGCTGGTGCTCTGAAGGACACGATTCTGGTCACGTATCAGTCAGCCACCTGCTGTAAAACTTATTAGTTGAGGGAGTCTTATCATTGTGTGTATAAACTAATGCTTTATAACACTGGGAGGAATAGGATTTCAGAAATTGATTTGGTCCAGTTTCTTTACAGGAATTTTATTTACCAGTCTCTTCACTTTTTTCTCTTCTTCTCTTTTCTCCCTTTTTATCTCTATCCATAGAAGATTTTTTTTTTAAACTAAAAGCTGTGAAGATAACTTACATGCAAATCAAGATGTTAAATCTAATACAACTTCAACTAAAAATTATGACACTTGTGCTCATTGAATGACCCATGTGTTCTCTTCCATTTCTTAACTTTCAAAACTCTAGGACATTTAATCCTGCAGACTATACGGAGTCTTCTGCCACTGATGGCTTTGGGACAAAGTCAGAGATCTGGGAGACTGGTCAGAATGATGCAGATGATGGAACTGGTAAGATCTTCAAGAAGTGGAAGGATTGAAATGAAGACCTGTAGCAAATTGCAGCTAAAATAGCCCTTCCATTCAATTAACTTCTTCGAATTTGTGTACATCTCTTGTGACACAGATGTTAAGGTGATTTTTAAGTTTAACTGGTGCTGATGTGCAGAGCCTGAGTGTCTCTCTGGTGGGAATGAAGGGAGGCATTTAACAATTCTTTTGTTATAGTACTAACAAACCTGTGAGAGCGAAAGGAATATGAAGAGTCACTGGAAGAACCTTGTATGTAAAGGACTGTTAAGAAATCTTAATACTGCTTAAGATCTCACCTAATTTAGTTAAGGAGCATAAGTCCTCATAGAATTGGTTGGTCCACAGGCTTTAGGCAAGAGGGTGTGGCTATCTAAGAAGAGAAAAAAAGAAAAAGTTTACAAGTATTGAGTGAATTCATACTCAATGACACTGGGATGGCTTTGGAAGCCCTGGCTGCACAGTGCTGAAATGTAAAGATGTGAGTCTCTGGATGGAGGAGAGTTCCAAGATCTGCAACTTCTGAAGAGAAAAATTATTAACTAAAGCATGAATGGGCACTTGAATTGAAGCCAGAAAGCCATTGGCTGGTCTGAAGATCGAGATAGATGTGTGTTTCTGTATGAAGTTTCAAGTGAGAGAAGTACACACTTCCAGATAAAGGCAAGAGATGGACGTAGTTTGAAAAGGAACCATTTGGCAGTGGTCTCATGGTGATTCAGAAATAAGGAGAGTTGCCTGCATATCTGTGATGGTAAAAATAGGGTAGTTTGCTGCTCCCTGTGTTCTGTGACAGGAGATGAAGGCGAAGGGAAACCTTGTGTTAGAATGGAGAAAGTCATGTATGTTTTTGTTCTCACTTGGGAGCCATTGAATACATTTCTTTTAACTGCAGTGATGGGTAACTTTTCTGATCTCTTCACTGGTGAAGCCTACTCAAGTGGTTTTTCCATCAGCTCCTGTGTCAAGTGTGGAAGCTGATCCTGAAGGGCAGAGTGTGCTCTGTTGAGCTCCGCAGCGAGCTGCTTGAGGTGCTGCTTTCTGAATGTCTTACAGCCATTTTCCACTTAACCAGAGAAGACAACAACAGACTCAAAGTTTAGGGAGGCTTATTAAGTAGCTCTCTTGTCACTCTGATTGCCTTCTAAACCAGTGTGGAAGAGTGGCTTTGAGTGTATTAGTGGTTAATGGCAGCATTCTTGCCAAATATGGTGTCTCTCTAAGAAATTACTTTTAAAATTACTTGGTGCTGTAGCACAAACAGAAATACACCTTTTGTTTTCACTCATATTAGTTTTTCAAATACGGGAGATACGTAGTGTCTTGAAAATTCCTTTGGGATTCTTACATTATTGTTTTCCACCTGTTAGCGAGGGGTAGGGTGTGTTATCACAAGATCACAAGTGTTGCAGAAGCTATAAGGTTAGGTAAAGAAAGATCTGCAAGAAAGGAACTGGGAGATTGGACCAGAGGTTAAGAATCCCTGGTTTGTTTGTTACTGATCACAGCTGTAAGGGCATAGCTTATGTATGATTTGTGCTCTACTTGTGAAATGAACTCAAAGTGTTCTGAGACCCTACCTGCTAAGTCAGAGTAGCCTCCATGTGCCTCTCTTACAGCAGCCTCTGTCCTTGTAGGCATCTTCTTGCTGTTCAGTAATGGAAGAAATCTGCCTAGGAATAAGAGTAGCTTGAAGGGGGTAAATGGATCCTTCTTAATAGTATGAATGTGTCACCGTGAGAGGTGTGCTGCCAACAAAGTGGTGGAAATTCAGAGTTTTGATGTGTGGAATTTCTGTTTGGATGTCAAGCGCATTTTTACTGTTTACATGTCACCAGCAACCACACTGGACTTCAATAACACAGCTTAAGGCATGCATAGAAATTTGGGAAGCATTGTAGGAATAAGGTGCTAGAAGGTATTTAGGAATTTTCCCTGACCTCCTCAGATGAATGAATCTTTGAGGTATGAATGAGTGGGTGTCCCTGTGAGAGAGTTCCTACAAAATTACTTGGTTGGCAGAAAATTAAAGTAAACTAGGTAAATGTGAATGTTCTTGTTGGGTGTGAAGTACCTTTTTTTTGCTAATCTTACTTTACTTTCAAATGAAAAAGGCACGGTAAGTGGCAAAACAAAAATGTCTCTAAAGAATTCTTTCTTTTATGGTATTGCTTCTTTAAACAAACTCTAGGAATGTCTGAAAGAAGTCTCTGGGCTGAAAGGAATCACTTCAAAAAAAACAGGCTTTAAAACTGAATCATCAGTTTTGTTCAAGTGGGTAGCACTTTCAGCCTTGTGATGGAAAGGATCTTGAGGGTTTTTAGAGGAAGCTGCAGCTGGAGTGGTAATTTTACAGCAGAAGAGACTGCTGGGAAGGAACATGGAAGCAGCACTGAGGGGGACAGTGGCAGACAAGTGGGGCTGGAAGTAGGTTATATAAAGTTGAGCATGATTTGACTTGTTAATCCCAAATATTAATTTTCAGTTTTTCTCACCTAAATTTACAGTGCCATTTTAATTACAAATCAATGACCCAGTTAATGTCCCAATGAGGAGTTAACTAAAGTTTTGAATGTGGGAACTATATGTGTATGGAAAACTATAAAGCTTTGCAGTGAGCTTTATAGATGTCAGGTAGAAGTTTATACAGGAAGGACAGGAAGGAAATTCCTCTCTTTATTCTACAATACTCACTCCCATTTCTTATTTCATCTAAAAAGAAAGTATACAATATTGGCTCATGCTATCTACTTGGGAAACTAGTGTCTTTCCTCTTCAGTTGCATTAAAGAGGAGATAACTGGGTAACTGCCTAGAGAAATCAGAAATCTTTACTTATAAAAATATTTTCTGAAGATATCATACAAATATAAACTCTCAGGTTTATAAAAAATTATATTTGTGTGTCTCATATTTATCTAATAAACATGCTTGAAAACTCTGCTTCATTCCAGAGCCTAAAAGCCCTTTTCCTATGAACAAAGGTTAAAAACAGTGTTAGAGATCTTAAAATACCTTAAACATGCAAAGAAATATTTCTCATAATTCCAGACTCCAACAATAAACTCTTTGTGATATTCTGAGTTATTTACTAAGTATTTTTTTCCTTTACACAGTGATGGGGAAATGAATTATTTTCATCAAAAATAAATACAGTATTTGTTTCCAAAATGTAGTTTCTGTCATGTATACTCTGAAAGTGCTCTAGAACCTCGTGCCCTGAATTGTTGCAGATGCCAGAAGCCTCATGAAAACTTGAATAGTGTTTCTAGGTGCACCACTGTGTAATCCAGTAGAAAAGCTAGCTGACTCTGTGAAGGTAAAATTTAGTGTTGGTTGAAATACAAGGGAAAGTCTTTAACAATTCATAATGTTTAAGTCTAATTGTATTCCAAATAATACAGCATTGGCTTTCCTGCTTCCTAATTTATATACAAATAATGTACAGATGAAAGACAAAGAGAAGGGACAGATGAAGAGAAACAAAATTACTAATCTTTCTCCAAAAGCAAATAAACTTGAGCAGCATGATTCCTCTCTTAATTTTTTGTAATGTACAGGGCAGTGGGAGAAAATGAGTGCAAATCACAGCAGTTCTTATACATAAAGAACATTGGAGGTGCTCACTTCTAAAAGTTGTTTGTAAAAATGGCCTTGTGTTCTGGTAATTTACTCATGTCTCTACTTTGATAGAGTTTCATAAGTTTTGTGGTAAAACTTCCATTTTTATCTCAGTTATGAACAACTTTAAATTAATCTGAAACTGAAGAATGACAAGAAATATAAATCATAGAGTAACTTTCAAGAGGCACAGTTTTGTTCCTTGGAAGGTACAAGGAAGTTGGTGTTTAAATTTTTTTGGTTTTGGCGGTTTTATATTTTTTTGTTCTTTTTTTTTCAATGTATGCTATTAAAGTCAGAAGAAACATTTTAAAGAAACCTTCAAGTCCTTCTAGCATGCAAATCCAGAAGGACAGTACAGTACACAAGTTTGGCATAGATCAAGTTAAATTTATTTTGGGACTAATATCAATGATTATTCAAGGAAAGGATAAAAAATTAAGAAATGTGACAGAAAGAGAGCAGAATTGGAAGAACATAGCTGAAGACTCTTTAAAAGATGCATTCTATTTTTATTGGCTTGATAACTTTCAAAAACTGAACTTGTTGCAAAGAGAAAGCAGAAAGAGTCACAGATAATCATCTAGGTTGAAGCTTTTTGTATGACTAGGATCCTTGAAAACACAAAGCATAATTTTGATGGAAAATGGGAAACTCTTGAATTGTGATGCTTTGCAAAGCTTGGGGAAAAGATTGCAAAGAAGATGTGTGAGTTGCAGTAGTGCCAGTGTGGATTTTGGACTAAAAAGAAATAGATGCACCTGTGGCAAGATCTGACTTAGGAATCCCATCAGAAAGGAGGAAGACATTCAAAAACTGGATTTAGTGCAGAGAAGAGTACTGAAATAACTGAGAGTGGAAGGATTAAGTTGGGAAGGAAGAGTGTTAGTAAATGACACTAATGAACTTGGCAGCTTGGGTAGACTAATAAAAGGGTGAAAGGCTGTATGCAGTGTTTAAAAGAGTAAACCCTCAGAACTAAGTTTTATAAGAGGGAACAACAGATAATTGATTAAATGGAATGTCAGCAAAACATCGCAAGTATTATTCCAAGGAGTATTCCTTTGGTCTCCTCAAGACGGTGGAAAATACTCAGGAGGCTGACTTGATATATCTGAGTTCTTTTAGTGTTTATTATACCAGACTCTGAGCTCTGTTTTTGTGTTCTGGTGTCAGTGCAAGGATTGTCTTTTAGAGACAGGCCTTGGCACTGGCTTATGGGAGATAAATACAAGCACGGAAATGGCTTTGATTTCTTCTTCAAAGATTGTTGGGCTTTTCCTCATTTTCAAAATTTCCGTAGAAATGTGTAGATTACTCTAAAAATTTGAGGCATTGTAGTGGTTTTGCTACAGGGTATGGTTATTTGTAAAAAACAGCCCTGGTTAGGGGCTGTTTGCTAAAATGTGAGCATGAGATGTTTCAGGCAACTATATTGCTCCACAGAGCTCCCACAGAGTAGATGTTACCTTGCTCAGGACCTGCCAAATAGTTTTGGATTCCAAGGTACAGTTCCCCTCTCTTCCTCCTACTGTGTGTAACTTCCATGGTCAGCCCGTTTGCCTGACAGGACTGGCGCTGCTTGACCCTCTTCAGCCAAAGCCTGTTGTGGTGTTACGGGGTACGAGAGGAAGCACCAATGCAGTGCTGGCATTAGTACCAGATGGCATTGATGCTGTCTTCAGGGGCTTGTTTCTGCATTAATGTGTCTCAGACAATTCCTGGTTAAGTGAAAGGAGATGATTGAAGCAGCAGTCCTTTTGCTTTTGTACTTGATCCAAGGTGCTGGTGGCCCTAGCTTTAGTGCTGGTGTTTTCTTTGCTCATGGTTGCACAGTTTACACAAAGGCTCTGGTTGCTGTTGGGATAACCTTCCCGGTACTGCCAGTGGTTAAGGCCTCCAGTCCCTTTATTGCTTTTGCATGTCTGTACCTGCTGTTTCCTATAGAAAGGTTTGGGTTTTTGCATCCATAGGATTGTTTTCTGTAGTTTTCCCGTTTCTGCATGCTATACTGTGCTCCAGTGTTTGCCAAATTCACTCTGCCACAAAGTTACAGGAAGTGTTTTTTAGCTACAGTGGAAATTTAAAGACTTTCCTGCTACCATCATAAGAATTATTTATGTTCTAAAATAAATTGCTCTCTCAGGGGAAGGAATTGGAGTTGTTCTGCTCTGAGGAGGAGAAGGAATTGGAGTTGTTCTAATCAGAGGAGTGAGTTAACAGTTGGAAAGTAGTCTCCACAGGCATAGCTTGTGTCTTGAAATTGAATGTGTTCAAAGTAGGATTGTGGGTATTGGAGCAGGTGTTGTGGTTGTGTTTTGTTCCCTATGAATTTGTGTGTGCAACTAGGGGATCCTGCAGGAGGGTTGAATAACCTCTTACTCTCATTGGACCCATAAAAGGAAGTTCTTCCAGTGTTTGGGATTAGTCACAGCGTGCAGGTGTGTGTTCATGTGAATTAAGTCCAGTACCAGAGTGGCTAAGAAATTCCTGGAACCAGAAATTAAGGGCAGGGGGGATGAAGGAGTGGTGGTGTTTCCCTTGCAAAATTTTAATTCTACAGACCCATTTCCTAGAGCTTCCAACCATATTTCCAAGTATGTTTCCAGCCTCCATCTCTTTGCTTTGTGTTCCACTGATAATGAAAACAGGATTGCTTTTAAAGCAGAAGGATTGAAACACAATGTTGTGCCTTTAACTTGTACCTGTTTTCTTTCTTTCCCCAATTATAATAGGAGCATGGAAAAACTCAATAGAAGAATGGACAGCAGAAGACTGGAATGAAGACGTAAGTGCAACTGGTTGGATATACCACTTGATTATTTATTCTCTTCAGAGTTTGTGTTGTTTTCAAAAACTAAATATTTGAAGTAACCCATTATTTCAAGTTTATTTTCAGAAGACTGAAAGTAAGTCATCCCTTTTGCCTCCTCCTGCAAGGTGGAATGTCAGTGTTATTCCTGGAAATGTGTGAATCTTTCATGTACTTATATGCAAACTCCCACCTTACCTAATGACAGGGATGTATCTTTTGAGAGAATTGAAAGAAACTCTTAAATTACTAGGTTTTCTGTATCAGGTACTGTCATCAAAAGCTGGCATATTTTAAACCTCAGTTTCTTCAGTACATCCTAGAGGTGGACTAAGGGCTAAGAGTGGTGGAAATTTATGGGCTGTTCTCACCCCTGGTACACTATAGCATCTGTCATATGGAAGGGATGTGAAGCAGTGCTGACTAGGAGTAGAAGTTGTTTTAATTAGTTACTAGGAGCAGAATAATTTGCAAATGAATTTTGAAATCTCTATCCCATTGTTAATTTTTATTAATTTTGGATCCTGGAAAAATCCCTATAACCTAGGAATAAGTTGTTTGTCTGCTAATGTTCAGAAGGAGTGAATTAAATATTAAGATGCAGATCCATTAGCCCAAAACATGCACAAAAAGAAAAAAAAAAGAAAAAAGAAAAAATGTATTATATCTTTGTTCGAAGAATAATTGGATTCTATCACAAAACATATTAGTGTATTGAAATCTGCCTTGCAAATTTTGGCAAATCTGTTACAGAAGGACTCTTATTGAATGTGGGCTTCTGTAGGAGGGCTGGTAGTCCCCCCAGCCAGTAGATGTCATCTACTGCTTTGTCAATGATTAGGAAGTAAAAAATAAAATAATTGCTTAATAAAATGCTTGTGAAATACAGGAAATATTGGAATAGCATTTGAAAGTAAGCCAGTCATGGGGCAAGATTTGGACCTCTGCAAGATTTGACCTGTTCCAATGAAAAATACTTTAATATAGACAAGTACCATTTGTTTTACAGGAATAAATACACAGCTTCAGAAGAAGGGTCTGGTGTCTGGAAAGCAGCAACTCACAAGTTTTCAGGATTGTAGTGGATGATGAAAAAAGAACAGAACAGATGTTGTATCAAAAACACTCCTATTGCAGTCTTTTGCCTATTGGCACTCTTCCCCATCTCTTACTCATTCTTGAGTCTCGTTTCTGTATGTGGACACTCCTGAACTTGATTCTTAAGTATCAAGTCAAATTTCTCATTGCTTTTGCAGATGAAAATTGTGTATAATAGCTGAAAATATCTGATAAAAAATCCTTGAGAAGGGAGATTTTAGTTTAGAGAATCTGAAAGGGTTACTTTAGGAGCGTATGATAGACTCTGGTTTTAGTCTAGCAGAGGTATAGCATGAACCTGTGTCTGGAAAACAGATCCATGCATTTAAGTGTGTAACAAACAGTTCTAGTTGCATGACTATTGATGAAAACAACCAAGGAAGCTGATATATTTGCTGTCTGCAGGGAAAGACCAGGTGTTTTTCTAAAGAATTTTTCTGTTTGAATGTGGTGCTCTCTAGTCAGATACAAGTTATGAGCAAGTGAGTGAAATTTGACATTGTTTGACCCAAGAAAAATTAAGTCTTTGTGACCTAATAGTTCTTTCTGGTCCTAATCTTTTGCAGTGAGTATTGAGCAAATATAATAGGTTGTCACGGTGCTATTAAATAGAATGGAAACTGCTTGCAGTGAAAATAGGAGGTTATATTTTGTTAAAGGGATATCCAGGGCATGAACAATGAAGGACTAGACAAATATTGAAGTACTTTAGGTGGATCTGGATTTTGTTCTTAAAGTTGTGATCATGCTCTCCAGGCTAAAGAAAGTAAAGCTTAACTACAGCAATTATTTCAAAGAAGAGAAATAGAATAAATACAAATTGCTGGAAAGTAGGTGATGGCAAATCTTTTTTGTCCAGTGTTGGCAGTACTAGTTTTATTTGAAACCACAGCAACGCTTTTAAAAGAAAAATACCCAGTATGTTTTGGTGGAAGTGGTTTCTTTACCAGGAAGCAGCATGAGAAGTTTTTTTTGATTTCTTTACCTTCTGTACATCATACATAAGCAGTATGCTTAAATATAAAATAAGCTCTTTTTTTTTATTCCTGATTTGCTAATGTTTGTGGATGCCAGAGTATATTTTCCTCTTCTCCTCACCATTCCTATACTCCTTTAGGAGCTGATAGCTAGTTGTCAAGTGCGTTGTCTGTTTGGTGATTGGAGAATGATTTTATCATAGGAGCAGGAGCTGGAAAGCACAGGCATTTCACTGCAGATAGAGGACATACCCCTGTGAGGCCAACACCGACAAACAGCTCACAGCCATTCGTTCAGTTCTGGGAAAATGCCAGAGCTTCAGTGAAAGATTTGTGAGTGTAGTGTGCAGCGAGCATAATGGCTTGACTGGGAGCTGAAAAGACTACTTCTGAGAAATACTAAATACATCTGCGAAATAAAACTTTCCAGCTGCCGCAGCACGAAATACATGTTTTGACAAATGCCGTAATCTCTGCAAAGTCCTAAATTAAGTGCTTGATTGGACTTTGTAGCAGTGAGTTTGCCACAGGATGCAGTGTAAACCTCAATGTAACTGAGCTGGTAGCTGGAGACTTTTGTTTGCATGCATCTGTAGAGAGCATTTACTCTCTCACACAGCAAGCATGCATTTGCATTGTCACAAACATCCTCAGTCTCCTTAATTTGCTTAATTTTGGGGGTTCATCAGTGTTTGTCCATGGTTAGTCTTTTTCTGGGTTATTTGAGTGAAAGAAACTATTGACATTACAAAGAATTTAATATTTAACCAGGGAACTTCAGACCATAGAGTGCTGCTTGTGCCATTAGCTGACCTCCTTGTGCCATGTTATGCAGGAATATCATAACACCCCAGAAAGTACAGTACACATTGCTCTAAAATAAAACACATGGTAGGGAAAGTGCTGAACAATAGAGGAACAGCCTTTTTAACTGAAATGTACTTAAGCGGAATGTTCTTTCTTTGTTTTGGTCAGTACATAGAGCTGTGGGCTGTCAGCATTAATCTCTGGACAAGTGATCCAGAAATGAGGGATTAAAGTGCATTGTGCTGGCAGCAAGGGAAGGGCAAGAAATGGAGGGAGGAACTGTAGTAGTACCGATTTCTTCATGGCCTCATGTGCTCCTTACAAGAGGGTGCTGGGAGAGTATGTGAAATAACTCTACTCTGCCTCAGAGTGGTGATTTGCTCCCAGACAGCCCTTCCATGCTCTTCTTAAATCAACAGTGTTTCACAGGAGACCCCTATCAGTTGTCCATGTTCCGGTATACACATGGTCTCCGTAGAGCTGCCTGTGGGATGGCAAATAAAATCGGCTCATGTTCATGATGTCCTTTAAACTGGGCTGCTAGAAATGTATGCAATTAAAGATGCATTATTTCCTAGAAGAACTGTATCAAATGGCACATTCTAAAAGTGTTCTTAAAATAAGTCAGTTATTCTTCAGTCAAAGACAAGGCTACCAAAGGAATAAAGGGTGATTTTGTGCAAATTAAATTTAAAATACAAACACTGTACATACATATCTCTGTCTTGCTAAACCTAAGTGTGCTAAACCTTACTGGTTTAAGACCTATTCTGGTTTGCAAGTACTCCTGTCAATAGAAACAAATTAGCCCTAGGAAGTTGTAGCTGTTCAACTACTACCTTTTAAACAAGAAAAAGTATTTAAAAATCCAACCACAGGGCAAAAAACCAACTCCCTCTTTCCCCCTGCAGTCTCAAGCAGCTTCCCTTCCCCAGGTGCCTGTGCGAGTATCTCTCTGTATTATAACAGCATGGTGAAAACAGTGCAGCTTTTCTCTGTGGGTGGTCTGAGTTGTTTTGTGAGTGTCAGCATGGCCCTCATTTTATTACAGTTTCTGAGGTCATGCTCTCAGAGCACTCAGTTAGAGACCTTATTGCCTCTCCTAACAGAGCTGCCAAGAAGGAACCATGAATTCTGGTTAACTGTGCTTACCTGCCTCTGCTGGTGATGGGAGCTGAAATGGCAGATGCAAGGATACATGAATAAGTGAGAGCAGCTCAGTGTGTTACGCTTATGCAACAGGATTTACCAGAGCTGCTCTACAGTGTCATAAATTGTCTGTACATTGATGGTAGAATGGCTGTCACATTAATTACTTTCTATTGATGTTTTTCAGTTAAACTGTTTCCCAAGCTGATGTAGTTACATTGGTATACTGTTCTGTGCTGGTGCATGTTTTCAGTAGGTCAAATTTCCTAACCCAACCCTCTAATTAAATAGGTACTTCATTCTATGGAGAAGATTTTACTGAAGTTTCACTTCGTGTTTTTGTCTTTTTAAACAGGGCTTCAAAGTAGCTGTTTGTAATGGTAGTTTGACTTTTATCTTGAAAGTGCATGACCAAAATGGAATTTCTGCAGATGTTGCAGGAGGGAAGTGTAAGCATACAAAAATCTTCCCCCATCTCTTTTTCAGCTTTCTGAAACAAAAGTCTTCACTGCGTCTTCTGTTCCAGCTGAAAATCATGTGACTCCTGGGCAAAGGTAAGCTCTTCCATATTTTCCCTTTATTTCAGAAATCTTCTTCTTGGTTAAACAATGTTAGCATGCACTCATAATATATTGAATAAAAACTCTTTCAGAGGTTGGTCAAACTCATCTCAAAATTGGAAAAGCCTTGCTTGCAAATTGTTTCTGTGAGTTCCTGAGTTATGTATTTTTGACTGTGAAAGTGGAGACAAACTTACGGATTGTATGACCATAACACATCTGCATCAGGACTGCTTACAGGCAGGAAGAAAAGTAGCTGGGAAGAAAAAAATTTTGCTGTTGAAAAGGAAGCTCTGGCTTTAGTGTCCAGAAAATGGAATGCCTGCCTTTGTAGATGCAGAAAGTGTTCAGAATGTAGTGCCTTGACAAATGTATTAAATGAAAGCTTGCATTGGCAAAAAGGTGAATTCCCTGGTGAACATCACAGTTACAAGCCTTTACTGATGATAGAGGGTTAAGATCAAGAACCAGAATTGTCAGTTGGTGCTTTCCTTTGCCTTTTTCTTCAAACGTCTTGCTGGTAATGTTGTGGAAGCAGCTGCATCCCTTAGTCTCATGTTCCTGGAGAGCACGTTAAAGTTTAGTGATGAAGACTTTGGTAGTTGGATAGCATGAGATCTAAAAGCTAAATAAGTGAACAGTCCAAAATATTCTGATTCTGCTGTACTGCAGCAAAATTTTCCATATAATATGGATGTGACTTGCATGAGGCATTGTGTCAGGTGGTGTATAGTTTATATTTCTTTATTTCTTCAAGGTAGTATATTCATATGTTTTTTTGTTCTATTCTTCCAGTGGATGTCCCTCAAATTATGTTAGAAAATGTTTTAGTTCATCCACTCAAATTGGGGTAGGATTTTTGTGTTTGTTACTTGCAGGCAACAAACTCCCTTCTCTCTCTTTTGTATGATCAACAAAAAACATTTGAAAAGGCTGTTAATCAGTAATAATTCTGTTGCTGGGATGGCAGCTTTAGTATTGTTAGTGATTTCCTCAGTGTCAGTGAAGTTTAATCATTGTGTTAATTCAGCCAAATTTCAATTTGTCTTACAGCATTGATTTGGTGACACTGCTTCAAAAGCCAGTGACATCTACGCAAGAGACAGAAGGCAACTCATTTGATTCTCCCCAGCAGCAGACCTTTGGCCAAGCCTTAGTATTCACAAATTCTCAGCACAGCACCCAGATGGCATCAGGAACAGGCAGCTCCAGTGCTGTAAACTCTTATTCTCCTCAAAGTCTGGTAAAACTATCTTATGCTTTCTAAATATTATGTTTTCTAAATGTTGTTCATAAGTAAATATTTCAGGTTAAACAACTTTTCCAGTGCTGGTCATTTCATGAGATGTTTTGGTATTTGTTGAAGAAGCTGAAAATGAAGAATATAATTCTTTCCTTTCACCCCTCTTCCCCCTCAAAAAAAAAAAAAAAAAAATTACTTTTTCTCATTTTGCTGCTTAGTTATTTCTGGGTTTACATGAAGTAGTTATATTAATTTTTGATGAGAGAGCAGATGTGCTCTTTGCTTGCTGATGTAGGATAAAATAATTTGTTTATAGTTAAGAGTTCTAGGCCAGAAAACTGACATTCCAAGCACATATTCAACTGCTTCTTGTGGAAGCGTGCCTATTTCTGAATCAGTTTTGAGGCTTTGAGATGAGGTGTTTATTCTCTAAAAATTGGTCCACCTATTAGTGAATCTATGATATTTTAAGATGTATGGATTCAAGTCAGTTAGTATTATTGTGATGACAGTAGTGGAAGGTTTTACTGGTCATTTGTTAGTAATCAAGGTCTGAAAATATGTTTGTTGCTGCTTGATTGCAGCTGATAAGCTGGATAGACATTGACCCTATGATTATGTTCAATTAATTAAATACTTACTTCGTTGACCCTATCATTATTTTCACTCCTTCCCCTCTTCTTCCTTTTTCTTTTTGCAGTCAGCAGTTCTTTATTCTGGCTTTGGAGAGCTCAGATCCTCTAAACTGGCAAACTCTACTAGTTCCCAAATCTTGGACCAATTGAAATCGCCAGGATTGGGTCAGTTTACCTCTCAACAAACCAATAGCAGTTCTGCCACCTCTAGCACAGTTGCTGCGTCATCCTGGGATCTAAAACCACCTAGCAGTCAGTCCTCAGTCCTCAGTCAGTTTGGTAAGTGCTTTGACACAGCTTATTCTCTCTTTCTCTCTATGTTAGCCAGTAAGATTTCTTAATGCCAATGATAGTTTAAAATTCCTTTAATGAAAATCTAAGAAATTTAATCCTAGGAATACAATTCCTTAAAATGTTTTAAGGTGTGTTATGTTTATTTGCTGGTAATAGACATCATAAGTATATCATAGACTAAGTTTTTTTAAGCTTAAGCCTATCCATAAATGTCATTACATCTTTAAAGTTATTGAGCCTTCCAGGTAATGACATCTTTGATTTTTGAAGCGTGCTTGAATATTTACGTGGAACTTCATTGCTTACTGTTTTTCAACAAATGCTGGAAAATACTTATTTTTATTGTAGCTGTGCTGCTTTTAGCTGAGCATAAAGTTGTGTACTTGTATTTTGTTATTTTTTTCCCCAAATTTTCTCTTCTAATCATTACATGAATTTTGAATGAGTACTATGTAGTTTCTTCATAACGCACATCACGCCTCAGTGTTCTTTCCCATGTGTGCTGTGAATGATTCAAGTTACTTGTTTTGTATACTTTTAATTGTATGAATTTTTCATGTAATTGAGTAAAATTAGTAGCAACAGTGAGAATGGCAGAAACTTATTTTCTGTAGTATTGTTCCTAGCAGTATTCTCACCATGAAGAAGATAGCTCTTGTGTCTCTGATGTGTGTGTGTGCATGTTTATGTGTAGATAAGCAGACATTGGTAGCAATTACTATCTTTGACATGCAGAAATTATTTAAAAAAAAATTATGTACATTTTTATGCTTTCTAATGGATTCCACCCACTGAATTAAAACCCCTTCACACTGAAAATACCAGAGGTCTCTGTGGTGGTTGACCAGTGCTTTAGGTCACTTCTGGCTTTCAGCATCCAAAAACCGTGAAAGGGAAGACTGGAGAAAAAACCTGTTTATGTCCAGCATCTCTTTGACTCCCAGCTGTTATGAGATGGTAGAAGACTTTCAGGCTTTCTATTTTCTTCTTTGCAGGTGAAGGGAACCTAAATCATAATACCTCTAGATTGCAACAACTCTTTACCCCTTGCAAGTAATCACACTATATCAGCACAGTTAATTGCAGTGAAACTTGAAGTGTTTGATTAAAATAATCCATAACAGTTTTTGAGGACTTGTGTGTAAAAATATTGTGACTGTGTAGATAGGTTTGTTTTCATATTTTTGGAAAAAATTACATAATGCTTGGCCACAGTTGTTTATTTAAAGTAGAAGATGTATCAGCTGTGGTCCTTACTAGTGTTAGTGTGGTAATGATCCATGTGAAACCCCTGTGATGTCTGAAGAGACTTGCAAATGCTGTAGAACCATAAATATTAACTATCACCCAGATTCTTGCATAAGGAGTAGAACTGTGAAGAGCAGAGTTCCATGCTTTAATTTTGATATTTCTTTTTCCCAACACTGACCAGACTTTAAATCCCAGCCTGAGCCATCTCCAGTTCTGAGCCAGCTGACCCAGCGACAGCAACAACAAATGCAGGTGGTTCCTGTTCCTCCTCCTGGGCTGGAGTCATCCTCCTCCCAGGTAAAACTCCGAGAGCCATCACCAGTAGACACCTCTACAGCTGTTAGCAAAATATTACAGCTTCCCACTATCTCTATGGATAACCAGGCAGTGACTGTTCATCAAACCCAGCAGAAACAGATAAAACCACCAAAAAGGAGGATAACTCCAGCATCCAAGGTGGGTAATTGAGTGGTGGCTTGTCATTAGTAAATGTAAAAATCAAAAAAACGTGTGTCAGCAGTGGCATAGCCAGCAGGACCAGGGCAGTGACTGTCCCCCTGTACTGGGCTCTGGTGAGGCTGCAGCTCAAATTCTGTGTCCAGTTCTGAGTCTGTAACACAAGGAAGATGTTGAGGGGCTGGAGCATGTCCAGAGAAGGGAACAGAGCTGGGGAAGGTCTGAAGAGCAGCTGAGGGAGCTACGGAGGCTGAGCCTGGAGAAAGAGGCTCAGGGGAAACCTGATCACTCTCTAGAAATGAGGGTGTAGCCAGGTGGAGATTGGTCTCTTCTCCCAGGTAACAAGTGACAAGACAAGAGGAAACAACCTCAAGTTGCACTAGGGAAGGTTTAGATTGGATATTAGGAAAAATGTCATCACTGAGGGGGTTGTCAATCAATCACTGGAGCATGTTGCCCAGGTAAGTGATGGAGTTACCATCTCTGTAACTGTTTAAAAGATTGAAGATGTGGTGCTTAGAGACATCGTTTTGTTAGTGCTGGCTTTCATAGTTGGATTTGATCTTAATGTTCTTGTCCAGCCTGAATGATTCTGTGATGTGTTTTGGTGTATGTTTTATATAAATTCCTAGGGAGAAGGAGAGCAAAGACCTTGGTATATTTCTTACTTATGAAACAGTAAATACTAATCTGGATAGTTATTATGTCCAAAATGTTGTGGTGATACCTTTTGCAAGCATATACCTGGTTACTCTGTATTGAAAATGGCTGTTGTTGAGTGATTTTTAGATTGACTTAGTAGCAACAATATGAATATTGGGAGAGGGGGGAGAGATGTACACAGATGATACCTTGTTATTATGGAATAGTATGTTTACTCCTTCAGCTGCAGATTAGAGCTGAATCAATGGATTAATTTCAGGTTGCAAGTGCATGCAAAGGAATTATGGCTTTTTTTCTTCCTTTAAGATTCCTGCCTCTGCTGTGGAGATGCCTGGATCAGCAGACATGACAGGGTTAAATGTTCAGTTTGGAGCTCTTGAGTTTGGATCAGAGCCTACACTCCCAGAGTTTGGATCAACTTCAAGCAGTGAGAATACCAGCCAGGCGACCAACAATAGCTTATATTCAAAATCTGTGAAGTATGTGTGAGTTGCCCTCCTCCATTCTCAGGTGTTCTTGAAGGGGGTCAAGTTTGTGCCAAAAACATCAAGACAGGGTTACAATGTAATGAGAGGAGAAAATATGATGACTTGTTTTCTGTGGACTGTATCTTAAATGATAAATTTCTTCTCTAATGATAATCAAAATCTTCCTGGATGGGTGGATAGGAATCTGGAGATGACATGAATATAAATAATCTTCTAATAAGCTATCCTTCATAGAATTTCTTTCTCTTGTCAAATTTGATTTTCAGGTGTTTTGAGGGTTTGTTCCTCACTACCCATGTTTATTTCCATCTGATCCAGCGGAGCTGACCTTTGTACCATCTACATAGGTGTTAGTAGATTGGCGCCAGGTTACAGATCTGATGCTCCTATAGAATGAGAAAATAAGAAAGGAAGCTAGGCTTTCTGTGTGCAGAAGCTCTTACTGAAATGCTAAAACAGCCAGTGATAACTGCCAGTGTACCAGTAAACCATTTTTAATTCCTTACTCATTCAAAAATCAGCATCACTAAAAAGCTTCCTAAAGTTAATTCAGAAATATTAATAAAAATGAACTTTCGCATAAATTCTAGTACTGTACATGATATTTAAACTAATTGGAAAATAAAATATTCCTGCATGTTTTAAAGTATTTTTTACCTCTTTGCATAATTAATTCTGTAGCATTAGACTTCTATTGTAAAAAGAATCCTATTGTACTTATTCATCATATACCAGGCTCTGTCAATTCTGCTTGTTTAAAAAAGAAAGATGATAATTTATTTATCCTTGGAAAAGGTGGAAATAACATAACTGAAAAGTGCTTGTGTGTAAATGCTTGTCTTGGTTGGGCTGGAATGAGGAATGTGAATTGTGCTTAGTGCAGCAGATGTTTTGAAGCAGTGGTTAGTGAGGACCAAAGCAATGTTATAATTTTTTCTACATTCTTAGATTTTCTAATATAAAGAGTGTAGATTTTTCTGTGTGTTTAAGGTAGTTTTAGATAGCTATGTAGGAGCTGATATATTCATGAAGGTATTTGAAATACTTACCAAGATGATAAATAATTATTTTTTACAGTGATCCTTTGAATACCTCTTTGCCAATATCCAATACTGTACAGGACTCCACCTACACAACCTCTGCCATCAGCTCTTCCAGTCTGACCTGCTCATCCCAGAGCACTAGCCCAGTAACAACTTCCTCCTATGAGCAGTCTTCTGTGCATAGCAGGATAGCGTACCAAAGCTCCATGGCTCCATCTGAACCAACCCCTGTTGCAGTTACGGTGAGTTCATTACAGAAACAGGACCTTGAAAATGGCAATATTCTTACCTGTGTTAGGTTTGTATTCCCCTGATACATTAATGCTTTAACCAAGCCAAGTGGTATTTTTGATTCCCAAGCCCACCCTCTTACTTGTTTTTGCTTTTCCTAGTGGGTAGTCATTTTTGGTAATACTGTATTTGGGATATATGAGCCTCTGATTTTGTGGGTTTTGCATCTTAAATTGTCTCTTGACTTTTATTTTGTAACACTTAAAATTCTATTCGAGTTTCCTTCCCTGAAGCTAAGGAACTGTCTCTTGTAAATATTAGTTATGGTATTTTGCCATAACTTGGCAATTTCTATACAAAGGTATATGATTTACTAATTTTATATGACATCTAGCAAATGGATCCCAAACTTTTTCTGGCCCCTCTGGCATTACTTTACTGTTGTATTTAAACACCAGTGGGAATTAGTTTCATGTGTTGTTTTAATAAGGATAAGGAGAGGTCTAATACAGGAAAATAATCTCTTGGGAGATTCAGACACACCTGCTCTTTGTATATGGAATGTAGGTTTGTTTTAAAAGAACTGAGTTTATTAAATATTTTAGGAACTTGTGAGAGTTTGTAAGTTTATTTACTTCTGGCCTTTGTTATGTGTTGGCTCAGTCACACTTGTCTTCTGCACTAGCTCGTATGTACTGGTGAGGATCAAGCATAGACTATCCACTTCTGTTCTCCAGCGTTATCCAAAAAACAACTGGTGCTTCTCAAGTCTTATCTTTCAATGGAAAAAAATTGGCGTCTCTGTGTAACTTGGATAGTTAAAATTGTGAGTTACATTAGATCAAAAGCACAACCATTTCCTATATGTTAATGCAATTCCTTTTTTCATATTGGTGTGAACCTGAAGTTTATGTTCTATACAGTACATGGGAAGGTCTGCTGCTGATGGGTGTATTACGGGCAGTGTATGGGTTTCTCTATGTTCAGGACACCTTGCACTTGAGACAACTTTATGATGTAGTTTTTATAAAGGCAGTAAAAACTTTATTTTCTGCCTTCTCGTTCTATATATTCTAATATAGAATTTTGCATGAAGCATGTTCAATGTGTGATTCAGTCTGAACATTTAATATACATCTAAGATGATTTATTAATTAATTTCTTCTTTGTTTACAGAATGGGCACAGTGGTGTTAGGACACAGGCAACACTTGACAGTAAGTTTGTAAAGCTTGGTTGAGCACAGGACTTTCTGTTTGTTCCTTGCTACTTGCTGTGCACACAAGCATAGCAGTGACACTGGGTTTAAGGTTTTATATTGTTCTCCATGACTAATTTATGGCTGACCCATTTGACTTTATTTGTGCTTGCATAAAATGCTGCTTGCTTCTTGACTACAATTGAAATGTGAAGGCAGGCCTATTAAATCTACAAACCTCAACAGCCTTAGAATTAGCGAAGCTGCTTGGCTGCTTTTTTTTAAAAGGTTTTCCTTTTGAATTTACCTGCCAGAAATCATTTAAAATAAAAATGCAAAATTAAAAATAAATAAGAAATGTTTTAGCAGTTCTTCCAGTTCTGGTTTGGGAAGCTGCAAATAGCATTTAGCTGTAGTGAAACAAAGTCACATTATGTAAGTGCACCTCTCACTAGGTGTAGTTTTTTCTCTGCCCTGTTAGAAGCCTGTGGGGAATAAAGGTGAGAGACATGTTCCCTCTTCTGGTATTTACTCTGGTTCAGGTGTTAGTTTCTTCATCTTGGCCTGTTTCTAATTTAGCATGGACCTGTAGCAGGCCTCCAGCTCTTTACTTGGACTTAAAATAATTAAAGTACAATATTCACTCTGCTGATCTTTGTGCTATTCTGTGGAAGTTTTCAAGGACAGTAGTGTAAATTATTATGTTTTGGAATTCCAACACCTCAGATTTAGGTCTCACCTCCTCTTAAGCATCTCTTCAGGTAGGCCTTTAGTGGGGATAGTGTTTTGTTAGTGCCAGGTTGAATTTAAAGGTACAGGAGTGTGTACTATCCAGGAGTTCTTATGTAAAAGATTGACATACACAAAGACAGCTTTTCAACATGAAAACTTTTGTAGTGTCACGTGCAGAGTTAATAAACAATTTATGAAATTCACTACAGAACTTGTCCTTTCTTCTACAGGAAACAAAGATCGAGAATTCCTAATACTTTTGTATTCTTGTAATGGCTTTACTAGCCTCTTTTTCTATGACAGCTCTCCTTTGAAAGCATGTCGGTTTTCTTCTTCCACTGAGTCTATTTTATGCACCCAAATGATTTTGAATTTTTCTTAGCTTTTATAAGTACTTTTTCCCTTCTGTATATGCTATAATATTCTTAGTCATTCATCTCTCTTCTTTGCTGTTCTTTAATATCCAGATCTTGAGCTTCCTAAATCCTTAATTCAAAGGACGACTGATGTGTTTTACTTCTGACCATTCTACTTGTCTCCTGGTTTTCTTTGTCTTGCACATTGCATTCAGGCATCTTGTAGGGGATCTTAAGATGGTTATTCTGTCGCTTGTGTTGAGGACATCTCAAGATGTGAACCCTGTGCTTAGTATTTTGAGAGTTTTAAATGTTATTTACTCCTTTTTTATATGAGTTTTACCAGGAGTTACTAGGTGATATAGTTGCTGCCTTCATAACCATGTTGGTCACTTGGATTTCCTTCTCTAAGAGGCCATACTTATTACCAAGGCCAGGACCTCTTGATTCCTATTTGCATTGCAACCCAACAACCTGACTTTGGCCATTTAGCTAGGAAATCAAATTAAAAAAATGAATAAACTCTAATGTATAACTTCCAAGTGTTTATTTGATTTTTGTTTGGTGATGAGTTTAAAAGTGTGTTCACATGAGTTATAAGTTAGTGATGATGCACTGGTTAGTGGTCCCTGGTGTGGTGTGGGAACATGGCCCAGCAGAAGGGCTCAACTCTTTTTCTGAGTTTTATTGGTGAGTGAGTCTATTTCTTTCTTATTTTTGTAGGAGAAGAAATAAGTAAAACAGCTGGGAATCATGTTGGGAAGTAGAATTTCTAAGAATCTTATTACAGTATAGTGATCCTGTAAACAAGTTTTAATCTGTGTAGCCTAAACAGTGTAGGATGAAACCTAACATTTTTTATTATCTAAGTGGGTCAATATTTGACAACTCCCTAGCCAGAAAAAATGCTTAATGCTTAGTGCTAATTCTGGCCTTTCATTGGAGGTTCTTTGATTGCAGTACACTTTTGACTGAATATACCAAAGTCATAAGTTGTTATCTACCACTGTACTCCAGCAATCTCAGTTTTGGTCCCCAGAGGTGCTGTGTAGGTCAGCATGAAGAAACAGCTGTAGGTGAAATTAGATTTGTACAGTAAAAATTGAAAAGGCAGAAATTACTTGTGTTTGCTGAACCAAAAGCAAGGAATTTTAAAATGACTTATGAGCATAACTTAGTAATCCAGATAGTGGCAGGTGAAGTGCAGTGTAGCAGTGATAATTGTAAATCTATTATTAGTAGAGAGTGAAAAGGGAAAGAAATGGTAGTTGAATTGTGTTTGAATTTTTCTTCAAAGCCAAATTGATTGATATGGTTACCAGTTCTAATGGTCAATTTTTTGCAGACCAAGGGGAGAATGTTACTGTGTTCCTGCCGTCTGGGTGGGGATGTCAGGAATACTGGAATTTTAATTTGAATGCCTCTTTTTAACTTGTTGCAGCTACTTCATCAGTTGCAGCACCTAAGACAGAGCCTTCTCCCTCACTGCCTTCAGCTGGTTCTCTGCCCAGTGTGGTGTCCACCACAGCCTCGCTTCTGCCTTCAGTATCGCAGCATGTGGCAGCATTGCCCAGCTTGCCTCAGTCCAGTGATCTGGCCAGCAGCTCACTCTCCCAGCTGAGCAGGTACAGTAAAGTTGTGATAATCTGAGGGGGTCAGTTTTGGGGATAGGACAGGTGTAAGGGTGGTTCTATATGGGGTTGTCAGGTACATGGGGTCCCTTTTCTGATGTGAACCAGAATTAGAGAGATTCAGAAAACAACAAAGTGTTTCTGGTTGCAAAGTGTGAGCTCTGGGCTGCCTCCTAATGACAGAGCAGCTGCTGCCCTCAAGCTTTCATGATACATATACAACTTTGTGTTTCAAGAGGTTTGCTACAGTGATACTAGCTAAATCTGCTAAATTGATCCTTCAGTTTATTTTTCCTGCTTTTTGCCTGTTGTTTTTGTTCAATGTCTTATGTTTGAAATCATTCTTTAGCAATTTACTATGTGGCAAATTCAAATTGTGTAGTCTCATTTATATTTGTATTTCTTAAAATTAAAACCTTGAAATAATTTCACAGGGAAACTGTATGTGTTTTCTTTTTCTAAGTTATTTCCCTAAGATACTTCAAAATATCGGATTGATGTTTCTGGAAATGCATCTAGCACAATTTAGCTCATTTTCACTGTCTCTCTGTTTTTCTGAATGCCTGTTACATCCTCAGGCAGGTAGATGCCTTAGGATTTTAGCTTTTATATTTTTCATGTATTTGTAATCCTGCAATTCTTTAGTCTGTAACTCTAAACTCCATATTGAGTGTTAGGTACTGTCTTCACATTTTGGTTAGACAAAACAATTCTTCTCTAGGCCTGGGACTCAAGTCTCATGCCCTGCAAAGTATAAACAAAAGTGAATTGTTGGGGAACAAACTTGGAGTAAATGACTTCATGACCTGAAGCTGTAATTGAAAGATTAACCTGTGATATGCAAATGAACCAATCTTATTATGAAAACTCATGACTGGTCATCCATGTTTGGTTGTAGCCCTTGGGGTGGCTTTATCTGCTCTTAATGTACCTGAAGGCCCTTCAATAAATATAACCACGTTTTATTCTCTTAATTTTGTCTGGCCTCTGTTTTTAAGTAAGCCTGAAAAAGGCATCAAGGTGACATCCTGAAGCTATATTGATTGAGTTATATTTTTGATACTCACCTTTGTACTGTATTTGTTAATACAATAAACTGATTTAGGATATCAGGAGGTTTTCTCCTGTTTCACAGCTAGGACATAGTTTGTTTTCTTTTAATGCTGTGGGGTTTTTTATTTAATAAAATAATATAGTATGTCAAACAAGAACTATTCCTTTTACATTGGTCACATTTCCCCACATTGATTTGTTCAAAAACTGTATAAATGGATGAAAATTTCAGCTGGGGGGCTGTGCTGTTGGACAGATAGAAAGTTTCAGCCATCGTTAAGATGCCTGAATTCCAAGTGTGTCTGACTTGGTAGAGCTGATGGCTGTGGTCTCTGTCTCTACTGTAGGTCAAATGGTGAATAAAAGCTTATCAAAAGAGCTGGGAAGAGTGAGTGAGGGAGTGGTATAAAACTCTAATGTTGGACTGAGCTTTGTTTTCTCTTACTGCCTAAAGTGATGATGTTGTAATTCTTGCAGAAGAGGGGTAGTTTTGGAAGTTAATCTGTGAAACTGTGGAAGTTCATTCTGGGCCCATGCCTTGAAGAGCTTCCAGAAGTGTTTGCCCTTAAGTTGGTTCATGTTATGTAGCTGTCAGCTTTGGTATGAAAACTGCTGTGTTTTCTTGTGGCTATTTCCAGAGAGAGCACTAAACTAATTTTTTGTTGTTGAGATCTCTTCTGCTTCTTATTTAATTAGGAGGGGTTATTTTGAGCACCAAACTATATGTGTGTTTTATATCTTCATTTTGGTTACCTTTGTTCAATATTGGTTCAGTTTATTGTGCACTGTATACAGTAGATTACATTTTTTACCTCAAATACAAGGTATAACTTGTCAGTTTAAATTTTGAAGTGCCAGTTTCAGTCCCTTTTCAGGGAGACATTTGAAGATCTCTGGATGAATTATAGGGCAAATACCCTGTAGTTCTAATTGGTTAAATGAGTGTTATGCAGCTCAAAATGTGAGAAAAACCACAGTGAGTCAAACCAAAGCACTGCCTCGCTTAAAACCTGTCCCCCATGGTAAGCAGCAGCAGAGAAAGAATGAGAAACAGGGCTTAGGCTTGTGTGAACTTGTTTTGATTTTAGACTTTGTGTCATGGAATCATCACTATTTGATTCCTGGAGCAACTGTAATTTTTCTAAAGATACATTAAATTGAAAAGTACAAATGAATGGTGTTTTAGATATTTCTTGTTAGTAGTAATGACTCTGTACTTTTTTTTTTTCACAAGGTAGTAGAATACTAATTAAAGCAAAAAATGCCTGTAGAGGTCTCTATATTCATACAAACACATATACATGCCTGTGTGTGTATGTGTATGTAGACACAAACTCTAATATGTAATTTTTTCTTTAACTGCTCTGTTACTCTGGGTGTGCACATACACTTAAAATTTTATTCTTTAACTGATGTCCTACTGTGTATCTGTATTTGTTAGACAGGGAATATTATTTTTAATTCTTTATAATTTCCTTCCAGCTCTCTTTCCAATCATCAGAGCAGCCTTTCTCCTGCCTCAGTGTTGTCTTCAAGCACATCACATGTGGTAAGTCCTGTTATTATTAAAACGTGCTTGGGTAATAGCTTCTCTCATAATTAGGACTGTCTCTTAACGTTCAATGAGTCTCAGGATCCCAAGAACTGAAACAAGAGCCTTACCTCAGAGAAGAAGGACTCTCAGCCCTCTAGTGGGGGTAAAGTGATTACCACTTGTGATTTGTACCAGATCAGGTATAGCTCTGATAGAGACTTACCAGTCACACAGCTGTGAGTGAAATTGTCATGCCAACTAGGGAGGACAAAATAAAATTTTAAAAAATTTATTAAAAAAACCCCCACAAACCAAAGCCAAACTTCGAAGTGGCAATCTGAAATGTCTCCAAAATATGGACTGTTAGCGGTCTGCACTGGAGAGGTTAGCTGACAACATGCAGGTGATGGAATGATATATGTTACATTTGAGTTACTGTATTATAATTTTGTGATGGTATAGCAATTTGAGTTTAGCTCTCATCTAATAATTTTCTTTAAATCACAAAAACATCAGAAGTGTGCAACTTAGTTGCTTGCTTGGTACATAGATAATGCATATCTTTTGCATGTGCTGCTGTTAATTTGAAAGTTTTTGTTGTTTTTGTTGTTTTTTTGGTTTTTTTTATTGTTCCGTTTTTCCCAACATCTTCACTGTGGTTTATTTGCTCTATGATGCTCATTCTTTTTGTCTCCTTTTCTAGCACACTAGTATTGAGAACACAACTTCGCTCCAGCCCTCAACAACCTTTTCAACTGCTTCAACCTCAGCCACTAGCACCACCTCCTCGGTTGTCAGCATGGCAAGCAGTATGAACACTACAAACAGCCTTGGCCTGAGTGTTACCAGTGTGTCTATACCAGCTGCTACCACACGGGCAGCTCCCTTAGTGTCTTCAGGTTGGCAATATTGACAGATGACGTGGATAGACAGAGGATTTCAGTCAGCAGCAGGGCTGTCAGTTGAGCATCTCACCCGCCATAACAACGCTAAGAAGTCCACACTCTTCACTGGCATTCCCAGCATGCTGTATTTGCTGGCTTATGAAATAAAGTTGCCTGGTTTTATGTACTTGCAAAATTTGTTAGGGTGTTATGTGGCATTTAATAGCACATTCTGTCCCCAAAAAGCTTTATAAATACTCAGCAGAGTACTTCTGACTTGGGAAGTTTTGGGCTAGAAAACTCACCCAGTTTGTATTCCAAGCTGTGATCAGCTCCTGACTATGAGTATACGTAAGCTTTAGTTTCAGGCTTTTCTGTGACTTGAATTCATTTGGCAGTATCAGAATATACTGCAGTGTCCTCAATATCATATGTCACATCCCTACTGCCACTTCTACAGAAAGGAAAGAAATTGCACAGCAAATAGCACTTCAGAAGGAGGGTCCATGGAGAATGAGGGCTGGGAGGCTTCTTGCATTGAAGTGGAAGCAATGCTAAATTCTCTTTCTTCTCTGATGATCCTGAACTGCTAAAAGCAAATCTTATAGAGAGAAGTGAGCGATGTATTACTGAGGGTCAGGCTTAGTTACAGAAACATTTCTCATTTCTATAGCTTGTAAATGAAATGCCTTGTAACTGGCCAAAATGCCTTATTCTTTTACTGTTCTGCTTCCTAGCACTGCTTCATGAAGGCAGCTGAGACCATTTCAGTCTTCTCTTTGCTGTTCCTAACTGTAGTAAGTCACCCACAGAAAGCATGCTAGAACATTTAGTGCTTTCCAGTCTGTTGCTGGTGATAAAGGGAATCTGTTGACAGAGAAGGAAGTAAAAGGAGAGAATTTGCTCTCCCAGATTGAGAACGATTTCTAAATTTGCCTTCAGGAAAGGACAGAGCAAAAGAGTTTCTGTAATTCTTGTAATCCTCTTCGATAAAGTAAATGACAAAATCAGGCTATTCTCTGACAGGACTGTTGTCAGGCTGAAGTAGCCTGTGCTTTCCCTCCCTTGAGGTATGGTTAAGCTCTTCAGGCTATTTTGAGCATACTCATCAAACAGCGCAGAATCTCCTCTTTATAATCTAAGATGTTGCAGCTGCCACAACTTGTGAGCTATCTTGTCTCAATGCTGAAGCCTTTTCTTTTCTAAAGGCTTGTTAAAGTGTCTGTATTTTGATTCTACAGGCAAAGCTCCCCCAAACCTGCCCCAAGGTGTACCACCCTTGTTGCATAACCAGTATATTGTGGGACCTGGAGGACTTCTGCCTGCCTACCCAGTAAGCAGTTTCATTGTTTCTGTCTTTGATTTCTTAGCCCTTGGCACAAGTGGGCCCTCCAGACCTGCTACTGTCTATGCCAAGGTTTTTCTGGTGGCACATGTTACACCTGGAATTCTTGTTCCACATGCTAAAGAACATCTGAAATATGTTCAGTAGAGGCTTACTGTTGATTGTACTGCAGGGCTTTTGGTACAGACCTGATCTGGCTGCTGTTGAAGTTAAACATGAGTGTGGCTGTGGTGTTCAGTATTAACAGGTTTTAGGCTCTTTGAATAAATTTAGGTTCCTTTAGGTTTGTGTTACTGGAATGGATTTGCCACAGTAGTGACTGAAATGTGCCATGTGTCCTGTCCATCATGGTTTGAAAGACTACACATAGCTTTTTTGATATCTGACCAGCATCAATGTATTTTTGGTTATCTGTTTAATGAATCCGAACCTTTATATCAGTAACTTTTCTATAACAAACTGAATGTGAGGAGACACCCAGGAGGTTGTGTTGTGGTCAAGTCATCAACTCTTTAATCTTAATGCTCTTTGAAGCAATGATTACAGCAAAGAGGGCTGTTGTTCTTACTCCCAAATCTGAATGCCTGGTAGTTTTTTCATAAGTTCAGGAATGATGTGTCTGTGAGAACTGTATTGAAGATGGGACAGCCAAACTCTCCTCAGAGGACATTGTCACCAGGAAACAACATCAGAGTGACAAGCCTTTTTAACTTCAGTTCTACTCTCCTTGAAATGCTACAGTTCCCCATGATAGCACTATTGAACATACAGCTGTAGACCTTTACCAAAGACTGGGCTTAAGGCAAACTCAGTTCAAATCCTCAAATTGATCAGCATCAGAAAAAAAGTGTTACAATGATGTTGTATTTTTATCTGTCTTTAAGCAGATTTATGGTTATGATGATCTCCAGATGCTTCAATCCAGACTGCCAATGGTAAGTAAATGACTTACTTAATTTTAAACAAGTTGTCTTCACTGTTGATCATTTGTGCCACATAAATTGGTTCATTTAATGCTATTAAGAGCTTTTTCTTATGTTCTGTATTCTTTCTTTTAAAATTTACACAAGGATTGTGTAAATTGATACAGAACAGCTGTATCAATTCATGCATTTGTCCAGCTGCAAAATCTCAGAATAGACACAAGTGTGCTCTGTGTTCCTGAGTGGAGAAATGTCCAATTTTTGCAGCAACATTAGCATATTTCATCTAATCTAATTGAAGGCCTAAGTGTTTTCTTTTACCAAGAGGTAAGGTTGAACAGCAAGTACACATGTTTGTAGCCAGTTGGTGTATCTGGCAGGTTTGGAGGTGCTCATAGGTATAGATCTTTGCATATGCATCATGGCAACAAATGCAGGTGAGTTGCAGGAGGGAGAGTGTACTAAGTTATTTCCTTATCTGGGTCCAGAACGCATATGGCATATGAGACAAGCTGAGCTCCCAGATGGATTCAAAAATGGCCTCAATCTAGATTGCAAAAGAATTTTCCTATCTGAAATGTAGGGTAAGGAACTTGGAGAAAAGGTTTGGTAGTAGGTAGCTGAAAACAGTAACTTACTAGAGTGATGCAGTGTATCTGTAGAGGCAGAAATGGAGCAGTGAGCAGTGATCTGAGAAGACTGGATGAATGCCATAATATAAGGCTGAAATAAGTACCAGATATTCTATGTAGAGCTTGGAGCAGCCAGAGTCAGATAGTTTAAAGGTGAGTACAGGGATGACTCAGACAAAGCCCTGACAGACTGCAGACCCTGAATTAAAAGAAAAAAAAAAAAAAAAATGTTGAGCACAAGAATAAAGACTTCTACCAGAGAAAGTCATAATACTTGAAGAACTGTCAACTGAAATGCATTGAGTTATTTTTGTGGTAACAAGGTGCGAAATATTTGAAGTTGCGGGGCCAGGAGACACATAACATAAATGTAATGTGTTAACACTGGCTAGATACCTGGTGGCCACCAGCTGCTCTATCACTCCTCTCCTTATCTGGTCAAGGGAAAAATACATCCTGAAAGGCATATGGGGTGAGATAAGTACAAGGAGAAATTACTCACTGATTACGGTCACAGGCAAGAGAGACTTGACTTTGGGAAATTAGTTTAACTCATTAGCAATCAAATCAGGGCAACTAGCAAGTAGATAATGAAATAAAACCAAATCTACAGGCCACCTTCCCTTAACCTCTCATGTTTTGCTGGACTCAGTTTCACTCATGATTGTCTCTACCATCATCTCCCAGGTGACATAGGAGGATGGAGAGTGGCGCTGTCTTCTGTGCCATCACACTTCTGCTCCTTCCTCCTCACATTCTTCCCTGCTCCCATTTCGGTTACACAGTCCACCAAAATTTCAACATGAATCCTAAAACGTTTTATTTTGGAACACATGATCTAATTGTTAGCACCTCTGCCATGGGAAGGAAAACCTTCTTCCAGACTGCACTGCACAAAGCCCCATCCAGTCTGGCCTTAAACACTTCTGGGGATGCAGAAATCTGGCTAGCTCTAGTGTTTGTTCCAGTACCTCACAATCCTCATAGTAAAGAATTTCTTCCTAATGTCTGATACAAACCTACCCTCTTTTGGTTGAAAAACATACCCTGTAGTCCATTGTCTGTCATTACAGATGCTCCTCATAATTCAGTCTCCTTCTTCTTAGTAAACATCTCTTGAAATACTGAAAGGCTGCAGTAAAGTCTTCCTGGAGCCTTCTATTCTCCAGGCTGAAGAACACCAACTCTTTTCATAGCAGAAGTGCTCTGATACTCTGATTGTGTCTGTAACCCTTTTGTGGTGAAACATTTTCCAAAAGGTTCATGACATCCATATCATGAGGAGGTCAGAGACGATAATCAGAAAGGGAGGTAGAAATCATACAGGAAACAAGGGAACAAGACATAATGATGATGATCATCGCAAATTCCTAGTCATGTTTACCAAATCAGATTCATGCAAGATCCTCCTTCAGTAGGTGCCAGTGAGACAAGTGAGCAGGACATACACACAGCCCTGATTAGACCAAAGCTTGGAGTAGTTAGTTGGTGTTTAGTAGAGGTGTCTTTCCCCTGGTCCAAATCCTGTTTCTAGTACTGGTGAGAAAAGAGGCAATGGCAAGTGTTTTCTCACAGATCTTTATTTTCAAAAACATAAAAGTACCAAATCCATAGAAAAATAAACCAGTGACCATCTGGGTAAATAAATAAATAAATAAATCTATAAATAGGAAGAACAAGTCCTTTTTCCAAGTGAGTGGGAGAGGGTGTATCAGTGGAGGCGCAGTGGTTGAGGTCTGTGAGTGGCATGCAGTTTTTGCAGGCGTGTGTGTTGTGCCAGGTGTTTGTAGGCGTGTTGTTGGGGGCGTAG
>CM031878.1:7093470-7114440 GCA_018697195.1 Certhia americana | reverse complement strand
CGGCCGTGGTTTGCAGTGTGTGCTGGTGGCAGTGGTGGTGTCAGGGCTATGGTTTGTTGGGGTGTATCTGCTTCGGATGTTGCTGTTAATTGTTTTTTTGTATTTGGATATGGTGTTGTTGTTTTCTTTTTTCTCGGTTTTGTGCACCTGAAACACTAAATTTTTGTTGCACATTTATTCATTTTTGTGCCTGTTGTTAGTTATTTTTGGTCTTCCTTGTTCTATTGAGGCATGTTTCTTTCGTTAGGTCTCTGTCAGAATTTCCATTCTTGCCTTTGTCTGGACACTCTCATTTTGTTATCTCTTGGTATCTTGGACTTTCCTCTTTTTCTTAAGCTTTTGTGTTGTGGTGGATAATGGAAGTAATAGAGGTTTTTGTTTTGTAGAGTGCTGTAATCCTTTTCACTGATCCTGTCTAAGGAGTAGCATTTTGAGGATTTTCAAAATTTTGTTTCTTGATTGTGAATTTTTCTTGTGGGGATTTGCCCATAAATTCCTTGTATAGTAATAAGGAAGTAGTGGTACTGTTAAGTTCCTAATAAGTTTTTGATGAGGTGCTGAGCTCATTGAATTGTCTTAGCTTATAATGCATTTGAGTCAATAATTGTATTCTGTAAAATTAGTGTTGCACACCCTATCTGCAGGGATTTCCTGTGCACACCTTCTAGTAGTGTGCATGGAAATACCTCCCATGAGTGGGAACATACTCTCAATTATTCCTTCAGGCTGAACTTAAATCATTGGGTTAATTGCTTTGCTCTGTAGTTCTTTATTAAGGTAGCTTTTAACGTGTTGGCGTAATAGAGCACTGTGCAAGTAATTACAACTATCTATCACATGTCATAGATTTATCTGATCAAAATTCTTTGATCATTTTCATTGTGAATTTTAATAATTTGTTTTTCTCATATTAATATATTTTCTATATAAATGTATAAAGAAATATGTCTATTATCCTGCAAGGCAAAATCTTCGACTCAATTACACCTATACAGTTCTTTAGAAATGAACCATTTGCCATGTCTGGAACTAGGATTGGATTATGCTGCACCCAGACTTGTATAACTAGGAGTTGAGCAAGCAAGGAGGTTCTTTCTGAACCTCAATGGGCATCCTTCCCTGATAAATGTTGTCCAAAGCTTCCATTCTGCCTGGGACATTTCTGAAGTCTTTTTGTAATTCTTTGTTAGGCTTTTTTTGTTTTCTACCTACTGAATGCTTGTTTCCTTTTTATTCATATGAATAAATTCCTTCTTTTTAGCCTTTGAAAGTGTTGTAAAATGGTTTATTTCTCAGGAGCTTCAGGAATCTTTAAGTAATTAAGTTGAGGTGGTGGCTCTGGGTCTAAGACCCTGAGCACTTAACGTTTGCTGATGAATCTTCTGCAGTCTCTTGCTTCCCTTTTGTAGTTTGACTTTCATTGTTGTGGGGTTTAAGAAGTCTCCTATGAACTGTTGCTTTTGAACAATAAAGGATTTTTTAAAATCAATATTGGCTATTTTTCCCTGGGTATCCCTAGTGCAGAGTGACACTGAGAGGAGGTGTTATCAGAGGAGCCTGCTAATGGCCTTGTCCAGTGATGCTTTTAGATAAGTCTCCCGGAACAGATATCACTCAACCTCTCTAATCCCTATTCTGGTGTTGTATCACCAGAATACAAAAAATAATGCAAATGCATTTATTCTTTCATGCTTGAATTTCCTGCAGTCCAGGTTGTGTCATTACCACTGTTCCCATTTTTGACTGAGAGTGGTTTAGTTCCTTCAGCTGCCTCAGAAAAGACAGAACCAAGGAGGTCATCATTCCTGACATCACCGGGTACTTTGGGTTTGGAGCATCAGGAGGACAGTGGTGGACATCTTGAGGGGTCCTGCTGTGTACCTGAATATGTAAGACAGCTGGTGGAAAAGCTCACCATGCCACTCCTCATCATTTACCAGCAGCCCTGGCTAACCAAGGAAGTCCCAGGCATCTGGAGGGTTGTCGGTGTAATGCCTATCTGCAGAAAGGGTCAGAAATAGAACCTGGGGAGCTACAGGTCTGTCAGCCTGACCTTGGTGCTGGGGAAGCTCATGGAGATCTTGAGTGCCCATCACATGGCACATACAGGAGATCCAGGGGATCAGGCCCAGCCAGCATGGGTGTGAAAGGCATAACTGCCTGACACAATCTCCTATAACTTGTTGACCCTCTTAGTGGATCAGGGAAATTTGGGATATTGACTTTCTGGACTTAGAGAAAATTCTTTGACTCTGTATCCCATAGAATTCCCATAGCAGCTGGAGACTCCAGCTGCTTGTGGCTTGGGTGCTCTGTTCTGTGAGGTAAAAACTATCTGATGTCCCTTCCCAAAGAGTGCTGGTGAATGGAATTACATCCAGCTGAAGCTAGTCTCTAGTGGTGTTCCCCAGGGCTCTGTACTGGGACCAGCCCTGTTATTTTATTGATGATCTGAATGAGGGAATCAAGAGCTCCTTTAGTCAGTTTGAGAACAACACCCAGCTAGGAGGGAGTGCTGATCTGCTGGAGGGCAGGAGGGCTCTGCAGAGGGATCTGCACAGGCTGGATCCATGGGCTGAGGCCAGTTGTGTGAGGTTCAACAGGGCCAAGTGCTGGGTCCTGCCCTTGGATCTCAAGAAGCCCCTGCAGCTCCAGCTGGGTCAGAGTGGCTGGAAAGCTGCTGAGTGGGAAAGGACCTGGAGGTGCTGGTTTTCAGTGTCTGGACATGAGCTGGGGTGTGCCCAGGTGGCCAAGAAGGCCACTGGCACTGGGCTTGTGTCAGCAATGGTGTGGCCAGCAGGAGCAGGGCAGTGGCCATCCCCCTGTGCTGGGGGCACTGGTGAGGCCACAGCTGGAATTGTGTGTTCAGCTTTGTTTCCTCACTGCAAGAAGGACACTGAGGGGGCTGGAGCGTGCTCAGAGAAGGAAATAAAGCCGGGGTAGGGTCTGTAGAGTGAGTCATGAGGAGCAGCTGAAGGAACTGGAGTTTAGTGTGGGGAAGCAGAGGCTTGGGGGAACCTTATTGCTCTCTACAGCTAAAAGAAGGTTATAATCACGTGGGGATTAGCCTTTACTCCCAACAACTAGTAATAGGAAAGGAAAATGGCCTCAAGTTGTGCCAGGGAGGTTCAGGTTGTATATTAGGGAAAATTTCTTTGCTGAGTGAGTGGTCAAGCGTTGGAACACGCTCGCTAGGGAAGTGGTGGAGTCACTATCCCTGGAAGTGTTCAAAAATTGAGGTGTGGCACTTCATGGTTTAGTGGTATCTGGTCAGAGGCTGGGCTTGATGATCTTGGAGGTCTTGTCCAGCCTTAATGATTCTTTGATTCTGTATTTGGTCCTGTTGTTTTCTCACTCAGCTAAATGGGAAGTGATCATTTGTATTTGCATGGAGCATTGTCCTTGCAGTGGTGGAGATTGGTTGAGCCCAGGAAACAAACTCCTTGTCCTGGCAGGAGGAGGCCAGAGCTGCTGACCTGGGGAGATACTTTTGGGTGGTAATTGGAGGGTAAAGGAGCAGCTGGTGTTGGTGATGTGTGGGCAGTTTCCTTCATGGGGAATGCTGTACTGGTTGGGTTGGACCATGTTGGGTGGTGGTGTTTGGGTGATGGATCTCTTTGCTTGCTTCACATGTTGGGGTGAAGGACAAGGATAATGTGCCCTGTGTACTGCAGCAGGTCCCCATGGCCACTGGGGTGTAAGCACAGGCAGGGGCATCCTGGACCAGTTGTGATGGCTGTAGCAGAGCAGAGAGCAGTTCCGGACATCTACTGTGGGTTTTGTGTCTTTTTTGGTGTTTGTTGGGTGGAGTTGGTAGCACTCAGCTTCTGTTCCTTGTTCAAATCACTGCATACCTTAATGGGTCCCCTCTTTTGTTCTTTCAGATACACCTTGTCTACACCACTCTGTTTCTTCCAAAGCAGTGCTGTGGCATTGCAGAATGGTTGTTTGTGGTGGGATGATTGTTTGGAGGTGGCTTTCATGTCTTGGCAGTACTGGAGCGTCTTGGAAAGGAGAGTGTGGTGGTGGAAGAGGAGAAAGCCTGTAGGGCAGGCATCATGCCAGCTGGGGCAAATGGGTGCTCCAACAGTCTGGCAGCTGTAAAGCATGCGTGGGGGCTGCAGGACCACCATTCCCAGAGAATGGTCTGCTGTCCATAGCCCTCAACCCAGGCAGGAGGCATTGGCAAGATGGGCTGCAGGAGGGAGACTCATCCCGAGGGGACTGTGTCCTTGCCTGTCAGGTATAAGCTTGAAGCACAATGACCACAGCCTTCCTTTTTTGTTATTTTTTGTTTTTATAAAAAGTCTTTATTTATTTATAAATAAATAAATAAATAGATGGTCAAATAAATACATAAACAAGTAAGTAAACAGAGTTCTGTGATAAATAGTGATTGACATAAAAGTTCCACAGTAGTTCCCCAGTGTCCATGATCCCCTTCTGTTTTATCAGGTGAGATTGCAATCTAGATGAACATGAAAATCCATGTAATAGGTACTATCCTATAGGTAATAGGTACTATCCGTATCCCCAATGCCATGCAGCTGTCCATGAGTGTGTAGCACAGAAATGTCCTCTTCCTTCCTCTCCAGTGGTTGTGGTTTGGGTGTGTGGGCTGTGCCACACACATATCCCCAGTGTCACCACAGTCATACCCCTTTCCCCATCAGCTCATGATTCTGGTCGGAAGAGGTCTGACTGGTACTGAGTGATTCCAGCCTGGGCTTCTGCTGTCACCACTCAACCCGTCGCCCCTGGTGCTGGCTGAGGATGGATGTTTGACGTCTGTGGGTTTAGTGGGGTCCAGAGCAGCTTGGTGCTTCATTCGCCGTATGAGTCTGTCCACGTGTTGGAAGCAGACAAGAGCTTCGAGGCGGACGTGTTCCCAGGCACAGGAGCTGTGGTTGTGGGCGTGGAGGAAGAGGTGGATGTCCCTGAAGTACTTGTTGATGGTGATGAGGGTGTTGCGAGGTCCTTTGAAGAGCATGGTGTTGTCGGAGAGGCATGTCTCGAGGTGGTGGATTTGGTGCTGGAGTTTGTTGAGGAGGTGGCTGCGAGCCTGGGTGTTCCAGTGCGGGCTGCTGGTGCTGAGGGTGTGGAAGAGGTGCTGGAGGATGCGCAGGGCGATGATGGCAGCCTGGTGTGGGTGGAGGTTGTTGCGGAGGAGGAGGGTGTCGGGGAAGAAGGGCGGCTTTTGGAGATTGCAGGGCTCAGTTGTGCTTGGAGCCATGCGCTGGAGAAGCTGGAGTGCATCGCCAGGATCGTGGATCCGCAGGTGGTGGCACGGGTGGCTGGTGGTGAGAGCCACGATGAGGAGCAGCAGTGCCAGGGTGCTGTGCCACAGGCAGGGCTGTGCACATCCAGGTACAGCCATGGTGGAGCTCTGGGTGCTGGGCAGGAGCCCGGAGATGCTCGGCAGTGGTGGTTGCTTTGCTTGGAGTGCTGCAGGGTTTGCAGTTTTATGTGCCAATGCCCAGGCTTTTCTTTCATCACCATCTTTTAGAGAATTTCCCGTTTCTGTTTTCACTTTTGGTTTTTCGTTTGCCTTCTTCTGAGGGCTTTGGTGCGTGTCGCTGACCGGGAGGGGGCGCTGCCATGAGAACGGGAGCTGATACTTTCCCAGGGATGCTGCCAGGGGAAAGCCTGGATGCTGTGCTGGTGCAGGAGATCCAAGAGCAGCAGGAGTTTTCCAGCTGACCGGGTTGCGGATGTGTTTCAGAACTGTCTTTTCATCTGTTTTGTGTGTTACCTTTTTCTGTGGTTTTTTTTTTTTTTTTAAATTACCCACTGGCATCTATTTTTTTATTAGTTCATGCTCTAATATAATTTGTACATAATCTTCATTTTGTGTGTTAATTAGCGGGTTTTTTATATTTCTTATTGACAGGTATTGTTAGTCTCTCAGTATTTTAAAATTCTATTTATATATATATACATTTTTTTTTTCTGTGGAACCTGCAGCTTTGCTAGTGCAAGAGTTTTTCCTCTCTCTCTCTCTCTGCAAAATCTTGCAGAATATTTTTGAAGCCATCTCTCATACCCCTGTATCCAGTGTTAATTACCCTTGGTATGTTGATAATTAGAAATAAATGTGCAAAAGGCACAAAGGATTTTTCATCATCTATTCATGCAGTGTTTGTCCTTTCTAAGTTTTGGGGGTTTTTTATTGTCTTGTGAAAATGTGGCAGTGTTAGATCATTGGGGGCAGGAGCAGGCAGGAATATTTCTATTTCACATGCCAGTCTACTTACATGTGAAAAGTGAAAGTGGGCAAAGTTCCAAGTGGGAGACGTCACTGCTTCCTGTGTAAATTCCAGCAGCAAGAGATCCCTGTGATTGCTGATAAAACAAGAATGGGATTTCCTCCTGAGACTCCTTTTTTAAATTTAACTCAAGTAATGTGCATATTATTGCTCACTGTGGATTTTTTTGTTGTTTGGGTTCTTTTGGTGTATGTTACATTGGGATATGCTGTCTTTTCTGTTCATCTGTTGCAAAGATCTTACAAATGCATCTTCTGGTGTGTGTGGTACCCAGAGAGCTGCTGGGTGGAACTTAAATCTATTACGTCTCATCACTTACCCTTTTCTCATCCTTTTCTGCCTTGCTTTTTGAGCCAATTTCTGATATTTCACTTTCAGCTTTAGGCAGCTTCTCCTTTTGTAGGTCAAGAGATATCTGTGACATTTGAAGAGCAGAGTGTCTTCCCTGATATTTTCCTTTGGGCAGGCATAAACTGCAGACTTAACTGCCTTGCACTTATATTTTCTAACGAGTTTTTAGTTTGAATGTGTGTATTCACAAGTAGGATGCAGATGCTGAGTACTGATAGGGTTTTCCCCTGCCTGAGGTGCAGGGGGAATAATTACAGCCCTTACATGCGGATTTGATTATATTTTGTCCAGTTTGTATAGGGGGGAAATGTTAGTGTGTCAGTTTATACCCGCTGAATTGTGTTCATATCTCTTCTCTAGATCTCCTTTTTGGCATTTTCATCAGCAGGTCATGAGATTACTGCTTTTGAATAACCTGCTATGGCTTTGAATGTGAATTTAGTTGTGTTTTGCCTAGTGATTCATGCTGGAGTTCCTAAGGGGGGAATTACCAGGGAAGGAGAAGTTGATGATATAATGGCACCACTACAAGTTACAGGAAGCACCTACAATACTAAAATATTGCCACATTATTTCATGTTCAGTGATGGAGGATTGGATGTAGGAGACAGGGAAGTGATGCATGGAAGTGGAGCAAGGTGGAAGGTGCTGTCAAATCTGAGAAAACATTTGAGGTGTTATGGCATTTGCAGAGAGGGGTGTGATAAAGGAGGAGACTTTTCCACTGTTTGAAAATGTGTGGAAATGGATACATTACTACATAAAGCATTATCTCTTTCCCGATTGAAGGCGGTGAGGAGTAGAACGAGAAAATTAGAAGGAAAAAACCAGCTTATCAGACTCACAGGTGGAGTTCACCCAGAGAGAGAAGGGCAAACTTCTTGCCTTTTCTCCCAAACTGAGGTCAAAATACTGCTTTGGTTTTGCTAGCGTGTCTTGTCATTTAAGGGTGCAAGCTTTCTTGTATTGCTTACCTTTTTGTAGAAACTCAGAATTATCTGAGGCAGTGGTTTCCACCTTTTTTACGCACCCTATCAGCAAAAAATTTGTGAGCACTCACCTTCAGTATATTTTTATTTCTGAATTATATACATATATCCCTGTACTAATATATATGTTATAAAGCATACACAAAAATTAAAAAAAAAAAAAGGAGAGAAAGGTTAAACAAACAATGTTTTAAAATTCTCTTAAGTTGTATTTATCAAAGATACCAAATCCATTTTCTTCCTGCACCCCAATGGGTTGTAATACACACTCCACTGTGGAGACTATGACCTGAGGTCTCCTGTAAAGTAGTTTCAATAAATTTTCCAATCATGCAATTTTTCTCTCTCTTTTAATGTTTTTGCTGTTTTGTAGCTGACATTCCCACTTTTAGAAAACAGGGCGTGGTACAAGGGCAAAACCCTTAGACTAACATGCATGTTGTGATTATCATCCTGGCCTGAACCCAGGTCTTTGACCCACAAAGCTCAGTTCTGTTTCAAGCAGTCTCACTGGAAGATGAAAGTTCAGAGCTGGAGCTGTGTGGGAAATCACTTAGTTATTGCCTTTAACTTTCCATTGAGGAACAAAATATTTGCATATAACATGGAAAGTCTCTATAAAGTTGGTTTGTTTTTAGCTTGAGGATCTAGGTAAATTTTCATCTCTGCTGCATGAGGTAAGGTCAGCTTCCACCAAAACCTCCTTTAATTCTTGCTTTTAGAATTGCCTTCTGTGTCTAGTGTGTAATTCATAAGATCTGTCCAGCTGTGTTACAGTTTCAACCATTAATAAGTGGTGTCCTCTCTTTCCAAGGATTACTATGGAATTACATTCCCTGCTCCTGCAACCTTGACAGGCAGAGATGGGAGCCTTGCTAACAACCCATACTCAGGTGAGTGCTAGTTAAAGATGAGGATGGCAAGTGAGAAATGCTGGTTTCTCAGTGCAGGTCATCCTGGTGTTGCTCAAAGAGGAGTTGCTTTTCCCTTCCATGGTCAAAGCCCTTCCTTGTCCCTGCTCTTGTTCTTAAGCTGTCATTGTGCAAAAGTGATATTAATGCCATCCAGGATTTCAGCCAGTGGTTTTCATCCACTGCCAGTTGATTACATCTTAAAACTGTAGCCACAGGAACTGTAGTTCCTATATGATGGTATTAAGTGCTGTCATACTTCCTGCAAACCAGCAAAAAGGAATGGTTGGGAGTGAGGTAGAAGGCATTTGTGTGTGTCACCTCCTTGGTAAATGTGAACTTGCTGCTCTGTAGGCTGCCAGAAAGTACAAGTGTTTGTGAATTTTGTGCTTCATGATCACTTCTCTTGGGAGGCTGTTTTTGGGTTAATAACTGAATTTCCCTTCCTACTTCTTCAATAAGGTGGCCCACGATGCAAGCCTTGCTTTCCTGGCCTTCAGCTACTGTCTTCAGAACTTTGGTGGTGTGAGGAACTGGATGTCTTAACTAGTCATGCTTGACAAATAAACAGACATTGGCAAAAATATGCCCATCACTGCCTGTAAATTCTAACCTGCTTTCAGCCCATGAAGCTTAGCTAAACAGGTTAACCTCCAGGAGAGTCACACTTTAACCCAACAACCATTGGCTCTCCAGCTATTTACCATGCTTCTGCTTTTAGCATGTTTTATTGCAATGATCTGATAGTAATGAGTCTGCTCAGACCATGTGAGATAGGTGAGTATTGGCATCTCTCTTTATCAATGGAGTAGCCATGGCACAGAGTTCTGTGCCACAACAGGCAATATCCCTGTGGCTGTCAGCAACAGAGACTGGGTGAGGACTTCCCATGAACAACTGCAGGCTTTCAGGTGTAGGATGTGTCCTGTCCTGTAGTTGTCTGCTTGGATTATATTAAATTTGTTGAATTCTCCACCTTTGCAGTATCTTTGATAGCTTTTCTGATCAGTTCTTTCTTTCACAGGTGATGTTACAAAATTTGGCCGTGGAGATTCTGCTTCTCCTGCTCCTGCAACCACGCTGGCCCAGCCACAGCAGAACCAGACACAGACTCACCACACGACTCAGCAGCCCTTCCTCAACCCAACCCTGCCCCCAGGGTACAGCTACACTGGGCTCCCTTACTACGCTGGAATGCCCGGTGTTCCCAGTGCATTCCAATACGGGCCAACCATGTTTGTAAGTGACAGCCTAAACTGTAACCCTCCCTGCATGCCTCTCCAGTTTTGCTTTCTCCAGCTCAAACACTCCATATCTTGGAATTATAGGAAGGTTTGGGTTGGAAGGTATCATCAAAGATCATCTTGTTCCACTAGACCAGGTTGCTCCAAGCCCCATCCAGCCTGACCTTGGACACTTCCAGGAGTGGGCCATCCACAGCTTCTTTGGGCAACTTGTGCCTGTGCCTCACCACCCTTATGGTGATGAATATTTTCTTTATATCTAATGTAAATCTAACCATCTTTCAGTTTAAACAAGCTGCCCTTTGTCCTGTCACTACAGGGCCTGGTGAAATGTTTTTCCCATCTTTCCTATAAGCCTCTTTTAAGTGTAGAAAGGTCACAGTAAGGTCTCCCCAGAGCCTTCTTTTCTCCAGGATGAACAGCCCCAACTCTCAGCTTGCCCTTATAGGAGAGAAGAGCTCATGATCCTCTTTGTGACCTCATCTGGATCTGCTCCAACAGGTCCACAACTTCCTCATACTCACAGAGCTGGAGTCAGTATTCAGGTGGATTCTCATTAAAGTGGATTAGAGTCAGCTTCCCCAGCCTGCAGGAGATCTCCAACAACATGCAACATGAGAAAGTAGCTGCAATCTCACCCAGAAGAAAAGAAAAAAATTTAAAAGGCCAGAACTCATGGACCCCTCTGCAGGTTTCTGTAAATAGCTGACAGCTACATTTTGTGGGCTTGCTGTTCCTGAAAGCCCTTACTAGTCCCTAGAGAGTCAAGGGGAGACCCAAAGCTGAGTTACTGAGCTGAGAGAGCCTGGATGGAGGAGACCCCATTAAGTGGGAGAGCAGGGCTGGAAGTCTCAGGAAGAAGAAGGTTATTTGAGAAGAGGTGCTGCTCCGGGCAGCAGGGTAGATGAGGCTCTTCAGGGCCCTGTAGGATAGTATTTTATGAACAGCCTGAGGCAGGAATTGATGTTTACTTTGATTCCGTGGTTGTTCTTCTCAGGCTTGTGGGTAAAAATTGGCTGTTTACATTCAGCATATAAAGAAATGCACAGCCTGTTCTGAGGGAGGGCTGCATTGCAATCACAGGGAGAGCTCTAGGAGATACCTTGGAACACAAATCCAACTGCTGTAAGCAGTCCCATGCCATCCCAATCCTCCCAACCCCAGACGGTATTCCGACATGAGGTGGAAGGTGCCTTCCCCACTAGATGGCAGAGGGAGCCTGTGTTCCCGCTGACTGGAAGCCCTTTGTTCCCGTCCTTTGTCCAGGTACCTCCAGCATCTGCTAAACAGCACGGAGTCAACCTGAACACGGCGTCCACTCCCTTCCAGCAGGCGAGTGGCTACAGCCAGCATGGCTACGGTGCAGGTAAACCCTCATCCCCTGCTGCCCCTGCTCCCCAGCGGTGCTGTGTGCCCACCTTAACCCTGTTTGTGCACACCGGCAGGCTACGATGACTTAACGCAGGGAACGGCAGCTGGAGATTACAGCAAAGGAGGCTACAGTGGGTCATCTCAAGCACAAAACAAATCTGCTGGCACTGGACCTGGGAAAGGTAACACTCTGAGACGGGAGGTTCCTCTGGAGTGGGATTTAGTAGGGCAAACTCCCAGTGCTATGCAGTCAACACAGCAGCCAGCTCTAAACAGGGCTGTGATCCAAGCTGTTTCTCCATCTCCCGTATACAAAATGCTTTTCTAACGGCCCAGTTGCTCCTTCTAAACCTCATGGCTGAACTTTGCATGAAGATTTGTGTGGCTGATGCACAGCTTGGTCCAATTACACATGGGAGAAATGGCTTCCTAAGCCAAAGCTTTCTTTGCAGAAGAATACAGTGATCATTCAACAGTGCTGTGATTTTGAAACTTGAGGGATTCAGTGCTGTTGCTGAAATGATCCTCTGCCAAATTATAGCTAGCTTTTAAGTTTCTTGCTAGGCACCTGAGACACCCACGTGTTTAGAGAGGAGCAGGACATCTCTGGGCTGTCTAGCTGCTGCTTGTACACACTCAAAAAGTTGTGTCATGTGTGGAAATTTTTCCTTTGTGACCATAAAAGCTGAAGAATTTATTCTGCTCATACAAAAGCTTTATTTGGAATGTGCTGGTTAGATCTGAGAAGCTCAAACTGGGCTGCTTAGCACTAACTGGTTCATCCTCATGCTGAAACAAATACCAAGCATTTGCTGTGCATTTGAAATACCAGGTGATCACACTCTTTTCAGTGGAGAAATAATCCAGGAAGGAGCAGTGTCCAAGGAGGATTACAAAAGCTTAGAGCAGTACTCTTGTGCCCAGTTCTCTGATTCACCAAACAAAGCAACCATTGGCTTTATTCTGATCAGAGGCACCCTCTATAAAAACTGTGAATAAGTGTCTCTGAGCCAGTGATGCTGATTCTGTCAGGGCAGAGGAGCACTGCAGACTTCACTCTTCTGTAGGATGTAGGGGCTTAGATGTGTAGGAGATGCAGAGTCGCATCACTCAGGGCACTACTGGAGAGTTCTTGCATGCTGCAATAGAGCCAAATTCACCTCTGATCCTTGGGGAAAGCTGGCTTTTTGTGGGCTTCAGTGAGTGGTCAGTGCAGCCAACTGCTGCCTGGTGAAGTGCATTTGGAATCTGAGTGTTAATGGCTGGGTGTGGACCTGGGTGATTTATCTCAGTGGGCTTTTGCAGTGGGAACAAGAAGCTAAGCCCTTTCTTCTGTTCCTGTGTGGGGTGCTATGGGTCTGAAATCCTGGAGAACCAGCAGGGTGTGCATCCCCTGAGGCTGTCAGAGCTGCCAGGAGCAAAGTTGGGGATCGTGCTGGCTGGTGGGGTGACATTCTCACCATTGGTGGCGTTTGTGTTTTCCAGGTGTTTCTGTGACCTCAAGTAACACGGGTGTGCCTGATATCAGTGGCTCAGTCTATAACAAGACTCAGGTGAGGAGTGTTGGACCCTCCTCCCTCAGGGCCCAAGGCTGATGACTCGTACTCCAAGGCTGGCCAGTCTCAGGGCCAGCAGGCCAAGGCATCTCTAACACTGGCTCTGTTTGCTGCTGAAGTGAAGTCTCATCCTCTGTCCCACTGTTTCTGTGGTGTCAGCTCCTGACAGCAGTTGCTGGCAGAGGCTCAGTGCTCCCTGTGCTGCACACTGCCCATGCTACACCGTGCCAGCAGTGTCCTGGGTGCAAATGAAGTTATGGGTGTTAGCATTTTTAGTCCAAATAGCCTCCAAAGCAGGTGAGTTGAGAGGCTGTTTGCTTTCCATCAGAGGGACAGGCAGTAGTGCCCACCTCTAACACCAAAGGGTCTCTGTCCCAAGCTCTGCAGTGGCCATTGCTCAGCATGTAGCTTCCCAGGCAAAGCAGAAAGTGCTTGGATAAGCTGTGCTGTGCATTGGGCTTATGTCCAGCTGCTGTTTGCTGCTCCCTGCACCCTCAGCAGGGGAAATCAGTGTCTGGCTGCCATCCATGCTTACAGGTAGGAAGCCAGCTGTCAGCTCCGTGCTTAGGGGTCAAGCTTTGGCCATCAGGAGGAAAATATTAATGCAGGTTCCTGTGTTTTTGTTGGGCTGCCTTGGATAAGTTGAGTAATTCTAGACTGAGCCCACTCAGTGGGGGAAGGACTGATTAGGCAGCTGCTGCGATCCCATGTCCCTCTGAATGGAAAGAGGTCAGTGAAAAAAACACAATGTCTGAAAATAAAAATTTCAAGAGCCATTAGTGCAGAAGTATGGGTGAGAACAGGAGCTGAAACTCATCCTCTGGTGTGCTTGCAGGTATTCAGTGTGACTTGGCTTCCTCATGGGGTAGGTGAAAGGTTCAGGTGATGTGTGTTTGGGCCACTCTTGTTCTGGTCTGGCTGGGACTACTCACACCAGTCTGACACTGTGCCCATTGCCCCCTGTGCAGACGTTTGACAAGCAGGGATTCCATGCTGGCACTCCGCCTCCCTTCAGCCTGCCTTCTGCTCTTGGATCGACTGGGCCCCTGAACCCTGGTGCTGCCCCAGGTTATGCTCCAGCCCCGTTTCTCCATATCCTCCCTGCACATCAGCAGCCTCATTCCCAGATGCTGCATCACCACCTTCAGCAGGATGGGCAGGTGAGTCAGCCCCTTCTGCCTCTACAGCATCCCCAAAGGCACATTGCTCCCCCTTCCCAGCAGGGTCTTTGGGTGTTTGTTTCCTTGCTTTGCTCATCAGGAAAGGGCCTTGGCAGCAGAGGCTGTTGGCCAGCTTGGGGAGGGAACCTCATCAAGTTCAGCAAGGGGAAATGCCACATCCTATCCCTGGGGAGAAAACAGCCCCGTGCACCAGTAAATGTCAGGGACCACCTGCTGGAAAACAGCTCAGCAGAAAAGGCCCTGAGGGGCCTGATGGACCATCATCCAGCAATGTGCCCTTGCAGCAAAAAGGGACAATGGGATCCTGAGCTGCACCAGGCTGATCCCTGCCCTCTGCTCTGCCCTGGTGAGACCACAGCTGCAGCGCCGTGACTGGTGCTTGGCTCTCCACTGTGGGAGAGACATGAATGTATTGGAGAGTGTCCAGTGAAGGACTAATGAAGGGGCTGGGTTATGTCACCTGTGAGGAAAGGCTGGGGGGGCTAGACAGTTCAGTCTGGAGAGCTCTAAGAGGGGATCTCATCAACATGCAGGAAGGGAAGGTGTAAAGAGGACAGAGCCAGGTTCCTACCAGTGGTGTCTGGTGACAGGAACAGGGACAGTGGGCACAAACTGGAACGTAAGAGGTTCCCTCTGAATATCAGAGAAAATGCTTTTGCTGGGATGGCGACCAAGTGCTTCTCAGGAAGCTGGTGGAGTCTCCATCCTTGAAGTTGTCTGTGAATGGTGCTGGGCAGCTGGATCTTGGGTGATCATGCTTGAGCAAAGGGGTTGGACAAGATACCTCAAGAAATCCCTGCCAGCTTCAGCCCAGCTGTGATTGTGTGAAGAGCCCATCCTGCTGTGGGCTGGGTTTGTGGGGTGTGAAGCTGAGGCAGGTGCTGCTGTCCCCTGTCAGGAGGACAGGATGTGAGCACTTGTGCTGTGATCCTGAGGAAAAATCAAGCATCCCCTGCAGGCTGCATGTCAACTCCAATTCAGTTTCACCTGCGCATGTGTTTACTTTCCTAACACTAAATGCTCCCTGAAAAAAACAGTGTTCAGCCTAAGAGTCCAGTAATGGGATGTGATTTTGCACTCCAAATGTGTGACAGCCTTGTTTGGTGCACCATCTCAGCTCACCTTGGGAAAGCTCCTTTGCTGTGCCTGGCCCTGTTCCTCACTTCCTTTGTGCTTGAGCCTGTTGTGCTTGGGAGGCACTGGGATGGTGCATCCCCGAGCTCCTGCCTAATGTGTCCATGGTTGCTTGACCTGGACTGTGGGATGTAGAGGTGGTGCAGGCCAGAAACAGATCTGTGGGAGAAACATTGCTGCACTGTTGGGTGTCAGGGCTGTCCCTGGCGATGTTGGGGTGAGCTTGTCTTCCTGGGAATGCTGGTGCTGTGGCAGCTGATGCTCCTGTCTCCTTTGTTTCCCTTTTCTAGGGTGGATCTGGCCAACGCAACCAACCCAGCACCATGCAGCAAAAGTCTCAGGCTACCAAAACCGCCTATGGCACTTCTCCATACTGGACAAACTAAATCTGAAATGGGGGAGGGGGGAAAGAATGAAAGGAAAGGAGGAAGAAAAAAAAAAAAAAAGAAAACAAAGAAAAGAGAAAAAAGAAAATAAAAGCTGAAGCCCATTCTTGGAATTATTAGAAAAAGTAACTGCTCAGCCAAACATCTGTGCGGGGAGAACTGCAGCCAGCCAGCCATCTTCTGTGTGACTCGCCTGCTTCCTCTTTGAGTTGCTGTTATATGTAATATATTTATGTATGTATTTGTAAATGTAATAGAGCCTAAACGTGGTTTTCTGCATCTTGCAGCCTGGTTTATTTTCTTTATAGGAAAACTAATTATTCATTTTCCATCTGCACCAGGGCATCCTTCTTTGTTTTGTATTTTGAGTTCTATTGCTAAGTTTGTAACTCTGTCAGACAAAGACAAACTGCACCTTTTTTTTTTGAGCTGGAGCCCATTTATTTAATGCAGTTCTAAATTCAGACAAATAAGAAGACCTGCCCTTCCAAAAACCTAAATCAAGATGTCCTGTTGGTTTGATTTTGCCCCCCAACCCCCAATATAGCTGTTATTTTAGAGGGGGAAAATAAAAGAAAGAAAAAAAAACGTTTTGTGGGCCTTCCCCTTTCTTTCATTTCCTCCCTCCCTCCCTCCCTCCTTCTTGCTGTGGAAGACAAGCTCTTGTGGGAAATTTCATCACTGTGGCCTTGAGCTGCAGTCTCAACTTATAATTTTTCAATTTTTTAATAATAATCATAAAGAAAGGACAGGGTTTTGTTTTTTATTTTTCTATTTGTGTGGGGATTTTTTGTTGGCGGTGTTTTTGTCTAGCGAGAGACTTTGGATGGCTCAGTGTGTCCTGGAACCTCCTTTGCATTATTAGAGGGAAAAACTATGTAGCGATTTCTTAAATAAAAGTATAAGCTGTGTCTTGTACCTCTTTTTGCCCTGAGCCACCTTCCCAGGAAAGCCAGAGCTACTGGATGGAAACTTCATCTGTCCCTCCCCCCTTTTTTAAACACAAAGACCTTGGAGCAACTCCTGGTCCTTCTTGTCCTGCACCAGTGCAGTGAATGTTCTAGGAGTTTCATTTCTTTATAGCCCTTCCTCCGCCTAATAAAGATCTGAGCATACCTCTCGTGTTTGTCTACATTTTCAAAGGCTCCAGGAGCAGTTTTACTTTTACAGCCTGTCCTTTTCCACCTGCCTCTGCAACAGCAGCCAGGCTGGGAGGGTAAGAGCAGCAGGTGGGTCTGTTTGACAGCTGCCTGCAGGTGGGACTACAGTGAGTTTACCTATGTGCGGAGAGCTCTCAGGCACCCACAGCAGGGTTGGGATCCAGGGCTGTGCCCTCATTCCTGCCATGAGCAGCCTGTTCTGCATTTGGCATCTCCTGGGGTGGTGCTCCATGTCCCTGTGAGCAGCTGGGATTGGTGAGGATGGAGCACAGCAGCAGCTCTGCCTTCTCTCACTTTCCCCTCGAGGTCTACGGGCTCCACTGGGAGGAAAGGGAGGGGTGTGAGGACTCCTGTGGGAAGTCTCCTGTCCCAGACTTGACCTTTCTGATGGTCCTGTCCCCCTGCAGCACAGGAGGTGGGTAAATGTGAAGCACACAACGAGCAAAGGCTTTTTTTCTTTCAGTAGCCACAAGAAAAAAGTCTGTTTACACAGAATTATTTTTCTTTCTCTGTTACCAGCTCTTGGACCCTGTGAGACCCAGTTGTCTTCCAGGCCTCCCCCAGCCTCTGAGCAGCACAAGGACTACACTGGCATTCCTCTGCCCTGGCTCAGATTTTGACACTGGTTGAACTCCTAACAGCTGCTACAAGCCCTTAGCAGCTGCTGCCCCACTGCCGCTGGCTTTGGGGCCTGAATGTCAAGGAAGCCAAAAATGTTTCTGAAGGCTGGGGCCCATCAGCCTGTAGAAGACTGCACCAGCAGCTGAGCCCTCACAGCAGCAGCTCAAAACTCAGACTTCCCCAGAGCTGCCTTCACTTTCTTGAGGTTTTGTTGAAAGATAGCCAGTGCTGCCCCACAGGAGTAGCTCAGCTCTTGTGTGTGTGTATAGTCCTGAAGCAGCTGGAGCTGGGAAAGGCAACAGGGGAGAGATGGTGCCAGCCCCCCACAGTCCTGAGCCTCAGGTCCCAGACCTTCCTAGCTGCTCTGGGGTCCTGCCCGCAGGCAAAGCGTTGCCTTCAGCCACAGGCAGGCTCCTCTCCTCCTCACACAACAAAACAAAACAACTCCCTTCCCCTACACTGTCACTTCGGCAGGATTTTCCTGCAGCAATTTCCTCTCTAAGCCCTGTTCCACTGATGGCAGAGGCGAGGTTGCCCGAGAGCACTCGGCCACCAAGGAAAGAAGAGGAAATCCCGCCTTCGCAGCTTCCTGGGCTCACCCAGTGCAGGGTGGGCTGGAGCCCTTGCGCTGCCTTTGGTCCCACACTGCTGCTGGAGGAAGCAGCCACTGGCAGTTCTGGGCGGCGCAGCGCTGCAGGGTCAGGCAGGAGATACAAGCAGGCCAGGTCCCAGGCAGCACCATCCGTCCCAGTCCCTTTCCAGAGTATGGAACATGCTTTGGGAAGGCAGCTCCAAAATGCCATCACCCTTCCTCCAGCTCAGCTGTGCAGCAGAAGCACTTGGGCCCGAGCCACATTTGACTCAGCAGTTGCTGTGCTGTCATCGATACCAAGTGCAGCCAGTCCAACTCCCTGACACTTGTCCCACTAATTTTAGCTTGACTGCAGCAGCCGGGGCACTGCAAACACCCATGTCCCCTCCTGAGCCTGCAGGGAACAGCATGGGACAGGCAGGGCTGACACCCAGGACGGCTGGCAGCCATGACCTCAATTTCTCTGCCAACGTTTCTCCCTGACCCAGCTGTCAGACTCCTCCTCCGCCCTGTCCAATCCTTTCAGGAGCACCGTGCTCCTGCCCTGCCAGGGCACCGGCCACCAGCAGCTCTGGCCTGAGTCCTGCGTCCCTGCTCCAGTCACATGAATCCACAAACCATCTCATCACTGGTCTCCCCATTCCTGACTTTGGAAGAATAAATTTAACAGCAAAGGTCTAACCTTTTGCCAAAGTCCTTCTCTAAATAAGTTTATTCTTTAGTCTAGGTGCAGGCAGCTGTCAAACAGCAGCTTTATTTTGCAATAAACTTATAGATATTGGTGTATAAATATGTCTATTGTTACCAGAGCAGCAATGAACTACTGAACAGCTGTTATTCAAAGTTTTGAGTAACCCACGCAATACAGCCTGGTCAAACATGGAAGTAACAGCACAGAGATATTTTCATTTCACATTTTTATTAGTAGACAGATGTGCAGAAAAGACAAAATATAACTACTGAAGGAGAAGACAACACAAAAATGCATCAGTTAATTCTTTCTGGTAAATTATACTGAAGAAAAAAAGGAAAAGATCTGGGAGTTCAGCTAAGAAAACTACTAAGAAATCTAGTGTACCCTGCTGGTTTCAGAATGGTTGAAAACTGCATTTGAAGGGACATATAGTTGCAAATGTAAACGCTAATATTGACTGAAACAGGAAAAAAGGGGTTAAGAAAAACCCAGAATACACAGAGCAGGTAAACATTTTTCTGCAATCTCTTAAATAGTTTCAAAAAAATCCCCTCATACTTCAGTTGTATCTCAAAAAAAGGAAACCAGCAAGTCAACAAGCAATGACACTGCACAGGACAGTGGGGGAGAGAAATTAGTCTGGTTAATGTTGGAGCTCTCAAAAGAGGTTGCTTTTTTGTCATTAAAAAAGGGTAACAGAAGAGTCATAATAATGCATTTTACAACACCAAGCTTGGAAATACAAGTCACTGGAGAGTATACAGTGAAGACGGTCAAAAGTACAAGGGAAATCCTGAAAGATGCAGTATCCTCATTTCCAACCAAGCCATCAGTAAAGCCAGCGTTGCCACACTGCTCCTCCACCCCCACAGCCGCTCATAGTTGGAGGTTGGTGCCCCTGCCCTGGCGTGGCCCCGAGTCCAGTCCTGCAGCCGGGAGCATCAGGGGCGCGTTTGCCAACCCTAGCGCTGCCCTCGCAGGGCTGCTGTGAAGCTGGGGGTGCTCCACACTATCGCTAGACGCAGGGGAGCTCCGCTGCAGCTTCCAAAAAGCACCTGGGACTGAGTCAGTCCTTGCTGGAAGAAGGCTGACACCTCAGGAGGGTGCAGCTGCCTTCCCAGGTAACATGCAAGCGGGAGAGCAGGCGGCCGAGGGAGCACCGGGCACAAGGAATCGCCGCTGGGGCAGCCTTTAGTGCCTGCGGGCAGAGGGCTGCACCGCCGGGGCAGGGACTGTCCCTGCAAACCCCAGCCAACTAACATTTTGGAAACAGATCTGCCTCGCACACTTCACGCGGAGCCCCGAGGGCTCTCCCTCTCCTCTCCCTCTCCTCTCGCTCATCCTCTCCTTCTCCCTCTCCCTCTCCCTTTCCCTCTCCTCTCCCTCTCCCACTCCCTCTCCCTCTCCTCTCCGTCCGGGCAATACACTCGGAGCTCTCGCTCAGTCTCGCCCGGGACGCAGCCAGGGAGCGGATCCCGAACAAAGCCTGTTCCCACCGAGGCACCCCCGAGGGACCCGCAGCTGGTGACGTACCATGGAAAACCCTGAGAAACACGGAGGGGAGGCGTAGGCTCTGGTCAGGGTGATGCCTCTGTACCTGTGGGAACCGAGGGTCTCGCCCAAGCATGGCCAGCACCTCCGATCGGCTCCCGGGGCTGGCAGGCCCGGCTGCCGATCCAGGGGTCAGGCGAAAGGGGAACTAGGGGCACTGCACCGCAGCCAAACACGAGCACGCTGCGACGAGGGGAGGGCCGAGGGCCTGAGGAAGAGAGTTCTGAGACAGGAACATGCAGGATCCCCCTGCCCTTGACGGAGGACCCTAAACTCTGCCGAGGGCTTAAACATGCTGTAGGCTGAGCTCGGGGCACCAGCTGAAGCACACTGCTGAAGAGCCTGTGAAAAGCTGCTGCTGGCCTGCTGTGCTGAGGGGCTGCACACCCCCCTGTGCCCCAGGGAGCCGAGCAGGGCAGAGCCCAGCACTGCCCCGCAGCACAGAGACAGCCCCGAGAGCACAGCGAGCTCCGCACTGAGCACCAGAGGGGAGCCAGGGCCGAGGGAAGGCAGCTCCGGCTGCACAGGGCTGGGGATGCAGCGAGCAGGGGATGCCTGCCAGCACCGGGGCAGCAGCCTGCTGGTTTGTCCCACTGCCAAAAATAAGTCCAGCACGAATGGAGGCCTGCTGGACAGCAGGATGCACATCTGCTCTCCTCCCTCCAGAGAGGGGCAGCTGGCAGCAGAGCGCAACTGAAGAGATAAACTGAACTTTTTCAACCCTATCCTAGTATAAAAAAAAATTGAAAAAAAAATTTAAAAAAAAAAAAAAAAAGCAACCCAGGGCTCAGTTGTACAGATGTGAAGTGTTAAGTGTTTATTTTAGGGTTCATATCACAAGCCTTTTCCAGAGACAAAGATGATTGTGCCCTCTGGGGCTCCAGCGGCCAGCTATTTCCTAACTTAGAAGGCTGAAAAGGAATACTGTACCTTTCAGTGACATCCCATCAAGCTCAACACACA
>CM031878.1:7070623-7092983 GCA_018697195.1 Certhia americana | reverse complement strand
CCCCCCCCCCACTTTTTTGCTGGACTGCTGCTAGGTTACCGCTGCTCCCTTCTGGCCTGAGTCGGCAGGGCAGTACAGGGGCATAGAGGGAGCAGGTCACGACTCCTCGTTGCCAGAATCATCATCATCGTAACAGTCGGCATCCTCCTCCTCCTCATCTTCATCATCAATGTCGTCATCGTACAAGTCGTCGTAAAGCAAATCTGAACTGTTGTCATTGGAAGGCACTTTAGTTTTGATGCAGTACTCTGCCAGTGTAGTGGGGACCTTCACACCATCTTTCTCTGCCTCAGCTTTGGTGGCCAAAACCTGTTTCCTGTGGGGAGAAGGACACGGCAGGAACATGAGCAGGGCTGTGTGCCAGTGGCTCAACTCCCCTGCCCTCCCCTCCAGGTCCTGCCCAGCCCTCCTGGCACCTTAGGGGAGCTGAGGTTTGCAGGAAGAAGCACTGGAAACAGATTTGGTTCCTGCAGCCCCAGGCTTGGGAGCATGCCAAGAGTGTTTGCAGCACACACGCTTTCAGCAACACATGAAATCAGTTATTCTACAGGCTCTGCACTAGAGACCTGCCAGAGCCAAAGCAAATTCCATGTGCTACCGTAGGGATGGTCAGGGATTTCCTGTGATGATTTATTGACTCTACTGCTGACAACTCTCCCACAGCATGCTCAAAACTGCAATCATCACAAGCCTTTGGCAGCTCTCAGCTCCCACTGGAGGGTCACAGAGCAGCTGGAGTGCACAGCAGCACCCCAGGACACAGCCTGGGGCTCGCAGAAGCCAAGTGTTTCCCATCACCCTGGGCCAGGCCTGGCTGCTGCATCCCAGCAGGGAGGAGAGATGGCAGGCTGTCCCATCACCCACCCACTGCCTGCCAGTCTGCCATTCCCTGTGTTGAGTGCATCCAGCTCCACTGGAGCAGAGGGAGCTGGAGGATCCTCTGCACACAGAGTCCTGCTGGTCCCACCCAGGGCCACATCCTGCCTGATCAGCTGCCAGAGACAACGCAGATGTGGCCTTGTGCCAGCAGTCCTGCTCCAGGCTGGGCTGTCCCTCCACAGCAGCCCTGGCCCACGCTCATATCACCCCCTGCAGCTCCTGACAAACCATGGACTTCTCCAAGGGAAGCACTGAGCAGTGCTTCCAGCTAATCCAACCCAGCTCTCCAAGCCCTTCACAAATCCTGCTGATGCTCCTTTGAATTGGAGGGACAAGATTATGATTCATGCATGCATTAAGCACAGAAATTAGTAGGATGCAGTCAGTTTGCATCACATCACAAGCAATGCAGGGCTCAAAGACAAGCAGAGACTTTGACTGGGATTTCCTAGTAGCCAATAGGTTTTGCAGAGCATCACAACAAATTAGTCTGAAAAAAGAAGAATTTAAAGACAAATCAGCCCAGTCCTCTGGCCCCAGAAGTTTGCACTGTTTCTTGTGCTGAAAATTCTGGCAGGACCTGAAGAATGGACTTTGAGAATAACTGAAATTAATTTCCAAATTATATTCTGCTGCGAGAAGCTGGTTTCAGCAAACTCTGGAAGCAGCCTGTTTGATAGGATTCAAAGCAGAAGGCTGGTAAAGTGGAAGAACTTACCTTATGATTTCGGCATACTCCTTGTCTTTTCCTTTACTGTCCCTCCATTTCCTGAACATGACTGAAGCATCCACATTGGCTGGGGAGAATGTGTTGGGCTCATTAAGCAAAGAGATTACACTCAGTAAGATAGTCCTGAAAGAGGTAACCAACAACAGCAGAGTCAGAGCTAACACATTCATGGATTCTGGATGTCCACAACTTCTTTAGGTGTGACATCACAAACTTGTTTGAAGTTAAGTCTTAAGCTGAGGACTCTGTTTTTTAAGAAAGAGCCAGGTATTTATGAACATCAGACCCTGGGTATTGGTGTAGGGAAGATGATACAAACCTCACATGACTACAGACCATCGTGTCTGTGCATGTGCTTGGGACAGGGCAGCATGCAATGCTACAAATCAGAACTCAGCTTGTCTGCACCATCCAGAGGGTGGTAGAATCCACTCTGTGAGTGCTCCTGCTGGCTTGCAGCATCCAGCAGGAAGCCAGGCTGTTTGCCTGCCCTGCACAGGGAGAAGGACCACTATGACCCAAGGCCAGCAGAAAAGGCTGCACTACTTTTCCCCTACCCTGACAGGTGGTAGGAGGCTGAGGTCAGGGCAGGACTCTCCTCAGCTCATGCCACATTCAAGCTGCAGCAGCAGCTCTCGAGCACAGCAAGGGGAAGACAGTGTAGGTGCTTTTCAATGCCCAGGCAAGGTACCAGGGCCAGTGGGATTCAGCTGCTGGTATCAGCAGAGCCAGCAGTCAGGTAACCCCCCTGGCAGGCAGGCAGTCTTCTGGGATTTCCAGCCAGGTGCCCTGCTCTGCTGGCATTTACCAGCTGCAAACAATATCCTCTTGCCCAAAGCTTTCTCCTGCTGCTCCTAGAACCCTTTGCACTTGAGAGATGTAGCCTCTGCTGTTCATGGTGTGCCCCAACCAGCGCATACACCCACACCCAACTACTGGCTGTAGCTGCCACCATGACAGTGTCACCTACCTCAGCTGTCCTGCCAGCAACAGCTTCCCTTTCAAGTGGAAGGGACAAACAAGGGACAGGGAATAGTTCTTGAAACACAGCATTACCTAAGAGCCACTTCACAGACCTTGTTTAAAGGAGACTGGGAGCTGCAGTCCTGTTTGCATTGATTCAGGGGCATGTTCAGAGCACATCTACCAGATCATAAATCTGGGTACAATTCCAGGAAATGCTTGGTCATTTGGATACTGAGTATCTCGAAAGGTTTTGAAAATAAACACTTGTATCCGAACAGACTGTTCAGCACAGCTATCAAGAGAGTCTTATACAATTCATTTTCTAAATTATATAATTCTGTACAAAAAGAGAACAGCAGCTCTGGAAGAAACTGTCTCATTGGACTGGAATGATGGGCATAAGAGATAATTTTCTACTTCATCTCAAGAATTCATTTAAAAGCCTTTGCTTCTCTGTAAACAGACCAGCATGTCAGCTCCAGCATCATGCAGCAGCTTTCACATAGAGCAAATGAAGTCTAGGGAAGGCGGAGGAGAGGAATTCATGTCTGGACTTAGCATCTGCTCTATCACACTTCAATCAATGGTGTGGAGAAGCCAATTTTCACTGTGGTGTTCAGACACCAAAGTCATTGCAAAGCTACTCAAATACACCAAGACAACTATACTAGAAGTGAAGCTCCCTGAGCTCTTCATTCCCATCCAGCACATTAGATCAGCTCCATCACTGTTGATATCATTAAGAACTGGACAGTGTCCTCCAATTCAAAACCAGTTGCTGTGAACAAGGTACAGTAACAGAAAGGCATCCTAGCATGGGGGAGTCTGACAGGACTAAAACTACAAAAGTTCAGCCATGTGGGACTGTAACCCTCAGTGCCAGACACAAACTGCATGGGCTGGATATAGGCTGAGTCTCTGGGACATTATCAGGGATCTGTCTCCCCTTCAGACAAGGTCACTGTAGCATGGAAGACCAGCCAGCAGAGGCTTGAGAAAACAGACCTGTTAAGGACCTTTTCATGTATCAACATAAGAAAGCTCAGAGAGAGACCAATTTCATCCCAGAGAGACAGGATGAAGATTGGCTGGTGCTCCCCAACCAGAACATCCTATTACATTCCTTGCTGAAAAAGGATTTTTATTTTTTTTTTAATTCCAGCTGCTATCCACATAGTAGCCTCTCAGAGCCACCTCAAGAGGTACAAATTGGTCCAAGTGTATTTTTGCCCTCTGGTATAAAGTTTGAAGTTTTAGCCTAGGCTGCTCTGACAGTAATGTTACTGTTTGTGGAATCTGCCCAAATCTTAGGCAGCAAGAAAAGCCAAGAAAAATGGGAATCCTCAAGAAACAAAGCAATAGGCAGACAGTATGTAACCTATCTGCAGGAGGTACAGGTGTACCAGTACCTTGAATACTGTGCTGAGTCCTGGCCTGAACTGTGCAGTTCAAGGGCAGGGGAGACAGGGGAGATGTGGAGGAGAACTAAAATGATCAAAAAGCCTCAACCCCAAGCGTTGCCACCATTCACTCAGCTCCACAGGACACAGGAAGCAGTATTCTCTGCCACACAGATCAGAGCTGCATTTCTTCACATCTTGCTGGGTTTTGATGTGTTTACTTATGCCTGCATCACCTAGCTCCCATTGATGGGAAAGTCCATATTGATTGTGTTTAAAAAAATAAATGAGCCCGTTTGACACCCTTAGAGGTGGAAGCATAGGTGACTCTCACAGTCAAAGAATGAATTTTCCCCTTCAGACACTTCAACCCTGCTCATCTGTGGGCAAACAGTCAACACTTGGCAGGATTTACAGAATTCAGGAGCTGAGGAGCAGCTCCCTCCCACATCTTCAGTCCCTCTGCCTCCTGACACTCTGAAGCTTTCCCAAGCAAGATGGGACCCCAGCAAAATATGTTTCTGCTGGCATTCAGCCCAACTGGTGATGGTAGTAGCGGGCTAGAAGCAAAGGACCAGTTTTATTTCCATTTGCTGGTAAATTCATTTGCTGATAAATATTTTGACCTGTCACCCTTAAGCCCAAGACATTTCAAGAGCATTAGCACCAAAAACTGCAACTGTGGTGAAGAAGAGCAGAAATCAGAGAAGCACCATGAGACTGTGTCAGTCTTGAGTGGTGAACATAATGAAATACTCAAAATGTATGTGTGATATATGTAATTAATGCTCAAGGCTGTTTCCTAACTGTGAGTTGAGGCTTGTCACCTAGTTGATTGTTTATTTCACAGTGTCTTGTAATGAGAATGAAATTCTGCTGCTGTTTCAAAGACATGGCCAGTTAGGCCTTGAATGCCTCTGGTACTTAGTGATCCTTTGTATTTTTGGCAGAAAGAAAACCACCAGCTGCTCCTAACACCACTCAGCAGGACAGGAGACAGACAAACAGTGGAAGGCAAACAAAAGACAGAACTCTAAAAAGTTGCTTCTACTGGTCAGAATACTCAGAAACATCCTGTACTGGGTTTGCAGGGCCAAGCTTTGGTAGCCGGGGGGCTACAAGGGTGGCTTCTGTGAGAAGCTGCCAGAAGCTTCTTCTGTGTCCAGCAGAGCCTGCCAGCTCCAAGGACAGATGTGCCACTGGTCAAGGCTAGGCCAATTGGAAAGGCTGGCAATGTCTGTGATAACACATTTAATAAGAAAAAAATTTTGTGTCCAGAGAAGAGTGAGACATGTGAAAGGAACAAGCCTGCAGACACCCATGGCAGTGCAGGAGGGGCAGGAGCTGCTCCAGCTATTGGAACAGAGACCCCCCTGCACCCTGTTCTCAAGACAAGGGTGAGACAACTGTGCTCCTGCAGCACAGGGAGGGCAAGGGATCTCCATCCACCTGCAACTCCTGGGGGAGCCCAGGTTGGAGCAGGGGGATACCTGAGAGGAGGCTGTGACCCTGGGGGAGACCCATGGAGAGAGTAGCTCTCAATGGAGCAGCCTGTCCTTCCACTGCATCCTGTGGAAGTGTGACCCATACTGCAGCCATATGGGGAAGACTACTGCCCCTGGGGTGGACTCATGTTGGCAGAGTTCATGCAGAACTGGCCTGCCATGGGAGAGATCCCATGGTGCAGCAGGGAGCACTCCTCATCCTTAGCAGCAGGAGAAACAATGAGTGATGAACTCACTGTAACCTCAATTCCCCTACCCCCATACACTGCTGGGGTAGGAGGTAGAGCTGGGAAGGAGGGAGAGGTGGGGGGAAGGTGTTTGCAAGATCTTATTTTACTTCTCATTATCCTGCTCTGATTTTGCTGGTAATAAATTTAATTAATCTCTCTAATTCTAGCCTGTTTTGTCCATGATGGTGTTTGGTGACTGATCTCTCCTGGTTCTCACTTCTTGCAGAACATCAGAACAATGAACAGGTAGGTAAGGCTGCAAAGATTGGAACAGCTCAGGCAGACTAAGGCTGGGAGCAAAAGGGTGAGCTATTTCTAGCCCAGGCCACTTCAGGACATCTAGGAAGGGGTGCAACGCACAGATGGGATAATTGAGGGGTGGACCTGACTATAGAGGCCATCACACAGGTTGTCCATGAATGTGAAACATGTCTTGCTGTCATCAAGCAAGCCAAATGAATGAAATACACCTGAAATAAAGGGTGGGTGGGTTTCCAGTATGGTGAGGCCTGGCAAATAGATTACATTGGGCCATTGCCACAAACATGCCAAGGCAAGAGTTACATACTCACTATGGCAGAGGCAACAAATGGCTGGAAATGTACCAGTAAACCATGCCACTGCTTGGAACATGATCTCAGGTCTTGAGAGACACATTTTGTGGTGACATGGTCCCCAAGAGAGAACTGAGTTTTCAAAATAACCTCATAAACTCTTGGGCAAAGAAACACTGACCTCCCTTACCACCCACAATCCTCTGGAAAGACTGAGAAATGCTGAAGACTATTGAGAGTATTAGATAATGGGACATGGAAGCACTGGGATGCAGATTTCGCAGAAGTCACTTGGCTGGTCAATGCTAGGGGATCTGCACTGATCCTGCCCAACTAAGCTCATAGACACTGTGGGAGGACATAAGGTCCTTGCACTACACACAGGAAAGTGGCTGGAGAAATCAGTGTGGATTTCTCCTCTCACGGGAAAAGGAAAACCCATTTGTGGGATTGTCTTTGCCTAAGGACCTGGATGTACTTGGCAGGTAATGTGGAAGGATGGAGAAACCTCAGTGTGCATCCCAAGGAGATTTGACCTTGGGGGGAAAAACAATCTGTGTGAGTTTTATGATGCAAGGAAGTAAATGAGCAGGAATAACATGACCTGACTAAGAATTAATTTTGTGAGGAGCAAGGAGAATGTGATGATGATGTGAGCCAGGCTGGTGCCCAACAATCAAGTGTGCTGCCTCTCCTGTCCTGACCGCCCATCCTGACAGCGTAGGGCACAAGTCATGGATCTGGAGGGATGGAGGAAGCCATGGAGAATAATATCTATCTGTGAAAGGACAGTTTAATGAAAATGTATAATTGGTATAGAAATGGTTGAAGGATGCAGTTTGGGTTGTATGTGTGGGTAAGAAGGGATTCCAGTAACGAGAAATAAATATAATGGAACAGTTGGAAGATACATAAATTACATGTGATCTAAACATGACACAAATGGTATGGAATAAAGAGTGAAGATCATATTGAGTCTGGCTGAGCTGTAGCTCGTTTTCACTTAGCTGCCCTCAGTGTTTTCATTCATAGTTAGAAAGTTGTTGATAACACAAGTGTTTTGGCTACTGCTGAGCAGTGCTGACACAGCATCAGCACTGTCTCTAACATTCCCCACTCAAGGGGGCTGAGAAGTGGCAAGATCCTAGGATAGGACACAACCAGACCAGGTGGTACAAATTAACCAAAGTGATATTCCATACCATAAAACATCAGCTCAGATACGAAAGCTTAAGTGAGAGAGGAGGAATGGGGGACATTTGTTATATTACATTGTCTGCCTTCTAGACCAACTGCTATGCATGCTGAAGCCATGCTTCCTGAGAAGTGGATGAACATTGCTCAACAATGGTTAAGTAGAAATTCGATGTTTTCCCCCTTCACTTATGTGCACGCAATCTTTTGCTACTGCTTTAGTAAACAGCCTTATCTCAACCTAAAAGTTGTTTTCTGTGTTATTTTTCTCTCCCCTGTCCTGCTGGGAAGGGGAGTAACCAAGCAGTTTTGTGGGCACCTGGAAACCATTACACATACTTTTCCACTAGTGGCATTTTGGAGAAGATAAAAATGACTGAGAAAGGCTTCAACACTTGAGATAATTTGCCTTCAGAGTACGAAACCTTGTGGGCTCTGCACTGTCAGCCCAGTATGCTCAGACAAGACTGGTAAGACTGGTTTCCCTTTGATTCAAGCCTTAAACACCACAAAATCTTAAATTCCCTCCCAAACCTCTCTCAGCAAAGGCCTTGAGTCTTGTAGAGATGACAAGCTTTTGAGGTTGCCACTGCACAACATATTCACAGTTACCTGACATTTTGGGTAGGGTTCCACCTCTCTGATGGCAGCTCTCCACTTTGTGGGTCATCTACAGGTGGGTGAAGAATTGAAATACATACATCTCCATTCTGCAAGACAGAAAAAAGCACTGAGAATAGCTTGGCTGGATGCTGAGGCCTGATGACTCAAATCCACCACTATGGTTGTCTTCTGAGCAGTTTAACCTTGTTGATATGAACACCCAAGTGCCAGTAAAAAACAAAAAGGGCTGGAAATAGTTCTGAATTCTTCCTGGATCTACTTTACACCCAAGGGTCAGCCTGCAAACTGGCAAAAAATCCCAATATGAAATCAAGAGGTTAAAGAAGGTACTGAAGTAAGCAAAAATAGTAATAATGTAACATCAAACTAAATTGGTCTCCAGATAGCAAGTACTACTGTCACAGTGACATAAGCTTTAAATGATAGGAGACCCACAGTAGGGTTAAAGAAAATTTGTGTTCCCACTGGTAGCTTGAGCTAGCTACAGGAAATTCTTGAATTGAAAGGTTTAATCACCATTTACTAGCTCAGGTATGAAAACATTACGTCTCCCAGGACACAAGGATGTTGAACAGATGGTGCAGGGCAGGCTTACACAGCTCCCCTAGCACACAGCTGTTCAAAATACCAGATGAAAAAGCAGGAGATGCTTTCTGAAGGTTTCACTGAAAATCCCTTCCAGCATGAAAGAGGAAGAATATTCTGGCAACATATGGAAGCCATACAGCCACATAATCCTCAATATGTGTTCTACTCACCAGTGTTATGGCCTGAATATGGATTTAAAACTCCATAATGCCTATGTAAAAAAGCTGTCAACCCAATTCTCCATCAGCAACAGCACCCTGACACAGCTGCTTTGTAAGAGTGCTGGCTGGAGCAGTATCCACCCCAGCTGATCTCCTCCACTGAGGCAGACTCCAGAGACTCAGGTGGTACCAGTGCCTTACTGCAGGATGGGGTGAAGGTGCAGATGAGGCCTGAGGCCAGCCAGCAGCTGTTGGCATCTCCAGGCCCCATGGGCTTTGCTCCCCCTTGCAGCCAGCTGTGGGGTAAATCACAAGCTCTTAGAGGCAGTGCCACACCTTCAGCAGGCACAGCCCCAGCTGAGAGGCAGCACTCATGCTGTCCCTTGTCACTCCGGTCCAGGGCACAGGCTGATGACAGGATCAGCTCTGTTCCGGACTCCAGGCTGGCTGCTTCCTGCACACCTGGTCTCACGTCCTTCCAACACTGCTGGAGTGCAGAGAAGGGCTGCTCACAGCAACAGCATCTGTGCCTTTGAGCCCAAGCCAGCGATCCCAGCAAGAGATAGCAGCTCACCTGGGGGGTTGTGATCCATATCCGTATTTCAGTGGTGCACTAATCTCGCCAGGTATGCTAATCTAGCAGGCCCTTGTCACTTTGAAGCAGGTTTTAGTCAAGAACACAACAAGGCAGCACGTGGAGCTGCTGAATTCCAAAGCACGTATTTATGTTGTGTGATCCATTTGCTTTAAGGAGGCAGTTTCCCATTTAGGACCCCAACAGGCTTGTGAAATCTTGGAATTTTTTTAGTATCACTCCAAGGTGAAGTTAACTTTACTAATATTAGATTATACTCAGTCTACTCTGCTTTTACTAATAATTTCCACTAGTTTTTCCTTTAGCCTCTTCCAGGAGAATGCAATGCCAGTGGCCTAGAGGAAGTATCTCAGCACTTGGGAAAAGTTCCTGAAGCAATCAGGCCAGCAGCATGTGGTCAAACAGCTATTTGGCAAAAATGAAGATAGAGAGAAGCAATGGTATGAGAACTTTTGTCTTGCCACAATCAATGTTACATGTTTGGAAACTGCACTGCATTAAGAGTCTGGAAGGGTAAAGGTATAATGGGGCCTGATGAGGTCAGCACAAGGTTCTAGGGATCAGGATGGTCAGGGCCAAGCCTTTCCCTACACACATTTTTGAAAGACATAAACAAGGAGAACGCGGTATTCATCTGCCTTTGAGAAATATTCTACACTTCTATCAGGACTAAGAACTGTTTTGTCATAAAAATAAAGAGCAAGTGAATGCAGTTTTACCAAAGTTCAATTAGATGACCCAAGGAAACTGGAGATGGGAAAAACACACATTGCTCAAGTCTTATTGCTCAGAACTGGAATGTCAGCCCCAGCTTCTCCATCTGGTCCTACCAGCAGATTCTATAAACTGCTACCTTCTTTCATCTTCCTTGCATTACAAGGGGTTTTTTGTCCCCCTCCTCCTGAAAAACCCTCAAACACTTTGCTGAGATAGTCTCAGTTTCATTTGGAGTTATCCCAGTGCCTCATCTTCATTGCTTAAATGTTGTTTCCAAAACAGTCTGCAAGCTGGTTCATATTCCCTCAGCTACAAGAAACACTGCTATGAACACAAAGCACAAAGCTGAGAGCTCAAGTATTTAAGCTGCAAACCCAAAATACACCCATCAGGTTTAAGCTTAGTTTCTCCTGCTGCCTTCAGTTGTTTCTAGTCAATTTTTCATCATTCTCACCAGGACTGGGGAGAGGTCCTTCCCAAGGCTTGTTTTTCTACATTTCATTTTGGTAACCATTTGCCACTCACCTCCTGCATGAGGATTTCCAGATTCAGAATCAATACCCACAGTATGGGTCTGCAATTATCTGAAGATTTCAAAGTTGTCTTTATTTATAGATCAAAATTCCATGTAACTGAAATAGAGCCTTAAAGAGAAACACCATCCTTGGCTACTGGAAAGATCCTGTGCCAAGTACAAAACCCACATCAGAAAACTGTCAGATAACTGATTTGATTGCCCCAGACTTAAGGCAATCCCCTGGATCAGTCAATAATTAAAGCTGGTTACTATTCTGCTCTGCACTGAAGTTTGGCAAGGTTTCTAGCCATTTATTACTAAGCCTTCAGTACAATTCTCACCATGATATTTGAAGCACACCGATTCCAAGCTGGGCATTCAGCAGAAATAACTTATCAGAAAGGGCTTTCCAAGCCCAAGCCATCAACTTGAGCCTTAATTTGTTCATGGGACGAAAGAGAATGACATTCCTGTTTTCATGTGGGTTCAAATGAAGCCTGAAGTACCTCTCATAAGAAAACCTGTGATAAGGTGATAGACCTGCACCAATAGGAACATTTTGAAATCGTTTAGCTCCCAAAACTACAGAACCAGTGCTCCTTAGCAGGTTGACATTTTTCTAGGATATCTAAGAGTTCAGCTAGGATTTGTCTGACCTCCACTAAAAGTCAAGTTTTAAATCAATACAGGCATTCAGCTTTCAAATACAGCTCTACGGAACTGGGTGATGTTGAGCCAATTGCCTCTATGAAGAATCATTCATCTCCTGGATCTGATGTGTCTGTTGTAATCTAATTGCTGGCAGTACTCAGCCTTGACTATCCTCTGAAAGTAACCCATACACGTACTGAGTTTAATAAAGCAGAAAGCTCTCTCACGCACCCCAGAAAAAGTTTTTTAAAAAACACCTTACCTCATAAATGTTGGGGTGCCACATTTTGGTCAGGAATCTGAAGGTAGGTGGTGAATATGGATAGTCGATAGGAAATTTAATATGAGCCTGAAAAAAAGCAGAATATTTTAGCTATGAAACAGAGCAAAAAAGACCAACAAGCAACAACTACAGTGAAAAGATTAGGGGAAAAAATCATTAAGGCTACCTAAATTGCTCATTTTATAAACCAGTGCCCAAATGGCCTCACAGTATAACTCTATGCAATTTCTTATGAGCAAAACACTAACTGAACAAGAAAAATCAAAACACCTGAGCTGGTAATGCTCAGAAAACAAGCCAAAATGCATTTACCATGTCCTAATTCAAAAAGCACTATTCAACAGCTGTTGCTAAAGAGGATAAAATATACTGGCAAAATTTTAACTCAAGAGAGCACTGCTGTCTTTTTGAGTTCAAATGCAGACTAAAAAAAATGTTTACGAAGCTGAATAGACCTGTTTTATATTTGCCTGTACAAATATTTAAAATTACTCTTCCCACGATGATAAAAAAAATTGTTACATAACTTGCTTTAGTTATTTTGCCTTTCTTTGAAAATTAAGCTGGTCCATCCACCTGTGTTTTTAATACTACATGTTTTGCCACCACAGGCATTTCTGAAGTCTCAATACCATCCATGTCTGTTTAACAACTGAGTGCACCTTGAGGAATATTGATGAGCAATGACAGCAAACGTCTTCCAGTGGTAAACAACTACCTGTGGGACACGACTCTGAGTCAAACTGCAATGGAAATTCTCTGTGCTGTCCTGCTGTTCACAGCAGTCTGAATATGGACTGATCAAGCGTCCAAAATACTTCTCTCTGGAAGGTGGACTTGCATACTGCTTGCTGCACTGCAGAGCACAAACCCTTTCCTTGGAAGTGCTCAACTCTCCCAAAAGTCCTACTGCCAGCCCAGTGAGGGATCTTCTGGTTCCTCAAACACAGCCAAGCTCATTTGCAACTGAGAATGCAAGAAGAAATCCCAAGAGCAACATTCATATTTATCCTGGTTTGAGACAAACGTAGGAGAAAACCTAGTCACCCTAGGACAACATGGTAAGAGCAGAATTCCAGGTCACTCTCTTCCACTTAAGTACCTCACCATGTCACTTGTTCAACTTTGGAAACTTTGGAAAGTTTTATTCCATGGTACAAAGAAGGAGACTACTAAACAAATGGATTACAGAACTGTTAAGTACCTAACTGCAGTTTTATTTATCAGCACACACCTTTGCCTTACAACCCAGTGCCAGGTAGTGAAGTAAAGGTTTTCTATTCACCTTTATGAAAGAAATTCACCAGCTCACATGGCCTCAAGGTATGTAGATGCCTACTCATGACTGTATGTGGGCATGTTACAGCAGCACTGAGTCCTCACGCTGCAGTCATTTGTCACAGCACAGTCACAGCCAAGAGATTTATGATCCACTTAAACAATCCCATAGTTTAGAGCCAGTTGTACAAATGGCTGTGCTCCACGAGCAGTGAATGAATGGCTCTTGTCACCACACACTTCTGCAGCAAGGACATTCCTGTGTCCACAACATGCCACCCTGCACTGTGAGCAGAGCAGAGATCTGCCCAGGGCTGGGCATGTTCACTCCAACTCAAGTGCTTGCATCATAAAACTGCAGACTGTTCAGGACACTGGTGTTTTCCCAAGAAAGCCCATTCCTGCGCTTACATGCAGTTTAGTGAGACCTAAGACATAAAAAAGCAAAAGGATTGAGATTAAAAATGCAAGAGACAACAAAACTCAGGGTTGAGCTACCTACATGATTTCTTAGCAAAATCTGACTTCTACACAGTCACAGTTTCCAGGTGACCAAAACAAAAAGCATTGTGCCAGCAGACTACCAGCGTAGCTGTGCTTATAAGCCATATAGATGCTCAAGGAGTGCAGGTCTCATTCTTCCCAGTAAAACCCCTCTGCTTTCAAACTGTGTAATCCTGACAGGTTTGTCTCAACAAGACCACTCCAGAAGCTGAGCCTGAGGCACCAGTATGTCCCTGTATGTGATGCAGACTCACTCAGAAGTTGTAGATACAGAAAGACTGTTCCAAATTTCTAAATCCTGCTTTACAAACACAGCTCTTTATTAGAAAAGGGCTACCTGCCTACAATAACTATGAAATGCAGTGTTGGGTGACATGAAGAATTCTCTCGAGCTCTAGGAACAGAAAATGCAACTGGAGAAATGAGAGAAATCTTTCCTTCCCACATGCAGGAAGCTAAAAACGTAGCTTTCCTGTAATCCATCACATATTTAGAGAAAGCAATCACATTACATGGTGATCAGCTCTTTCTAACTAGTCTGTAGCTCTTTAGCACATTGAGATTCTGAACTGGAACATAAAGCAAGTGAGGCTTCTCTTCAAATCTGATTTCAGAGTCAAAAGCCCCCAAAACAGAAAACCCAAAAGAGGCAGGAATTTTTTCCAAACAAAAAGAGCACCACTGTCAGGTCCCCATGGTGAGATCATCCAGAATTTGAAAGTGAAACCAAACACTTTTCTAGGCCATTACAAACAGGACTGAGAAAATTACCTCATCTCTTCTGCAAGAGAAACCATGGAAAGTTACGTAAGCCTACTCTGCTCTCACTGAATGCTATTTGAGTTTCTGTGTGGGTTAAGCAAGCCAAGAATTTCTAAGACAAGCTGCAAGACTGCTTGCAAAGATGCAGCAACAGCCACAATTACAGGATATTTTTTCCCCATTAAAAGACTCATTCTAAACATGTTTAAAAAAAAAAACAAAAACAAATTAAGCAATGAACCTAATTCTAAATAGAGGTCACAGAACAGTTTTTCACTACAATTCCACTAATATAAGGCAAAAAACCCTGTTAAACTCAGTCAGGCTGCTAGGTAATAGAGAGTGGCAGAGTTTTCAGGGAGCTTGTTACCTATGTTACAGCAACACAAACTGATTTAGGAGGACTAAAGATGCAGCTCAGTTCCCCCCAGCAACTTGCAAACAGTTACTGCATTCACCATTTACCTGACTTCTCAAACTGAGCTTAAACAGAACAGAAATAATTCTATTGTGGTGCTGATTTAGCCAGCTGCATGCCATAGCTCCTTGACATTATTGAACACTCAATAGCCAGGAAGGTGAAGACCAGTCACAATCAAGCCATTCGTCCCTTCCTCAGTTTGTAACTAGTCATAGTTATAGTCCCTAGAAAAAAAAATAAGACTCTCCTAAATAGTCCATCCTGGCAGATAAAGCCCCTTACAGACATTTACAGCTGCCACAAGAACTTCAACTTCCAAATTACACTACAGCACATACTTTAAGAATATTGCAACCAGCATAGTCACTTTGTTTCCTATTCTACTGCTCCCCTGCATGTTCAACAGAGACTGTACTTCAGGTTTGTTAATTTTCTTTAAGTTGGATAAGACAAGGGCACAGGTTCTGCTATGTATGCCAGAAAAATACACAGTCTCACTTGATCGTATGTGACTGAAAATATAAACCTAATATTTCTGCCAACCACTGAATTATTGACGGATTCAATCACTATGAGTAACTACTACAGCAACTTTGCTTCTTGAGATCTTGCCACACGCTTGACTCAACACCTACACTTGGGTCACAACCACTCCAAGCACTCCAGCCTTGGGGCAGAGAGGCTGGAAAGCTGCCTGGCAGGGAAGGACCTAAGGGAACTGGTTGACAGTGGCTGAACATGAGCCAGCATGTACCCAGGTGGCCAAGAGCATCCTGGTCTGAATTAGCAATAACGTGGCCAGTGGGAAAAACACAGGCAGGACCCACTCCTAGCCTCAGACCTTGCTCCAGCTTAGCTGTAAATGACACTTCAGGAGGCTGACAATGATTTTTCACCCCCATCTCAAACTGACAAAACTGAGACCCCTGACTTCTAGGCAGAAAAGGAAGGAATGTTGAATCCATCCTACCTGTCCAGTGCAGATAGGCCATGGGGGAAGCACACACATTTCCTGGAAAGCCACCAGGATAACAACTGATCTGATTTGACAATAATGGGGAACAACACCAGCTTTTACAGCAGCCAACATAAATTGCAGCTGCTTGGTGTTCCTGGAAGTGCCATTTAGAGATTACTTTTATTTCAAAACATCACAAGCTAAATGCCAGCCCTTCTAAAACTCTGCATTAGTGAGGGCAAGTACCTTTAGCAAATTGTATTTAAGATCAGATACAAAGGAAGCGGTTTGAGATTTTAAACTATTTTGCTGTAATTTGTAATTATCTGCTGCAGCCAGCCCACAGATAAACTCCTACTGACTCTGTGCAAGTACCACCAAGGTCTCTTACAGATCACCCACCTGTCCTGGCAGACTCACAGACAGCAAAAGACTCCTCACTTTTCTTCTTAAGGAGCATAATCAGGCTCCCCACTGTGCTCCTGCTGACTGCTCCACACACTGAACGTGCAAGAAAGGTGAGAACAGGAACTACAAGCCACTACCAGCTTAAGTTTTTGTATCTAATCCCACAAAATGCCCTTTCCTGCTTATGGTACATCATGCATTTATACAATTCATTTAATGGAACCTCCTCTCCCACATTAAGCCTGGATTAGTGCATGCAGTATTAAACATTATGTGCTGGAAAGCATGTTCAGTAGAGGTCAGCAGTCAGTACCAGCAGCCAGTTTCTCACAGCAGTGAGGTTTAAAGCACCTCAGTATCATCCAGCTCACAATATGTGAAACAGCATTATAGCCAGTACCACTGCACTGTCAACTATTTGGGGAGGTAAAAATTAATGTTGTTGGCAGGGACAACACTGCTATTTCAGCTCCATCTATGACATATGGCCTAAGTAATTTCTTGTGGCAGAGCTGGGTGCTAGCCTGGTACTTTAAACCCAATTATTCTTCATTTCCCTGCAGCACTGTATCAGTTTATTGACATCTGTTGTGCATTCAGAGAATAGGAGCACATCTCTGATCCATGATGAGTGACCAGGTCACTGAAGTCTTGTAAGTCCTGAAAACTCCCTTGGTGCTGCAGTGGCCATATGAACAGTAACAGCAGAAACCCCCTTATATCCCACATTACCTGCACTGTTTCATAAGAAATTTAAATCACAAAGATCTGAATGTGAAGAATGAACTATATCTCATGAGGACATGAAGCATCTAAACAAAAAAGAAAATAGAGCCAAAATTCAGCAGAGCAACGATGAGACAAGAAGTAAGGTTAGCTACACAATCAGAGACTGGTTTGACAGGCACCAGCCTATTCTTGTTTCATACTAAATCATACCTTGTATACATTTCCTAATTTAGTTATCTGGGGAATTATTAAATCTGTTGTTTTCAATGGAAGACTTCCTCTGGTACAAACTAGATTTCCTTTTACCAGAACTTATTTTAACAGTAAAATGTTATTAAATATTTATCTGTAATATATTTATCTGCAATGTTCATAAAGCTGAGATTATTAGCAAGTCATCCAACCCAGACCAAAGCAGGTAAACGGGCAGATTACAAGAGCACCCACCTACACTCAGCTAACAACAGCCAGGTCCATTTCCACTACTCTGACTGTCAGTTTGACTTCTCATGATGCTACAGAAAATGCTATCATTTCAACAAGTGCAGGAGATCCAGCATTCAGCAAGAGATGTTGAATTGGAAACAGTGGCATCCTGAAACAACAAAGTATTTATTCTAAAGCCTGCTCATTTTCCCTCAGCTTTTGCCCATCTGCAATCTCATCACTGAAAAGGCCATTACCAGCAGCTATATGAGACACCACCAAACAGAATTACTTGATCCTTTTTCAAGGCAAGCTATTGGTTCAACAGCTTCACTGAGCTTTGACACAGGGGCCAAACAATAAAGGAATTTCAGATTCCCATGAGAGAAAGCTGATGTCACATTGAGGTTTATGTCTTTTCCCAAGAATTCCCATGCTGGAATACTACAAGATTCCACCCTCAATTTAACCTTCACTCCAGGATCAGGACCAATTTTAGAAGACAAACAGATTAAGATAGACTATATTAGACACTTTAGCAGGCCAGATGTTAGGAGATTTCTGCCATGGCTGAAGTCTTCATGTAGAGATCGTGCTCTTGGATCTGATGCCTTAAGGTTGCCCACAGACTGTACACAGCCTTGAGATCAGGGTCACTGTGTGTGTGCTATGCAGAGACGCTACTTTGTGTGACTATTTTCCAGGCAGAAACAGATGACTCAGTTCTTATTTATATCTATACTAACCAACTTCTCCATTTAGACAAAATATGAAGAATAACTCCAAATGTGTGAAACTTAAGTTTCCCTGTGCAGCCTGATATTTGCTGAAGGAGCCACAGATACTTCGGGATACCACATCTAAAGTTTAAACCAAATCATGCCTCTCCTCTTAGGTCTTTGCTTGAGAGAAGAATCTGGGACTTGAAATACTCTACTGCACATATAACTGAGCATGCTGGTATCTGAACTGGTAAAACTCTCACATGAGCATAACTATTCTAGAAACAGTTTCTATCCACTTCAGATAATGCAATTTTCCATCTCTTTCCATTTGTTTTGGAAACAAAACAATAGTTTTGGTGGGGCAGTGGTGAGAATATTTGAGACTGCTTATTCAAAATATCATGGTACATTACTGGCATCTTTGGCATAATGTGTAGAAGTCCTCCAATTACATATGTAGACGGTTGTCATTTTGGGCACCTCTCTCTAATTGCCAGGCTTCAGGATTCAAAAGACTGTCCCTTTTAGTAAGAATTGAATTTGCCTATGACATATTCAATATCTTGGAATTTAACTTTACTGGGTAAGTAATTCCTATTTTTTTGAAGCAGATTTACACAGGCACATCTGTGGAATGGTTGACTGTGAGACAGCATGATATACTTCAGATTTATTCTGGTAATTTATCAGTGGGATTGATTCACACTGGGATTAAGGGCACCCTCAGTAAACTCACTGCTGACACCAAGCTCAGCAGTGTAGTCACACTCTGGAGGGAAGGGATGTCATCCAGAGGGACCTGGACTGGCTGGAGAGGTGGGACAGTGCAAACCTCATGAAGTTCAACACAGCAAAGTGTGAGGTCCTACACCTGAACTGTGGCACACCACAGAGAAGTGGGTGATTGAAAGCAGCCTGGCAGAGAAGGCCCAGGGTGGTGGTTGATGAGCAACTTGATGTGAGCCAGCAGTGAGCACTCACAGCCGAGAAAGCCAAATGTGTTCTGGGATAAATCCAAAGAAGCATGGATAACAGGTTGAGGGTGGTCATTATCCCCTCTACTATTGTGACATCCCACTTAGATTACTGCATACAGTTCTGGTGACCTCAGTGTAGAGAAGGACATGGAATTGTTTGGAGCAAGTCCAGAGGAGGCCACAAAGCTGCTGAGTGAGCTGGAGCACCTCCCCTGTGAAGACAGACTGAGAAAGTTGGGGCTGTTCAGCCTGCTGAAGAGAAGGCTGTGTGGAAACCCCACAGGAACCCTTCAGTATCTGAAGGGGCCTAAACAGAAGCTGGAGAGGGACTCATCATCAGGAACTGTAGATTGGACAAAGGGCAATTTAGCACAAACTGAAAGAGGGAAAATTGAGGTTGCATATTAGGGGCAGATTGTTTACTGTGAGGGTGGTGAGACATCGGCACAGGTTGTCCAGAGAAGCTGTAGATGCTCCAGCCCTGCAAGTGTTCAGTGCCAGGCTGGATAAGTTTTTGAACAACCTGGTCTAGTGTGAGGTGTCCCTGCCCACAGAAGGGAGGTTGGGACTGGATATGTTTAAGTTCCCTCCCAAACTCTTACGGTTCTGTGATTAATTGCCACCAAAACATATCACAATTTTCAATAACGCTGGACAGAGTGTGTGTGAACTCACCTATTCATTCCAACATTTGTATCTTTACCAAAACACAGCAGACTGTTTTGTTGCTCTGTGAAGCAAGCAATACCATTTGTATCTGCTGAGTGATGTCCAAGCTAGCTCAATGTGAGAACACCCTTTCCTTCAGCCTGTTTTTACTATTTTTAGCCAATTCTTTAAACAAGTACCATTCATGAGTCAGTGAATGACTAATTGACTTGATTCTCTTCCTATGTGAGCCAGCCTGGATGCAAGAGGAAAGCTCTCCTCAAGGGACAGCCCCATCACATGTTCTGCTAAAAACACAGGGCAGGTCTTGATGCAGTCACCTCTTTCATAAGCAGCAAGGGGAAAGGCATATTTATAGCATTTTAAGTGTAAACCCTAGCACTGTGCTGCAGTGTTACACAACTTTGCCTTTCCCAGCATGGCAGGCAGCAGCTCTCTGATGAGATTTCTCAAGCTGGCATACCAGCAGTCTTTCTTTAAATAAGGGACACAGGCTTCTGGAAGGTGACTGGCAGCACTCAGGAACTGCAGTTGAAATCTTATCTATGCTGGCTGCCATGCAGAAGTCAACTAAGCACTCGTGCAGCCTTGTCACTTCTTTTGCAGCCACTGTATTACTGATCATAAGCCCTCGTGCTTGGAGCTGGAAACAGGCAGTAAATCTAGACAGAATGAGCAGTAGCAAGCAAGTCTGCTGGACTGTACCACTTCCAAGCAAACAGCTAAATCAGCAGCACCATCTCCTAGTGTGGAGACCCAATAAGCAATGCCTTAGTCTAGATGCATAACCCTATAGTGATACAACTGTACTATGCTTAGCCCCACCCAGTCTACAATCCATCTGAAGTGTCTCTGCACAAATGAAATGAATCTGATAAAATGTCCACCAGCTGGCCCCTGCCCAGAATCCTCCAGTTCACTGCAGGAGCCAGCATTGTGTCAGAAGGTATTTGCTAGCAGGAAGCTTATATCTGAGACACAAATGCAAATTTTCACATTATTGCATGATGCCCCTGTCAGCTACATTATCATGGGCTGCTCCAACCATATCAGGTATAAAGTTTTAGTTTGGATAAATGCATCCTTGCTCCACAGGCTATTCTTTCTACAGTAACAGATTTTGGGTGGGCTTTTTTTGCTACTGAGGAGCCAAATTAGAGGCATTCAGCATTCTGTCATTCTTCACCTCTTTTCACCCCTGCCTTGTGCTTCAGAGGATTTGGAGGTCACAGCATTACAACCAGTATAACTTTACTATGGATGTACAAGAGAAAAGTACAACACTGAAGTGAATGCTAGCATTAATATTTCTACCTATGTTCCAACCAGCTGCCATTTCAATTACTAACACAACAACCAGATAAAGGCAGAAACCTCAAATTGCTGAAAAATCTCCTGAAAGAGCCAGCAAAAAGGAGCAAATCAGGTTGAGTCATCTGCAGTGCAGCATAATTTAAGGTATCATTTATACTTAAAAAAGGAGAACTACTGCAGTCAAACAAGCTTGGTACAAGAATACACAGCCTTGAAATTCAAGCTTGTATTTAATTAATTGGAACCATTAATTTGAAGGTATACCAGGTGAGAATAGCAGTCAGAAAGAGCCACTTAAGCCTACCACAGGTTAAAAGGATTAAGGTCAAGGCAAAAAATTAATGAGATAGGTGTAAGATGAGAATACAGGAAAGGGATCTTATCATTTGGATGAAGAAAGACAGAACTTGTAGCAAAGTGAAAGGAATATTGTACAATTGTGTGACTAAAAGTAACCCTTAAAGTCACTTTCATATTATGTACTATTTCCTGCCTGTACAAAGAAAGGATCTGAAGGGGTATTGGAACTCATTTAATTATTCTTCCTGTATTTAGGCATGCCACAGATATTGCTCTAGATTCAGAGTGTCACATCTGACAACTTTAGAAGAAACTTGTGTGACAGATCACACATGAGTGGCATAACAGCAAAGATGACACAAGATCTATGGTAGATCTACAGTCTGCTCTTACTAAGAACTGCAGTGCTGCTGAAAAACAGGCCCCAAACCCAGCAATGGGGAAAAAAGCAGGCCAGTCTAAGGTAAGCAACAAGATGAACTGCAATATCAGACTGACAGCAAGAGCTCTTTCAAGAGGCACTGCATTTATAAAGATTTGTAGGAACATTTGACATCTTCAGGGATAAAAAAACGGGACAAAAAATAAAAAACCAAAAAAAAAAAACAGAAAAAAAACAAAAAAAGAGAGAAAAAAAGATAGAGAAAAAAAAAAAAAGAGAGAGAGAAAAGAGAGAGAGAAAAAATAGAGAGCGACAAAAGAAGAGAGAGAAAAAGAGAGAGAGAAAAAAAGGAGAGATGCAAAAAGAGAGTCTAGAAAAAAAGAGAGATAGAAAAAGAGGAGATAAACGAGAGAGAGTAAAAGAGAGAAGAAAAAAGGAAGAGAAAAAAGAGAGAGCAAAAAAGAGAGAGAGAAAAAAAATAGACAGAGAGAAAAGAGAGAGAGAAAAAATAGATTAGAGAACAAAGAGAAGATGAGCTAAAAAAGTGAGAGAGAGAAAAAGAGAGAGAGAAAACCAATAGATAGGAGAAAACAAAGAGATAGGAAAAGCCCTAGAGATGAGAAAAACAAGAGAGAGAGAAAATAGAGAGATCAAAAAAACGAGATGAGAGAAAAAGAGAGAGAGAAAAAAGCAGATAGATAAAAAAGATATCGATAAAAAAGAGGCAAGAAAAAAGGAGAAGAAGAGGATGATAGAAAGATAGAGTGAAAAGAGAGAGAGAGCAAAGATGAGAGATAGCAAAAGAGGAGTGAGAGAAAAGAGAGAGAGAGGAAACTAGGAGTAAAGAAAAGATGAGAGGTAGAGAGTAAAAAGTTAGAGCGAGAGAAAAGATAGAGACAAAAGGAGTAGAAAA
>CM031878.1:6951079-7069419 GCA_018697195.1 Certhia americana | reverse complement strand
CTATGTACCAGCCGGGATGCAAGAGGAAGCGCCCTCAGCACCCCGCATCACATGTGTCTGCTAAAAACACAGGGCGTCTGATGCAGTCACGTCTTCATAAGCGACAAGGGAAAGGCTATTTATAGCATTTTAGTGTACAACCCTAGCACTGTGCTGCATTGTTCCACCACTTTGCCTTTCCCCAGCATGGCAGGCAGCAGCCTCTCTGATGAAGATTTCTCAAGCTGGCATACCACATCGTCTTTAAATAAGGGACACAGCTCTGAAGTGACTGCCGCACTCGAACGGCCGAGTAAAATCTTAGTCTATGCTGGCTGCCATGGCAGAAGTCAACTAACACTCGTGCACCTTTCACTTCTTTTCAGCACGTATCCTGATCATAAGCCCGCGTGCTTGGAGCTGGAACAGGCAGTAATCTAGACATAATGCGCATACAAGCAAGGCTCTGGACTGTACCACTTCCAGCAACACTAAATCACAGCACCATCTCCCTAGTGTGATACCCATAACAATGCCTTATCTAATGCATAACCCATATGATACCACTGTACTATGCGTAGTACCCCACCCATTCTACACTCCATCTGAAGTGTCTCTGCACAAGAAATAATACTGATAAAATGTCCACCAGCTTGGCCCCTGCCCAGAATCCCCAGTTCACGGCAGGATCCAGCATGGTCAGAAGGTATTTGCTAGCATGGAAGCTTATATCTTATACACAAATTCAAATTTTCACATTTTGCATGAGGCCCCCTGTCAGCTACATATCATGGGCTGCGTCCACCATATCAGGTATAAAGTTTTAGTTTGATAAATTCACCTTGCTCCACAGCTAGTCTGTCTATACAGTAACATATGTTTTGGTGGGCTGTTTTGCTCACTTAGCGGAGCCAAACTGGAGGCATTCAGCCTTCTGTCATTCTGCACCATCTTGTCACGCCCTGGCCTTGGCTCAGAGGATTTGGAGCACAGATTCCAACCAGTATACTTTACTATGGATGTACAAGAGAAAAGGTACACACTGCAGTGATGCTAAGCATTAATAATTCTACCGATGTTCCAACCAGCTGCCATTTTTCAATTACAAACACCAACAACCATATAAAGCAGAAACCTCAATTGCTGAAAAATCGCCTGAAAGAGCCAGCAAAAAGGAGCAAATCAGGTTGAGGTCCATCTGCAGTGCAGCATAATTAAGGGTATCATTTATACTTAAAAAGGAGAACTACTGCATCAAACAAGCTTGGTACAAGAATCCAACAGCCTGTACCATTCAAGCTTGTATTTAATTATTGGACCTTAATTTTGAAGGGTATACCGTGTCGATAGCAGTCCGAACGACCACTAAGCCTACCACAGGTGAAAAGATTCAGGTCAGGCAAAAAAATTTAATGAGATAGGTGTAAATGAAATACAGGAAAGGATCTTATTCATTTGGATGAAGAAAGACAGAACTTGTCCAAAGTGGCAATGGAATATTGTACCATTGGTGTGACTACAATTACCCTTAAAGTCACTTTCATATATGTACTATTTCCTGCCTGTACAAGAAAGTATCTGACGGGGTATTGGAACTCATTGTATTATTCTTGTGCCGTATTTACATGCCACAGTATTGCTCAATTCGATTGTCACAATCTGAAAAACAAAAACCACAACTTTTTTAGAAGAAACTTTGTGACGATCACCATGAGTGGCATAACAGCCAAAGAATGACACAAAGCTCTGGTAGATCTACATCTGCTCTTACTAAGACTGCAGTGCTGCTGGAAACACACCCCAACACCCGCAATGTGTAAAAAAGCAGGCCAGTCTAATGGGAAGCACAAGATTACTGCAATATCAACTTGACAGCCGAGCTCTTGCAAGAGGCACTCAGACTGCTTTATAAAGATTTGTAGGAACAGGTGACATCTCGGGAGAAAACGGGACAAAAAAGAAAAATCAAAAAAGAAAAACAAAAAAAACAAAAAAAGAGAGAAACAAGAGATATAGAAAAGAGAGAAGAAAAAGAGAGAGAGACAAAAGGAGAGAGAAAAACGAGAGAGAGAAAAAAGAAGAGAGAAAAACTAGAGAAGAAAAAGAGAGAGAGAAAAAAGAAGAGAGAGAAAAGAGAGAGAGAAAAAAAGAGAGAAAAGAAGATAGAGAGAAAAAAGAAGAGAAAAAAGATAGAGAGAACAAAGAGGAGCAAAAAAGAGAGAGCAAAAAGAAGAGAAAAGAGAGAGAGAAAAAAGTAGCGAGAGAAAAAAGAGGAGAGAATAAAAAGAAGAAGAAAAAAAGAGAGAGAAAAAAGAGAGAGAGAGAAAAAATAGAGAAGAAAAAAAATGAGAGAAAAAAATAAAGAGAGCGAAAAAAAGAGAGAGGAGAAAAAAGAGCGAGCAAAAAAGAGAGCGAAAAAAAGAGAGAGAGAACAAAGAGAGTAGAAAAAAGAGAGAAGAGAAAAGAGAGATAAGAAAAGAGAGAGAGAGAAAGAGAGAGAGAAAAGAGAGGAGAGAAAAGAGAGAGAAAGAAAGAGAGAGAGAGACAAGAGAGAGAGAACAGAGAGAGAGTAGAAAAAGAGAGAGAGAGAAAAGAGAGAGAAAAACAAGAGAGAGAAAAAAGAGAGAGAGAAAAGAGGAGAGAGAAAAAAAGAAGAAAAAAAAGAGAGAAGAAAAAAAAGGAGAGAGAAAAAAAGATAGAAGGAAAAAGAAGAGAGAGAAAAAAAGAGGAGGAACAGAATAGAGCGAAAAAAAAGAGGAGAGAGAAAAAAGAGGAGAGAAAAAAAAGAGAGGGTGTGTAGGAAAAAAGAGAGAGAGAAAAAAGAGGGGATAGAGAAAAAAGAAAGAGAAAAAAGAGAGAGAAAAAAAGAGAGAGAGAAACAGAAGAGAGAACAAAAAATGAAGAAAAAAGAACGAGAAAAAAGTAGAAAAAAGAGAGAAAAAAGAGAGAAAAAAAAAAGAGAAACAAAGAGAAAAAAAAGAAAAAAAGAGAAAAACAAAGAGAAAGAAACAGAGAAAAAACAAGAGAAACAAAAGAGAAAACAAAAGGAAAAAAAAGAAAAAAAAGAAAAAAGAGTAAAAAAACCAAAAACAAAAAACCCCACCAATCAACAAAAACAACCCCCAAAACAACCCCAGAAAACCCCAGAAAACCCCAGAAAACCCCAGAAAACCAAAGAAAACCAAAGAAAACCAAAGAAAACCAAAGAAAACCAAAGAAAAGAAAAAAAAAAAAAGAAAAACAGAGAGAAAGGAAAATGAAAAAAAGGAAAGCAATGAGAAAGAAAAAAGGAAAAAGTAAGGAAAAAAAGTACTTCCAGACAAAACAAATCTTCTGTTGTGAAACATCATTTTCTACTTACGAGTCTTCTGGTATTTACCTTCTTATGATTCTTGGTTAACTTATTTTTCAGCCCTGCTCTTTAAGGTCTTAAATGTTTATCTGAATGCTAGAGAAACAGACAAAATATGACCTTCCAAAGCATTCTCATGTGTATGCTGGTAGCCACATAGCAACTTCCTATGTTGAAGCTTCCTCAGAAACAAGGCATGTTGCCTTCCTGCAAAGAAAGGCTCATCTAAAAGCTCCTCCACTTTCTCAATAATGGTATCATCATATGTAACTACCTGTGACTTCAGAGACCACTTTCAGTGTACACTGTGTCTGATAGCTAAGTACAGTGCTCCAGCACACTTCCACACTCAGGAAATGCAGCATCCATACAGTCAGTTTGGAAACTGGGTTCTCTTATTCCATACAGAGAAAAAGGAGACCCACATATCTGCAAAAAACTAGTACTGAGCACTAGACTTGATTGTGTATGGAAAAAGCCCAGGCTATGAAACTCTAAGACTGGCAAAAGAGACAATTCATCCATATTTGTATGCTGGACAATCCCATGATGATACTCTTTCCTGTCTGATCAGATTAATTCTTGAAAACTTAAATCTGCATGTTGTTAAGCCATTAGATAAGACACACTGCACCTGATACACTCTATCAAATTACAATGCAATAATAAGCATTTTGCAGCAAAAATCAACAGTGTTTTAAAAATACAGCCCTGTCACGGGAAACCTATGCCAGTTACACAATGAAGCCTGTGAACCATAAAATAACCTGTGCTGGTAATTAAAGCCTTATCTATGCTAGGATAAAATATGTTCATGTTAAAAGAAAATTATTTACCCTCACTCACTAGTAAGTATTTTTGTGACTGTTTTTTCCACCTTCTAGCTAGTAACACAAGCTTCTAGGTGCTGATCCTTTAAGATTCATCAGTAGTTAACAACCAGTAACTATTTCAAACAGATGATTTGGATTTGGCCACAGTACTAAGGGAATGGCTGTATTTTGATATTAAAAAAAAAAATAATTCACTGCTTGTAAAGAGGTGGTATAGTGAGAGATTTAGACATCTGCATGCGACTTAAGAGTATAAGCTGTTTCCTGCCACAGAAATGAATCCAAAGCATGACTTGGAGGAGCCTCTAGTGGTGATAAAGTAGATGTGATTATAAATTAGCAGATGCTTAAGGATAAGCATGAAGAGCCTTGCTGGCATTCATGTAGCCTACAGACACACGACTCCTAGTCAAGCTACCAGCAATGCGACCTGCAAGCCACAGACATGCACTTGGGGCCAAGTAGGATGTTTTCAATAGTGCTCTACCTACAAGTTTTACCTTGCCTTGATTCAATAAAGGAACCAAACAGCTTGTTTCTTGACCTCTTCAGCTTGTCAGCAACATTTAGGGCAAAAACTGAACAGAGGTACATCCTCACATCCTCTTTCAGACTAACATATTTTGCAGGGAGGTAGATGCACAACATCCTGTGGCAATGAGTTCTACAGTTTTAACTGCACATGGCAGAAAAAATCCTTTTTTTTTTTTTTTACTCACTTCATAGTTCCATTTAATGCATATTCATTCTTGAATTAGGAAAGACAATAAACAGTCATACTGTCTTGATATTTTTGGTTTAATGCATGGCTTTATAATCCCTAATTGTACCCTCCTCAGTCATTACCTCAAGTATTCTGGAAGTTTCCCAGAATGAGGCACAGTGTTAGTACCAGTTTTCTCCAATAAGTTCTATTGACACAGGAAGACCACTGTTTTTAAATAAACTGTGTCTATGCACGCAGAAGGCAAAGATGTTTAAGTCTTACACTGCAGAAACACATCCTTTGAGCAATTTTACAGTGATGTAAGAGCAGTATCTTCCATAGTTAACAACACTGGAGAACGTTTTGTTGCTGCAAAAGGACTTTTCCAGAGCATGAACTTTGATAATACCAACTGGAAGCAGTTCTCTTTGAACTCCATTTGGCAAGACCAGCAGGTGTCATTAACTGTGGCGTTTCTCCAACCTTGTGACCTGTTGCAGCCACACTGATGTGGCACGTAACCAGAAAGCTGCGTCCACTCTTTCAGGAGGCCCTGTAACATTACCCTTTTCAGTAAGCATTAATACTGATGCAACACTTCCTTTAGCCTAGCGCAAAAGAAAATCAAAAAACTGCATCTGATGATTTGGTTCCATCAACTCACATACTGTTTAGGTCCCAGTATGAGCCCTTAAAGAACTGGAGCATCTGGCATCAAGCACTGACCAAAACAGCCAGCTTCTGTTTGTAGCTACAAGGTTCAGACACCGAAAAAGTTAATGCTGTTTCAGCACTTTGCAACAACAATTGCAGGCTAGACGCTGTCAAAGTACTTCAGAGTTTTGCTTTTTAGCAGCCAAAAGATTTGTCTGACAACCACAGGTTTCTATCTTTCCTACACTCTTTATGATATGCAAAGTAGTCCTTCCCCAAATCAAAAATTAATAGAACTGGTGCTGATTTTTAATTTCCCAAATACTACCAAAAGTTCTACAACTATTTGCAGAGTAACTTAAAAGCCTTCTACATGTGATCGTATGTTTGTAGTATGCTTATAGTAATTGTGGGTTGTCAGGGTTTGTTTTAGAAGGCCAGGATATGATGAAATAAAAAGAGTACAGCCTTTGAGGTATCCTGTGCCTAGAAAATAATATATAAAATAGTAAGCATTACTTAAATTATAAATATAGGAAACTATGTTGCTATGTTAGACCTCTGGATGAAAATTGTACTGCAAAATGACTGGAAGACAAAAAGAATTTCTTTACCCTTATGTTGCTTACAAAGCTATGCTTTTACATGGTTAGAGTTTTATTCCTGCATGGAATTAATTTCCTGAGAAACAACCTAGAGCTCCACAGATGCTACTGTGGAACAAGCATACAATGATGTACATTTAAGAGCTTTGTATGTCTCGGTGGATTTGGGGGGAGATCACAGCACTGGCTGGGATGGGAGAACACCACAAGGTAACCAACAAGAGTCAACTGTTTTCCTGTAGCTGCTTTACTCTGCACTGTTCTCAGCTGCTTTTCTCTATAGGAACAGCTACAGGATGGAAATTTTAGCCTAAGAAAAGCCTTATGCTATGAGTTTTCAGTTTTAAAGGTACCTAGCTCTACAAGGGGCAATACTGGCACACAACAGCTCACAAAAAAATCCCAGGTTATCCACCCACATCATACTATAAAGAATTTTGAGAAACACATGGAGGGTGTACCTGCACTCTAAGGGTGGTAGAGCGAGGGACAACTGCATGAACTCATTCCAAGCAGCCTGCCAGAAAAATCACCCACAAAGATGCTTTTGTTCCTATTCTTGGACACCAGTATTATTTACTAGAGCTGCTGCTCAGTCCCTCCTACCCCACCTTGGCCCAGTTTTTATTGCCTCTAAGGAAAAGCATTTTCAGAGAAACAAAACTGTCTCCATCACACACTGCAACAGCAGTGACCTTCAGTGTCACTGACAACAGTCTGAGCAGCAAAGTATCAGATCCAAGGGTCTTCTTTGCTCTACTAAAATGGTTATGCATTTCCAGATCCAGACAATTTGCCTCCACATTTCTCCAGTCTTGTACTGGCTCTGTGAAAAAGATTATGCATCTTAGGAAAAGTTCCATTGACTCCTATAAAGTACACTAAAGTAGGGTTTTCTGAGTGTAACACACACTCAGAAAACCAGTCCCAAGATTGACCTCAGCTATACTATCACACCTTTTATGCATCAGGCACATAAACAGCTCAACCAAGCAGCAAAACTGTCTCTAAAGATCTCTGGACATCTGACTGTTAACATTACACTTGCCTGCTCAGCTTTATACTGTTCTATAAGCCAATATTGATGGATCTGGTGCAACACAGGATATCCTGCAGATGTTCAAAACTACCTGGATTTTAACTGTTCCACTGGAAGCAAAGGATTACACCACGGTACTCAAAGTCCAACAAACTCACCTTTTATAATGGCAAAAACTTGAAACACAGTAACTGACAGACTTTAAAGTACAAAGTGGTTCCATGACAAGGCAACATTCTTTCCCTATGTGTCAAACCCATGGACAAGGAACATCACTAGTGCCCATTTTAATGGTCACACAAGTATTATTATATTGTTAATTTTAATTACAATAATCACACTGCTCTTATGAACGGACATGTATCTTAGAGCACAATAACAAAACCAAACCCAACGGATTTATTTTTCTTAGAAAACACTTCAGTACATCTGAACACATCCAGAAACAATGCTTACATACGAACATCTTACTACAAAGATGCTCTGCAGTAGCAGCTGAGCTCTACTCCCCTGCACAGCAATACTAAGCAATCACACGATGAGAGAATCCCTTTTAACTCCCACTTTGCACCCACTTATCAGAACAGTCATGAATACCTACTCTAATAGGACTATCTTCAGAGTTTTTTAGTAACTTAATTATCACCCTTGGCATCAATTAAAACAGCAGAAGTTGGTGCTTTCTGAAACCTGTTGGGGAAGGAGATAACACATTTACCACTACCAAGTGAATTTAGGAGGGTAAATCAAAGCCATTACTATCGCAGGAAGTAGCAGAACTCACATATAGTATTTACGACATCAATTATTTATGTTTTTGTTTCAACTCCAATTTAGAAACACAGGAAGTGAAAAAAAAAATTCTCAATGAGGATCCCAAGCAAGGTACCTTTATCTACGTACTTCTTTATGCTCAGTCTCCTCCCTTATCAGCCACAATGCTGCTGAAGTATATTAACTTCAGTCCATTATCAACATCACCAACATTAAATATATGTGTTCAAACCAAACCAGGCTTATCAATAGGGTAAGGATTTGTCCTTCAAACAGCCTGCAATTCAAGACACACAACAGGGTTTCAAATTAGCATGCTATGCTTTGAAGTCCAGAGAAGTTATCCTCTCCACCTCAAGGAATTACCACCACAAATGGGAAGAGATTTCCTCAAAATTCCTGTTACAGAAACTATGCAAGTCTTTTTCTGAAGGTTACAGTTAAAAGAAAAGCTCTACGAAAGACTGCTTTTCAGGGGACTTTTTGATATTTGTAGTGCTCAGGTCAGAGCTTGCCAACTTCCAGCATCAGTCTAAAAAGCAAGAAATCATTTAACTCATATACGTATTAAAAAAAAAAAAATCAGAACGCTTGACGAGTTATCCCCTATCTCATTTTAGGACAGGCATTGACATTTAACGCAGCATTGCCAAGAATCCTTAACGTTTCTAACAGGGTACTTGAGAGCTACACAAATAGATGCCCTGTACCTACCACAGTAAGCAGAGGGAACAAGACCCTTGTCTTTGACTGTATCACCAGCCTTCAGCTTCATGTGCTATAAAATAAATTACATCATATTGATTTTGCTAATCCAATCCAAATATGGTACACTTCAAACAAACCTGCAATGTAAGTTGATTAGACAACACTGACAAGCCAGTCAATGAGTCCAAGAGCAAAAGGGGAACAACATCTAATCTTTTCACGGCTTCTGCTCTGGTATCCCAGGAAACCAGCTGCAGCTGCTTGGTTCAAGTTCTATACTATGGCAAAAATGTCTGCAATCCCACTCTAATAACCAGCATTTTCACATCTGCTAAGCAATGTCTTCATGGCAGAGCAGCAGTTCCTCTATAGAATCTGGAGCATGAACTGCACACACAGAAGCACAGTATGCCCGGGAACTCAGGGCACTCCCATCTCAGTAATGTTTTTACTAGGTCATCAGACTCTACTTACCATACAAGATTTCCAGAGACATCAGTATAAAACCACCTCACACACAAAGTACCATAATGAAGTACAGCAGCAAGTGATATCACAATATCACAAGCTAAATGATCATTTAGTTCAGTTCCTTGGAACCACCATGCCATCCCTTGGTGATCTAACTCAAGAAAACTTCCTTAATTTCACTAATTTCACATTTACCCTGTCCCCAAAATGTAAACAAAAAGCATCAGATTCAATGTTTTCCACATGGTAATTTAATTGTTTTCTACTTGGTAGTACTTTGCAATTTTGGTATCTTCACAGCAAGTAGTCTTCAGCAAGTGGCATATTTGATCATTCTTGGTCTAAATCACCAAGAATAATCTAAAATCCTAATTTATTTTAGGTACTACGTGTGCCATTTTAGTCTGTCACTTCACAGCCTTGAAGCACTTAGCTGTCTGTACAGGAAAGATTCAGAGAAGATACCAAACCAACTACCCACACTCCAGAAGTCAGTGTTTAAGACTCCTGTATTCCTGTCAGAGGATGCATTCAGAGAGACATATTTATCCCAGTATTATTTCTTTATGTGCTCACAGTCCAACAGGTACTTCTCAAACTGTCATAATGCTAAATAAAAAAAGGCTGTGGGAAAATTAACATAGATAAGGTTAACTGAGAACTATCTTCCTGCTAACATGAAAGATCAGGAGTACTAAGGTATACTCTGATATTCTCACTCAAAACACTCTGCAGAGATCCCAGGTGAGCCTCTGATGTCTCTCAGGCAGATAGGCTGCCACTCTGCATTCAACATCTCATCTGCATTTGCTCCTAACTCTTTCCACAAATGCCTGAATTAATTTACAGCAGATGACCAAACCATATTTAAAACCTTTCTTTTGATGTTATTTTCCTCCCCATCAAAATACACATAGGTAGTATTTTGATTACCTAACTGCCTTAGGTATTGTATTAAAACCTACCAGGCAGTATCAAGGACAAAGCATTGGACTGAGCAGACAGAAGCAATTGTGATTTAGTACATAAAACAGTATTGGAAAGGACAATAAGTTAAAATATGGCAGTTTGATTCAAATATCAACTGTTTGGAAGTAAACTCATCAGTACCAAAGTCAGATCTGGAGATTCTTTCAAGCTCATTTTCCATGCAGTCAGCTTTACTGTGCTGTAGTGCTGTTGTCCCAAAATGGTTTCTTTCTCCCACTGTATAAGAGGTTTATCCCCACAGAGTTGAGGTATTTGACTTTTTACAGTTCTACACAGAAACTGGGGCTGGTGGTGAATCCACAAAACCAGCACAGCAATTATCAAAACCTTTCATTATTCATACATTTTGACAAACAAAGGCATTAATGTTCACTGGCTACAAGTTAGAGTTCCCTAATTAGTTACTATTCTATCTTCTATTAGTTAAAAGATTCCCTTGCTTCTCAGAGCACACAGACTAATAAGCAATTCTCTTTTTTTGAGTCAGTGGGTTTCTTGGACCAGTGGTCCATGAGTTGGTGGTCCTAATCTTCCCTTGCCAGAATTACTTTTTATCCAGTTGGACCTGATGACTCAGTTGTTGACTTTATCAGTTTCTTCCTTATTTTGGGAGTTCTGCCAAATGTCCTTGTGGCTGGTAAACTCCGTATTCTTTGTGCCCACTATCAATGGTACATCCTGCTTCCCAAGCTTTATTAATCTCACCCTAGTTCTGAGAAAACTGAAGTATGTCAAGCCCTGAACCTTAATAAGGCTGATCTACTGACAAATACTGCACCTTTCTAACACCTGGAGATCAGCATTAAGAGCCTGTGAACAGTGAGAAGGCATTTTGGAACAACAGAAAATGTTACAGTGAGCTCATTAAAGCATTGAGAAAGCTCAAGATGTTGAGCACAGGTGAAAATTAAAGGTTGTAAAAGGACATTAAAGATGTAGCTTGGACTTCTCAGTCGAGCACAGAGACTTCGACTCCAAGAAGGTATTGCAAAGAGGAAGCAAACTTGATTGTAAACTTGATTGTTACAGCTGTCCAGCACAGTATAAAGTATCCACTCTACTACCTCATAAATGTCTATGGAATTAACTTCAAATTAGCTCTAAAAACATGAGCTTGTTAGCTTTTTTCCTCACTAATTTTTTGGGTTTTCCCCACCTACGTTTGAACAACATCAGGTATCTTCTCAGTATCAAGCTTGCTCACTACTTCCATGCTTTCTCTACACCACTACAGACATTTGGAGCAGCAGTTATGAGGATGCTCATGAGCACAGTTGTGCCAGTGCATAAGCAGCAGCTGTGCTGCAGCTGCTGAGGGAAACAGCAATGCACTGGGAGTTCAATGCCAAAACATTCCCAGAGCTTGTTTAGATTTACAGCATTTTAAACAAGTGAGATCTAACAGGTACTGTAAGAGCAGGTTACCAAATTACACACCCAGCAGGACAGCTCAGGGTCCCAAACAAGCACCACAGTCAATGTGTTGTCAAATTGGGACAAAAGTAGCAATTGGAATTATTATGTCAAATGGACTATGAAGAACTAGATAAACGATGACAGTGTGGGCAGCATTGTCACTGGCAATTTAACATCATAAAATCTGAAGTGTATAAACTGTTGTTTTCTATCTCTAATATTCAACTGTGGGTCTGATAAATACTCAGTAGTACTGAGTATTAAAAACAGTTAATTAAAAACAACTTAGCATCCAAATTAGCTCTAAGCAAGAAAAGAAGAACAAATCAGTGCAAGTCACAATGGAGGCTCCTCCTCCCACCCCTCCTGGCACTACTGTGCAGCTAGGTAACAAACTACCCAGAACATCCCTCATTTTTAATTTAAATGGTTTATTTTGGAAGAAGTCACCCTTTAGACCTTTATTTATTGAGTTAACTGTCAATAGTTCAGTCACTACAATATCAGACCAACCACCAAGTTGAGTCTTTCAGCAAGTGCAGGACTGCACACACAGAAAAATTCCCAACCAGGAGCCTTTGGCTATTACTGAAATCCTCTACAAATGCCTGTGTTACCTTTCCTAGTAGAAGACTCATGAAGCAATTCTGTATACTGTCAGCTTTGTCTTTAGGTGTTAATATTCTGCTGATAATCTGAATACAGCATATATGTACATACATACATATACTCTTATCAGCACTTACCTACTTGGGGAAGACAAAACATAGTTAGGATTTTCCTTCCCATTCTAACACTCATATCTTGGTAGGTGTAGGGCAGAAGGTAAAAGTAATCTAAACAAGTTAAATTACTGACCTGCTTGCTTGTTTAGTGATAAAGACAGCCAAGCCAATAATTTTTGGCCAGACTTCATGATCACAAGATTTATAATGCACATTTTAGAATTACAGCCTCTGCAGTGCAGGTACCTCCATGGAGCAGGTCATTAACCATATACCATGTTTGACTTTTTTTGGAAGCCAACTCTTACAGAGCCCAGTTTCAGCAAAAATCATGTGTCACCACCCTTCAGAGTATTTCAAGAGGGTTCTAATTTACTTATATTTGCATACAATGAACTGTACAGTAACCATAATTTCTGCAGCTCGTTAGGAGCCACAAACCCCTTATTGTATTTGTGGGATGGATTAACTTTGCAGGTTCAAGAGCCCCCAAGCAAGTCACAGCCTCACCATAGTGGATGTGGCACAAGCAGTAACACATCTTACCCTTAAAATATGCCAACAACACCAACTGCCTCCTGTAAAAAGAGACGAGTTTCAAAACATCCTCCTTCTCTCTCATTATACAGAAGTTAGCCTCATTTGAGTAGCACACTGTTTGCTGCTCAAGTTACTCTGCGATATTTTCAGTTAGCCTCTTCCCCACCAGGCAGCATTCAAAGCACGTATCAATGCATGAAAGCTGAAAAAGAAAGATGCTGAAACTAACACCGGGCCACTACTTACAAAGATGACATTAAAAAAAAACCCAAAACCAAACAAAAACCCCCCACATCACACCAAAGATAACCAATCAAAAAGCTCTGAGTCAATTTAGACTTCGTAGGACAAAGTACTTTCTCCTGCTGGCAAAATGGCCCTTGTGCTAAGTGCAGACATACTGCCAGCTTTGCAGAGCCAGTATATTTTATGGCTTCAAAGTGTTTCAAAGCAAATATCTGGAAGACATATACATAATTAACTATTATTTAGTGTTGCTCAGTGAAGTCATGTCATCTTTTCAAGACAGAAAGCCTGCAGAGACACAAAGGTTGAACACTGTGGCTCTCTATAGCCTGTACTAACAGCAAGTGGGACAGCAATTCAGGTTCAAGAGCCCTTCAAGACCTTTCTCAGAAGAAAAACTGAGGAGTTGGATATTGGGGAATTGATCTCAGGAGTATCCTAGCAATGACATATGCACAACTTTATTCACGTTTGCTGCAGTGCTGTCCACCTTTTCAGGGTACTAAGTCTATGGACATCAGGTCTCATACTTCTCACTGAGATGTAACTACTGCAGCCACCAGTATTAAAATACTGTAATTCTCCTATCAGTATGAAAAAGAAAAAAATTCTCAGCAAATCCAGCATAGAATAACCCATACTGTGCACTAAGCTGTGTGTGCTGCAGAGCTTGCATTCCCTGTATGACCACTTCTGCACTGGGCATTGCAGCCTGTATTATGGGGGTGGTTTATGCTTCTGCTCCAATCTCCAAAATAAACACACCAAGCAGCATATCTAATTATATCTAAGGTAACATATAGCTCATTCGCTTTTTTACTGTGAGCAGTTAGCTTTAAACACAGCTATTACAATATCAGATTAATGACCATGGAAGTCTGCATCACTAGTTCATTATCCTTACAGTCCAGTAGCTTAACACAAAAAGCCACAACAGCAAGATTTTTCATTTGCAAATTAAACACTGACTGATCTGACATTCTTGTACATGTTATCACAGGACATTGAAATTGCTTCCAGTGTGAAATGCTGTCTTTAAAATCACAGCTTCATCCACAAGACAACCGACTACAGCAAACTAATGAGAAAATATCACCGGAAAAAAGAATTGTAAAAAAATTAGCCAATGACAAAGTGTTTGTAAGAATGGACTTCTAAGTCATTTCCCTATTGCTCTGAAAGATTTTCTGCCACAAATACATTACTAGGCACTGAGCATGGGACAGCAACTGTTTGAGGATACTGTCTCAACCTCTATTACAGATGTGTCCTCCAAAAATACAAGAAGAGAAGAGGGAAAGAAGATCTTGCACTCTCCAGAACAGAGTAATTAATAAATACCTAAAAGTAGCTTATCCTTTGATTTTCTGGACCCTGCCAGAACAGGAGTAACATCATTGCATGGGTGAGCATAACAAGCCTGGTGTTTGTGAAACGCATCTCAGGAGTCAGCACAGACTAGAGGCACACCCCTGAAAACTCCAGGTTTCAGACTCAGGATTCTCCTTATGTTCCTTCTGAGTAATGCTTGCTGACCTGACCAACAAAAGCGACAAGAAACAAAATGCCCTGAACACTAAGCTCTGGGAATTCAATACTGAACTCAAGGTTACAAGTAGATATGTGTACGAGGCTGACTCAGAGCCCTGAAATTTCGTACGTGACCACTTGTACCACGCATTTCATTCAGATGATTGCCCTATTTTTCCTAAAAAAAAAAAAAGGAAAAAAAAAAAAAAAAAAAAAAAAAAAATCAGCTAAACTGGGACATCTTATTCAATCAGCTGGCACTGGGGCATTTGGCCCAAAGGTGCTTTGCATCCTCCACCTTCTGGGTGGATGCCCTATCCTAAAGGGCATTAAGCACAGCTCTCTTCAGCCTTCCCCTTGGCATCAGGCCACTGTCCAGACAGGAATGCAAAAGCCCAAGCTAGAAAACAAAAGGAGACTGACAGCTCATAGCACAGAGCTTGGAAAAAAACTGTTAGGATCAGTAATATTTCACACTGGCATGTGAGCTGATAAACAGGCGCAATCCCTCCTTCCAGCTGAGTACCTAAAGGTACAGAGGCAAGTTCCTTCACTACTGGTTGGGTTTTGGCTCTACCCCAGTAGGCAGCCAAGAGCCCAGAATGCAAAAGTTTTAACAAGGGAAAGGAAGGATTCTTCAATATAAACTCACAGCGTAGTAATTACGTTACCTCAAAAAAACCCAGAAGATATGTGTTTAGTCCCTTTAAGTTGAAGTAGGAATTAAATACATCTCCAGTACTTTTGGCTGAGAGCCACATATTAAATTTCCTGCAGGAGCCAAAGCCCTGAGGAGGACACAGACAGGAGATGGCTGAACCTCTCCAAGTCTCACTCCAAAGCTGGTCATGTAAAAAAAGTGGGCTGGCCCTTAATGCCACCCTTCAGTACTGAAGTTGTTGACACTTCAGGCACCTCTGCATAATTTTAGTTCTTTACCCTACTTTCCACAGATTGCTCTAAAATGGTGATAGTTACAAGGCAAGAATGTATGGGATATAAATATTGCTACAAAAGCATAGTAGGGATTATTTAGGAATCCTGTATTACTCCTTATTTGAGAAAGGAAGAATACAGAACCAAAATCACAAAATGAAGGGTTCTCCACTATCCCAACAAAGTTATACAGCCTCCAGATCAGACATCTAAAACACCTGAATACCAACTACCACTAGTCCTTTATCATTTATTATAAGCTGTGTGCTCCTGTAAGCACACCATGGTTATTCTGCAAAGAGCAGAATGACATCCAGCAATTCATCTCAAGTTCCCATAAAAGAAACACAGATGCTTTTTTCACTTTGTGAAGGCGAAGCTTCCTATAGTTTCCATAGTTTGGGAAGGAGGCTATCAAACATTTTTAAAAGCCTGCCATGTGAAGTGGAAACACAACACAAGAGCTTTAAAGACAAAATTAAGAAAAGATCCAAAGTAAGGGCTGGCAGTGAGACTGATTCAAGCACCCACCTGGATGAGTTCCCATTCACCATTCAGCAGTGGAAACCTTACAAACATAAAAGCATAACAGGTCAGCCCAAACAAAATTTTGAAGGTTTGATCTAGCCTTAATACACAAACCACCTGTGTTTTGCTAATTATTGCTAAGCAACATTAAGGCCAACAGTTTAGAAGAGTTCAAAAGGAATTAGGTGTTGTATGGGTAATAAGAACATCCACAAGTACATTAAGTAGGATAAAACAGTTTATAAAAGGATTAAAGGAATACCACACCTTGTGATGAAAGTCAGCCACTATATCACAGATATATTTTTTCTTTCTGATTGTTTTGCTTAGCACAGGGCAGCAGAAACCATGCTCACTGTTCTAACAACTGGCAAATCCCATTAAGGATCAGCTTACAAAAACCAAAATCAAACCAGTTTTCATGTGCTCAGGCTCAGGCTCCTCTAGTTAGCTTATATAACTGTATATTACATTTATCTTGGAATAAAAGCAACTCAAGCCAAACCTTAGCTGATTCATATCCACAACTGCTTACAACACATTAAATTAGTATTGAAACGTTTAAGGCACAGAAGTTGATGTGACACCCTCAGAGACAGGGCATCACAGCAAAACACCCAGACTATCACCATGATCACCTTAGTGAGCAATTCTTTGCTGATTTCAGTAAACAGCTACTACCTAAAGCTAAAATCCCAAAGTGTCTTAACAATCTTGCCTTGTCCTGTTGTAAAAGGGTTCAGAGAATCAAGATCTCTGTTCACAAGAGGATTTGCTCCAGTGGCAGGACTACTCATTTCAGGAGAGTTTAACCACTTTAACCTCATACCTTAGACTCCAAGATGTTGTTCAAGTCCAAGTCAAATAAAAAAATTAAAAATGTACAAACCCCAAATATTTTTAGCAGCCTGCTTTCCTCGCATCTACAAAAAGCTTAATTTGCTATTAGCCCCATGAAATAACACAGGGATTCAGACAAAAGGAACTATAATTACCAAGTCATCTTCCCTGAAGTGCCAGCTACCATATGCTCTCTTCAGGAAACTCAGACTGCTCCATATAATAGTAGTGCCTAGTTTATGAAACTTCCTGTATCAAGCTTCATTTTGACAAAAGGGTGGGTTTGATTGTGCCAGGCATATTTGGAACTTTTAGCTGTTAAACTAGTGAGAATAGAAGGATAAAAATAGTTGATCTTCACAGCAGAGCAGACCACTATAAGCATACAATTCAAAGTGATTACATAAAGTGATCCATGTTTCATCTCATACTCCCTCACTTTTTAATTAAATATTCCTTGCAATGATAGGAAATATTTGGAAGACATATCACACTACTTTCAGAAGTAATTTATGAACCTTAATCTGTTGATTGGTGTCAGATGAAGTTACAGATACCTTAAGAAGTCCTGTAGCAGATTAGCACTTTCAGTGCAAAAAAATCTTGAAGGGTCAGAGTGAGACATAATACAGGTTAAAAACTTCTAAGCCAGGAAGGGGGAAAACCCTAAATAGATATTTTTTTACCCTTGCTTCTTCAGCAAAAGCTACCAAAAAAATAAAACACCTACCATCAGTATCTGCATTACACCAGGGACCACAATTTTTAACATTCCAATACTGCAGAAACCGGTATCATTGCCAAGCAAAACCTCCCTCTAATTAGGCAAAGCTTCAGAAGTAAATCAACTATTAATTGTAGCACAGGCTTACATTGCTATTAGAGAAAGTTAGGTGAGATTTTGGCTGTGTTGAAAACTGGCTAAGCAGAGATAGATGGCCAAATGACTGAACGAAATAACCAGAGCACGAAGCTGGATCTGTATCACAGAAACATCAAGTCCATCTAGTACCTTGATCAGTACCAGTAGAGCCAGGTAGCTTTTAAACATGCAGGTAAAAGAAAAAAAAATATTGATAGAGTGAGTGTTCCTGTATCTGCAGGGTAGGATTTTTTCTAGGCATAAATGTGATAGGAAATTAATTCTACCAGCAGTTCTCACTATTTGCTGGCCTTTGTGGCAAGAAGTAGCTTACAAATTTTTCACTTCCATTTGAAAGAAGTTTTCAACTGTGACTTTTCACAAATTACTAAACAAAGAGAAGCTCAGAAACCAACTATCAGATGAAAGGTAGAAAGAGTACACTTAGTCTTCTTTAACTACTGAGCACCTGGTGTTCTGCTTAAGATTCAGTGCCTGTAGAAATACCTGTCATAGTTGGCAGTTAGAAATATGCTTGTGGCAACAGGAAAAACCTGGCTCAAATTTTGCTTGTTTAACTCAGTTGGGCTTTCCCTGGGCTGTGCTTTTTGTGCTGAAGTGAAGGAGAATTAAGTACTTCATGAGGGAAGTAAAAGATTAAAACTTACCAGTTTTTACCTACAGAACCACAAACCAGTACGTGCAATCACAATTAGCAAAACATGCATAGCAAGATGGTTCAATTTCTCACTATGGAAAGCACTACAGGGACTTAGGGAAATCCCTGACACAGTTGCAGCTCCAGTAGTTTATCTCTGACATAGAATACAATTCTCATACTAGTATCTGCTTGCATGCAGGTTTTATTTTGCACTGGGATTTCACTGCAATACTTGTATGACTACACTGAACAGTGGGGCTGCAAAATGAAGCACACCAGTAGAACCTGAATTCACACTACATGCACCTTTTGGGGACAATTATACCCTCCCCGGAGATCTGGCCTCATGCACCAAGTAGGCAGCCAGGCACACTGTCATGACAAGAGAAGAACCATCGGGGTTACAACACTCAAGAATCCCACCACTGAAAACAGCAACTTGCTACGGTAGTCATATCAACTCCCTGTGTAAGCCTCAAGCTGCTCATTGCTCCTGGTTCTTCTGTCAATCTGTTGCCATTTCTCAATCTTAACATTTGCTTGCTATTTTCCTCAGGATATTTAAGTGACTGCAGTTGCCAAGACAACCACTTCATCAACACCAGCACCTCTGCTCATCTATCTTGGGCTTCCCTTCCGTTCACCATAACTTCTAGGAAATCAGTTGCCAGAAACAGTGATTTTTGAAATCTGGCTTTTGTGGGTTTTTTAACTTTTAGTAGCTTTTGGGATCTTCTGTCCTAAGAATCTCAAGTTCCTGACATAGGAACAGCTTTGTTTCAATTATATCCTCAGCCGTGAGGCTTCCTGTAAAGCTGTAAAAAGTCTGATAGCTTAAATTCCAAGGCACTGAGGCAATCACAGAGATAAACATCCAAACTAGGCTTAAGCACCTATGCTGTCACATTAAATAACTCAGTAACTGAAGTCTCCTTCAATTTTGTTACCACGAGAAACAAAGTGACACAGGATTTCTTAATTCATTTAGGCATTGAAATGCACACCAATACACTTTTCCCTTTTCTAAAAAAAGGTCATGGAACATCCATAAAGCAATTAGTAAGCAGATAATCCCCATAACACGTTATAACTAAGTGAGGCTTAAGCTATTAAACTTTCCAGCCATGATAGCCATGAAACCAAGTGGCAAATTCAGCTGAGCTCTGCAGACAGCCAAGCCTTAGGACAACATAATACAATTTCCAGTAATTTCTCAATAGTAAAAGTATGGCAGTAAAATTCTGCATAGCACTCCTCTTCCCCCAATCCATCTATCTTAAACACAAACAAGAAGGTTTCACTACTTCAATCACAACATGAGCTTTGATTCCAATTTCCATTTTACAAAATATGGGATAAACCAAGAGCAGCAACTAAGCTAGGTCTGGTTAAGTTTTAACATCAGTACCACCAGCACCTGAAGCCACATCAGAGCAGCTTCCCAAGTTCCTGTCTACACGGCCCTCACTGCTGTGACTTAGAGATTTACAGCTGCAACTGTACCAGCTTTGAATCCATTATCACGGATACAGGTGGTGGCTGAGCCATGGCAACGTGGGATTAAGCATGGGCTGCAAAACCAACTCTAAGCTGAGTCAGTTCACAACTGGTGTTAAATATCATGCTGTCGCTAACAGACCCCACTGCTGTGCTTGGAGACAGGTCAAATGTGCCACTGCTACATTGCAGACATACTTAAACACTACCAAATGAGCTCAACGGTTTAGTAGCGCAGACCTTGGTGATTTGCTGTGGTTGCCACAGTATCATTGGAAAATGCCCTAAGTATTCCTTTTGTTATACCTATTTGCACAAAACAAATCAACAATTAACAAAATTAGAGAAGGCAAAGGCTTTATATTCTGCCTAAAACTCAAACTGTACATAACAATCACATTAAGCTGTGACTAAACATTATTTTAGTGAATAAATATTCTACAGAGTATTTATCAATGCATTTATAATTAAAGCAGTTAGGAACACCAGCTTTCCATATAAAAGGAAAGGTACCTGGAGGTCAGTTGTGCTGTAGTTTCTGTTTTAAGTGCTTGCTAAGTGCAGAATTTGGCTTTCTGCCCATGTGTTTTAAGCTCAGTGTTGTGGCATAGCCTGGGTAATTGCACTTGGGGTGACAAGCACAACAGAACTCAGAGGCATGTCAGTAATAGATTTCAAACCTCATCTTAACTGACTGGAACCAAAACTTGCCCTGTGAATGTGCCAGCTCCACGACGTGCTACACCAGGCTGTTTCCCTGGCTGTGCTGAATAGCTGTGAGCCCTTTCACACTTCCACACTTCACATCAAATCCCACATGCTGGTTTCTCTATGCCAAGAGGCTTTATTTTGAACCTACCCTCCAAAGCACAGGAGAGAAGACATGGGGTGGCTGTCATGGAAGTGCACAAGGGGCTGGAGCAATTAATACTGCACAAGAAAGAAATCCCAGAGGTGGGAAGTAAAAAAGCAGGGTGGCTTCAAACTCAGTACAGGTCCCTCTGACATTTCAAACAATGAGGCAGAGCAAGGGACAACTTTGCCTCCTCCAATGAGAAGTTTACCTAGATTGTCCACAATACACTCAAGATTTGTGAAGTCTGCATAGCATACGTCTCACAAGCCTCTGTATCCAGCCCCTGACTTGATGGCTTTCTCTTCAGCACCAGGAATGTCCCCCTCCTCCCCCAGGTTAAGTTACACAACCCCAGCTTTATTTTTTGCTCTTAGAGAATTGCCGCAGCTGCCTCATGGACAAAGTCTGTGCAGAGGAGTGTGACTTGTCAGTACATCAGGTTCTGTGCTGGGCGCTTCAAGAAACTGCTCAGGCTTTTATTTTTATAAACCAGGAATAAGCAGAAATTCTTATTGAAAAAATCTCTTTGCTTTTTGCTTAAGCAGCCTGAAATCTATTCACTTAATTTCTCCAGCTATTCCAAAATTAAATACTGTACTTGTAAACATATATGTCCAATTTGTTTTGGAAGAAAGCTCTCCCATGAGTTATAAAAAGCAAAACACTTTCTACCTACAGATTTAGTCAATTATGCTATTATAAGGTATACATATTTTACATAAAAGTGTTAATTTATCCAGAATAATGAATATGAACCAGATAGAAAGCTTAGTCTCTATTCACTAACTTACTCTTACTCTTATCAGAGAACGTTTTGACAAGGCAAGACAAGACAAAGAACATTTTGTAAAATGCCCCATGTGTCTACAGGGCTCCTTCAATGCCAGCCCAGTGTCCTTCCTGTGAGCACCTCTTACAGTCACTACAGATGATGAACAAAGCATTGCAGTGGCTCTCTCATCCTGTTTGTGTAGCATCCATAGACTATTCTGGACTAGTGCAATGCTTCACCCACACAAAGGGCCTAACAGATAACTGATTCTGGACTGTGCATCCCTGTCACCCAGTCTAACATCAGATTGCAGCAATTTGCATTCAGAGCAAATGTGACACAGCAATATTTAATAGTTTTACCACATAAAGCTCAGCTAAACATGTACCAAAGAAGGCTTGTTGGCTGCTACCTAGCAGAAAAAGATGTTTGATTTGCCATAAAAACATCTAGTAGTAATAAAAGTTTTCCAGACTTTTCTAGGAAGAAGTTGATTTCTCATAACCCTCTTATTTCAAGTTGACATCATACAGTAACTAATCTACAAATTAAGAATCAAATTCAATGCACCAGCCTAGCATTAAAAGTGGGGTTTAGGCTCAGCCCAAATTTCCTTATCCTTTGTTTTTCTGCATTACTACAGTTGTACAAATTATGCATTGCACAAAAGCAGCCTTACAAAACTGAAGCCTTTTCTGAGAACAGGGAAACTCCTCAGTACCATCATTAGCTTCCTCTTCCATAAAACACCTCCTTCATAGTATATATATTTTTTTTTACTAGAAAGATATCCACCATGGAGTTTAGATAACAACCATACAAAACACACTAATTACACAGAGTTTGTTCCAGTTTGTTCTCCCTGTACTTGGTCCTGGTGACAGAGACACCTCAAGTGCTGTGTCTAGTTCTGGGCTCCTCAATTCAAGAAGGACATTGAGGTGCTGGAGCCGATTCACAGGTCAGCAAAGCTGGTGAAGGGTCTAGAGGAAAAGTCTTATGAGGAGCAGCTGAGGGAGCTGGGGATGTTTAGCCTAGAGAAAAGAAGGGTTGGGGTGACCTTATAGCTCTCTACAACTGCCTGACAGGAGGGTGTAGCCTTCCTGGTGGGGGTCAGGCTCTTCTCCCAGACAAAACAGTAACAGGACAAGAGGACACAGTCATAAGCTGCAGCTGGGGAGGTTTAGGTTGGACATTAGGAAGAATTTCTTCACAGAAATGGTGATTAGACATTGGAAAGGACTGTCCAGGGAGGTGGTAGAGTCACTGTTCCTGAAGCTGCTTAAGCAAAGGCTGGACGTGGTACTCAGTGCCACGGTCTGGTTGACACAGTGGTGTTTGGTTACAGAGGTCTCTTTCAACATCAATATATTCTGTGAAATATTCTTTCTAGAGCACAGAAGTCACTGCTCTGTACTTGCTAGAAAAGGAAAGAAAAACACTCCAAGACTTAATTGTAACCCCAGCTATGAACTAACGCAATCCAAACAAAAAGCTACACAAATGGAAATAAACTGGAGCATGAAAGAGTTCAAGATACAACAGAACAGACCTCCAGTGAAAGCTTTCCTGCTAGATTTGCTGCAATGTAACTTAGAGGCTCTCCCTAGCATCATTTCTGTTTTGAAAGCAGACACTAGCTGATCTTCGAAGTACAGGTTAGATGTAGACAGGTCAAAATACTTCACTGATCTCTTGGAAAAAAGCATGGATGTGGCACTTTTATTTGTTTCGTGGTGAACACCGTGGTGGGTGCTGGGCTGGTGGTTGGACTTTATCTTGGAGGTCTTTTCCAACCTCAACAATTCCGTGTTTCTAAGAAGGTGAAAGTCATCCACATGCTCAGAGAAGTTGGCAGCTGCAGGGGAGAAGACAAAACAGAACAAGGCTGAGACACCAGGAGCACCAATCAAGTCACATGTGGTGACCTCATCTGAGCCTGAAGTCATGACTCAAATACAGTTATTCTAGTTTAGGAAGAGTTGAAGGAAGAGGAAGATGCCTGAGGTGGGCTTGGATTCCAAGAGATTCCAAGACAAATAAAGAGGCATGGTGGCGTGATGATGACAAGTCTTTTGTGGCCAAGCATACCAGAGCTTTCCTCCATGCCTCTGCCATTGCACACACACACATGAACCCACAGGATGTGACATTAGCTGCTTGGACAGCAGGTGACATCCCACGTGTGGTGCACGTGCTGAAGACACACCAATATGACATTTCACTGCATCCCCAAGAGACATAGGAATGGGCAATGCTGTGCTTTCAGATGGCTACTCATGATTCTTACCCCAACCTGACTAGGTCCATCATTCAGGAATACATCCACAGCTGCTGGCAGGAAGCTCCATGGCTGAGGGAGGTACCACATACATATAGCAGCCATCCCACCACAGCTTCTCATGCCTTTTGTTGACGACCAGCAGGTTATTTAGCTGCTTTTTGTAGGCAAAATATGATCCCTGGTTGAAGAGCCCAAGCAAAAGTACATCACTTACATTAGAGATGTGAAAAAAGTGAACAACTACTTAGTACGTGTGGGATAAGCCTGCAAGTTGGGTGAAAATTAACAGTCATTTATCCAAGCTGAACATTAAGCAGGCTGCCTTGAATGCGCGAAATTGGAATATCACCTCTAACAGCAACAGAACTGAGATTTATTTCATAACACTGAGAAGAAAGTGGTCGGGACCAGCAGACTTCTCGCTCCATCCCTCCTTAGTGGCAGCCAGTACAACTCCGATCTCTTTCCAAATGCAGTATAGTTATGGATGATATGGGTACAAGACCATGTACTTAGCTATTATTGTAATTTAAAAGAGATCCACAGATCTGCTTTTTAGCCCCTGATGAGTCTGTCCATAAACCTCTGAGGGTCAAAACCATCTTCAGTATCAAAGAACATTCAATAATACAGCCAGTTTCAAAATTCAAAACCCCAAACATCCACAGCCTCAATCAAGTCTGCCCTACCTACCTAGTTTTTCCCAGTAGTGCCACTACTGTTGTACTTCAGACCAAAGCCAGCCAAGCTTCATACACACAAATCAAAGACTGCAACCAGCATGAAAAAAAGAAAATCAGTTAAACTTCACAGGAAGTATATTACTCAAATTTTGAAGGACATAAGCTTTCAGATTTCTGGCAAAGACCGAGAAATGGAAATCATTCCATATGTTGGTCTCAAAATTTTCATTTTTATATGCTCCAGTGGAGATAATACAGCAATAAAAAAATGTCTAGGTTCATTTAGAAGTGCTTTAAAAAAAAAAAAAAAAGTAACAACAGGTCTTCTACAGAGAATTGTTTAATCATGGCTGTGGTTGACTCAAGAAATAGCCACTTGAAACTCCAGAGAAGTATTCAAGAGAAGTATACTACCATCCACTGAAATTGAACAATAGGTTTTTGGTAAGAGTTGTCTCTCAACATCTTTCTTACTCTGCATTTTGAGTAATATGAACACAGCAATAAAAAATGAGGTTAGGCAGAGATCCCACTGAAGTGGCAATATCATTAACAACAGACTAGGCTTTTTCTTTCCACCTTAAAAAAAGTGCTATGCACCTTCATCTGAAGCACCTGGGTAGTGGCATTTTGTTACCACACGAATGACAAATTAGAAGGGATTTAGATAATAGCTACAAGATACTTAAAAAGTACAGAAGAGATGTCAGCCTCTCAAGTTATACTGCTTAATGCACTGCTGAAAGGTAGTAAGCTACCAAGCGTGGGTCCAGTTACTCTTTTGCAGAGAAGTAGCTGGGAGCACAGAGATGAAATTCAGTTTTCTTCAATGCATTATAAGAAGCCCATTCTTTTAATAAAGGTGAGTGCTTTTACAGATAGTTATTCTAGCCAAGATAAGCAAACACTTGCACACCAGTGTGGTTTACATCCATGAATAAGGCGCTTATATGAGCAGACTTCATGCAAGAACAAATGTGTATTCAGAGAATGTATTGTAAGTCAAAGCTGCTCCATTGCATGGCTTTTGTTTTGATAAGACCAAAGAGGATACTGCAAAAAAGAATATAATTTCAGCTTTTACCTAGGTCTGACAGCAAAAGGTTTCTAGCTGCAGAGATGTCTGAAGATTAATTTAAAACCAAAGAACTTTTGCACAATGGACAAGTCTGTCAGTCAAAAATTGACCCAAGTGACACAACTGTTTAAACACTGGTTCTTGCACTACTTCAATACCATGGCAGAGGGCTTTGCATCTTAACCTCTTCAAATATTTTGTTAAAATGAACAACAAAACATGTATTTTAAATCCTTAACTAGGATACATAACTCAGAGAAAAGTCATGAAGCTACAGCAAACATGTCCTTACCGCTATCAACTTGGATTTCTCAAACAACACCTATTTACCTGAATATCTAAATTGCCTGTGCAATTTTAAGACAGCAAAGCAGTCCAAAGGAACTGAGGAGAAAAGGAACATATGTCATGCTTTTATTACTGAAACCTTAAGTAGTAAGGTACAGCCTGCCTGCCAGGCAGCCTTCTCTTTCTAAATCACAAATACTATGATGCCTCCAAGCGTCACCCATTTAACATTCAGCCCCTTTATGTTCTTGTTATTCTCCCAGTAGAAGCTTCAGTTTAAAATGAACACCCAGGAAGTCTTGAGGTCACTTTTTTTCAAGTCAAGCAAGATTCCAAAATACTCTAAACACACTGTAATTTAGTAGCTGTCATTTTTCTTCTCTTTGTAAGCCACTTTGGGCAAATGCACTTTAAATATTTCAGCAACTGTGATGTGAGGCAATCAATCAATCAATTTAGTTACTCTTGGCTACTAGTGCTTCAAAGATGGGTACACAATGCCAGAGTTATTACTATCAAACTGCCCTGGTGAGATGGGACATTCTCAGCACGTCACTACCACAAAAGCTCAGCAATATTAACTGCAATTCCCTTAACTCATAATGCTAGACAAAAACACCTAAGCCTAAAAATGAAGCAGTATTTTGGAAATAGCTGACTAGTTTTGTGTACATGCACGTGTGTATGTACACATCTGACCACGTGCAGCCCAAATCATAAGAGCAGCTGTATTTATGAGTCACATCACCTCTAGTCCATCCACACCGCAGACAATGTCTAACTGTGACATTTCCAACTTGAACTCAGCTGCATTTAAGCTCAGCATAAAACCTCCATAATTTAGCCCATACTATTCATTACCCCGAGCACATGACGAACATGCCATAAACCATACAGCAAAACTGCACATCAAAGATCAGAGTTAAGGTTCTGCAAGCATTTTTTTTTCCTGGCATTCCCTACCCTCTAGATGCAAAATGAGCATTGTGTAGTAGACCAAAAGTGCTATTAAAGAGAAGGAACCCTGTGTGAATTTATTACCATGTAAAATAGCAAGGCAGCATAACTTCATGACTTCAGAAACAGTAAGGTAAAAACGTGTTTGACTTTTTTAAAAGTTACAGATACGTAATACCCTCAGACACTGGAATAACATCACTGCAATACAGGACCTAAAGTATTTACACACAAAAAAACTTCTAAAAAACCCACCCTTCTAACACTATATAGTCAAAACCTTACATTAATTCCTATAATATGAACCACATATAAGTCTACACACTTCTAGTCACTATCTCTTGAACAGATAGACAAGAAGGTTCAAGAGGTACAGTTCCTTGCATTATTACATGAGGAAAAAACCCTAAAACTCAAATTGTATTTTATGTTATCCAAGGACCACTGTACAAAAATTAGGCAAATGAACAGTGCTCAATTTACCAACGTGGAAAGTTTTCTGGTTTATTCTAATGGAATAGAAGAGTTGGGCTATGCTACAGCTTTCCTCCTGACATATGACAGGGCCTGACTGCACGTGATCTCCTATGGTAAGGCAGTATCAGAACTGGAAACCACTATCTGTACTTCTCAGCACACACCACAGTCCTACCTGGATCAGAGGAGCCCTAGGGAAAAGATTGGGGGCTAGCTACCACCATGACTTAGCACATCTCTTCCTGAGGATACTCTGATGTCCAGTGTTGGGAGTTTGGAATTACGAGAAATATTTCTTTGCATGTTTAAGAGATTTTAAGATCTCTGATAAACAGTGGTTTTAACCTGTGTTCATGCAAAAAGGGCTTTTAGGATCTGGAATGAAGCAGAGTTTCAAGAGTGTGTATTAGATAGTAGAATAGTGTGTAGTTTTATCACAGGGTGAGAATTTTAGATTTATGGGGTTTTAGGATGGAAAGCAGGTGAAGACAAGATGGAGAGGTCCACGTGGCTTTTGGGCTTCCTCCTTCTTCCTCACCTACTCCATGTTCTGCTGTGAAGTGGCACATTATAGTTGGCTTAGAATAGAAGTTAACTTTCTAACAAAGGTAATGGATATTGGGAGAAATATTATAAATACTGATTAAGTGGATTATAGTTTAAAAGTCCATACCGCCCTGTGTGCGTGGTATTTGGGTTTTTCAGGGGTTTTTGGAGAGAGTGCCTGAATGTGTCCTGCTGCACAGATCTCTGCAGTTCAGGAGAAGAATGTATTGATAAGAAATAATAAACAAAGAAGAAAACATAAGAAGAGATGGCTCATGGTCTTTCCTTCAGCTGGGCTGGGGAAACAAAACTGTACATTCTTGGGTCACGGGAAACAGATGGCAGAGAGAAACACACAAAAATATTTTTTATAAACCCAAGAGTCCAGAACAGGCTACAGGATGGGTGAGTAGTCTCAGCCCAGAGGCACAGCCATCCAAAAAACTGTATGCAACAGTGGAATGAGGACCAATCAGGTATTCCCCAAGCCTGAGAATCTGGGATCGTATCTATGCATTTGATCTGTGAACCAGCATCAGAAGAAGTGTTTTGCTTCCCTGCCTTCTGACAGCTTAGAGGCTTCTTGGCTTTTGACACTGAACAGGAGCTCTACAGCCCTGGAGCAAGCAGGACTCTACTCACCTGCAATTCAGAGTCCCTTTGCTGCACCAAAGCACTGCTTATTAGCATCAATGATACCTAAAGGCAACAAAAATAGATCAAGTACACAGAGTGAAACTCTATAGGATCTTGCAATGCAGAGGTCCACGGAAGGCAGTTTTTGTGTTGAGAGTACCTCACATTTTTATCCTGACATTACGGATATATTTTGCGGAATTAAATGTTCTATTAGATGTATAAATCTAAGTACTTAGAAAACTTCTATTTGCTTAATTTTAAGCTTTATGAGAAGTAGACTACAATACAAAACTTTTAAACAGGGTGTTCATTCTTGCCATCAGTTATTGGTAACTGATTGGTTCTCTATTTCCTGCTCTGAAATCTTAGCACTCACTACAAGTAATTTTGAAATCAAATCACTTGGAAGAAGCTGAGACACAATACAGAACTCTATACAGCATAGGGCTAATTAATTACAAAAAGCAGGGATAACACTGCCTTGACAAGTATTTAGCCCCCAAATTACTTGACAAAACTAATCATAATACTTGGTGTTTCTCTCCCTTTCCAACTGATGTGTCAAGACTTGTTCCTTCAAGTAGGAAAAGTACCTTATGAAATAAACTGCCATAAGAACTAAGAAACAGTAACTGTACTAATGTAGTTAATTTTTCTTGTTTCCTTTCATGATAGGTATATTCATTTTAATTTACTCAGCCTGAATCACCTCTAAAGGAGACTTTTATATTGACTTTTGGTCTACATTAAATGTTCTTCTTGACACAGTGTACTTGGTCAAACCATGCTTCTGAGCAGTGTTAATGAAGTTTCTATTTGTATAATTTCTCACTTGTACCTTCCCTGAAACCCTGGCTCTCAGAACAACAATACCATGCAACTAAAAAAATCAGATCTGTCTTTTCCAAAAACAATTAAAAGCTCTGTTGCTAAGGTACAAATGCACCAAACATTCAGGACGTCAGGCAAGTCACCAGGAAACACTTTCTAGTAGTCCTGCAAGTATCCACTACTTGATCAAATCATTGGGCAGAGGTTCATCAACCTCCAGGCTCTGAAGGCTCAAGCGTTAAAGAAAGACACTGGATTCCAAGACAGAGAAGAATGGTCACCTCACATGGTAAAGACTTCATCATACAGAGCCCTCAGCTATGGAGATCTATGCCAACTAGCACCTATCAGCCTCAAATTACAGCACAATAACCTTGGTTGTGGTGGTCCCCGTTTATGTATCAGCTGCCAAAATGAAAGGTGAAGAAGTTCTACCATGTAGCAAAGGACCCTCTCAGACGAACAGAAGATGCCTATGACATAAACGTGGCACTGATGAACTGCTCACACTTATTTCTGCAGATTATTCCAGTTCTCTGCTGCTCAGGCACTGCCTGCAAAACCAGAAAAACACATTTCTATCATTTCCAGAGCAATTCAAAACTACCACATAGCCCAGTGGAATCTGATCTAAAGATACTATCTGTGACCTGGACACATTTCACTCTGAGAAAAATCTTCCCTTTGTCACTCAAAAAACGCAGCAAGTGAATCTCAGACATACAAGGTCTATCCACATTTCACCTTTACATTCTGTGAGTGAGTCTGGCACCAAAACCCAAGTTCACCCAGTGCAGTCCAACAGAACCGATTCTGCTAGAACTATAGTCAAACTGGCAATTTCTTACTGCCAGCAGCAGAGGGACAGACATTTGCTCTTATCACTACCTCTTTGAAGGACTTAATATTGAACTGAACTATTTTTCCCTTGGCAGCAAAGAAGAGAGGTAGCCAGTGCATGGAATAACTCAACTCCTTCCTTGAGGATGGTAGTCAGGAATTCAAAGGGTTGCTCAAAACATTACAGAGCTATTCAGCACGACTGGGAATACCAGGTAAGCTGGTATATATAATACTTTGACACCAGGTAAGACAAAGGTTGATGTAACTTGCATTTCAGATGTCCATCTTCAGCTAATTGTATGAGTGTGGTGGGGGCTGCTGCATGATCCCTGGCTGATACAAGCTGCTCTTCACATAGTTGTTGCTCCTGGAGGCTGCTGCCCTTTCCATCTAGATGGCAGTCCTAAACCCTGAAGCACTGCAGCAGACCTGAGCATGCTATATTAGCTGATAAAGTATGCTTAGACACTGTGCTTGAATTTTTAAGAAGTCTCTGACTTCATTATAGCCAGCATGTTGACAACCTACCATTTAAACAAACACTCAAGGGGACTTGTTCTCTGCTTCAATTTATCAGATGTTAGAGCTACAGGACTCACAACTGAAACCAGAATCTGTTGGACCACCTTTAGACAGTAGCTTCAGTCAAGGAGGTGCAGAGAGAGCACTTCCCTCACTTCATTTATTCCACTAGTTCAAGAACTGCAGAGAGAAAAGTCGTATTTCTCCAGGAATAAACAAGGTGCCAAAAGTTGATGTGACCAGCTCTAAGAGCTCCCAAAACACAAACCAAGCCATCGTATTCCCCAACCAACCATCCCCAACACTTTATTAAAGTCACCTTAACCACAAATTTGCCTTGAAATATTTGTGCTCTAGCTTAACTAGAAGCCTGTGTACTTTCCCTCAAGTTCCTGCCCTTAAACTACACTTCAAGTGGAACACAATTCCCAAACTCTCACTTCCATGAAGTTGAAAGAAGTTACATCCTGTAATTGCATCTTGCTAGTCCCACTTTCCTAACCTTACTTAACTGAAAATAAAAAACAAGATGAAGCTATTTTATCAAGTTAAGAAATATGGAAAATTAAACACATACAAGGTGGGCACTAGTTCAAGGCAGCATGTACAATTAATTTACTGCAGAAGTCATCCATCAAATAAAGTTAGGGCATTATTCTTATCTCTGAATGATTCCATAAGCAGGGTCTAACACATATGAAGACCTAAGACAGAGAGACAAGAATATAATTTCTCACAGGACTCCTCCTTCCTTTTTCAGTGTCTCAGAAGTCAAGATGCATAACCAAAGATCAGACACTACAGAAATCCACCATGCAGGACTCCTCATGGAAGAAAAATGAGACAGAAACAGCACACCAGAGATTTCAGCCACATCACTTGAAGGGAATCCCACAGCTGGGGAGGGGTGGAAGCATCATGAGACCTCTCTTCCCACTCTCAAAACAATTATCACAGGATCGGTCAAAAGAATTTAGAAGAAAGGCACAGCAGTTCAAGAACATCAAATACTCAAAAGCCCAATCACAGTGCTGAGGTAAGGCAACTGGGAGCCTTGCCTAAATCTACACTTGTTAACACATATCCCCAAATTATTTCTCAGGCAGCTTCAGCTTCTTTCCAGGAACAACTGCAAATATGCAGTCTAGAGAGCTCCCCAACCAAACAAAACTATTTCGATCGGTCATGATTTCTTTGAAAAAAAATGGATGAGTAATATAAGTGCAGGAAGAGGTCACCAGACCATTCGGATGTGAGGATGACACTGTAACCAGCCAAAGACTCAAGAGACTTCCTGAATAAGTAATAATGGAGGTGAGTCTAAGAATACACCTATCACACCTACATGAGTAAGCCAACCCATTACAAAAGGCAAGTCTTATGCCAAAGCCTTCCTTTCCTTCCAAACAATGAGGCCAAACTGAACATGACTCAAATCCATTATTCCCCAAGCTACAGGTTATTTTGGTTTTGTGGAACAAAGCTCTTAAACCTTGACCTGTAGAGGCCAAGAGGCACCAAAGATGCATGTTAGTCAAGCAAAGACATCATCCAAATTTCTTTTTCAGTTTGAGAGAAGCCAAAGGGCATGAAATGGGAGATGCAGGAGCCACAACTAAAACAGTTAACTGCTGGGAGAAGCAAGCTCATGGGGACAATATTTTGCCAGAGATCAAGCAGATATCAAGTGCAGAGGAGTGTGCCTAATGCAACACATCTTCTGCAGGCATGAAGGTTGTCCAAGTGCTTGTTTTGAGAAAAAAGTGCAACTCCTCCTTCCTTCTCCAGTTGTTTTGATAATTTAAGTACACTCCCTTCAGTTCTTTTATGGGATGGCTGTGCCAGATTTCTTATTTGCTGTACTCACAAGAGTGGAAATAGCAACCACAAAAGTTTTTTTGTATTAACAGGAAGGCTGAGAAAGGAATTGAATCTACCTTCACCCATTATATGTCGCTGCAGCCTTTTGAAGGCTGGCTTTTTAAAGTGTGGAGAGGAAGAACACATGAGTACAAAAAAAATGGTATCAAACAGCCCTGAAGCCCATGGAATCCTGAGGACAGCACTGCCTTTACCCTGAATTAACCATCAATGAGTGAAGCTATCAAGGGATGGCTTGGGAGCCCCTTAATTTGAAATAAATATCACAGAATCATAAAATGTTTGGGTTGGAAGGGACCTTGAAGATTATCTAGTTCCAACACCCTTATCATGGGCAGTGACTCCCTCCACTATCCCAGGTTGCTCCAAGCCCCATCCAACCTGGCCTCGAACACTTCCAAGGATGGGGCATCCAAAGCTTCTCTGGACAACTTGTGCCAGTACCTCCACCACCCTCACAATGAACAATTTCGTCCTAATATCTAAGCTAAACCTACTGTCTTTGAGTTTGAACCCATTCCCCCTTGCTCTGTCCCTAAATGATCTTATAAATACTCTCGCCCCATCTTTCCTCTAAGTTCCCTTCAGGTACTAAAAGGATATGGAAATACAGAACTAGATGATCTCCAGAGATCCCTCCCAGCCGTAACAATTCTGTGAAATACAAACAGAGCAAAGCCCAGGGGGGCAGCTGGCGGTGGGAGAGCTCTCACCCTGGGCCGAGGTTCCTGGCGGAGGCTCTTTGGGGCTAAAAGAGCAGATATCAGCGCAGCGGCTCTGTGGCGCGGCTGCCCTCAGCCCAGGCCGTGCCCGTGCCCCCTCCCGCAGGCCCGGCCCCGGCCCAGCCCCACACCGCGGCCCGCAGCGCGGGGGAAAGGCCCCTACCTTGAAGTACCCGCCCTCGTAGAGCGTGTTGGGGGGCCCGAAGATCGCCACCTCCCAGTTGTAGAGGTCGGACTCGTCGACCAGGGTGATGCGGAAGCCCTCGACCGGCTCCTCCTGCAGCGACTTCAGCTCCAGCATCAGCGCCTTCTGCGAGCTGCTCATCTGCTGCTGGGCCATGGCGCGGCGCGGCCCCCGCCGCGGCCGCCTGCTCGCTGCCGGTGCCGCTCCCGGTGGTCCCGGTGCCGGTGGTGCCGGTGCCGCCCCCGCCCCTCCCCGCGCTGACGGCCCCGCCGCCGCCACTTCCTTTTGTGACGGCGCCGCTCGCGCTGACCTCAGCGCGCCGCGCCGGCCCCGCCCCCGCCGCTCCGTTAGCCACGCCCCCCCGCGCCCCGGGACACGCCCCCGCCGCACGCCCGGCCGTGCCCCGGCGCACAGCCAGGCCACGCCCCACCGCGCCCCGGGACACGCCCCCGCCGCACGCGCTGCCGTGCGCCACGCCCCTCGCCGCGTGCCGTTAAAGGGGCCGCTCCGGCCGTCCAGAATAATGTGGTGGAGGGGTGCTGGGGCGCAGGGCTGTGATGGAGCGTGGGTGGGTAACAGCATCACAGCATCAAGCCGTTTGGAAAAAGTCTCTGACAGTATCGAGTCCAGCCTATGAGGCAGCGCCGCCACGGAGTGGCACATACCAGGCTTTCCTTAAACACCTCCAGAGACAGGGACTCCATCACCCTCCCTGTGCATCCCATTCCAATGTATAATGACCCTTGCTGTGAAGAAATTCTTCCTAATGTCCAACATAAGCCTTCCCTGGAACAGCTTGGGACATTAGCAAGCGTGCAAATGAAGGCCTCAGGGATGGTGAAGGGCCTTGAGGGGAAGCCGTGTGAAGAGTGGCTGTGGTCACTTGGCCTGTTCAGCCTGAAGGAGACTGAGGGCAGACCTCATTGTACCTACAACTTCCTCATGAGGAGAGAAGAGGGGCAGGCAATGGTCTCTGCTCTGTGGTGACAGTGACAGGACCTGAGGGGATGGCATCAGCCTTTGTCAGGGGAGGTTTAGTTTGGATATCACGGAAAAGGTTTTCACCAGGGCACTGGAACAGGCTCCTCACAGAAAGGGATAGGACACCAAGCTGACACAATTCAAGAAGCATTTGGACAATGCTCTCAGGCACAGGATGTGACTCTTGGGATGCCCTGTGCAGGGCCAGGAGTTTGAGTTGATGATCCTGGTGGTTCCCTGCCAACTCAGCTTATTCTGTGATTCTACGTCCCCTCATCCTGTCACTGGTTGCCTGGGAGAAGAGACTGACCCTCAGGTACACCCTCCTGTCAGGGAGTTGTAAACAGTCTTAAAGTCCCTTGGGTTTCCTCTTCTCCAGGCTAAACATCCTTAGCTGCCTTAGCCACTCCTCACAGGAGGTAGATTCCAGATCTTTTACCAGTTCCATTGCCCTTCTCTGAACTTACTGCATCACCTCAATCTCCTTCCTGGGTTGGGGGGTCCAGAACTGGATACAGAGCTCAAGGTGCCTCGTGAATGCCAAGTACAGGGCAAAGATCATTTCCCTAATTCGACTGCTTTTATTCTTGTTGATCCAAGCCAGGATACCATTGGCCTTCTTGTCCACCTGGGCAAACTGCTGTTGTCTCATATTTAGCTCCTATCAAGCAGTCCTCAGGTCCTTTCCCACTGGGCAGCTTTCCAGCCATTCTACCCCCATCCTGGAGCTGCAGGAGTTATTGTGACCCAGGGACAGGACCTGGCACTTGGCCTTATTGAACATCATACAATTGGTCCATTCATCCAGCCTGTCCAGGTAGTCACAAGTCATGAGTGGGTACAACAGGTCATGGTTGGCCCACTGACAGGCACATGTGGTCACAAAACAGATGGTTTTGTACAAAACGTGTTTTTTGAGGAGTGAACTCCCATGACTCAGGGTCCCACAAAAATACTGCAGCAGCTCCCAGGCTGTAGTAGGACACAAATAGACAGCTGCCATCCCTCACCCCAACACGTTGTTCTCACATTCTTCACAGATGTGTGATGTAGTCACACCATTTCCAGCCTTCCTGCCATTCCATGGCTTGGCTAAGGGTGAAAAATGCTGTAGAAGTTTAGAGATATATCAACCAGTAAACACGAGCCAGCACCTGTTCCTTACTAAGTATTTAATGAATAACATAAATGATATTCATTAAAAAAATAAATAAAGAAAAATAACAGTAATTGTCCAGGAGGAGGATGACCCATTTCTGCTTGGCATTTCTTTCATCCTTCCGTACATGGCAGGGCTCAGGCCACCTCACAGAAGCACCTGCTCCTTGGACAAACAGGTTGGATGATGTGTCCCATCATCCCAATGTCATTAAATGACTTTAACCTTCTTCTTTGCCTCCATCATCTCCATGCTTTCTCATCCCGATGACAACCCTGTAGACATGAGTGACCTCCTCATTTCAATCAATCTCCTGCATTTTCCTAAGCCATGGACTTTCCCAAAGGCACAGGGCCCCCTGCATTGGTGGCAGATCATGCAGCTGAGGCAGCCTGCGCTGTAGTGCGACCCTGAAGTCTTTCCCTGACATTTGGCAGCCTTGTCTCCTTTTCCAGACCTTGGCCCAGGGAGGAGAGCAGGAAGCAGATGGTTTTCCCCAAGCTCCAGCTGCTTCCAGGACAAATTTGCTGTTTCCCAGTGAAAAGCAAGACATCCTCCCCCTGCTCTGCTTGCCCTTCTGCCTCTTGAGCTTTCCCCAAAGTCACCCCATTACCCTCTCCAAAGGTTCCCCAGCACTGTCAGTGGTACCTAGTCCAGGGCTTGTGATTGCCTCCAAGCTGTAAAATATTCCTTGCAAAATCCCATCTCACTCTGGACAATATCCCTGTGGGGATTGGCACCAATTTTCTCATAAAGCTGGGATGAGTTCTTGCTCAGTGCCACAGGGGTAATATGGAGGAACTTCCCTCCTCCATCCACAGCTTGACTGACTGCTGAAATAAAATGTGCGTTCCCCTACAGGGACAGGTCAGCCACTGGCACAGGTCAGCGGCTGTGGCTCACTCTTCACCACCTTGAAGTGAGCTCTGATTTACTGAAAGCTGCTTAATTCAGCTTTCATTTCCTCAGCAGGGGGCTGGAGGGCTGGATCATGAAACACTGTTTGTCAGAGATGCTCCTTGGAGGCTGGGCAGTACCATGCTGTGTGTGTTTTCTGGTGGAAGTTCGATCCCATGTTATTTTTATTTATGTCAGTGAAATAGATCAGAAAAGAATTGACTATTTCTGTTGGAAGGGACTACAGCAATCATCCAGTTCAACTGCCTGACCAATTCAGAGCTGACCAAAAGTTCAAGAATGTTGTTCAGGGCATTATCCCAATCTCCCTTAAACGCTGACAGGCTAGGGGCAGTAGCCACCTCACTAGGAAGCCTATTCCAATGTCTGCCCACCCACTCTGCAAAGAAATGCTTCCTGATGCCAAGGCTAAACCTTTCCTGGCATATCTTTGAACCATTCCCATGTATCCTATCACTGGGTACCAGGAAAAGCTCAGTACTTCCCTCTCCACTTCCCCTCTTCAGGAATCTGTAGAGAACATTACCTTGAGCCCCCAAACTAGACAAGCCCAAAGTCCTCAGCTACTTCTCAAAAGACATTTGACCAGCCTTTTCACTACCTTTGTTGCACTCCTCAGGACATATTAATGGATCTTTGCATGCTTCTTAAATTGTCTTTAGTTGATGGACATAACTCATGCTTTGTCTTCTGTGCTGATGCTAGCCAGCAAAGACCTTCTCTGTTAATTGGGCATCCCAGCTTGCTGGTAAAACACAGATTTGCTTGTGCTTGGAGAAAAATGTACAGGAGCCAAGCTCTTTTGGTACTGCACTGCCCTCAAAACATCTTTTCTTGCAGCCAGACTCCAGCACAGGCTTTGTCTGAACCTGCCTAATGCTGGAAGAGATGGAAGAAGCAAAGTTTGGAGTTATTCAGGATTTATCTGTGCCTGCTCCCTGTCTTGAATGTTAACACAAGATGTAATCATGCAAGGCAGAAAGTAAAGCAAGCCCTGATGTATGCAAGAGAACAGACTGCAGGTTTTCCACCAGGTCTACTTTTAGAAAAGATATTGGTCTTTTTCCCTCTGATTTTTTTTTTCCTTTCCTGCAAAACCATTCAGCACTCAAAGAAAACAGAAACTGTTGAAGCAACAGAGCATTTTGAAGCCTGTGCAGCTTGGCAGCTCACTCCAAGACTCCTGCCTGCATTTCTGCCTTTCCTTCCAGGGAGGCTTAGCTGCTCTGCCTGGTGTCCTCTTCCCAGAACCCAAGCTCTCCTGAGGCTAGCATAACTTTTTTTTTGTTTTTGGCATTTCTTCCCTCCAATCACCTTTTATATATAATAATGAAAGGATGAAGCCTTCTCCTTCTCCTCCTCCTCCTTCAGCTTCTCTCCTATGGATGTTCACTGCTCACCTGCAAGCAGTGCTTTACATGGGGTGTGCTCTGCCACAAATAGTACTGTTCCTTCTTCTATTTTCTTTCCTTTTCATCCAAATGAATCAGTTTGTTCTTTGGGCTCAGAGAACAAGAAATAGAGACTGATGTGGGAACATGGGTTTCCAGGAAGGGGAAGTCTCACTGAGAGAAGAGGAGGCTACACATACCACTAATTTAGTCCCCAGCAGCAGAACTTTTCACTGTAAACTGGACCTCAAGGTGCTACCAGTGCAATAGGTTAAATTTGACTTAAAAACTTCTAAGTCCTTTCTGCTTTGTTCTTATCACCTGTTTTTAATATCTCTCTTCCTCATTTCTTTCTTTCTTCCTGTGAGCTGTTTCACAAAGTATGACAAACTGAGAGTTAACTCCTCTGCTTAGCAACAGCAGAAGCTTTGAAAATGCAAACTGTCTTGGTGTCACATTAGAGGGTTACTGCTCCATGAGCTGTCAGATAGAGAGGACAAGAGGTGGGAAGATGTGGGAGTGCCTGTGTGACTTCATTCTTAGGACAGAATCCTCTCATGTGATACTTTTCACTGCTTTATCTAATTTCTTTCCTGAGTGGCTCAAAGGACGAGATACCTGCTCCTTCCCCAGGGAAACTGGATTTACCTGGGATAAAAGACAATACCATCAACAGCATTTCCTCTCCTTCTGCCTCCTCCCTACTCCCTGTGCTTTGGTGACACATCAGCAGGGATCCTGGGGACTCTGGGTGGACTTTAACACCTTCTTACCCCCAGCAAGTCTGATGGTGAAGTAATGAAGAAGATCAGACAGGGGTAGGAATTCAGCTTAGCTTACTGCTACCCCACCAGGAGCTCTCTGTAGCTCAAAGAACAAGCAGCTATTCCTTGGGCTGTACTGAAACAGAGCAGGACACCGGGAGGTCCACCTCATTACTTTCTTGCCCCAAAGTTGGTACTAAACAGCCTAAAATATATTTGTCCAACCAGTTCTTTAGTATTTGTCCTTCATACTGCCCAAAGTGGAAATTCATATGCTCCTAGGTCGATGTGGTTCAGCTCTAGACTCAGCTCCTGTTTCTGTTAGAGAGCTCATAGGTCTCCCCACTGCCCAAATTATTCTGTTTTTTTCTTGCCAAGACCACTGACAGAGAGAGGGGTCTGGATTATTTCCTCTGTCCCCTTCCTGGAGTGCCATTGCTCTGGCTGGCAAATCTCCAGCTGAGGCCACAGAAGTGTTGGCAGCCCATAATTCCCACAGCAGCAGCACACATTGCCCATGGGATGAGAGGAAACAGCACCTGGGGTTTGCAGGCTGGTTTTGCTGCCCTGGAGGGGCAGTAACAGAGGAATCTGGGGTTACTTTTTTTATTTACACTAGATATCTCAGTCCCAGACCAGACGACAAGCAGACACCATCATAATGGATCTCAGCCCTGACATAACTGCCCTGATGCCAAAGAAAGATTTCCCTATAAAACTCCCTGAGCATTTTGTGAGAAAAATCAAGGTTTTATTATCTGGTCTGCTGCCCAAGTGAAAAACGCAGTATTACTACATGGGGTGAGTCTCACCTAAAAAAACCAAAAACCAAAAACCAAAAAACCCCTGCTGTACAAGTGCCCTCACCTTCACATTGACACCTATATAAGTTCCACTATCTGGGGAGCAGAGCATCAGATTACTCAAGGGAAGTAATTGTCAATCTTTGAGGATAAAATTCTGTCCACAGTCCTCCTTATGGCTCTCTTCCACATAAAAATGGGGCAAGCTGATCCTCAGGCAGAACTCATTACAGGGATGAAAAGATGCTTTTGAGCATCAGTCAGCAGCATCTGGGTTAACAGGAGCCTCATACATCAAAGTAGCCACTAGCAGAATAATGCAAAGTTTGGAAGTTTCAGAGCAAAGAGAAGAAAAATTAAGAGAAAAACAGATCTTTAGTAGACCTTTTTCTTTTTCCTATTTTGATTTGGCCTTTTTTTCTGCTTGTTTTAATTTGAATAAAGTTGCCTTTACTTTTTTTTTTTTTTTTTAACTCCAGTTTGCTCTTTTAAAATGGATGGAGTCCATCACAAGGGCTTGATAAAAGAGTGCTGTCACAATGCCTGCTGCTTCCATTCAGCTGATGAATAAATTATAAGTGCATTGCAATGCTATTTCAGCTGTGATTCCAGGGCCTGAGAAGTGTGACGACTGTGACTTTAGTGGTTTGAATTTCCAAGAGTTTGTGTACCTGACTGTTCAGGTCACCTTACACCTTTCATTCTGGGCTCAGTGTGCAGAATATCTGAGCCTTTTCAAGCTGCCGGCTATAGGGACAGTTCTCCAGCTGCCCACAGGGGTGGTGGTCTTCAGAGATCCGTGATCTTACAGAATCATGGAAAATGCTGAGTTGGAAGGGACCCATCAGGATTCTCTTGAAGCCTGAAGTGACTGTTACCCCCTCCAAAATAGCCATCTGTGGAACATAATTCTTTATTGATAGGGCTGTGAGTGGGATATCCATATTGTTCAGTCCCAGGAACAGTTTCTGTGTTGGGAGATGGAATTTTAGGTTCTTCTTGCCACACAAGATATCCCTCTCTCCAGCATTCTGGTGTAGTTGAGATGGCGCCGATGGCAGAATTACTGAGATAAGGTAGCATGGCATGTGCTCTGGAAGACACATCAGCCTTAGCCAACATCCCCAGTGTTTCACCTTCACATCACCCACAGGATCAGCTCTGTGGGACTGTCCATCCCTTGAGAGTGGGTGACCATCAAGGAGGGACTAACAGCTGTCCCCATTCCTAGGGATGAGCCATTTCTGTTAGGCAGGCTTTGGCAGCAGAGTGAAGGAGCTAGAATGCACAGAGCAGCTGCCTGGTGGACTCACCAGATCCTGCTTTTACCCTCAGAGTAGGCAGCTGCTTGTATTTCTGCAGAAACCATGGTGAGGATGGACAGCATTTTGCAGAAGGTGAGTGAGGGGGAGGACGGAGCTCTTTGATCTTCGATATCAGCTAATATCAGACATCAGATAATGGCATGATATCAGCTGCTATCAGCTGATCTTACAATGCTCTTACCCGTTGCCATACCTTGGGTAGTCTCCATGGGCTGGTCTCCAGCAGCAATGCACTCACCTTCTGCTTGTAACTCAAATGCAGGCCCAGCAAGGTGTAGATGAAGATACTGCTCAGGTCCTGCCTGAGGCCCTGAGAACTGACCACAAGAAGACTTTCCATTAGGAAACAGGGGTCAGGTGAGTTGAATTGGACCTTGCTTTGCTGAGGCTGAATTTGGCCTTTTCATGACCCTTCCCACAATAAATATGAACAGATCCAGAAGAAGAGAACCCAAATGCAGCATAAGCACCAAGCCCAAGCCATGGCCAGCAGGCTTGGGTGGCTAAATAGCAGAAAGAATCTCTTGGGTGAAAAGGTCCAGAGAGGGCTAGGGGAAGGGGATCCTCCCTTAGGATCTCCACCTCCACCTTCCTAAAAAAGAGATGTTCCTCTGAAAAAACATTTGTAGGGCTTGTGTGGTGCATCCAGTGTCTCACTCTGCTGTGCACTGGTTGGTTGTGAGATCTGGAAACTGCTTTGTGCTGGGTGTGAAGCAGAATTCGGCTGGGAAACACTCTTACACTGATGCTGAAAGCTGCCCTGTGCACTCACATGTAGAAAGGAAGAAGCTGAACTTTCCTGCAGGAGACTGAATCACTGGGAGGATAATTAATGCAAATTTCCCAGACAGGTGAACAAGTCTGGAGAAGCCTTCCTGCCTGGCCTGAGCATGCTGAGAGGTGCTGTCATCTCCACCCTGGGGCTTGCTGTCCCATGGAAATTTGGAAAGAACTTCTATGGGGTCTTAAAAAAAACAAATAGAAAACCACTGAGTTCACAAAGCTGAAACCCTCCAGCATTATGCATGTCGGAGAGCAGTGCTCACACACCCTCCTGGAGAAGGGAGGGATGGGAGCCTGCAGGGACTGTTCAGGGGTTTGATTGTCTTCCTCTTGGCTCCACCAGCTGCTCTGCATTCCTGTCCCCTCCAACCACCCCTTGCTGGTTACCCCATTTCGATCAGCACCTTGCTGCAGACCTTGGGGCAACCACAGTTATATTCTTGTCTTGTTTTTGTGACTGAGGCTGGAGGACTGAGACCTGCAAAAGGGTCCCTGAGGCATGTGCACAGGGTAGAGCATGGCTGTGCCCTGCAGGTGCTGTCCCTCAAGTTTTCGGCTTTGTTGTGCCAACATCTCAATTCCCATCTACAGCTGCCTGCAGGGCCAGGTAAATCTCCTCCAGACTTGTTTACCTGCTGTGAGATTTCCATTAATTAACCTCATACTTCTCCATCCTGCAGGAAACCTATTGGCCACATCAACCTGAAGCTCTCAATCCACGGTAGGTTTGGCACATCCCATTTCCTTGTCCCATCTAGCACATCTCAGATCTTCTGCCTGGCCTGTAGGATGTGTTCTTCCCCTCTTCTAATCTTCAGCTGTCAATTCAAGGGCAGGAGGGGTGCAAAAAGACCCAACAGCATATTTGTGTCTGGAAGCACATCAGGGCCAGTCCATACTGCAGAATTCACATTTAAAGATGGAGAAGGCTCTGATGCTGTCCCAAACAATAAGCTGTGGTTTTTATCTCAAATGGGTTTGTTTTACCTATGTGTGGACATTTCAAGGATCTGAAGGAGTAGGAGTTTAAGAGCTAAGCCTTTGTATCTGGACCCTCATTTGTACAGTGCTTTAAATTAATATTCTTTTCTTCTTTGACACATTCACTGGTGCTGCAGGGGAGGCTTTCAGCTATGTGGATTGGATGTAGTCTGATACTGTGGGTCTGGATCTCCCTATCTCCAAGATAATCAAAGGCCCCTTCTTTGCTTTTGCTCTGGGAAGTTAAAAAGACTGTGAATATAGTTGCCAGTGGTCAAGAAGAACCAAAAAAGAGCACATTTTAGCTATTTCCTTCTTCATGCTGTCCCTTCAATATTAGAGTGGGGTAAGCAGAAAAGCTTTGTGGGGTGGAAAACCTCTTCCTCCTCAGTAGAAATGCACAGAGCAGGAACTGCAAGATGGGAATCAGTAAGGAGTTTCTGAGGAGCAAATTTTTCTCTTTGTAAACAAGTAGCCGACATTCCACGAAGGCCACAAAAAGTAGATTAAAGCCTTTCTCAACCTCAAGCATGTTTTTCTCTCAGCATCCATTTTTAATGTATTTCTCTCTCTTTTTTTTTTTTTTTCTTTAAGTGCAGCACTGGTGAGTATTGCCAGGACACTCAGATGCTTCCCTAAGCATCAGAACACATGCTCAGCTTCAGAAGTGTGGAGTTTTTCCCTTGAGTGAGACATATTTTCATTTACTTGAACGCTTATGAGCAAAAGAAATTAGAAGGGAGGGTTTGCAAACAGTGTTCCTAGCTTGTCCTGTAACAATATAAAGCTGCTTTTTCCAGAACAATTTTCAATACCACAGGGCATTTTTAGTGGGGTTTCTTCATACATGTGAAAATATAGTCCCATTGACTCTACTGCCCTAACCTCTTTTTTGTTTACAGTCACCCACATACTGACTTTCACATATATATATATATATAAGCTTCTTTCACATCTGCTTGCTATCTACAAACCTGCAAAAGCTGCCAAAAGTTCTGATAAAAGAGCACAATCAAATTACCCTGCTGTTATTCCTCATATTCTGATGATTAATAAATAATAAAAGCCATTTGAGTAATATTTTATTTGGGACTCTTGGAAAATAGCAGCTCATGAAGCTCCTGGCTGTTCCTGTCTGTGGAGGTATTTTCAAAACCTTGGTAAAGCAGGAGAAAATAAAAGGATTGTCAGTTATTGACTCATGGAATCAGAATGGCTTGGTTTGGGAGGGATCTTTGAAGACCATCTGGTTCCACCCCCCAATAATGAGCAGGGACATCTTCAACTAGAGCAGGTTGCTCAGAGCCTTGTCCAGCCTTGTCTTGATGTTTCCAGGGATGAGGCACCCACCACCTCTCTGACAGGCTGTAGTGGTTTAGCCCCAGCCAGCAGCCAAGCCCTAGGCAGCCACTCTCTGGTGGGATTGGGCAGAGAATAGGAACAGTAAAAGTGAGAAAACTTGTGGCTTGAGATAAAGACAGTTTAATAGGAAAAGCAAAAGCCACACATGCAAGCAAAGCAAAACAAGAAATTGATCCACTGTTTCCCATGGGCAGGCAGGTCTTCAGCCATTTTCAGGAGAGCAGGGTTCCATCACACAAAATGGAAAGACAAATATCATCACTCCAAATGTGTCCCTACCTCTTTCTTCCCCACACTTTATATACTGTGCATTATTTCATATGGTCTGGAGTACCTCTGATCAGTTGGGGTTACCTGTCTTGGCTGTGTCTACCCCCAGCCTCCTCTGCACCCCCAATCTTCTTGCCAGCGTGGTGGTATGAGAAGCAGAAAAGACTTTGTCTCTTTGTTACTGCTCAGCAATAACAAAAACATGTCTATGTTATCAACACTGTGTTCAGTACAAACTCAAAACACAGCTCTGTGTTTCTTGTAACTGTGAAGAAAACCAACTGTGAAGAAAATTAACTCTACTACAGCCACTGTGCTCTAAACCAGCATGCAGGTGTGTGCTTTTTTTTATTCCACAGACCCCAGATGCAGTGCTCCAGGTGTGTCTCAGCAGAGCAGAGCAGAGCAGAGCAGAGGGGCAGAATCCCCTCCCTGCCCTGCTGCCCACAGGGCTCTGGATGCAGCCCAGGACACGTTTGGCTCTCTGGGCTGGCAGTGCCATGGCTGGGGCATGTCCAGCCTCTCACCCCCAGCACCCCCAAGTCCTTCTGGGCAGGGCTGCTCTGGGTCTGTTCATTCCCAGCCTGTGCTGATTACCGGGGTTTGCCCCAATGGAAGTGTTCATAGTCTTGTTGAACCTCATGAGATTCTCATGGGCCCACTCCTCGAGCTTTTTCTGGTCCCTCTGGATGGCATCCCATCCCTGCCTGTGTTTTGTGGTCATCAGTTTGGCAATGGGGCCATTTGAGTCATATTTTATTGACATTGGAGGTAGTTGCTGAGAGAGACCTGAGACTTTAAGGATTTCTGTCAGCACTGACACCAGCTGCACCAGAGATACTTTGCACACAGAAAGAAGGATGACAATGCTTTGCAGAGCAAAAGAGCCCTTGCTGTACAGAGTACAGTGTACAGCCATCCAATCGAAAATACTAATATGGACTTGAAGACTTGGAGGCTGTTTTGGGGGCAGTGAACTTTCCTCTTTTATAGACACAGCTGTAAAAACAACCCAGAAGATTGAAAAGTGCTCCTATCTGTTGGGACGACATTGAATTCTGCTCCTGCCAGTCCATTCCTCATACAGCTCTCGGGGCATCTTGACCGTGAATCCCATGACAATAATGCACAAGCTTTCAGAGCCTGATCTTGCAGCTGCATCTGGGTCAGCTGGGATGAGCTGTGCCTGCTTGAAGTATGTATTGCTTTGAATATTTTCCGTTTTTATCTTATTTTCCTATGTCACAGGAACGAAAAAGGAGATTTGGAAATTCTCACTGCCAGGTCATGGTTTCCCTCTGTCTTCACTTTATCTCATGACCTTCAGGGTTGGTTTCGTGGCTTGAGAGCCAGCAGCTGCTGCTCTATCAAGGCATTGCACTAAGTGATTTCCCAGACACTGCCTTATCTCCAGACACCTGCTTGTACAGGTCCTGATAGGCACTATCTTCTGCCCCCACCTGCTGGAGGCCACGTGTTGTGTCCCCCCCGAAACCTCCAGGAGGTGCTTTGCACAGCACAGCAGTGAAACCTTGGGGCAGATTCACACAGGCAGATAGCAAACTTGTCATGGCCAACACCAAGTTTCAGTGCTGGGTGCTTCTCTGTTCTGGAATCTGGAAATAGCCTACAAGGATCCACCTATCCCAGTACTTCTCTTCATGCAAGCCCACCCTTGGAAGGATGTAAGGACAAGTGATACTTCCCAGAATATCTCCTCAACCTCCAACATTTTTTTGTGACTCAGACTCCCTGAACCTGAAGTGTTCTTATACATAATAGCCTTCAGGAAATTTTTCTGCCATTAATTTGTCTAGTTACTTTTGAAGGCTGATAAATTTTAAGCATTTGCAACATCCTGTGCCAAACAAGTGCCCAGTCTAATGATCTGTCTGGGTGCAGAAGCATCTCCTTGGGGCTTGTTTTGATCCTGCCACCTCATAGCTATTTTGATGCCCTCATCCTCATAGTGGAGAAAATGATAAATGGTCCTTTTCAGTCCAGTCACACTTTGCCCCTTGTAACTTTGTACATTGTACTATAACCTTTTCTGTAGCATCTTTTTGTTGCAGAAGATTCCCAGCCTGCACAGTGGTTCCTCCCATGGTGGGAGAGAACCAGAGACCTTGTAGCGCTATGATCATCTGAAAATTGTTTCCCTTTTGTCTCTATTCCTATCACAAAAAGCTCCATGAGTCTTGGATACAACTCCACAGGTTGTTTAAAAACAAACCAAAGTGAAATTCCCCAAAGTGAAATTCCCACTGTTTGCCAGGTGACTTCAAATTGTCCCATGCTCATACTTTCTTCCCTGGATGTTGCTGCTGTCCTCACAATGACTGCAAGACTTGCTTCCTGTAGGATCTATCTCGTAGTGTTCCCTCCCATACCAGGTAGAGGGGAGGCAAAGGAAACCCCAAATGACAGCAGAGTCATTCCAGGGTAAAACTTGGATACAATAACCAGTCTGTTTCAGGACAGAGACTCATCTCCCAGGGGGTAGGGAAGTCTTTTGCCAATGGCTTGGTAATGCGCAGCAGGGCAGGATGAGGTATTATTCAGCTGGGAGGCATTCCTGTTATCCCTGGCTTTGGGACTTTTGGATCCACCTAAATGTTAGATAGCACAAAGCCCTCATTTCTCTGTGCAGCCATCAGCACCTCCAGGAACCCTGTGTTCCCTGACTCATCTTGGGGCATGTCTCTCCCTGGTTTTTAAGACAGGACAGGTAACTCCTACCCTTTGAGGTCAAACAAGGCTAAAGGCTAGCAAAGATTTGCCAAGATTCCCCAAAGCTGGTGTCCAGTTTTTATTTTGGAGGAAGAACCCTCATGTAGACCTCAAAGGTATCTTCCCTGCTGGGGAAGAAGATATCTCTCACCTAAGCAGATGACAGGTCTGGCTCACAGAGCAGCCTTGAAGGGGCTTTAGGGACCAGGAAAGAGGGGTTCATCCCAGCCCAAAGCCAGAGTGCTTCTCCCTTCCAGCCCAAAAGCACACCATGGGGTGAGGCCACATGCTGGGGACTCATCTCAATGCAAAAGGAGGATTCAACACTCACCAGGGTAAGCCTTTTGCAAGGTGCTTCTGGAGTGGCAGAGCTTTGAAGCTGATTTATGGTAGCACCTTAGCTGGAGCCTTGAGTAGGTAGTACTGTGGTTCAGAATACCTCACTATCTTCCTCCACATGGTGGAAGACATTGGTCTTTCTTCTCCACCCAGCTGAGCTGCCAAATTCCACAAAACAGCTCTGAAACATCTGTATCTGGAGGTGAGACAGCCCCTGTGGGCTGAAAATCCCAAACTAGGAGGAATGTGGCAGAGACACAGTCAACACTGTTGCTTAATCTCTGTTTTTATGAGAAGCAAAAGCAAAATGGAGAACTGTGAGGGAATTTCCTGAATGCTCTTCCTGAATTCCTGAATTTGCATTCCAGCAAAACCCTCCACTGCCTTGCTTCTGTTCCCCCTCAGCTGAATGAGGATGTAACATACCTGTCTTGAAGTCATTGGAATGGGGAGCTGGACCACAGAATAAAAAAGGCCAGAGCTGTTAAATCTGAGTCAGGTGTGCTTGAAGATTTCAATTAATCAAGTTGTCATCATCATCATCATCATCATCACCACCATCACTTCTGCTGACATTTGCTCAACAATATGCAAGTTGGGTTTGGGTAAAAGGTGGGGGAGGGCATTCACACTGCCAGGTGATTTGGCACTCAGAGGTTTAAACCATAAATAAATAAAACTCACATTTGCATGTTTCTGGCTCTCTCCACTCCCTCTTGTCTTAGGTGCTGCCCTGAAGAACGATTTTTTTTTTCTGTTGTTGTTGGGAAACAGCGCTATTCAACTGCAGGGAGATTGGCGAGGGTGCTTTGGTGGGATAGGCAAGGCGTACCAACTCATCACTGATAAAACATGACAAAACTGCAAGAGAAAAGGGGGCAGAGCTTGTTCTTTTCTTCAGTGCCTCCAATGTGATTTTTAGAGACTGCAGGTTGTTTTTTACTACCAGAAAAAAAAAAAAAAAGCGTTTCTCCTCCTTGTTGCTATGTGTCAAGCGAACCCAGCAACAGACAGGAAATATGGTAAATTTGCTCTCTTGCCTGTTGCACAAAGCAAACAAAATGACCAGAGACTAAATACAAGGTAAACAAAATAATCTATGCAAAGGCAAATTGGTAATTTAAGAGGAGGCAAAAGTGCTGGTACATTTCAAAGCATATCAACTTCCCTTTAGTTCTCTTTATGTAACGTAGATCACCACAGTTTTGAGATAAAGCTGCCAGAGACTGACTTTGGACAGTCAAAATCAGTCTTTCCCTCTCTGCCCCGACATATATGTGTGTATTGGTTAAGTTTTGCTTTTTTATTTTTTCTCTTTCCATCAGACAGGGTGTCTAACACACCATCCCAGCATTTGACCCACCCAGGAGGGCTGTGGCTGTTGTACCATTCTGTGAACCTCAGCATTGCCCTTGTAAAGCCCTAAAGCTGCTGCTCCTGCTGGTGGGGGTAGGAATGCAAAGTATTTCTTTGTCCCAATGCAGATGTCTAAGACTTAATGAACCAGGTGAGACTTAACAATCATCCATCCAAGAAGAGTGATGATTGAGGCTCATTTTAATCACTGCAACATTGTTTTGCCTGGGTGGTCCCTGAGCTCCAGAAGGGACCTGGGTGTCCCTCTGGCCCCATCCCACAGGCAGTGCTTGGGCTTCAGCTCTCCTTGGACCTTACTTTTTGGCTGCCAGGAATGTGCTGGGTGTCTGCCTGAACCCTGGGGTGAAGCCCTCGAGGTTTTGTTTAAAACTTCAATGTTTTGAAGTTAAAACCACAAACATCTACTTTACCCTACCCTTTTGCCCTGATGAAGTCCCCCACCTCTTGGCCATTGTGAAGATTGCTCAGGGCCTACGTGTTTCTGTAATATGGCCATACCTGGGATGGACAGTCAAACATTATGGGACTGTGTCATTAGCCTGTGTGCCAGGTTATTTTTGGGAGTTACAAACGACTCTGTCATGTGTTAATACTCGAGAATTTAAAACACTTGAAAATACTACAGAAACCAAATGGAGGAACTATTTAATCCTAGAATGAAATGCAGATTTATTTAAGTAGGACAGAGTGCCCACTCTGCAGAAGCAAGAAACTCCATCAAATCTGGGTGAAGCTGCCAGGCAGTGAAAAGTGCCATGTCCAGGTGTTATCACTGGGATGAGATTTTGAGGTACTTGGTAAAATAAAACATGGTCATGGGGTGGCCAAAGAGAGTTAGGGGATGGATGCCAAAGTCTTGGAGGAAGAAGCTCGGAACAGGAGCTGGCTTTGCCTGCAGACACCTGCAGGTGGTACCAAGCTACAGGGCTGTGCCAAGATTTTTGCTGCAAGTTTAGCTCTCCACAGCTGCCAGGGGAGCGGAGCATTTCCACAGCAGTGGTGTTTTTGGGAAGCTGGTGCAGGGGTTAAGTGGACACAGCACAAGTAGGGATCAACGTGACCACTAAACCTGCTCGACAGCCGCATCGACCGCAGCCCCTTCCTGGCGGCAGCATGTGAGGCCGGCAGCATTCCTGAGGCTGGAGCTGAGGGAACAGGGATGTGTGTGTACACAGGTGTGCGTGCAGGGCTGCACTTGCGCTCTTTGAGTGCAGGTGTGCTGGAGGGCGTCCCCACCGTGGTGGGGTGAGGGCTGGCAGTGCTCAGGTGCTGCTCCCAGGAAAGAAGACAGCACCAAAGATGTAGCTCCACATGCCTTGGTTCCTCTGCCAGTGTGGTAGAGTGGGATTTTCCCAGGGGTACATTGATGCCACACTGCTATCTGTCTGTGCCTCTTAGGCAAAGCTGGAGCTCCAAAAGGTCATGCTGAGGAAATGCTAGTACACAGTTTGGGGATGCTCACCATTGTTGAAAACCCACCTGGGAATGGCTTCCCCTGAGCTGGGAAATCCCAGATTTCTAGGGACAGAGTGCAGGGAACATTCCTCCAATGCCCCAGGTGTTTCTGGGCAGCAAGGATGAAGCACAAAATGAAGCAGGAGCTAAGCAGCAGCTCTTTGGGAAAGGCAGGATAGGAGGAGGTGCATGATGCCTGCAAGGGCGGGCACATGGTATGGAATGCAGTAATATATTTTTTTTAATTAATATTACTACTATTAGCATTGTAGGATTGGGTGTAATTAATGACTCACTATGTGCTGAAATGCTTTATTAAAGAACCTGTTCTGGGGCAAATATTAGTGGTCCTACTCCCCACTGCAGAGCTGCTCGGGCTGCCCCGAGGTGACACATCCAGGAGCTGACCTGTCCTGTTCCCCCTAGTCCTCTAAACTCCCCCCAGTGCCCCTACAACAGACACTGAACTCATTCTTCCACACCAGCTGGGCATTACACACCATCCCAGGGACAGCTGTGTTGCTGAGGGATTTGCACAATGGACACCCCAGTAACCCACCCTGGACCTGCCCCTGAGTGAGTCCTTCCTCCCCTGCTGCTCTCAGGCACTATGAGGATGAGCCCTTGGGGATAGGGATGACCAAACTGGTTTACCCAGCCTTCCTAAAAATCCTGCACAGAGCTGTAATTACCCTCCCCTTAAAAAAGAGAGGAGTCTGACATGGCAGGTATGGCCACAGCACCCACAGGTATCTGGCAGTGAATCACTGGGGGAGTGGAACAGAGCTGAGTGTGGCAGTCCTGGCGCTGTCAGGAAGGGGGAGGAAAAGGAGCTCCTCCTCCTCCTCAAGAAACTGGATTTTTTGGTAACAGGGAGGATAAAGTCCTCCAAAGTTAGGAGCTAATTCTTAGCTGGCGGAATCACTGAAGCTGCACTCAGGAATTATTTGCAAAACTGGACAGGAGGTAAATATCCATGCTAACTGGAAGTCAATTCTGGAGGCAACTTTGGAATGCAGGGGAGTGTGTGCACGGATGCAGATGGATGAAAGGGGTTTGCACCTCAAGGTACAGGGTTATGCCTAAGGAATCTGACCCAGGCCACTGAGATGGAGGAAAAAGTTATTTGGTGGTTATAATCAGCAAAAATTCTTTCCTGGGATCTTCTGGAGGGGGCTGGGGAAGTTGCTGCTGGTGGCTGGGATCCAGAGGGTCTGTAATGCAGCAGCCAGGCAGGAACTGCCATGAGCAGTAATGGAGACCAGAAGCCTTATGTCACACCTACAGCCACCACCTGCATCTGGGCCACAAGTTGCTCGTGTGAGGAATGTGTTCCCCAAATACAGCAGCTTGGGTCTCCAGACACTCTCCTTCGAAAGCAAGAACCAAACGTCCACCTGCAGGAGTCCTTATAGCCGAGATGACACAAGACTGAGGCCTCACTTCCAGCAGATTTCCCTGCAAGGAAGTCATTAAATATGAGGGAGGGATGAGAGGCTTGAGGGGCTCTTGGCAACTGTGCTGGTGGAACAGATACCAGCCTTCTTCAGGAACAGAAATGCCTTGAGCAGGAGCTTGGCACCTTGATGTCCCAGGCAGAGATGCTGCAGTGCGTGGAAATGAGCTCTGCAGCTGGGCAGGACACAGCATTACTCTGCTTTCCCCGGCAGAGGGAGAGGTGAGCGCCTGCCCTGCTCTGAGGCAAGTCAGACCTGCAGGGCAAGAGAGCATCAGCTGCAAACATCCTCTGAAACACAGCTTGTTTCCCATCCCCTGCCTCCAACAGAGCTTAACTTTTACCCTAAAAGCTGCTTGTTTTCCTCCAACAGCCTACGAGCAATGGGTTGATCTGACTTAGAATTCAGCTGACTGAGTTCTCTGAACTCCCATGTTTACCTTCAGGATAGGTACCTGATCTTCTACCCTCTGTCTCAACACACCTACACGTTTACTGTTGAAGAGATCCTGCTTGTAGTGTTCCCAAACTGCAGGAAAAAAAGTGGTAACGAGTGTGGCCAGGGTTCAGGGAGAGCTTGGACCTGGTGTGGGGATGAGAGACTCCAGGGGTGCTATTCCAGAGCAGTCTCTCTGGAGGAGGATGGACCCACTGGAGACACAGCATCCCTGTTTCATGGTAGGGTGTAGAGAAGTGAATTAACTGACTACAGTTGTGCGAAAACCATCCAAAGAGCTGGAAAGAGAATTAAAATTACCTGGATCCAAAATCTGTGTCCTCCTGTTCAGGGACACACAGGGCAAGGTCTTTTAAATGCCCTGACAACTCAAACCTGATCGGACCCGGTGTTCAGAGCTGCTTCTATAAAGGCATATATATCTAATTTATATAACGGGGATACTCCTCCCACTCCAGTAACCTGCAAGGAGGATGCCACTGGCTCCTGGTGTCCTTCCCAGTCCCTGCGGAAGCTGGCCAGGAGGATGATAGCTCCTTGTGCCCGCTCCTCCAGGCCAGAAGGGTTTTCCTGGCTCACTGTGCTCGTTCCTGCCGAGCAGACTCTCAGACAGGCCACATCCAGGATATCCACCTCGATTAAGCATCAAGTACCACATCTGGGATCTGCGGCGCGCAGGCGGCCCCTCGCTCACCCGCCTGAAGGCGGAAGTCCGTCACAGTGCCCCGAGAGCCACAGTTTTGGGGTGAAAGGCGGTAATTTCGGCAAACCCGCCGCCCACGCTGCCCGCCAGCGGCGCCGCCATTGCTGCGGAAGCAGAGCGGCGCTGTGACACGCCCCCGTGGGCGGGCACGGGCCGCTGGGCCAATGGGAAGCGCCGCCCTGTCGCGAGCCGCCAATAGGGAGCGGCGGCCGGCGGGGCGCGCGGCGGCGCACGTGGTGCCGGGAGTCCACGTGGGCGGCGGCCATGGCGGTGAGGAGCGGCGGGTCCGGGCCGGGGGGGATCGCGGGGCTGATCTGAACCGAACCGAACCATGCTGTGGTGTGTTCTCCCCGCAGGGCTCTCCGGAGGCGGCGGAGGAGGCGGAGCAGGGCCCAGAGCCCCGCACCGGGGGCGCGGTGCGACGGGGGAAGAGGGCTGCCCCGGTAGCCGCTGACCCGCAACCGGCCAAGCTGAGCCGCGCCGAGCTCTACAAGCCGCCGACCAGCGAGGAGCTGACCCAGCTGAAGGAGACGGAGGATCTGTTCCACTCCAGCCTGCTCCGCCTGCAGGTCAGCCGTGGGGCCGCGCATTGCCCCACGGGGGGAGCGCGGGGGTTGCGGGACCCCGGACTCGGAGGTGACCTGTGTTGTCCAGCTGTCTGTGTTAGGTGAAGATCAGCTGGTAACTAGATCACGGAGTCCTAGAGCAGTTTGGGTTGAAGGGACCTTTAAAAATCATCTAATTTCAACACCACCACCACCCCCCCGCCACTCACCACCCCCTGCCCAGGGTTACCTTCCACTAGAACTAGGTTGTTCAGAGCCTCATCCAGCCTGGCCTTGATCACTTGGAGAAATGCGGCATTCACAGCTTTTCTGGGCAGCCTGTGCCAGTGCCTCAACACCCTCACAGGGAAGAATTTCTTCCCAATTTTTGACCTAAACCTACTCTCTTTCAGTTCAAAACCATTGCCCCTTTTCTTATCACTATATGCTCTCATAAAAATATGCTCTCTACAGCCCTCTTGTAACCTTTTTAGGTACTGGAAGGCCACAGTAGTTCTCCTCAGAATCTTCTTTTCTCCAGGCTGAACGATCCCAATGCTTTCTTCATATGAGAGGTGCTCCATTCCTTTGATCATCTGGGTGTCCCTCCTCTGGGCTCACACCACAGGTCCCTGTCCCTCCTGTGCTGTGCCCCAGCTCTGGATGCAGTGCTCCAGGTGTGTCTCAGCAGAGCAGAGGGGCAGAATCCCCTCCCTGCCCTGCTGCCCACGGGGCTCTGGATGCAGCCCAGGACACGTTTGGCTCTCTGGGCTGGCAGTGCCATGGCTGGGGCATGTCCAGCCTCTCACCCCCCAACATTCCCAAATCCTTCTGAGCAGGGCTGCTCTGGGTCTGTTCATCCCCCAAGCCAGATTCACCCCTTTGCACACAGTCTTGTTGAACCTCATGAGGTTTTTATGGGTCCACTCCTTGAGCTTGTCCAGGTCCCTCTAGATGACACCCTATTCCTCAGGTGGTTCTAATGCTGATGATTTTTTAGGAGGAACAGCTTTGATCTCTTAGTGACTTGCTGGTGTCAGTGGCAGGATCTCTAGGGCCTGGTTTGTGGTGGGAACCCATATGGTTGTTTCCTGCAGCTGATTCTCTGTCATACAAACAGCCTTCCTGAGAGCTGTGCTTGTGTGAATTACATCAGTGTTTTTTACCTGGACCTTGTGTGGGATGGAGATGATTGCAATCCAGCACTCACAAAATGGCAGGAACTGATCAAACTGCCAGCTCCTGGCCAGGTTTATGGAGAATTTGGTGTGTTCCCCAGCTCACCAGCTGGTTTGCAGCAGGCTCATGGTTGGTGCTGGAGGACAAGGTAAAAGGAGCAATTCCAGTGTTACAGCTGCCTTTGATGGTTCCCTTTCCCCCTACAGATTGAAGAGCTTTTGAAGGAGGTGACATTGAAAGAGACAAAGAAGAAGAAGATAGATGCCTTCCTCCATGAAATTAACAGCCTGCTGAGCACCATCCCAGAGACTCCAGAAACTGAAGTATGTGCCAGGGTTATGGGAGAGTTGGCAAGACCGCTGTCCTGGATGGAGCAGAAGCAGGCTCTGCAAGCAGAACTGCTCATGGACTGTCTCCCTTAGGGGCTGAGAAAATAATATTTTGCTTTTTCTTTAAGGAAAAAGGGGTACACTGTCTTAAAGCTCTGGGTGCAGCTGTGTGGGGAGTGGGGTCTTGGTGCCTGCACATCTGCTGCTGTTGATGCTCTGAGCATTTTGTGTGTCATGTCTGTTCTCAGCTCACTGATCAGGCCTGGCTTTCCAAGGATGTGAAGGTCCCATTCCTGCAAGTGCCATTCAATGTCAAGGGAAGGTTCCACTTCATGCCCCCAGCCGAGCTGAAGGTGGTGGGCAGTTACCTGCTGGGCACCTGTGTTAGGCCAGAGATCAATGTGGACATTGCAATGACCATGCCACGGGTGAGTCTGGCCGTGCCACCTCCTAAATGGCTCTCGCCAGAGCCCTGTCCTCCATGACCCCTGCCCTGCTCACTCCATTTCTCAGTGAGGTGACAGCATCTGGATATGCAGTGTGACTCCCACAAGGAGCAGTCTTGCCTTTTGCTCTATCAGAGCTTGCAGCTGTTTGATCTTAGTTCCTCGTAAGGATCTTCCTTCTCTCTGCCTGGACTGAACATTGTCAGGGAGATGCATGCTGTCTGTTTTTGTAGCCAATTGCACTTCTACCTCAGCTCCCAAGATTGTGTTACAGGGAGGGAGATGTTTGGAGGCTGGTAACATCCCCTTGCTGACCAGACTTGCTTGTAAGAAAAGCTTGAGGCCAAGCACACCCTATTTGGCTGCATGACTGCTCTTGTCTTCTGCAGTCCTGGAGCCTGGTGAGCCAGCAGCAAGCTCCTGACCAGCTTGGAGCTCCTTGGTGCTGAGATAGGGCTGGCTGCCTGTGAGGCTGGGGAGAGCTGGTGGTGGGGTGCCTTGGGCTGAACTGAAGTCAGCAGGCAGGTGAGGTGGCATCGTCCTGCCCTTTTCTTCCCAGGAAATCTTTCAGGACAAAGATAACCTGAATCAACGCTACCACCGGAAGAGAGCCCTGTACCTGTCCCACATCGCCCAGCATTTGTCCAAGGAGAACCTCTTTGGCAGTGTGAAGTTTGCCTACATGAACAGCAACCATCTGAAACCCATCCTGCTCCTGAGGCCTCAAGGTGGCACTTGAGCCTTGCTCTGGTGTGGGGTGTGAGTGGGTACTCGTGTTGGGAGGAGGGTGGTGGTCTCATGCCATTTAATAGACTTTTGGAGAGGGTTCATTCTGGGGCTGCCATCACAACTGATGATTACTTTTGGGTGCTTCTCAGCTGTTTTCTCTCTTCACCCAGAGTCTAGTCCTCAGGGTCTCTCCCCTTCCCAGTCCTTTTCTGCAGCTTGGATGGTCTCTCCAGCCTTTGCCTCACTGGCTGGCACATCCTGTGGGTACTTCAAGGAGTAAAAAATGTATACACGTGTATCCAACAATGCCCTTCCTTCCTGCTCTCCCCAGCCTTGTTTCCCACTGTCTTCCTGCCTTCTCCAGGCGCCTGTGTGCAGTCTGTCTCTTCCCTGATGAGATGATGTGGGATGCATGGGTTGCTAAGTGCTGCTTGTTCCCATAGCCCTCAGGTGATAGTGGATTGGTGTCTGGGAGAGATGTGGCATGGCAATGCCTGGGTAGGCAGGGCTGCCAGGCTGTGCAGTGAGGAGGATGATGGACTGGGGTAGGAGTTGTGTGACCTCCAGGTCATCATTGTCTCTGGGATGCGGTCACTGTCTACTCTGAGATGATTTCCATTGCTGCAGAGCTTTGCTGGGAAGGAGCTTCTGCCTTTGCCTGGGCTGGGGATGCTCCGTGTTTTCCCAGTTTAATCTTTGACATCTCTTCCTCCTATACATCTACTGTTGGGTGCTTACAGGCAAGGATGAGAAGATGGTCACTGTCCGACTGCATGCTTGTCCTGACTCGGGTCTCTTCAAACCCAGCCGCTTCTATCCCAGCAAGAACAACATCCGGACTGCCTGGTTCATGGAGCAGAGCACTCCCAAGGAAGGTACGGCCTGGGGCTGGGGGAACACGAGGATGTTTGTTTCAGGCAGAGACTGCCCCCAATGCCTGCAGGTGGGTTCACTGCAGGCCTTTCCTGTCGGCAGGCAGTTGGTGGTTGGGTCCATCATGCTGTCATCTCCCCACGCAGGAGCCACTGAGCCTCCAACCCCACACTACAACAACTCCATCCTCTGTGACACAGTGATGCTCTCCCACCTGCATTTCTTGTCTAACACAGCCATGGACTTCCCAGGCATGAAAGATGGCCTGGCCCTCCTAAAAGTTTGGCTGAACCAGCGGCAGCTCAGCAAGGTATGTCCTGTGCCAGGGTGGGCTCTGCTTACCTGGTTAAACTGCTCTCCTTCCTAGGGCTGAAGGGTGGTGCTTTGGTCCTGGTGGGTGGGGTAGTGGCTTGTGGCTTTGCTTTGAGCTGTGTTAGGGTTTCATGGAGGCCCCATCCTAACCTGTGGGTTGCCATGGGGTTGTGGTACCTCTGTTTTCACAGGGCTTGGGGTGCTTCAGTGGCTTCTTGGTTTCCATGCTTGTTGCTTACCTGCTGATGAAGCGCAAGATTGTCAAGATGATGAGTGGGTACCAGGTGTTGAGGAGCACTCTGCAATTCCTGGGTGAGTTCTGGACAGGAAAAGGTTGGTGTCTCTGCACAAAGCCTGAACACAGTGGGGAAAGAGGCAGGCCATTGTGGTCTTTTGTGCTGAGCCCCTGTGGGTGGGATGGACAGGAGGGGATGAGTCAACAGAGCAGGGCTGGATGGTGCAGCTTGCAGAGAAGTGGGTAAGAGCCATCATGAGGTGGAGGCCAGCATTGTATTGTAGCACTGTTGACGTCGTGAGACCTTGGTGGTATTGACACGTAACTGTGCCACTGTCACCAGGGGAGAGATGGTGACAGTGGCACAGAGTGGATGGTGGTGTGACTTGTTCTTTCCTGTCTGTCCACAGCCAGCACTGACCTAAGTGTGACAGGGATCAGTCTAGCCAAGGATGCTGATCCCTCCCTGGTAAGCAGCCCTCTGAGGGGCTTGTGCCTGTGTCTGTCTGTACTGCCACTGCTCCTGGGGACAGGGATGTGCCTGTTGCAGGGATGGCAGATGGCAACAACTTTGGGGTGTCTTGGTTTGTGTGATGTGCTGTATCACTGAGGACTGTATTTGCTTTTCCAGCCTGTCCTGGATGATTTCCACCAGGCATTTGAAGTGGTCTTTGTGGATCCCTCTGGACTGGTGAATCTCTGTGCTGATATGACTGCCAGCAAATACCACCAGGTACCATGCAGGTTGTGGTGGCTTTTTGAGGTGCTGTTTTAGGAGTGAGCTCAGACAAGCATAGAGTTTTTAGATGTCTTCAAGGAGGATGCAGGACCAAGGGAGGGCATTCATTGTGGCTTTGTAAGCTTTTAACCTCTCCAGCTTTGAAGCTTGGAAGTTAATTCAGAGACTTAGATGTAGTGCTGCCTTACCATTCTTGCTCACCTGGTGTGGGAAAGTTGTTTCTCTCTTTGTGTGCACCTTTGCGTGAAACCAAGCAGCTTTTAACAGACGTAACTGTTCTGAAGGACTAAAAAAAGAACCACCTTGATGTCAGGGATATCAAGAAGGGACTGTCTGGCCAGCAGTGAGAGCTATTTGTTACTTGGCTGTAAGGATAGAGACTGGATCAGGGTGTGCTGCTCACCATGGAACTGGGCTGCACCTGGTTGATGGGGGAGCATAAGTGGCCACTGTTGGAGGGATTTGCTTTCCTTCTCCCTTTGCATTCATGCTCCTGCACTGCTGTCCCTCCTTGCTCAGGTCCAGTTTGAAGCCAAGCGCTCTATGGAGATTTTGGATGACCGGATGGTGGATGGCTTTCAAGCGCTGCTCATGACCCCAAAGCCCATGCTCAGGACCTTTGACCACATCTTCCAGTGAGTCTCACTGTGCTGGTAGGGTAGTGCTGAGGGAGCCTGCTCAAAGAGGAGTGAGCTGTTTCTGGCTTTGGTCTGGGTTAGATTTGAACTTACCTGGTGGGAAGTGGTTCTGCTAAGATCTGAGATAGACACTGGTGTCTCCTTGCACTGGGCTGTTCCATTTTTACTGTCTAGATAGCGTCCCAGAGGAGGGGAACAATGTTTGATCCTTTGGAACAGTGACCAGCATCTCCTGAGATGCCAGAGGGCATTCTTGTAGCGCCTGTCCTGGGTTAGGACCCTTGGTTCCCCATTTCATCCATCCTCTGGCACATCCCTGTCTCAGAAATGATTTGGTGGCAGAGGTAGATGACTATCTTCACTTCTTCTTTGTAGCCTGAAGCATGTCTCCAAGCTGCAGAGTACCTGCAAGAAGATGCAGCTGCTGAATGAACTGATGGATCGGGGTGGGAACTACGTGGCTGCAGCTCTGCCCTTCGTTGTCTCGCTGCTGGCACGTGGTCTGTCCCAGAGAGCACAGCTTGTGGCTCACTCCCTGCCCCAGATCCCTGAGGTAACGCAGCTTGACAATGACACTGCATCCCTTGCAGCTTGTGGGGTCTCAGCTGTCTCTTATGGTACTATAGAGCACAGGGAGGGCATCTCTGCTCACTGGGGGAAGAGACAGGCTGGTCTCCTTTGTTGAAAATATAGAACCAGAGGGCCTGCACTTGGCTGTGGGATGCAGCTGCATTGCTTGGTCTGGGCTCAAGTCCTGGTCCAGTAATGGGGCAGGGTGAAGACAGCTTTTCTTGTTGTTGTGGAGATCTATTGGATGAGACTTTCCCTGTCTGTGCTTGTCTGGGCACTTGGGAGGATAAGCAGGACGTTTATCTAGTATCCCAATATCCCAGCAGCTACTGCTCCAGAAACCTCACCTCTTCTTGTGATTCATGTTCCTCATTTTCCCACAGTGGCCAATTGATGCTGAGCCCCCAAAACACAAGGATGTTGGGCCCCTGACGTTTGGGCTCCTGTTTCTCCCAGAGTTTGCTGCCAGCACGCTGGAGAAGGGTCCTCAGGCTGATCACCCCGAGGTGAGGGGAGCCCTGCTTGTGCTGAGCAAGAGCAAAGCTGGTGCTGTGCTATGGTTGAAGACAGCTGGGAGGCTGGCTGGTAATCCTGGGAAGGTTTTGTCAGGCCCAGAAATGACCTGTGTCCCTGCTCTGGCTTGATCAATGTCCCCCCACACAGGCCTCAGAGTTCCGGACCTTCTGGGGAGAGAAGTCAGAGCTGCGTCGGTTCCAGGATGGCAGCATCTGTGAGGCTGTGGTGTGGGAGGCCAGCACTGTCGGCCAGAAGCGCCTCATTCCTGAGCAGATCATCAGGCACCTGCTGAAGCTGTAAGTAGCACTGAGCAGCAGCTGTGGGTTGCTCCTTGTGTTGCTCCTGCCACGTGTCCTGTCCCTGGTGACCTCATTGCCATCTTTGTGCTTTGTGGGGTGTTGTGGGTTATTTTGGGTTTGTGAGATCTGGAAGTCATTTTAGTTGTCCTTATGTGGTGAACTGCTTCCCAAGAACAGGTGGGAAGGGCAAGCACCTGGTGCTGTAGCCTCTGCTGGATGTAGTGCTGGGCTAGGAGGTAGCATGGTTCCTGCCCTTACGTGTGGATGGGGTGCTGGGACACTCCTCAGACCTGGAGGAGAAGCTGTGTGGACCTTGCAGGACATTTTTGTGAAATCCTCTGAGGCCTTGTAGTGGTTCACAAGATTGCATCTTCCCTGTGGCACTGGAAAGCCTCTGCAGCAGTTTATACCATCTGCCAAATGTGAGGTCCTCTTGCACAGAAAGGAGAACTTGCCTGTGCCTCTTTGTCCTGCCTTGAAGATGGGTCTTGTGAGGGAGGGCTGCACATTGGTGGCTTTGGCTTTGCATCCTGTCAAGCTGCACAAGTTACTGGTCCACCTTGGGTGGCTTACTTAGGCGGGGAGGAATGCACAGAGATTCATCTTTTCATCAGGGTCTTCCTTTAGGGAGGGATTGCTCATCCTTGGGCTGACCCATGCAGTGTCAATAGGATCAATAGGCTGGCATGTTGTAGCTCTAATGCTCTGTTGTCTTCTCCCACATAGCCATGCAGACATTCCTGAGTCCTCCATCTGTTACACAGGAGCCCTGCTGGAATCTGTGGTCAGGACTGGGAAAGAGGTATGATTACTTCCCTGATGGGGCTGAGGATTTTTTCCTGGAAGGGCTGTAGGGAGGTGATTTGAGTGGCACTGAGGCAGCTGGGTGGTTCCCAAGAGACTGTAGTGAGGGTAAGGATCTACCAAGTCTTTCATGGCAGCCAATGCATAACTGCTGAAATCCTCTTGCTTTAGCATCCCCCTGATGTCATTTTCCCCTGCAAGCACCCCACTATCCTATTCTCTCTGCTTTTGCTCCTTTGTCCACATGCCTGAGTATATATAACTGTCCCACAGTGCTCCTCTGGCTGCACGTGTGAGGTACTACATCCTTTAGGACATGGGCCAGAAAATTCTGTGTTCCCATCCACAGGAATGGATGTTCAGGTGCAGCTGGCAAACCCAGGAAAAGGATCTTTCCTGGCATATTGCCAAGTTCTAGATTGTGCTCCATCTGAATGTGCAGCCAAACCAAAGAAACTCTTCTTTCTGACAGAAAAGATGCATCTTGGGGACTAGGAAATGTCCCTTCTTACAACTTCTGCTTTCTAGCTTGTGAAATTAAAGTCTAGAGATGAGCCATGAGCACTTTGGCACACTTCATTGGTCTTTTTGTACTGATGCCTTAGGATTTTAGCTTTTATATTTTTCATATATTTATAATCCTGCAATTCCTTAGTGTATAAATCTAAGCTCCATGTAGAATGTTAGCTACTATCTTTACATTTTGGTCAGACAAAACAATTCTTCTCTAGGCCTGGGACTCAAGGACACCTTTCTGTCTCAGGCCCTGCAAAGTATAAACAAAAGTGAATTGTTGGGGAACAAACTTGGAGTAAATGACTTCATTACCTGAAGCTGTAATTGGAAGATTAACCCCCAATATGCAAGTGGAACAAACTTACAAAAGTGTGAAAACCCGTGACCAATCATCCATTTTTGGGTGTAGCCCCTGGGGGGAGCGTCATCTGCCTGAAAATATACCTGAAGGCCCTTGAATAAATATAACCACTTCTTATTCCCTTAATTTTGTCTGGCCTCTATTTTTTGGTACTTCCAAAAAGGCATCAGTACAACCTGCTCTTTGCCTGGTTGTTGGATGAAGAAATTGTTTCCTTTCTACCCTTCTGATCAAAGGGGTGCATGCACAATCGATGGAAAGGATCTCCTGTGCCAGGACCAGTTGCGGTCTGGGCAGAGTTGGGTGTCAGATTTGGAATGAGATGCTGTTTTTCACAGCCTGTTGTGTGGTGAGGCAGGAAGATCAGTGTGCTGTGTCCCTTCAGGCTGATACACCTGTCAGGTTAGCAGGGCTGATACACCTCAGTCTGACAGGGGATGCATTTTCCTAGAGACTGAGAGCTGCTTAGGAGTTCCATTGTGGCCAGTTCTTGAGGAACAAAGGAGAAAGTTGCTGTTTAATGTGGGGTGGTGGGTACAGGGGTATCTGATCCTCCAGCTGTTTGCATGCAGGCAGCCTGGGGAGCAAGCATTCCAAGGATGTGTGGGATGAAGGCAGAGGAAGGGTGCAGCCTCAAGCAGGACGGGGGTTTGCTGTTTGTGGCACACCCCACAGAGGGTGCTGCTGCTCTGCCAAAGAGCCCAGGTCAGAAAACTCCTGGCAGGTTTTCTCCTTGTGCGACTCTCAGCTTCCTCTGAGCTGGGTGGTTTGGTGTCACCAATGTGTCCTCCCTGTTCAGGCTGCTCTGCTGTTATTTGGGGACGTGGAAGCAGTAAGTGCAACACCAATTCTTCTGGTATTTCTCCATTGCCCTCTGCAGGGTTCCTGTGATGCTCTGAATGTTTTTTGTCTTTAGCCACATGCTAGAGCTCTGCCTTGGCTAAGGGTGTAGTCAGTGGAGTTTTCTGTTAACTGCTGCCTCTGTTGGCATCATGGCAACTGCTGCGGAGACAGTAGCAGGGCTCTCACCCTACTAATGTGTGATCTTTTTATTCCCAGATCATTCTTGTCTTCTCCTTTACTATAGTGATCACTTGCAGTATGGCTCTTGGTGCTGCTTTAGTGTCTTGCAAAAGAAATAATTTTATTTACATCTGGGATACCTGTGGCTGCTGGGGAGTCACAGACAGCCTTGCCCTCGTCCTTGCTCTTTTTTTTACAACCCCATTTTGCTGAGTGCTCTTGCGGGGAGCTGCTCCCTGGGGTGGCAGTGCTGGCTCCTCAGAGATTGGTTGTGATTCCAGCCCGTAAGGGAGGTGAGGTGAGTGCAGGAGCAGGAGAGGTGCATGGAGAGGCTCCCTTTGTGTCTGCAGGCATGGGGAACGGGTGAGGAGGCCATGGTCAGTGTCGTCTGTTCCTACGATGACCTGAGCCGCAAGCTTTGGAGCCTGAAGGAGCTGCCGCTGACGGTGACGGCTGTGCAGGGCGTCCATCCAGCCCTCCGGTACACAGATGTGAGTGTCCTGGGGCATGGCCACACAGGGAGGGTCTGCAGGGAGCTGGGCTGAGGGAGGACTGAGAGAATGAGTCACTCTCTGGTTTTGTGGCTCCTGAGAGCCCTTGGGGCAATATGATGCCTCTTCTTTGCTGTTCCATCCTTCGGGCTGGCTGTGCACAAGCTGACCAGATCCTCTCTACTGGAGGGCTTTGCTGGTGTGGGAGGTTTGAATGAGGGCGTACATATTGCCATGAGGTTTCTGCTGCCTGTTCTCAGTTGCTGGGTGGCTGTTGTCTTTCAGGTCTTTCCTCCCATTCCTATGAAGCCGATTTATTCCTTCCATAACAGAAGGAAGCACTTGCTGCTTCCTTCACAGGAGAAACCCTGCCCGGCCTACATAACCCCTTTGAAAAGTAAGTAGGGTGAGATGTGAGTGGGAGATGATCTGGTGGAGGGAAGTGGAGGCAAGCAGCATTGCTGGCTCTGGTATTGCTGTATTGGTGTGCTGCAGGCAGGAGCAGGTGTGCTGCTGGCTCCTTTTGCCCTCCTGCTGTAGCCCGTAGTTCAGACATCCCCATCCAACACCTTGTTTCTTGTGGGATTCATTGGCCTCCTGCTATCCCTTTGCTTCCAGTCATCTGCCACATGGAAGGCAGCGGCCAGTGGCCACAGGACAAAGGAGCCATCAAGCGCATCAAGGCCGCTTTCCACCTCCAGCTGGCTGAGCTCCTCCAGCAGCAGCACCAGCTGGTTTGCAGACCTGCAGTCACCCACACTGACGTGTACAAGGTAGGGGGATCCCCAGCACCTTCTCCAGGCTTGGCCTTTCTGAGGTGGGGGGCTATGGCAGTGGTCCCACTGGACAAACCCAGGAGTTTGATGGGGGGCCTAGAGAAAGAGTGTGGTAGGACTGCCTTGATGTCAGGGTGTATCCCTGAGGAACATAACATACATCATGCTGTTTATGTCACCATCAAGCCTGACTTTGCCTTGTGCTCCCATCTCAGGATGGCTACGTTTTCCGTCTCCAAGTAGCCTACCACCGGGAGCCCCTGATCTTGAAGGAAGTGGTCACTCCAGAAGGGATGCTGAAGTACCAGGAAACAGAAGAATCTCGGCAGCTGGAGCTGGAAACATTGCATCTGCCTTATCTAACCAGCTCGCTGCATGGGTAGGTGAGGCAGAAGGTGCCTGAGCGGTCAGAATGTGGGATATGGCTGGACACCAGTGTGGGGCTGCCCCTGGATCCTGGAGGTAGAGGAGCTTGCTGTCGGAAGTGGCCCTTCAGCCAGCCTTTGTGGGAGGCTCTTTGAAAGGGTTAAGGGAAGGATGTGGGTGTTTGTGACACCAGTTGTCACCCTGAGGTTGCTGGTGTGGGGAGACAAATACTAAAATGTAGCATAGTTAGAGAGGAGCATGAGGCAACATTTTCCCTTCTTCCCCCCAAAATCTCAGCTCCTGGTGAAAGCCTCTCTGCTTGTGATGCTGTGTAAGTGTTCCTTGCAGATTTTTGCCCCTCTCTTCTTTCTTGCCAAGTGCCAATAGGCTGTTATGGGTCCTGTGGTGCATGGGCTGAGCAGTGGTATGTCTCCCTCCTCATAGGCTCCAGCAGCAGCACCCTGTTTTTGGAAGCACTTCCCGGCTGGCCAAGCGCTGGATCAGCGCCCAACTCCTGAGCGACAGCATCTCTGAGGAGTGTGTGGACCTGCTTGTGGCATTTCTCTTCCTCCACCCAGCCCCATTCACACCACCCAGGTGAGGATGTGGAGCCCATGCTGGCCTTATGGGGATTTAGTACCTTTCATTACCTGGCAAGGAGGAAAGGTGGGATGCTGCTCAGGCAGGAGGTGTTGGGAGGATTTACAGCATGAGGCCCCTGTGCTGCCAAAAAACTGTCCAAAGTCCTGTTGGGAGTTGCCAGAGGAGGTGGGGAAACTTAGCACTGCAGGGCTGTGGCTTTCCCTACGCTGTAGCTCTAGAGAAAGGGGGAAAGCAGGTAATGCTGGGAGCAAGTGTCCTTGTGGCCTCTAGGCGCTGGTGGCAGAACTGCAGTGTGTCTTGTGCCATCTGGAGGACTGGTGAGGCCGCTTGTTCTGGGGGTGGTGGCCAGGAGAAGCAGGGTGAGGGCTGTGTTGTTGCTACCAGCATGCTGGGGCTCCTGAGTTCCCTAGTGGTGATGTGGTGATGGCAACTCCGACCTCCCTTCCTCCTGGAGAAGTCTTCCAAGGGAAGGATGAGGGGTTGGGCTCTGAAAACTGAATGGGGCAGAGTATTGGTAAATAACCCCAGAGAACCAATTGCTTGCTAGCCTCTGGCAGACAGATGTTAATTGGACCCAAAGGAAAGGAAATGAAGTTAAAGGAAATGTTTTTGTTTTGTGTGGAGTCAAAAGGTTACTCTGCCCTGCACTTGAGGTGCAGTTTCCTTTCCCAAAGTAGCAGGAACAGCAGTCTGATGCATAGAATGCTTTCCTGTCTCCTAAAATAACAGAATCCCCATCTTCCCAGCTATCTGGCTTTGTGCACATGTTGTGTTGCAGGGGAAGGGGCACACTGGGAACTTGGCTGGTGTTCAGACCTTCACCAGAGATGAGAGCAGCCTTCTGTCCACCTCCTCCTTGCTACAAACCCAGGAGTCTGGGTGGGAAGAGCATCAGGAGATTGGGCAACTGCAGGGTGGCTATGATTTATGGTTTCTTTTTCATGAGGAATGAGAGAAAAGGGGAGAAAGACTTTCCCTGGAGATTTGCAGAGGGGAAAGTGTCTCAAATTCATTCTGAACTTCGTCCCATCACAGATATTCCTTGTTGGGCTGTATGTGGGTTGGGCCTTCACTAAATCACCCCCAAGTGCAGCCCTTCTTACTGCCAGGATATCAAATGCTGGTGTTGAATTGCTTTGTCCTGCCCACAGCTCTCCACAGGTGGGGTTCCTGCGCTTCCTCAACTTGCTGGCAGCCTTTGACTGGAAAAACAACCCTCTGATTGTCAACCTAAACACTGGCCTCACAGGTGAGCTGGCAGTGGGTAGGAGAGCTGCAGCATGAGATTCTTGTGCCCTCCTTGGTCAGTGCCTGGCTCCAGATTTCTTGGATACAGGGAGACAACATAGCTTGTGGTGGGGACAAGGAGATTTTCCACTCCCTTGCTCCTGTCCTGTCATGTTTCACTTGCCTGCAGGATGGGTTTGGTTGTGCCATATGTGGTTTTCTTTTTTTCCCTACCTGCCTCTGAAGAGGTGGATTTCAGGGATGATGCTCTGCTGCTTCTGGTCTTGTTGAAGTCTGTGACAGGCGTGGGTGGTGTTGGATGTGGTGTTGTCTTTGTAGCCCTCTGTTCCTGCCCTCTAGTGTTCTGTCTGTTGATTGTGTTTTGGATATGTGCTGGAGCCACACCAGACCATGGGATTGTCTTGGCACTGTAAAGTCATAGGGTCGTGCAGGTAGTTACAGCCAACTTTTAAAGCTGCTCTATAGAAAGATAAAGGCATTTGGGAGAGAATTAGGTTTTGAAAATTACGTTTTCCAAAGTGGCCTCCAATTCATTTTAATGAACAAAAGAGCTATTTTTTTCATTTAAGGGGAAGTAAAAGACAAAAGATAGAACACTCTTTGGATAATACAAACTGTCACTAGCTTATAATGTGAGTTTCCAGCTTATGCCAATCTCAGTAGCTACTGTGCCTGAGCCCAAGTGGGTTTAGAACATCTAATGGGAGTGAGGCCCAAGCCCAAGGTGAAGGAGCTCTGATTTCACATGGACTGTGGGATCAGAGGGGGAGATAGGATAAGTCCTATTATGCTGCCCTTTTCCTGACTGTGGTGGGGGTGAGGAGGTCAGAAGGCTGTGGATGGTGCAGAGCATCTCACCTTACTGTCTGCCTTCTCCAGATTCTGACTGCACAGAGATTAAGAACAAGTTTGTAGCAGCTCGCTCTCGCCTCCCTGTCATGTTCCTGGCCACTCCCAAGGACCAGTGGAGCTCCATGTGGACCCGGGAGCGCCCCTCAGCACAGGTGAGCTGGGCCCTTCTGTCCCCTTGCCTCTGGTGGCTGCTAGAGCCAGCTTTTATGGCCCCATGAGGAAGGGGCATCCCTGTTACATCCAAGACTGCTTCCCTCCACAGATCCTGCAGCGCCTTGTCCTGCTCGCCTCAGAGTCTCTCCGTGCCCTGGAGGAGCAGCTCATGGACCCGCTCAGCGACCAGGATGTGAAGGTAGCCCCCTGGGGCAGCAGCACAAGGGTTGTCAGCCTCTGGCTGAGCAAACTGGACCTTGGTTGGAGGTTGCTGGCATGTGTTATGAGATTTCAGGCTGTGGCCTTGTGATTGCCCTGGGATGTGTTAGGAGGTTTCAGGCTGTGGCTGTGTGGTTGCCCTGGGATGTAGAGCTGCAAGAATGGGAGGAGGGAGGCTGGTGTCCCTCTGTACCACCCTGCTTCTGGGGGACCCAGCTCTGCACTGTAGCTTGGTGTGACTAGGGCAAGTTTATTCTCTATTCTCTGCTTTTCTTAGGACATGAGCAAACTCACAGCATTCCTGTGCCAACCAGTTTTATGTCCATGACTGGATCAAATGGTTCCTCTGGGAGACTGTTTTGGAGTAGCTGTGGAAATCTGGCTTGTGTGCTCGAGTCTGACCAAGCTCAGGGTGTTGGAGGTTTTGGCAGGATGGTACCAAGCAGTTTAGGACGATGTTATTTTGGTTTGAGTGGAGGAGTAAAGCCCTATGTAGTTTAACCCTCTTCAGTGTCTCAGTGATTTCATTTACTTTAAGTGAACTAAAACAGCCATTACTGCAATGGACCTGACAGTTGTATATTTATTAGCCCTTTGAAGGGAGATACATGGGTTTTGAAGGGTAGTTTGTTGGTGTACCACATAGTGAACCAGGAGATTGAAGCTCAAAGGACTAAAGAAGCCAAGCAGTGGTTAGATATGGCAGGACCACATTAGGGACAAAAAACCCCAAACTAAAACCAAAACCAGAAAGCAGCACAAACAGTGGATATTTTTTTCTGCCGAGGCAATATAGAAAGAACTTACTGACACTACTTTCTGTACTGCTTTATTTTGCACTGGAAATATTATGAGGTGAAGATATACTTGAGGCAGTAGTGGGGTGTGTGTTACAGGACTGTGAAGGAATGAGGCATGTCCAGTGTGTTGCAGTCACAGTGCTGGCCCAAGACTGAAATTCAAGAGGCACATTATGAGCTAGTAGTGGTGGTTAGTTCTGAAACAAGCTGTCAGCTGGCCAGAGGAGCCTCCTAACACCTTGACTTGGCCTCCATGGACCTCCTTCTTTGTCCCTTCCATTGCAGTGAGAGTGTTTCTCATTGCCATGGAATCCCTCTGGTCCATGCCAGTGTCTCCCAGGCCCATGTTCCTCAGGGATAAACATGGGATGCTGTTTCCAGGGCAGAGTTTGGGGCAGAGAGGAGGGAAAAGCATTTTCAATGTAGTTTGGAGTTGACTCCTTTATCTAAGAGAGTGCTGCAATCTGTATTTTTTGTCCTTGCATTTGGGTCCCATGGGGACATGCCTGCTGTCATGAAGATGCAGACATGGGTTTGCTCCCAGGGCATGCAGAAGCTGTGGACTTTGTCACTTAGTGGGACAGGGGGTTAATGTGGAACAGAGCTAGCACTGACTCAGTGCTGGTCACTGATATTCTTCATGTGTGTTCTCCCTGGCCTGGATGTGAACCAGTTCCAGGCAGTGGGTTTTCTTCCAGTGCCAAGATGAGCAGTGTCCCATGCCTCTGTTCATGTCTCTGCATCATTTGTTCCATTTGAAAATGTACACATAGTTTTCAGTTTCTTCCATTTTAATACCGCTGTTATTCACAGCTAGATCCTGCCTGTCCAAATATTTATGCATCTGGGATTGCTCCCCTGCATTAACAGGGTTTTGCTCTCACCCTTCTGTCTGCTTGATGGAAGATGCTGGTCCCCTCTGGGGCAAATCCTGGTGGACAGATGGAGCCACCCTGTTATTTAACAGCTCCTTGTGTCCCCTGGGTGTTGTTCAGCTCCTGTTGGCTTCTTGATTCCCCTCTTCATCCTGCAGCTCTGCCACGTGCAGTGCAGTTATCTATCTCACCACACTTCTTTGTCCCTCTCTGTTGCCCACCCCACCAGGTGGGCTTCCTGGGGTCTCTAGCAAACTTCTAATATTAGTCTCACAAAAGTTTTTTCTTTGGTTTACTGCGTTCTAAGGAGAAGGAGACAAAACGCACACAGGGACTTGGGAAACCTCTCTTTGCTCTCCTGCTTGCTTGTGTCCTGTATTGACTAGCACTGTTTGTTTCTCCCTGCAGATGGTCTTCCGCCCTCCCTTGGACTTCTACGATGTCCTGATCCACCTGAATCCAAATCAGATTCCTCGGCATCTGGAGAGCGTGGACCGGCCGATCAAATCGGTGTCCCGTGGTGTGGTGAAGAACAACTTTGCCACGAATATCCTCTTTCCTGTGGTGGATTATGACCCTGTGCAGTTGTACCTGCAGGAGCTGAGAGTAAGCATGGCTGGTTGGGGAGGCAGATGGGGTGCCTAAGGGGGAGCTCCCTTCTAGTGTTTGGATTGCCTGATGCTGCAGGACATGGCCAGTGACATCTTTAGGTATTTGCATGGGATGGGCATCGCTTCTCCAGCAGCCTGGTGAGCACCACCTCCTCCACAGAAACTGGGAGTGCTGCTGCAATGTGAGAGTGAGCTTAGGTACAAACCACTGGGAGCTTTTGCTGAAGAGCGTTGTATTCAGCACAGAAGTGTCTTTAAGCCATTTGTCTCCAGTCAGTTAATTCACTTTACATGGCTTCTTGCACCAGTTGGGGGGAAGTAACAGTCATGATGCATGATGGGCAGTAACCACACAGAAATTCTGGGGGGATGTACAGGTGTCTGTGACATGATCCCAATGTGCTTTCTGCTGTTAGGTTGTGTGAGCCAAAGAAGCCCAGTATGGGTCACAGAGTGGTTTCGCTGTATCTGGCCACGTGCATAACAACAGAGAAAGTGGATAATGTGGGAATATGGAGAACATCACTACTCAAACTCAAACAAAGTCATTGACCATGTTCTTTTCCACCATGAAGCCAAGCCAAGGTCTTTCTGGGGAGATCTGCAAGGTGCTGGATGACAAGTGATCCTCCCTGAATCTGGACAGCATGTGCTTTGCAGCTGTGCAGCACCTGGCACTTCGGCCCTTCCTAGCTTCAGATGTGGTAGCTGGGTTAAATGTTAGTGTCAGCTGTGTGGAGAGGTGGGGTTGTGGTGCCCTCTTGTCAAAGCCTGCCTTGACTTTTAATGCCATCACTTACTGACAGGAGCAGTGTTGGAAATGAAAGCATGGGAATCTAGGCTGACTTTGGTAGGAAGGGGACTGTGGGGGTCTCTGTCCCTGTTCCCCACTCAGGGCAGAGGCAGCTTTCACGTTAGAGCAGGCTGCACAGAGCCCAGTCCTGCTGGATGCTGTCTGTCTCCAGAGATGAGCTTTTCCAACTTCCCTGCCCCAATATTTGGCCACCATTGAAAAAGTGGTGCCTGAATTCAAACTCTAGGCTGGAAGATTCTGGGCCCTTCCAGTTCAAGCTCCCCTTTCACCTTAACCAGGTTCCTTAGGAGTTGGGCAAAGAAAACTTGAAAGGGTTTCTTGGAAGCTCTCCTCATCATGGGCACAGCCCTGTTAGTCCCAAGTTGCATGCCAGCCATGGTGCATGATAACCTCTGCTTGTGGGCATCTGCTGTGGTTTCAGCAGAGCTGCCCCATCTGCCATGGTGCAGGCTTAGTCCTCCTGTCACCCACAGCAGCTTGGGACAGTCTTGGGTGGTAAGGAAGTGAGAGGCAGGGATGTGTGAAAGGCCTCTTGAAACTGAAGAAGACCTCGGAGTTGTCTCATAGTTTCCCTGCAAAAATCACTGCTTCCTTAGCTGGAAGGATGTGTGGGAGGGAAGGTATCTAGTGCTCTCCTCCCTTTGCGAAGGAAGGTGGACCTGGAGGTCCTGCAAACATGTAGAGAGCACTGGGGGATTTCTTGGGGTGAGAAGAAAGGGGAGAAGCATCCTTCACAAGGGTTTTAAAAGGGGAAGCAGATTTTGAGCTGTTTGCTCTTTCTCTTTCCTTCCTGGTGTCTGAGGAGTCATATCAAGACCAGCACCTCACATTTCAATGATGGATGTTTGACTTGCTGCCATGAAACCTTAGCCAAGAGGCATAGATGTGGGCAGGAAATTGAGTTTTTAAGTCGGAAATCCTTCTCCACCCAGTGCTGGAATTGGGTTCTAGAGCTGGACAGAGCTTTTCAGCAGCTGACAAGGTGCCGGAGATGCATGGATACAGAGCCTCTATCTCTGATGGGGGCAGGGCTGAGCAACACTTGTGGAAACCTGGTAGACGACTGCTTGCTTGAACAGAAACTGCAGGATGCTGGGTGAGCTGACTGGGAGAGCCATTTCTTTTGTGAGGCTGTTAAATGCTTGCAGCAGATCTGGCTGTAGATTGAGGCAGTCAGTCAGGAAACTCATCAGGGTTTATAGGATGTTTTTGTGCATCTAGACAAGTTGATATAAGTAGGTGGCTCTGGAAGTGAATGGTAGAGAAGCGATTTTCCTGGAAAGCAGCTTTCATTAATCTTCAGGCAATTATGATTTACTTGGTCCAGTCAATAGTAACATCCAAATTGCCTGAATTTTTATTGCCTTTTACTATCTGTTTTTATTAATACAGGTTTTAATAGATTTGGCATTGGTCAGGTTGCAAATTACAGCTGCTCCTAAATCCAATATGCTAACATACCAATGAAGAAAGATGGATATGAGCAAAGGTTATATTGCCTTGTTAAAAAAAGTGTTGATTCTCTTGGTGTCCCTTGTTCTTTGACCTGAGGGTTCTTAGGGAACAGATCAAGAACTGGTTGCAGCTTTCTGTGCAGTGTGAACTGTGGGGCAGAGAACCTGAAATCTGTCTCAGCATCCCTGTCTGGGGGGCTTCTCTTTGTCTTGAGGCTCTTAGATATGGTTTGTCCTCTTGTGGCTATCATATTGGAGATATCTTGCAGTAACAGTTTGCTTGTTATTCATAGCATCCAGATCAGTAGTGTGCATTCCTGAAGGAGCTGATGAATATCTGTTTTTCTAGGCAAACAGGTGTTTCTTTTCCTGGAAAAATCACAGAGGTGATGCTGCACTTGGTCTCAGAGAACTCGGCTGTATCCGGTTAAGCTGGGAGGCATGAAAAGCTGATTTTCACACTGCAGGACCACTGCAAACTGGTGATGCTGTCAGTTGAAGCTGCTCCATCCATTAGAAATCGTCTGGCTTCATTTCTCAGTGCATTGATGTTGTTGCTTAAAGGCAAGACTTTTCCGTCAACTTTGGCTTTGTTTGGTAGCCTCTCCAGCACCCTTTTATTTCTCATTCCCTGGCTCTTGCTACTCTAACCAGTGTTCCTCTTTGTCCTGTGGGCTGGGAGCCCTGGGGCTGATCCAAACCCTGCAAGAAATTGGTGCCAGAAAGGAGTGTGGGGAATCCTTACAAGAGATCTTGGATGAGAAGGCAGTTTGGATGCAGAACTGACTGGCTTTGATTCAGAGTAATTTGCTCTCAACAGCACAAACCACAGAATTGAGCAATGGGGCTGTAGCCATGGCTGACAGTGCAGCCATGGTGGGTTTGTAGCAACAAAGGGAGACATCTGCCACACAGATGCTGTGGGATATTGTGTTCTTCTATGGGCAGAAAAGAAACATCTGCCCTTTACTGGGATTTCCACATGAAAACAGGATTTAAATGCCTTGGTGTTTTGATTGAATCGAGAGGGGCAGGGTGTAGCTTCTTCCCCTAGTTTGGACTAGTAACCACGAGATCCACTCTTCTCTCTGGCCTGTTTGCCCTGTTCTTCTGAAGTTGAAAGGTTTAGCAAGGCAGTGGTGCTCTGGAGCTGAAGGATTGCTGTGTGCCTTTTCCAGGGAGCTTAATCAGAGTAGAAAATAAAAGGAGAGGAGATGTTGAGTCCTGACTGCTTGAATTTTTCCTGCTTCAAGGAGATGTGCTGCAGGAACTAGCCTGAGTTGCTCTGGTGCCTGGGAGGCTCTGGGTAGAGATGAAAGGCTGGCTGTGGGATTCAGGCAGCAAATTTTTCGATTCCAGAACAGATCTGATAGAGGAGGCCTGTTCTGTGATCCCATCCAGATGAGAAGGCTTTGCAGACATACACTTCTGAGGGAAAGCAGGTGCCAGACATCCCACAGAGAGGGCTTCCCTGGAGATTCAGCCCATCAACAGCCTCCCTGCCACTTACAAGTGGCACCACAAGTTCAAAGCACCTTGTTGAGCAAACCCTGGGTTGGTTCTTGGTGGGGATTGTCCAGCAAGACTAGTTTAAATTTGAGTGTCTCAAATGAGGCTCCCATTGAGTCTCCATTGTGACTGCTGATCTGTGTTGTGTCTGTGGAGCTGCAGAATGCCCCTGTGTTTGCTGGGAATGTGGTGTGAGAAGGCTTTAGTCCATGCACCTTTTGCTCCAGGGTGACTTGGCTGTTCTTGGACTCGAGACCATCCAGAGGACACAGGCCTTTTGGATATGTTTGCTGTGCCTATCTGCCTGCGTTCTGGAGCTCACAAAAGCCAAAGGCTCTCATCACCTTCCTGAGCAGTTCACTCATTGTGGGGTGGATTGGGTGAAACTGCCTGTGCCATGTCCATCTGCCTGTCTATTATGGCTGTTAACACACCTCACATTCCTCACTGGGTCTTTGGTCTTACCAGGTCCCTGGTGGGATGTGCTGTCATTCACTGAGATTTAGCTTTCTTGGACTGTACATGCCAGAGGAAGAGCTTGTGGCAGAGGAACTATCTTGTGAGATCTTTTCTGAGTGGATAAGCAGGAAAATTTTTCCTGCTTTGCTATAAACATCCCTCTAAAGTAATCTTTTGCGTTTCTTTCATGTTAAGGCAAGACCTATCAAAAGTACTTGGAGCCCTTTCCTTTCTTCCTCCTGTGGAGTAAAAATGTATCTCTTACTACTTCAAATTCTAAAGGAATGTGAACCATGATTATGTGATGTAGCTGGAATTGGTGAAATCTTTCCAGGTCAGTCTGCTCCCTTCCTGTATTGACTGACAGGGCTGACTCCTCCTATGGTGACACCAGGTAGACGGGCAAAAGCTGAAAAAACTCATGTTTTTTCTCTCATGTCAGGTGGGAAACTTCCTCTGGATCTGTGCCCTTGGAAGGGCAGAGGTGTCAGGAAATTAGTCACCTGCTTTCAGGGCTGCAGAGCTGCCATGTGACCCCTACCATGGTGCCTAGGGCTGGGGGTGGGTACACATGTGTGTGCCCACTTGGTCAGTGGGGCATCAGCCCCATGTGCTCTTGGGGTGAGCTGACAGGCTCACCTGAAATGTGGCTGCATTTCTTCTGTGTTGGTAATGCCCTCCCAGAGGCTGTGTAGGGTTTGTCATGTAGGAAGTGACAGAAGACTTCTGTCTCAGTTTGTTTCATGGATTGACATGTTTCCTGATGCAACCAGCAGGACAGGTGGCTTCTCTCCTTTACAAATTTCTTTCCCGCTTCCCAAACCCGCAGGACAAGGATGTCTGTGTGGCTCTCAGGTGGAAAAGTTTGCTTAGTTTGAAACCAGTTTGAAACCTTTTATCAGCTGAATCCCAATCCAAAGGGTTTCCTTTGTCTTAAAAGAAAGTCACAGAGGTAGCCCCAGCCTGGGGTTACGTAGGCAGGGCTCCTTGCTCTGTTGGGTCCGGGGAGGAGGCTCTCTCTGTGTCACATAACTAGGAGCATCAGGGCAGGGCACAACAAGGTGACAGAGACCTCAAAATGTTAACCACAGATGCAGTTGCTTGTTGGAAGTAAGTAGCTTTAATAGGGTTTTACACTGGTGCGTTCCTTGCTAAGAGCACTTGAAATGCCCTGAACACTGAGCAAGTGCTTATTGATGCATTTGCCTTCTGAGCTGCTGTTGAGCCAGAAAATGCTACTATAGAACACATTTTTGTGAGTGGAGACCTTCCTAAAAGGCTCTTCCAGGTGCTGTGATGTAATGAGCCTAATCTCTTGGTAGGAGCAGTGAAAAAAACGGGTGGATAAAGGGTCAGATGGAAAAAACCCTATCCCTAAACAACAATGTAGATACTTAAACAGTAGATACTTAACTAGCAAGAAGTAGATATGTAACAATGTAGATACTTAACTAAATTGCACTGAGCTTGTTGCAAAATCAACACTTCAGATGGAGCTGCTTTGTCTGGTAATCCCATTTTAGATCCCAGTATTGTTTTACTCACTACATTTCTCCACCCTTTTCATTCCTCTAAGCCACATGGTTTCTTACAGAGCTCATTCTAATCTTCTTCCAGGTGTCATATACACCTTCTCCCTGGACAATGAGGCCTTTCCAAATTGAAGGTCTGAGCTTGTAGGTTCCCCATGTCTCTGTGAGATGGGAACCAGCTGTAGGATTTGTTGATGCCAGAGATTTCCCTGGGTGTTTGAAAGCTGAATTGCAACCAAAGATAGAGCAGCTTGAGAAGGGAACAAACGTAGTCCCTACCTTTTCTCCCTTTTCTCTGAAACTTTTCCTGGAAGAGGGTGTTTGCAGGCTCAGACAAGTCCAGTGACACTGGGCAGAGAACATGGGATGTGGAAAGGAGGGTGAACTGTTTGCTTTTACTCCCCAAGCCTCTGAACAAACAGGAGTGCAGTGACTAATACACCTGACCCTTTTGATGCTGCAATTTCCCAAGAACTCCACAGCTTGGTAGGCCAGTTTGAAGCACTATCACATGGATGACAGTGGGAGCAGGACAAATGCTGGGATTTTGAATTGGATGCCATCCTTTTAACATCTGCCCTCTGCTCCCTGCTGTCTGGGAAAAAACCAAACGTGCTGGGTATCAGGCCAAACAGTGGTTTTATTGGGAAATTAGCTGAGCCTGGGAGCGCTTTTTTTTTTTTTTATTGTGAATGCGCCTGGCTTCTGTCCAGCAAGATGCATCTGTAAAAAATACTGTTCTCATAAGGAGCATCGCGTGGCACTGAAGACCTCGCCCTGCAGAGTAGCTGGGGTTTTTCAGGTTCCCACATGCTCTGCTCCCCTTTGGTTCAGAAAGCTGCACGTTGGCGGTCAGCGTGCCCTGAAGGGGGAAATTGGAATGAAAATGCCATTCCTTGAGCATTTCCATTCCTTGGAAATGGAAAAAGCCATTCCTTGAGCTTTCCCTCCCTCCTGCTCTTAGCTCTTTGGCTAAAGGAGGAGTCTTCCCTGTTGACTGAGCTCTGAGCATAACCCGTTGCTCTCAGCATAGAAATGCCAGGGTGGATTGCCTCTTTCTCAATGTATTTGTAGACTGCTTTTTCTAGCCAGTTCAGTGAAATAATGCCTTGACCAGGCTTCTCCCTGTGAAAGCCCATGGAGGGGGATAGGTTGGCAGTTGTTGGGGTCTTTCCATCTTGGTGACCTAATTTTGTTGTCCTCTGTGAGGGCAACAACTGTCCAAACTCAAATCTGTCTCTGAAGATTGCAGACAACACATCACCCCTCCTTGTTTATCAGGTCTGTCTTCTAAAAATGCCACCTCACCTTTTAGGATCACTAGTAACACCAACCCACTCTACCTTTCTTTTCCTACTGCAATCCTGGTATGTCCATAAAAGGGCCCATCCAAGCTTGTCTTTGGTGTTGATTTTCTTTCCATACACAGCCTCATGAAAACCTCATGATACGATGATGCCAACAGAGACCTCTCTTGGTAAAAGCTGGGAAACTAAGGAGGTGGAGAAAAAGGCTGAAGAGGGAGTAGAAGGTCTGCATTCTGGGCAATGGTTTGTTCCGGGACTGGTGAAACCCTGTGCAGAACCTTCTCCTGTACTGTCCTGATGGTGGGGACTGTTTGCTCAGCCTGATAAATATGTCTTGTTGTTTGATGTTGATCCTCCACCAAGATAAACATGTATCGGGGAGCAGCTGCTTGGGCTGTCTTGGTCAGCTTCTTTCAGGGTACATATCTCTCAGTATCAGCATTTTGGGTGATGAGCTGTAGGGCCAGACTTTTGGGCTTGAGAATTTGCTTGCACACAGCGTTGTTTCCTTCTGCTATGACGCTCAGCTGCCTCCTTGCAGCCCTGGGAATCCAGATGATGTGGGCTTGGGGGAAGCCAGACTGGGCTTTAGTCATCCCTTTGTGCAACATCTCTCTTTGATCTCTGCTGCACAGCACCACCAAAGGAGATGCTCCTTGACACTGCTGCTGAAACGCAAGGGGCAAGGAGGATAGATTCCTTCCATGCCTCCTTTGAGCTTTCCATTTCTTTGCACTCCACAGAACATTGTGTTACTTAAAATCTCTGCTCTTAGGTTTCCTTTTTGGATAAAGTGCTGACAGCTCATGTGGGGTTTATCTTGGTGGAAGAAGGAGCTTTGATACCTTGGGGTTGTGGAGCTTTTGATGCTGGCCTTTGTTTTCAGGTTTGGTGTACTGTGTACATTTCATTTTTCATGAAATGTACTGTGGCAGGGCTGCCTGCTGGGTAGGGCCTGCCTCTTTCTGTCTTCACGCATTGTAAAATCTTGGAAATGGTTGCTGGACATTGGGAAAGTACAACTTGGTAGTGCCAGGTCAGCTGATGGAGGACCACAGTGCGGGACACTCAGTGGGTGTCACTGAGGGATCGCTGTCCTTAACCTGCATTTTTTTTCTACCTAGGATGCCTTCAATGAACTTGCCTTGTTCTTCTATGACAAGCATGGGGGGGAAGTGATTGCAGTTTTGTGGAAACCTTTGAGCTTCCAGCCTCAGCCTTTTAAGGTGAGTTTTTGTCTCTGCTTTAAGCTTTGTGTCACCTTTATACCCTGAAAGCTTGAAGGAGGTGGTTTTTTTTTTTCCTTTTTTGCATGGTAATTGCTTGGTCCAACTCTTATCAGCCCCAAAGCCCTTTCAGAAGTGGAGATCATAGTTATGTTGCATCTTAGAAGGGGAGAAACCAAGACATGGCTGTGGCCACAGTGCCATCAGTCATCAGCAGATCTGAGAAGGGAAATAGACTATCCCATTCATGTGGCTTCGGGATCTTACCATAAATACCCAACCCAGAAGAAGCCCAGGTCCAGAGTGCCCATGTCCTTGTTGATGCATGGAGCTGTTTTCCAGCTGCACTGTGTGGGTTGGCAAACCCTAGAGGGTGGTTAAGCCAGGTGTGAGGCACGCTGGAGTGATTCATGCTGCTTTCTATGAAGGAAAGACGCAAAGAAACCGGTTACTCATGGTTCAGAGCTGGCAGCCCAGACTCTTCTGCTGTCAGTCTCTGGGTGATTTATCTCCCCTCTCTTCACGGCCAGAGGGCATTGGCCATTCTGCCTGGCTGCTGTTGTGAAACCCAGTTATTCACAGTGGTGAAACAGAGAAGCTTGCATCGGAGCTGAGCCTGGTTGGATTAAACAAGGGTTTTGTTTTTGCTACTGTTGGAGCCGAGGATATCTTCCCACCTGAGGTCTTGACACCCACTAAAGAGCCTGAGACGAACTGCTGAAGCAGCTCTTACTCAGCCTTGCGCTGTGATCCCTTTTGCATACTCCTTGTGCCCTGCTTACCCAGACTCTGCCATGCATTTGCACACTTGTCACTTCACCATGCCCCTAGTCATTACTTTGCTTCCTCACTTCCTTGCCCAGTCTTTGGACTGTGGCTCCAGGGTAAAACCTAAAAGGGGCTGGAAGGGTCACTTTTGCACTTTGTTAGCTCTAAAAATGGGAGCTGATAGTGTTGAGAAATAAAACTTGTGGAACTGGGTGCAGTGGTGAGCAGGGTTTGGATGTGACAGGGCAGGAGAGGAACTTACTTCTCTTATTTGGGGCTGGCTGGACCTGAGCAGGTCCTCCCATTTGTGCAATGTCTTCTGTGTCCTGCAGGTCTCCAGCATGAAAGGAAGGAAGGTGACAACTCTGAACAACGAGCTGGTCTGTGTTCCCAATGTGGAGGCAATTCTGGAGGACTTTGAGATTTTGGGAGAAGGCCTGGTCAAAAGTGTGGAAGCTCGTACAGAGAAATGGACTATCTGAAACCACTGAGAGGTGTCAGAGTGATTTGTCCTGAAGCAGTTTGTTCTCTCTAGATCTGTTCCTTTCTATAAATCAGTCCTAGAAGAGCCATTTAGCTTTTTAAATCCCAGAACTGTGTGTTTTATCTTTATCTATTTATCTTTATATATATGGTTTAGCAAAACAATGGAACCTGTTATTGTTTTCAAGAATACAAATGCCATTTTGTTTTGAAGAAAATATAAAGATGGGATAAAGTTTTTAAAAATATCCCTGTTTCTCATTCATTGTAGGTATTGGAGCTGCGCTCAAATGGAAATGTCAATGTCTGAAAAATATGGCTGAGTTGTGCAATGGAAAGGCAGTTTACTGGTTTGATAGGGAGTTTATATGAGATGCTGGTGTTGTAGGGGTTAGCAAAACCAAAAAAATAGTTGTTAAAAGAATGACCAGGTTATTCTCTTCTACTCAGGCCCATTGAGACATATTTGGTGTGCTGTATTCAGTGCTGGTTTTCCCAATTAAAAAGAGATTGGATACTGGAGCAGGTCCAGTGAAGGGCAACAAAGACAGTAAAGGAATTGAAGCCTCTGTCATGAGGGAGAGAGGGTGCAAGAGCCGGGCTTGTTCTGCCTGTGAAGAGAAGGCTCAGGATGTTAATGCCAATGTGTTTTAATTCCTGGTGAGGGAGTAAAGGAGATGGATTGGTGCCAAATGATGGGTGGGAGGGGTAAATTCAAATCCAGAAAGTTCTGCTTAAAATGCTTTTTCTTTACGATGAGGGTAGTTAAATATTGGCACATGCTGCCCAGAGAGGTCATGGAATCTCTGGAGTTCATGCTCAAAGCCCAGCTGGGCATAGTCCTGGGCAATCTGCTTCAGGTGACCCTATGCAGAGCAGGGATGTTGGGTTATTTCTCTCATGTGGAGTGATTGTGAAGACTCCTGATAAGGGAAGAGAGGAAAATAATATGGAGCAAATGCGCCTGTCCCATCCCCTCTTCTGATGGAGGCAGAACACGTTCTCCAACAGCAAAACATGGATGAATCAGATGCAGAGCAAAGAAAATAGACTTCATGACAGCAGATTTTGCAGAAACCAGAAGTAGATCAAGCCTGGAAAGGCAAGTGGATATTTAGGCAGCCTGATAACTAGGCAGTTGTTGCTTGGTTAGGAACATTTCAGATGGGATGTTAAATGTGTTGCTTCAAGACCTGCTGGCCTTTCCAGCTGTTGGCAGTGAGCCCAGGGCTTTGTTGAGGAAATTCACAACTTGTTTTTTAGATGTTTCCTCTGAATCGTTTAAAAGTGGGCTGTGGCACAGATGGGGCTTTGGGCTGGTGCTGCTTGCTTAGTGTTCATTGGTGGGTGATGGAGGCACTGTGTGTCCTAGGGGGTAGGAACATGTGTGCTACCAAACCTCTGGTTTTGGAATAGATCTGCTGTATTTAAATTGCAAGGCTGATGTTTGTCTCTTCTCTGTGCTGGTGGCTGAGCGAGGCTGCATGTGGAATCCATTGCCCATTGTTGCTGGAAAGAGCTTTCTGAGTACACCTAAACTGAAAACATCAAAAGCTCTTAATGGACAAAATAGACTGCTCACCTGAGAACAAAGCAGCAGGGACTGTTGCTGCTATGACCCCTACAGCCTCAGAACCTGCTGACAAGTCCATTAGCAAACGATGCAGGCAATGATTTCAACAGGTTTCAGAAGCAACTAATTAAGGATTAATTCTTAATCTTCTCTTTGTTGTGCTTTATCATCCTCTAGATGTTGGAATTGCCCAACCAACCTTCAGTGATGGCTGTAATTTTCCTCGGTGGTTGGGTTGCTCCTGCTTTTTGTGTCCATTTGCCTTCACTCTGAACGTGCAGTTTGACATTTGAATCATGTAAATTTGCTGACATGGCTGTCTGTGCACCACTGGAGTTGGTGCATTGATTGCTTGTGCCAGAGCTCTGCCTGTTCCCTCTACGTCCCATCCTGCCTCTGCTTTTCCCCCTGCTGTATGTTGTGGATGCTGGAACACTCTTCCCACTCCATATATTTGATTTTTCCCAGGGCACAGGCATGAGCTAGAGCCTGCATTAGCTTCCAGGGCAGCAGAGCTCCTCCATCCACCTTCTTCAGCAGGCAGGATTGAAGGTTCTGCTCCCCCTTCTCTGGGGCTGTCTTGGGATGTTGGCCCTCAGTGGCTTATTTGCTGCCTGGAAATATTTATGGTGTGATGGCCTCTGCATTTTTAGCTGAACAATGCCATAATCCCCTCTGTCCTGTCCTCACCAGCCCAGCTCTGCTTTTACCTGCTGCTTTTACACTGTTAGGTATTGTATTTCTACTTTTCCCTTCTTGCTTTTATAAAGGCATAAAAGTGCTCATCCACCCTCCATTTGCAGCATGCAGCAAAGGGACAGGAAATGTCCATGCAAATCTGCTGGTCTCAATAAAATGATGGTAAATGAAACTTGTAATCAAACCCTTGTACAAGTCCTAACCTGCTGGCATTTCACAAGGTGGTGCCACTGTGCTCAGCAGCCAGATGTGAGCCCAGTTTTGGTGACAGCTGTGAGTATCTCAGCAAAGACCTAGTCATGAATTTACCCAACACTCACCATATTGTCCACTGCTAGCCCAGATTGCATCTGGGCTATGCATATGCCTGGAAGTCATACATCTGTGTCAGGAAAAGTTACCCAGATAACAAATTGTCCCAGCTGTGCTTGCAGTACTCTTGTTTGCCAAAGCTGTAGCTGATCCACAGGCTCCTGCCTCCAGTTTCAGGGGAAGTATAACTGCATTGCCTTAAATCTCCCCAGTATCCAAATATTTAAAGGCACCTTTGAGCTGTTCTGAAGGCATTGTTCATAGGGTCAAAGACTGCAAATCTATTGGTCATGTTTTATTGTCTGCTAAACTCAGACCTTTCTGGGCAATGCACATGGACAAAGTCACCTTGCCATTTTTTAGCAAAGCCTGGGGCTCACAAAGACCTAGAATCTGAGTAGCATACATGCGTTAGAAGAGATCATAAAGATCATCTAGTTCCACATCCTCTGCTGTAAGCAGGGACATTTTCCACTAGACCAGGTTGTTCAAAGCTCCATCCACAGCCTGGCCTTGAGCATGTCCGGGGATGGGGCATCTATAGTTTCTCTGGACAATCTGTTCCAGTGTCTCACTACCCTCACTGGGCAGAATTTCTCCCTAATTCTTAATCTAAACCTATTCTCTTTCAGTTTGAAGCCATTCTCCCTTGTCCTGTTATTATGTGTCTTGTAAGAAATTCCATCTTTTTTGTAGGCTCCTTTCGGGTACTGGAACACCACAATTAGGTGACCCTGAAGCCTATGTTTTTACCAGGCTGAACAAATCCAATTCTCTTAGCTCTTCCTCATAGGAGAGGTGCTCCATCCCTTTAATCAATTTGGTGGCCTCCACTGGACATTTGGTGGTTGCTCTTAGGGCCTGGATATTGCTGTGTTCTGACTTCTTGAATGACAGTTTACCTAAAGCAAAATCCAGAACACCTTTCTCAGGAGCAGAGGGTCCCTGCACCTCTGAGGGATCTGGAAAGGCAGGATTTGAAGGGAAGAGGTGTCTCAGGTACACATGAGAGGACAAGTGAGGTCTCTGCTGTAACTTTATCTCCTGTTGCTGGATTTGCTGCTCCCGTTGGAGCACTGTGACTAATGCCTGTTGTGAAAGCTGGGGTAGGGCCTGGGTTATTCAGAGCAGGCTTGTTTGACTGCCATGCTGGGCTTCCACTTCCAGAGCAGTGAGTGGGCACTCGCTTGTTTGATTAGCTGTGGTCCCAGCCATAAACAAGAGCTGCCCAAACAGAGAGCTGCCCTGGGGAGCCCATGCTGTGTCATGTTGCAAGAGCTGGGAGGAGGGCAAAGGGAGAACTGAGGCAACAGCAACTGGCTTTGATGTGTTGGTTTTGCAAAGCTACCTTTATGGGGGTCTCCTGTGCATGGGGGGGCAAGTGCAAGCAGGGAGGTACTTCCAAATGCAAGACTGGGCTGGAGTGATGATATTGGTGTGCTTGGTGTGTGGATGGAGCCAGCCAAGACAGGGCTCAGTGGTGTATGCTTTATGTAAGCTTTCTGCTTTCTAGCAGGGCTTTCTAAAAGCTGGTGGAACCCCCAAGGCCTTTACCTGAGCCATGCTTTGGTCAGCTTTCTCTTAAAAGGATCAGCTCATGCTTTGCAAGGATGTCTCAGCAATTGTTGGGAGGTTCAGGAGAAGGGGAGGTGGGTGGAGCCTCTCTTCTGCCACCAGAATCCTGCTTGTCAGGCGCTCTTCACAGCTTTGAGTGACCATAACAAAATTTATGAAAGAGAGCAGGGGAAACAGGTTGTTGAAACACAGCTCAGATGATGGGATGACCACAGCAAATTGCGTGCTGGGAGGTTTTCTTGCTTACTGAATTATTCAAACTTTCATTCTTTGGGGCTGCTGAGATCTTTTCAGAGGCTGTTTGGGGCCTCTGTGAGCCTGTCTGACTTGAGAATGATCCCTTGAAAGCAAGAAGCACATGTGTCCTGGAAATAAAGGTCTTTTAAAGAAGTATCTTGCTCAGGCACCCACAACTACTAGTTGTTTTTGTAAACCCTTAGGTTAAATTTCCACTAGATGGAAAGTGGAAATTAACTGGCTGGGGAAGGAATGATTGTCTGAGGGTTTTTTTGGCACAGAAGGGAAATAATCTCCCCTAGTTTGCTGTTCCCACAATGGCCATTCTGCTAGGCTGGGGAATGACTTGTTTGCTGAGGTTTCTGTTATCAGGAAAATGCTTTGGACCTGAAGTGACTTTTCTCAGCCAAGGCAGCAGCTTTTGGAAAGTATTGGCTCCCAGGCAAAGTGGCTCTGGCAGGTGGCAGTTTTTAGTGCTTGTGGTCTCAGGAAGGTAGAGTGGTGCAGCTGAAGGGGTGAGGGTGGCATTTAAGTGCAGGGGGAAATTTCCACAGGGAAGGGGAAATCAAGATATTGGGTGGGGGCATTGCAAAATGGGAGAAAGCAGGCTGGAAAGAGGCTGGGGCTGGGCCACAGGTGGCAATGGGAGAAGCAATGCTGGTTGCTGGCATCCCAAGGCTGGTGGGAGGGAGCAGAATGAAACTGCAAGTTGCTCAGATCATATGAGCTGTCACAAAGATGTATTCTCTGGTGCTGTGAAGCCTTTGCACTAGACTTGAATGCTAGAGGCTCAGCAGCCACCAGGAGAAAAATAAACATTGGCCAAAAGCACAGTGGGGAGGTAGCTGGTGATGCCATGGTGGACTCTGGCAGAGGAATGAACTTGGGGTGCATCAAGGATCTCCCCATTATTCCACTTTATTGCTGGGCATCATGACCAGGCTCTGCAAACTCTGCCTCTTCCCACTAGAGAGCAAGAAAGGGGTAATCTGTTCCCCAGGGTTTCATTTGCTGTCACAAACGAAGGTGCTGAGAGCTTGTGTTGGCAGTGAGCCTGCAGAGAAACACTTGTGCCTTGTGCTGGTGACTCCTGCACTGCTGAAGGTGCCAGACAGACTATTCCTGTTAATGTTGCTGCTGGATATGCATAGGAAGTCTAAGGGAGGTGCCAGAAAAGGGCACGGCAGGAACCTGGTACTGTATTGATTTATTAGCCTTGAGTCTTTCCTTTTTGGCTACAACACATTGTTTCATGCATATTAAAACAGTGAGGATCAGAGTGTCTGGGAGGTAAACTACAGTGGTGGCCCTGCTAGGCTTTGTCATTTTCTGGCTCTCCCCTTATCAAGGGAAGCTGGTTGATGTAATCTGCCTGGATTTCAGTAAATCTTTTGAGACTATCTTTCTGTATCCTTGTGGACAAAGTGTCCATCCCACAGCTGGGTAAAGGCATCATGGGATGGGAGAGTAAGTGGCTCACAGATCAGGCACAAAGGGTTACAGTGACTGGGGTGACATCAGACTTGTCACTACTGGGGTTTCTTAGGGCTCCATCCATGGCACTCTGCTCTTGAACATCTTCATAAATAACCTGGATGCAGAACTGGAGCAAGTTCACAGATGATACAAAACTAGGAGGAGCTGTTGATTCCCTCTAAGGCAGGGAGGCCCTGAGAGAGACCTCAACAAATTAGAGGGCTGGGCAGCTACCAACCATATGGAGTTCAGCAAGGGAAAGTGATGGATTCTACTGCTGGGATGGAGCAAGCCTGGATGTACAGACAGACTGGAAATTGGGATGCAGAAAGCAGTGCCAGAGAAAGGGACCTGGGGGTCCTGGCTGATGAGAAGCTGAGGTTACTTGGCCTGTTCAGTCTGAAGGAGACTGAGGGCAGACCTCATTGTACCTACAACTTCCTCATGAGGGGAGAGGAGAGGCAGACACTGATCTCTGCTCTGTGGTGACAGTGACAGGACCTGAGGGAGTAACCTGTAGTTGTGTCAGGGAGGTTTAGGTTGGATATCAGCAAAAGGTTCTTCCCCCAGAGGGTGTCTGGACACTGGAACAGGCTCCCCAGGGATGTGATCACAGCACCAAGCCTATCAGAGTTCAAGAGGTGTTTGGACAATGCTCTTTGGCACATGATGTGGCTCTTGGGATGGTTCTGTACAGGGCCGGGAGCTGGACTCCTTTTGGGCCCCTTCCAATTCAGCTTATTCTGTGATTCTCTGAACATGTGGTAGCCAGGCTTGGTTTGGTGGATTGCTGACCTGCTTTGTGTTAATGCAGGGCAAGACCATGGCTGTGGGCTGGAGATGCTGCCATGGGATAAGCATGTCCTTCTGCATGATGGGAGACCCTAGCAGTGTTACAGGGAAGAGATGAGTGGCTGTGTATTGCGGGTGAGCACCTAGATCTGTAAGGATACCAGGGATCAGCAGACCCTGTCCCAAACCAAGGCTGTTTCCCAAACCAAAGGAAGATCAGAAGGGATGGGTGCTACCTCCCCTCCATCCATAGGGATCAGTGCTCACAGGGCAGGACTGCATGGTGCAAGGGGTGTCCTACAGTGGAGGGCTGAGCCAGCCCTTGCTGTTAGATCTTGTCAGTGGGGATTATCTTTGCTAAAGGCTCAGCCAGGTGGAAAAATTGGCAACCAAATCCCATGCTCCCTCCTAGCACAGCCTGGGGCTGTAGGTGGTTAACATTCTTCCTGTTGCCATAGCATTTCCCTGGCAGTCCCATCCCAAGGATGTTTCCTTTCCCTTATTCCATTCAAAGTAGACTTCACATCCCTTCCTTGCATGGTTACAGGGCAAGTTATTACCCTGCCTTGTGCCTGCTCCATACCTTATAGTGATATAGGTTTGCCTTTCCTTAACTCTTTTGGGTACTTGTTGGAGGGTGGTGAGGACTTGGGGAATGACATGCCTTTCCTTGGAATATGTAGCTGGGGACTGGTGGCCTGTGGCATGTCACCACTGGCCTGTAGCAGAGAGTGAGGTGAGGCAGCTGCTGCCCCCAGCCCTTTTTGACACAGGCAAATACAATTCCCAGGGTGAGTAATCTCAGCTCCTGCCCCACGACAGTGATGATTTTTGGCAGGAACTGCAATTTGTTTAGCACCAGCAATTTGCCACAACCCATTGAAAGGAGGCAATGAGATACTTTCTCTGCCCTGAAGCACCAACGGTTGGAGGCAGGTAGGATGAGACATGGAGGGTGTGAGCAGCACATGGGGAGGGAGTTTCAGGGGAAGATCGGGGTCTGGGCAGGGATTCACAGCCACAGGTCTGGGAATGACTCTGAAGAGGGGCCTGTCCCTGTTGTGCAAGGCAGGAGGATGGCTGGCATGCTGATATGCAGCCGTATGGGCTTGCAGGATTCCTTCCCCTGCTCTTTTCCATGCCATGGACGTGAATCTGGATCTCAGCCATCTACCAAAGCAGCATCCAAAATTGCATTTGACACCCCCTGCTCACTCTTGTGATGTGCTGTCCATCCCAAGATGGGGCTGTATCACTGATGCAGCCACCATGGGGAAAAGCATTGGCCTTTTCCAGACCTTTGCTCCCAGTTGGGCTTACACCATTTCCCCAGTGCAGCAGCTGTTCCCTCAGCTACCCAGAGCTGGGCTGGGGGGGGGCAAACCTGTCAGTTCCCTTTTAAGGTTGCAGTCTTTATCACCTGTATGTGTAAAGTGCTATAAAAATGCCTTATAGCCATGGTCTGGCAGTGTGGGGATACTGCTTGGCTGCCTTTATCTTCCCATCTCAGCTGGACATGGTGTGGTTTGTGGAACAATGGGAGCCAAATCACAGGATGAGTTGCCAGCAGTGCTGGAAGCAGGGACATGAATCCAGCCACTCTTTCCCATTTTTCCAGCATGTTCCTGAGACACAAAAATATTTTCATTTGTCTGCTACTGTGTTTGAAAAATAATGTTCAAAGCAGCCAAGAGGATTTTCTTCTAAGGGCTGAGGGATTGCCAGAGCTCAGGAGAGGTCCAAGATAAACTAACAGCCTGTGACACACTTCTTCAAGGGCTCCTCTGCACCTCTCTTGCTCTGAGCAGTTCTGTGGAAATGTGATACTGCAAAGGTGTCATCCCTCCTGCGATGAAGATGGAAGATTCCTGCCTGACTGGAGGGATTTCCCCTACAAACCTATTGCCCCTGGAAACAGGGGATGGCTTGCCTGCAGTTTTGCATGAGCAAAAAACTACTGGTGGTGGCAACAGGAGAAAACAGTCTGCTCAATAGCCAGCAGCCCTGAATCCACAAGTTCCGCAGTTTTGGAGATGCAGGATGAGAAATGGAGAGGCCAGAGGGGGCTTTACCGTTGGGCTTACAGCTCCCGGTGGCAGTGCTGCTGACAGGGATGGAGAGACCACTCAGCATAGAGGCTGCCTGAGGTCCAGTAATCACTGCAGCGAGTCAGGCTGGTGGTGGAGGTGTGTGGGCTGCCCACCTGGGTCTCAGCTGCATTGTGTGGCTTGTGAGCTGGGTGCCACTCACATGTGCCTCTCCTTTGTCCCTGGTTTGAGCTTGAGAGGGCTGGGTTGCCTCCCTACCACATTTTGGGGAGCTAGATGAAATCCAGGACCTGCAGGCTGCCAGGGAGCCCTGACATTGTGGGTACAGGGGAGACCAGCTCCCCTCTGCCTCCTGAGCCAGCCCACTGCTCCAACCTTGGACATGCTGGGGATCTGGCTGTGCTCCCAGCCCAATATCCCGGTGTCCTGCAGTGGTGGCTGGCTCCTGCTCCTGAGGGTGACACTGAAACCCAGTGGCGAAACTCGGCTGGAGGACTCACGTGCCTTGAGTTTCGCCTGAAACCACAACGCTGTTGGTAGGTTTCTGTGCAAAGCTCAGCAACATCCTGCTGGCTCGTGCCAACATTTCCAGCAAACCTCCATTTATTAGTATTAGCTTTTCTACAGGAATTTTGGCTGGGCCAAGTGTGCTGGCAGGCCTCGCTTAGGCTAGGATTTATGGCTGGAACTGGTACCCCTGGGGCAAACAGGTCTCAGTGTGAGTCAGGGTAGACCTCAGCTGTGCCAGCGCATGCGCTCCTGCCCTCCAGAAGGTGTTGATCTCCTAGGAAAAAGATCAACACAGCCTCCATTGGGAGTTGCTGTAGACAGCAAAGGTGAGTTCACCACCAGAGCAGCTCTCTGGGAATCCTGAGAGCAGAAATCTGCTTTTCTTATCCCTGAACTGCTGAGATTTTCAACATTGCTGAAGCAGACCTCAGTGTGTACAGCAGGAATGTTGCAACTGGTGCCAGAGAATCTGTGGTCTGTTTGGGGATTGCCCACTCAGAGTTCTTGAGAAGACAGGGTCTGGCTGTATGCACTGTCAACAAAATTAGCGAACCTGGGAGGTGGATGGGCATGGATGTAGCACTGAGAGGAGCATAGGCCTTGCACTGCCCTCTGCTTTGCCCAAGCTGCCTCCATGCTATCCCCTGCAGTGTTCCCATATCCAGTGAAACCCTTGAGCTTGGAGTTACCCTTGCACTGCCCACTAGGACAGCCTGAACCTGTGTTACCCCACAAAGGATTGTAAAGCCCTAAGAGGGAAACTCCTGGCACAAGCTGAAATTGTTCAGCTTATGCCTTTGGCTCATGCATCTGGCAAAACAGCTGGGAGGGCTGGAGGGTAGCATCAACCTCCCCACAGACCTCCTAGAGGGGCTGGATGACCACCATCTGCCCTGGGCTGGGAGCAGAGAGGCTTGAGCTGGGATCCTGAAACTGGTGGGTCCACAAGCACTGTCATCCTTAGTCCTGCTTCTGTGCCGTGTTACATCTCCAGGGACACACAGGAAAATGCTGGAAAGGGCAAAACAGGAGAAAGCTTCTCCTGCTGCTCTCTACTGCAACATAAAGCACACAGGCAGATCCAAGACTTTAGTCTTCCCATTGGGATTGTGGTACCAGTGTGAGCAGTTGCTGTATTTATCTTGGGATTTCAGCAGTAACACATCCAAGGAGTCTTCTCCAGTGGATAGTCAGATACTGGCTGTGCTCTCTTTCCACAGGCTGGATCCTGGCCCTGCAGGGAGATTTGACTTGACCCCAATGTTTTGGTCAGAAGGGACCTAAAAGATCATCTTGTGCCCCAGATGATCTACCACAGGCAGGGATAGCTTCCACATGGTTTGGAAGGGATCCTGCTGAATAAGACAAGCAGCTGAGAACCATGTATAATGATGTTTGCTCTTCTCAGCATGAGCTTTGGCTTGGGCTGTCCCTGAGGGATGTGTGTCTCTGACCCTGTGGGAGATACCCCCTTACATGGAGTGCCAATGTCAGACTGTCCTCCGTGTTAAAGTCATGGGAAACTTCAGCCCTCCTGTCCTGTTTCAAAGCAGAAATGACTCACAGTGCTCACTATTATGCATTCTGTGGTTCAAGGGACCATTTTTTTCTTCTTTTTTTTTTTTTTTTTTTTTTTTTTTCCATTTGAGGTAGTGAACAAAAGGCATGAGGAAGTCATCAGTCCTACCCCTTCTCTCCACCCTTACCCCATCTCTCTGTAACCCCCTGGGTAATCCCCTGTTTCCAGACCTTAGCTCACTGGGTCTGAAATCTCAGCTTGGTCCTGCCATGCCCTGCCCACGTGCTGTGAGAAATGTCCATGCTGGGAAAGGCCAGACTGTGGAGGATGGAGGTGGGATGGCCAAGATGACAGCAGTAGGGAGAAGTAGGGAATCCTAAAGAAACAAAGCCAGGGAGTCAGGGTTTGCTGGGCCATCCCTCAGAGCTGTGAATACCCACAGGCAGATTCTGGCCAGCAAAAGCTCTTAGGGTGCCTTTCTGAGGTGGTGATACTGCCTTGCCAAGGAGCTCACCAAATTCTAGCCATGAGGATGGCCAGGGTTTGGCTGGGAACTGCAGGGGTGGTGGGTTGACTCTGGCTGGATGCCAGGCACCCACCAAAGCTGCTCTCTCACTGCTCAGCTGGGCAAGAGAAAATATAACAAGATAATGACCCAAGATAAGGACCCAGAGAGATCATTCATCAAATACTGTTGCAGGAAAAACAGACTGGAATGAAAATGTGAATTGAATTCATTACTACTCAAAGTCAGACCAGTATTATGAAAAGTAAAATGAATCTTAAAACTGCTTTTCCTCCAACCCCCTCATTCCCAGCTCTACCTCCTCCCATTGGGGGGGGCAGATTATGTTCATCACACATTGTTCCTGCTGCTGCTCCGGGGAGGAGTCCTTCCTCTGCTTCAGTGTGGCAACCTTCCCACAGGAGACAGTTCTCCATGAACACCTCCACTGTGAGTCCATCTCATTGCTGTGGCTCGTACTTCCAGGGCTGCAGTCCTTCAGGAGCAGGCTGCTCCAGTGTGGGTTCCCCACAGGGGGAATTCTACCAGCAAATCTGCTCCAGCCTGGCCTCCTCTCTCCACAGGTCTTCAGGTCCTGCCAGAAGCCTGCTCCCGCACACGTTTCCCATGTGCCCAAAGTCTTCTTTCAGGCATCCACCTGTTTGAGTACAGGCTTCCTATGGGGTCACAGCCTCTTTTGGGCATCCCCTTGCTCCATCCTGGGCTGCTCCAGGGGCTGCAGGTGGATCTCTGCTCCCCCGTGTCCTCCCTGTGCTGCAGGGGCACAGCTGCCTCCCCATGGGCTGCTCCAGGGGCTGCAGGGGAATCTGAGCTCCAGAGCCTGGAGCAGCTCCTGTCCCTCCTTCTGCTCTGCCATGGCTGTCTGCAGGGCTGCCCCTCACACATATTCTCACCCTGCTCTTCTCTGGAATTACATCTGCACAATAACTTGTTTCCTTCTCAAACATGTTAACAGGGAGGCATTACTGTCATTCCTGACAGCCCAGCCCCGGCCAGGGCTATGTCCACCCTGGAACTGCCTGGCATTCACTCTACATGACATGGGGAAGCTTCTAGAAGTTTCTCATAGAAGCTGCTCCCCTAGCCCCTCTGCTACCACAAACTGGCCATGCAAACCAGACACACAGGGTGTGGAGCTCTTCAGCCTGAGTGATGTGAGTGGTCAGCTTTGATGTTTACTGTCCATCTGCCTTGCAGATCTCTGGATGTCAGAGTTTGCTCAGCAGGGTCAGCAGCAGTAATGACAGGAATGGGCTAGAGAGGGGTGATCTGGCCTGGATTAAGGAATTTGACCCAAGAGCAGTTTTTCCTGCTCATGTCTTTTTGCTGCCCAAGCTGTTGCTTCATCCTGCTGCTGTCTTGCCTCATTACCCCTCCTTGAAGATTCCTAAGATGTCCTTTTTTTCCCACCATGCCCTGTGCAGTGCAGGTGAGGTGTGGTACCACCTGAATTACAGAGCACCCTCCCCATCACAGTACTTCCTATGAGAAGATTCAGGAGGCTTCCCATGATGCAGCTTCCCCAGGGTAAGGAAATGAGTTGGTGAGATTGTGTTACAGTGTCTTGAGACCCAGGCTCCATAGTGAGGGTTTTTTTCCACTGTGGTAGCTGTTGCCAGGCACAGAGCCCTTTTATGCTGTGACTCCCAAGAGATCTTCCCAAGATGATGTTTATGTGGGCTGCAATGTGAGGTTCTGCAGCAGGGCTTGCTCTGCTAGGCAGAACTTGCCACAGGAATTCAGTTATTCCTTTCCATATGCAAGAATGTGACAAGATAAAAAGGCATGTTTCTTCCCTCACTTGCATCCTGAAATGCTCCCTGACAGGATGGGCGAATGAGGACAGCAGATCTGCCCCTGTTGATGCTTCCATTCTCTCCAATTTGAGAATTGCCCTCGGCCCAGGAGAGATCTGGGCTGTGCACGATGAAATAGCAGATAGCAGTGCTCACACCCAGATATGCAGGAGGTGGTTTTGGCCAAGGGAATCCATCAGTTATGAACAAGCTCAGCCCTTGGAAGAGGATCTCTATCAGTTCCTGTTTGCACATTACAGGATGCTTTCTGGATGACTCTGTAGCATTTACACTTGGCCTGATGAGCCGATCTTTCTCAATTTACTGTATTTATTTATTCCCGGTTTTCATCACTGATCTTGATGTGATGGAGCCAACCCCTACAAGCAGAGAGAGGAGAGTACACAGCAACAGCTGAAGGTGCAAGGTGTGCGTGGGTGACCCCAGGACAGGAAGGCGAGTGTTCCCATGTTACCTTCATGATCTGTTCTCTGTCCATGCCTCCGATATGTCTGCTTCCCTTGCCTTGGTTTGTTTCATTGCCTTGAAGAGAGGTCATAGAGAGGAAGATTAGGAGGTGTCTGGGCAGCAAGTGGTGTCCCAAAGTTCTCCCAGCAGATAAGCAATAGAATTAAAAAGGTAAAAGGCTGAAAAGGTTTACAAAGAGGAGGTCTACTTACTGAGCTGACAGCCTGCCTCCTCCTGCCCTCAGCACTGTGCTGGTGTTTCTCCCATGCTTTAGAAGTAAAGCAGAAGTAAAGAAGCAGAAAGGCCTTCTCTATCTCAAGTCATGCACACAGCATCACCAGGCTGGCTCTGCAGTACTTCTCACCTGATCTCTGGATCAACATTGCTGCTTCTGCTCTGGCCAAAACCTGACATGCAACCTTGTTTGCAAAGGGTCTCCCCCAAGGAGTGGATCCCTTCTATGATAGAGCTTTTGAGCAGCAGTGTGTCACTAAAATCAGAGGTCTATTGGCTGAGTTGAGCCATGCAGATGAGCTTGTTTCTGTCACAGCTTCATGCTGTGCCTGACTTTGTGCATATTGATCAGCCCCTGAAAATGCCTTAAGTTTCATGGCAACTAACAGATATGACAGAAAAGTGCTGGCAAATATTTTACTGTGGCCAAAAGTATGCAATGATGCACGTATAATTAAGTCCAGTGGCAGCTGTCAGTTAGAATTTCACTGCTACCTGTCTCCCTCTAAATAAATATATCACTTTCCATTGCTATTCCTTAGCCAGGCATGGGACATCAAACAAGGGAAGGAAGATCCAGATTCTTTGTCATGATAGAGCCTGGGGAGGGGTGTACTTCACTGGTGGGGCTTCTGGGATGCATCTGGTCACATGCAGGTGATGGTGCTCCGCTGGGATGCCTGATGAGGAGGACTGCTGTGGGACAGAACCTGTAACCCTGGTGGATTTTCCCACCTAGAAACATGATATTAACTGTCCTGGACTCTGTACACTGCACAGCAGGGGAATCCTCCACATGCCCAAAATACTGCAGGCTGAGAATACAGATCTTTAAGCCATATACCCACCATTTCTACCCCTTTTTGTTCCAGCCAGGGGAAGTATGTAGTCCTGGTCTGTGCTCTCCTACAGCTGGCTTCCTTACCTTCCCAGGCTATCTTCCTATTTTCTACCTTTTTACCTCTCTGTCTCATCCTGTGGCTTCAGGAGATCCAGGTCTGTCTCCTTTCCCACCTACAGGGGCTGGAACACAAGCCTTTCATGTATGCTTAAGTGAGAGGTGCTGAGGTGAAGGGCTCTTGCCAGCTCTCCTCCTGAAAGCCCTCTGCCATGCCCATGATGGAAGTGATTTGTGTGCTTTCTTTCAGGTTTGCATTTTCTGCAAAGTGAGAGAGTTTTCCAAAGTAGAGATATGGATATCTCACCTGTGTCTGACTGACACTCACAGGGGATGTTAACCTGGGGGTCAGTCACTTCAGTTTTGTGTCTCATTTCTTGGGTTGAGAAGGGATTTGAATATGGGATCCCCTGGTCCTTGGGTGAAGATCATGGGCTGAAGGAGGTAAGTGCTGACTCCCCTGCATTGTATCTGAGGCCTGACAAAACTTTGAGGGTTTGCCTGATGGGGCAGTGGGCTGCCAGGTACCCTAACTGTGCAGTGCCTACCTTGTACCAACACAGCTGTTTCTTGACCAGGAATGTGCCATTAGCATTTTCTGTGACTTGGCTTTGGCACATGGTTTGACCCTGAGATTAAGCAGAGTTCTCCTCTGAGCCTTGTTCTTTCGTGCAAAGTGTATTCATCCTCATCTATTCCCTGACCTGGGAATTCTCTGCTGCTGCATGGCCCACAGAGGGCTTCTCTGCAGCCAGAGAGTTTCACCTCTCTTTTGCATCTGAGCAGTCCTGTGCTACAACCCACAGTGACAAAAAGCACTGTGAGCCATCAGCATGGACATCAGAAATTATTCTGCATTGCCTGATAGTAACTAAATCTTGCCAGGACCAACTAGGAGACGTTCTGGTCGCATTCAGTTTTCTTTCACTTGGCTTTGATGGGACTTTTGTGTTAAAAGAAGCTGCAAAGCCTGAGAGAATTGTGGAGTGATTATCTCCCTAGGTCAGGTGCAAAGTCTGTTTGTGCTGGGGATTATTTGGGATCCCCTGAACACACAGTTTGTGTGGAATAGAGGTGTGGGCGGCAGAGACTCTTTGGAGAAAGGCTGAGTGGAGGCACGTGTTCAATGCTGTTTCACACAAAGGGAGGGTTTGGTTCAGGCATTGATGGGGCCAGGTTTCCCATGTCACACTGCAGAACCAGTTTCCCAACTGGACAAACAAGAGGTGTAGCCAGCCTGAGAGTCCCATGGGTTGTCCCATCTTGTGTCTACCTGGGGAATTTTATGTGGAGCACCAAAGCCCACAGCTTTTGTCCAGGCGTGGGGCAGTGATTGGCTGGAATCCAGCACCTTGTGCAAGAGCCTTCTCACTCCTGCATTACAGGCATTATCTCCCCTGTGGCATAGGTTTGCTTTTCATCTAGTGACTCAGAAATCTAGCCTTGGCACAGAGAGCCTTTGTGTACTGAATAACCCCTAGATAACACCATTTTTGGAAGAAAAGGAGGATGGCTGGAAGGAGTAGCTAGGAGCAACTCCCTATCCTCTTCCTCCAACCCAAACTCATTGCTATTGTAATGGCTTTTGGGCACAGGCAGGTTCCAAGTATTTGAATTTCTCCTAATGCCCCATCCAGGCTTCAGCACGTTGATCTGACTGCAGAATCCTTGACTCCTGAGGACTTCTTTACCCTCAGATCTTGGCTGCAAGAAAGGTCTCCTGAGTTATGCTCCCCCTTTCTATCAACCAAGGAGGAAAGCTGTCTCCCTGTGCACACCTGCGTGCCCTGGTGTGTCTGTGGTAACTTCTCCTTGACTCATTCCTTTCTGTAGAAGACATGGTGGGAACTCCCTTCCTGGGAATAGGTGGTCACTGGGAATGTGCTCTGGCTCCCTTCCTGTCTCTTATTATTTCCCTTTGGATTTTATTACACAAGGAAAGGTTCTGGTTTGTTTCATTGCCTGTTTTCCCCTCAGATGTGCTGACAACTGTGTTGGGAAGTGCCAGGGAGGTGTAACACCCCTCCATCTGTGTGTCATCCAACTGGCCCACCTCTTGCATTCCCCTGGGGACAGCTGCTGCTCCAGTGACCAAAGGGAAAGGTGACAGAACACAAAATCCTATCTTCTCTTAGGCTCCTTTATGGCCATCCTCATAGGAAGAGCTACTAGAAACCGTCTGCCTCCAAGGCTCAGAAATATCCCATGAGGATTTCTCTGCACTGCCCTTGTTGTTTCCTGCATCCTCATCTCTCCTTTCAGAATTTCACCTTCCGTGAAAAAGCCCATCTGCAAAACCAACCATCAAAGAGAGCCTTTCTCCTCATCTTGCAACTTTCTGCCTCTCCGCTGGCACACAAAATTTCTCTGCCTGTCTGGCACAATAGGCCAAGCAGTTCCCAGCACTTCTTTGCCTCTGGGCCATTCCATGCTACTTCAAAGCATGGCTGAAACCTCACTGTTTATTTTCAGCACACATTCCCTATATATTTATTGATTTTCCTATTTAATGGATGCTATCATCCCTGAAACCTGCAGTAGTTAAAACAATTTTCATTGATCTGAATTCAATCTGATTCAATCTGATTCTGCAAGACATGGTGGGAACTTTTGCAGATATTTCTTACCCTGAAGTGCTTGCATGCTCAAAATCCTGTACAAGACCTGTTGAAACTGATTGAAAGGGTTGTATTAAAGCCACAGATAGCCTCAGGGATCTTTAGGAGTGAAGTTTTCCAAGAGAAGGAGCAGGTCCCAGCTGCCAGCCCTGTGGTGGATTGATTAGAAATCCTGTGACTAATTTAATCCCATTCTTGGGCTTTAAAAGCTATGAAACACGATTTTATTTTTTTTTTTTAATGGAAAAACCTGTATATTAGGGCAGAGAAGTGTGACTCTCGGGTTTTTACGCGATGTTGCTCTTCCCGAGATTGTAAAAGTCTTTTGCCCAGCACCGAGATCGAAGGAAAAAACCGAGAGCTGTCTCCTCTGCTTCTTCAAGGCTGTTTATTTTTCCTTTATCAGTACAAGTTCTTCTCTGACCCCCAGAGATCTGTTTAGCAGGTCAGCTCATGGGGAATGACCCAGCCCCAAAGGTGACGATTATCTTTATACTACAAACTACGTAATCAGTATTTATAATTCTTCACCAATAACTATTATCTATGTTAGAAGGTTAGATTCTCTTCTAAGCCAACTATAATGTGCCACCTCACTGCAGAACATGGAGGCAAGGAAGAAGAAGGAAGAAACCCAAAAGCCATGTGCTTCCTCCATCTTGTCATCACTTGCTTACCATCCTAAAATCCACATATATCTAAAATTCTCACCCTGTGATAAAACTATGCACTATTCTACTATTTAATACACACTCCTAAATACCCTGCTTCATTTCAGAGCTTAAAAGCCCTTTTTCCACGAACAAAGGTTAAAAAAACTGTTTGTCAGAGATTCTAAAATCTCTCAAACATGCAAAGAGAAATTCGTCATATTTCCAGACTCCGACATGGGACCTTTTGCTTCTCTTATGTATCTTAGGGGCACCTCTGGCACTAGATTCAGCATAAAATTCCCAGTTTGTTTTGGTTTCCATCTGCTGGTGTGAAACTTCCTCTATCACTGTCATCATTGTAACATTCCCCTTGGCTATTTCCTGCTGATTTGAAATCAAAATGTGTCAGAAAAGAAATCCAGGCCTTTTTGAACAATGCATTCATGAGGAGTTTCTCATTTCTCCCCTCCAAGGTGCATTACAGTGGTTGATGGACACGCTGTGCCTCTGGGCAATCCCATCAGAGCCAGACAAGGTTAATGATGATGTGGTTGTGATTATGGGTCTGTTTTCTGGGGGATGCATAAATTTCCCCCCCCCATTTAGGTATCCTGCAGGTGGTCTTTGAGCAAAAAGCTAGAGTTTGGTTGGAAGCTGCTCCTTTGGGGCTGGCTTGGGGATGGGGGTGTACTCAGTGGGCATGTGTGCCACTTGCACGCTGTACGCCTCCTTAAGAGAGTCAGAGCATCCCCCTCTTCCTCCCCCTTCCTTGCTGCTCCTCAGATTAATTTTTTTTTTTTTGATGTAAGAGAGCTGACTACTGGTTGATTAAGCCATGACTTGAGCTTTATATAATGCATTGTGCAATGCACTTTATGTAATGAGATTTCTTATGTAATTTATTTGCAGGGCACTCACCAAATCAAGGACCAGACCTGATTCCTGTTATGTGGATGGGTTTGCTGTTTCTGGGAGGGTGTATTTTTAGGGGGCCAGCAAAGCAAATGCATGCAGCTGTGGTTTGATGGCTCTTCATCCATGTCCATCTTCAGAAAAATCTCTCTAAACTCCATAAAAAGAAAGAAAGCAGAGCTTAAAATTTTCCTTCTGTGGGTCAAGTTTAAAGGGAGCTTAGCTGCACCCATGTTCCCCCACTTATAATGGGACTCTCAGGTGTAGCTCCCCCTTTGCTGTATCTGCTGTGCTTGAAATATCTCTCACCATTTCCTTGCCAATGGGCTGGATTGTGCTGGAAGGCGAGTCAGGAATGTGAGCTGAGGATGTGATTCAGGCTGTGAGCTGAGGATATGACCCATATTGGCATGAGATTAAAATCCAATTCCTCCTGGCAGTTGAGTGCACAAATCATGCTTGCCATTCATGTTGCGTACTGAGGTGGTTAATCCATCAATGGGGCCCCATTTTATGCCCTAGGAGTGGAATCATCCACACCTAGGCAGTGACAGAACAGCTAATGGGCTGGAAACAGCCACTGCAGATGCCAGAAGAAAGACAAATAACTGTGGGGCCCTCTTGCTCTGGCTCAGTGTCACTACTGTCTCATTGTGTGGCCAGTGCATGAGCTTTCCCTGAAGATGGTCAAATGGGGGTGATGCAGCATCCCAGAGCCTCACAGGTACTCTCATCAGCCTTCCCCAGCCTTCCTCCCCTCCTGTTACAGGAGAGGTTGGGTTGTTCTTGCTGAGATTGCTGGGGATGTGGCACAAGCAGGCATGATTTGCACAGCCTGGTGAGGTGGGGCTGCCCCGTCCACCTCACTGAGCCCTGGGGCCCTTGCAATGCTCTTTCATGCTAAGCTGTGCTGGTGGAAAAACGTATGATTTTACATTCTGTTGTTTACCTTTAAACTACAAGTGTTTTGCAATGGCAAGAGAACCTGATACCTGGCTGTGTGTGAGCCAGGAGGCTGACTGCACTGCGGGGTGTGTGAACAGTGTCCTGCATGATAAACTACAGCAGGGAAGGCTGTAGGGCTCTTGGGTGCTAAAGCACTCACTCCTCAGCCATAGAATCATAGAACGGTTTGGGTTGGAAGAGACCTGAAAGGAATAACTTCCTCTAGACCAGATTGCTCAAAGGTCCACCTGATGCTGAAATTCAAGTGATTAATATCAAAACTGCTGCCATCAGTGAGCCAGTTCATGGCATTCCACCTAGCCAGGCCTTGAACACTCCTAGGGATGGAGAATATGGAGAATTCACGACTTATCTGGGTGACCTGTGTTACTTCCTGACCACTCTCACAGACAAGAATTCCAAATATCTAACCTAAACCTGCCATCTGTCTGTTTATACCCATTCCTCCTTATCTTATTTCCCCATGTCCATATGAAAAAATCCCTCTCCAGCTCTCTTGAAGGCCCTCTAGGTACTGGAAGGTGCTATAAGGTCTCTGGATCCAGAGTCTTCTCTTCTCCATGCAAGCCCCAACTTCCTCAGCCTGTCATTTGAAGTCTAATTAGTAAGGGAGATTGTAGTGATTGAGAAATATTGATACAAAGGGAAGAAACTATTCAGAAATCCTGATGGACCCTTCCTTTGTCTTTATCTGTGATCTGAACTACCTGAGGTATTGATGCCTGCTAAATTTTTCTTTTGCATGAAGAGAAATTAAAGAGGACAACTCATATGAGATGAGTATTACAAGATCCTTCATGGATCTGCTTGGTTTATCCTCACCAAGGTGTAGGGGTGGGGTGTCCTGGCCTCCCTGGGGAGCAGGGTCTGTAAGGCCACCCTACATGAGACACCTCACACACCTCAGGCCCATGGGACATTTGAGAGTAAAGTAATGAAGTCAAAACCCTCCAGACTTTATCCTTTTGATAAAAAAAGTGAAGGATGCATATTAGATAAAATTCCTGACTTCCCTTTCATCCATCCTCCTGTTTCTTGATGCTATTTTGCTTTGAATTTCAGCTTTGGGAAAGGTGCATGTGCAAGGCCAGGAACATTATGATGGTAACTGTTGTTTGAGAGATGCCATGACCTGTTTTGTCCACCTCACCTGCCAGGCAGCTGTGGCACAAAGCCCCAGGTAGATGTTAAAGCTCCACCTTGCTGGGAGCTCACAGGTTCACTTCCCTCCCCAGATGAAATGTGATGTGCAAGCAAGTGTTGCATCAGGGCAGGCTTTTGCAGGGAGGCAGTTTGTGCTGGGTATGGCTCCAGAGCTGGGGAAACCATAATTTTCACTTCTGGTTCTGGGAATCCCTGCCTGAACTTCCTTGTTCACCCATGGTAACCAGAGCTGTGTGGTGCTAGCGTTGCAATTCCACCCTCATTTGTCCAGACTGTTATGAGAGATGCGCTGTTTGGGCTGTGTCCTGAGAACATCAACAAGGAACCAGAAGGTTTTGGGAGAAGTTCCCAGTTGGAAGCAGAGATTTAGTCAAAAAATGAACAACGTGGGTGATCACTGCTGAAACAGATGTTACCAGTGAGTTGACAGGTCTCTCAGCAGAAAGGCTGAACTTAATGTACTGAAATGAATAATTTTGAATAGTTAAAATATTTTCTTTTTCAGTTGGCAATATGGAGTTTTATTTTCCAGTGTTACAGACAACATGCTCTCCTTCCTTGCTCACTTGTGATGTGCCCAGCCCCATCAGCTCTTTGCTCACTTTATTTGTTAGCTCTGACAAGACAGAAGGGGTTATTTCAATGAGAATGGCACAGGTTTTGGTGTGGATGCAGGAATAGTCCTTTGCACAAACAAGGGAGAGGCAGACGCCTGGGGAGGCAGAAAGAGCTGTTCAGAAAGGGATTTGCAGGTGGCTGGAGCAGTTATCAGCTGACCATAAGTCAACAAAGTCATGGTGTTGCAAAAAAGAAAGGAAAATTTAATCATCCTTGGGATGTATAAACAATGGTGTTGTTTGTAGGACACATGAAATTGTTCCAATGATTTTTTAGTGTGGTTCATGCCTACATGGCAGTAATGTGAACAGCTCTGGGCACTGCCCTTCGTGAAGGTTGTGTACCAGTGGGAGAGGGTTCAGAGGAATGCAACACAAGTGACTGGGGGTTAGGGAACATGGTCTGTGGATGGGACCAAGGTCTAGGGCAGGGGTTTTTCAGACTGTGACCTGTGTCTTCTGGTCTACTTGTACATGGTCTGGAAAAGGTGAGTAACAAAAGCAAGTTCCTATATGCTTTAGGGCTGTCAACAGATATAAGATCCTTAAAAGGGTCTGCCCTTGCAAAAGGATTTAGGGCCCAACTCTGTAGTGAGAGACAACAAACCACTCCTCTTTTACAGAATAAAATGAAAGGGGCCCAATGCCAACTTTTAAATGCATAAAATAGAAGGAAGAACCTGTTCTCTTGGAGGTAGAAAGTTAGGAGAGTGTATTGTAGTAATGACAATGGAGGAAATCTTAGGGATAGTGGGATCTCTATAGGTGCTGGAATGTGTGATCTGGGCAGGCTTGCAATTCCAAGCATGGGAATCTCAAAGAACAGGCTAGATAAACATCTGTCTGTAATCACAAGGTTAGGGCTGACCCCTTGTTGGCTCTCTCCAGGTCACTTTGCATCCCAGTTCTCTATGATTGTGCAACTAGCTAGTGTTAATTTATGGTCATTGCTATTTAATATATTCATAAACACAGTTGAGAAGGGTGTGAGCAATGAATGGGTTGTCACCTAACTGCTCACTTCCTTTTCTGGATTAGTAAAAGTATATTGAGCAATACTAATCCACTAATCCAGCCCCAGGTATCTATGAATTTCTAGGCAGACATCCCCAGCTCCATTTTTCGGTGATTCTGCATCACAAGCCTGGCATGTTGTTCCTGGGAGGTAAATACAGTGGCCTCAGATTTGAGCCTGACTTTTCACAATGCTGACAAACATCCTGAATGTCATCCCCTTCTCTGCTAATCTGCACTATCTTGAATTTTACCTGGTAGCAGCAAGACAAAAGGTAATTCCAGGAAGCTTGGCTGTGATGCTATTGCTGTTGTTTGACAAGGATCTGATTCCACTAAAAATTCTTGCAGTGGCTTGAAGAAAGCAAAGGCTGCAGTTACTCACCACAGTATCTCTATTTGCTAGAGAGGAGAGATCACTGAATCACAGTCACAGAATATGTTTGGGAACTGAATAAAGTCTTGCAGTATCTGTAGATTTTTTAAGAGAGGCCATGTTTCTGAGTGGTCTCACTGAAAGGCAGGAGAAAGAGTGGAAAAATTGATGGAGTTGGAAAGGGTTTTGAGAACAGGGATTTAATTAGGAGGTTAGACACTTGCACTTCACCTGGGTTGATCCAGGTTCTCTGTAATTTCAGTGCAAGGGCAGGGGCTTTCTTTTGTCTTGCTATTTTCTATTCCAGTTCCATTAATTGCAGTTCATTTGCAGTTTTAAAACCTTCTTGTCTCTGAAACCCCGGACTGATGTGCCAGAAGGCTTCGGTAATTCAGGGCACAGTTTAGAAGTGGGGCAGCCATTGTCTCTGGAATGCAGTAACTCATTGACCCACTTTAGCTTCCAGCATCTCACCTCAGTGTGGGCACCCCTCAGGCCACTGGCATGTCCTGCCTTGTATTTCCTGACATACTGTGGTTTGTGGAGGCGGGCTGTCCACTCCAGAGGGTTTCCTGCATGTTTTTGCCCAGGGTTTTTTTGGGATGAAGGATGTTAAAGTAAGCAGACAGCGAAGCATGTTTCATGATATCTGCAACCCCTTCACAGAAAGGCATTTCAGGGATTACAGCTCTAAGCAGGCTCACCTTTTTGCCCAAATTAGTAGAAGAGCTGCAACTATCAGCAGCAGATAGGAGGCTTCACCATTTCCTTGTTAGAGAATCCTTATGGGCGTGCCAAGGATAAAACTCTCAGGCTGAATGGACAAGCACAGGTGATGTTAATAAGCTCTATAAAATCAAAGAAGTCCTCTAAGCCTGTTATTCAGAAGAAGTAATTTAAAGACTTGTCTCAGTAGCTAGCTAAAGCACAACCAAATCCTACTGGGTTTCTTTCTCATTGAAATTTTGTTTGTGTTTCATCTTGAGGAAAAGATGTCCCAATCATGAGATTAACAGGGATATGCTGAATTAATGAGAATGTTTAAAAAATCCATTAACATCTATGAAGGTGACAGTCTGATACGTGGGTAGTGTTTAAAATGCTTTGCCCCACCCAGAACACAGAAGCCTCTGATATGTCATTTTGCTAAAACTTTGCTGAGTCTGGCAATTGTGCTATGTGATAAACTCTTTTATTTCAGTTATTTGTCTTGCTGAGGTTGTTTACAGAGAGGGTGTGATGAGTGCTGAGAGATGAGGATAGAGGACACATTTACATGTTCACTTCAGAGTTTTTTTAATGATCACTTCTTTTCAAAGACCCAAAAAAGAAAGAAAGTGCAATCATTTTATACTTGTCTGGATATGAAGCAGTGTGTTTGTGTTGCCTCTGTGTCCTTGCAATAAGTCAAGTCCTCTGTGTCCTCGTGGAGTTCGTTTGTTGAAATTTTCAGCTTATAGCTTTGTGGAATTTTCTGTTCTTAGAAAAACTGTTTTCTGCTTCTCCTTTATTTTTAAAGTAGAGAAATTATCTGAATGAATTTCAACAGGTGAGATGTCATTTTAGGTTATTCAGGGTCTTGCAGAAGTGAAGATTTTGTTCAAAGTAAACTGGACAAACTTTGCTATGCATATAAAAGTCATTGAGCATGAAAGTTGTTTTTAATTATACTAATCCTTGAAGAAAGTCTTGACACCTAATTTATTTTTAAAAGTCCCACTATCTTTTTCTTTCTAATATCCTTCTGGTCTGTCTGAGGAGCTTGTCTATGTGCTGTCTATGGGCTGTCTAGGTCTGTCTATGTGCTGTCTAGGTCTGTCTATGAGCTGTCTATGTACTGCTATTTATTGAAAACAAATATTTCCTGATTCTTGCAAATACTCTTGATTTTGTGAATTGCCATGCTAACGATATTGGAATTTGGCATATGAAACATGAACTTTCCCAGATTTATACAAAAGAAAAAGAAGTGAAGGAATAATTGCACAAAAGTTTGTATAAGGTGAAGAAAATCTACACTAAACTTCTTGAAAGAGTTGTGTCATCACAATCAGTTAAGGAATAACCTAGGCTAGCTGGAGTTTTGAATGAAAAGGATAACCAATGTCCATAGAAACTTTTTCTGACATCTATCCACTTGAGATGCTTGGGGGATAGAAAGTGCCTCTGTAAGAACATACTTTTCATACTTCACAAAATCTGCAGTGCACTTGTTCTGTACTTACACTGCTACCTTTCTCAAAGTAGCATGTTTCTCAAACCAGCATCTTTCTCAAGCAGTACGTAGGCTTGTGTTTTTATGACATATCTAATGTCTCTAATGACTCTAATAACACCCTCCTACATCTTTGCTCCCAGCCAACAAGACATATAGTATTTCTTGCACAATAATTTCTCACTGAATAACATAAATACCACACAGAGCTTGCTTTCCTCATGTGCATGTTGGGTCTACACTAAATCTGATGTCTTTTATGTGTAGGAGTTGCTTTCCCATAAGAAGACATTAATTGTTTTCTTTGCCTTTTGAACCAGAGGGTCTCTGGTTTTACAACCTCCTCTGCAAAGCAGGTTTATAAGTTATATTTAAATTCTATGTTCTGGCTTGATCGAGTTCAGGTGAATGTCTTGATCTTGTTTTGCATCTAAATTGCTACACAGTCCAGCACCACCTCAGACGGGAGATGGTAATTAGCTGAGAGCTTCCTAAACCACACAGCAAACTGCCTGTGGTTCTTTGGGTTTCCTTGTACACCCTGCTACAAAGCAACTTGAATTACCTGTGGTTTCCAAAATTCTCCACCAATACGCAAGGGCTGGAATTTTAACCCTTTCCCAGCAGCATCCCATTTTGTGTGTAGCTCTGAGCTGGGTACAGACTGGTCTCAAGAGAATCAACCAGAGCAGGTCTTAGCACCAAAGGCCCAGAGAGTGTCAGGTCCTGGTGGACTCAGTGAAGTGGAGGTGGGAATTCTCAGGGAACATCACTGAGCCGCTCACTATGGGACTGAGCTGGAGACAAGGTGCCAGGGCTTCCCTGGGAAGTGTGAGCAGTGGAGGGGTCTCCCTGCAGGAGGAATTAAGAGGGTTGTGTGTGGGTGTGTTGGTGGAGAGTGTGTGTGTGTCATTAGCATTTTACTGGGGACTTTGGGGCTGGTAGCACCAAGTCCTACATCTGTGCAGGATGTGGAGAGAGATGTTGGGCTGGGCAAGGGGAACAGGGAAAAAGTTAGGGTGGGTCTAATTAGCTCAACACTTGGGAGAGATTCCAGTAGCCATGCAAACTGGGTGGATTGGGATGATTTTTCTCTTCCAGCTTAACAAAAAAACACAACTACTTTTAGGCAATGTGAGGAAGGAAGGTCCAAACTCAGGTGCAGGGAGCTGTGGATCTGATGCCCCTCTTGCTCTGCTCGCACAGTAGGGGAAGGATGAGGAGTAATGGATATGAGGTACTGACTACTTCCACCTCAGGGTGGAGCAGGGACAGAGAAAACTGTATAGCTCTGTGCTGAGTGCCCTGTTTTGGCTGAGAGGGCTTTGCTGAAAGATGAACCCATCTCGAAAAGACTCTGCTGTACCAGTAAGTGACGCAGGGGAGCAGCTTGGAGGCAGGATGTGCAGAAGTGGAGAATTGGTGGGTGGCTCATATGGCTCAAGTTGTTGACAGATGACATTAGGCTTGACCCTAAATGTTGTTGTGAATCCATTCTTTGGTTGCACATCCACCTGAATCCCTTCAAACTATTGTGGTGGCAGTCCAACATGACTGGTGAGCATTGCTAGCCTGGGAAAGCATCCTTCAGATTTAGGATGATGTGATTCCTTCATGATAGTCCTGGCTTATCTTACTCACTGCCAGCTGCAGAGGCATCCCCTGAGGCAGGGAATGGTGTAAAAAAAATTAATTTCCTTGTGAAAGTAAACCTCAGCTTCCCTTTCTCCCAGCTGCTGATGAAGAATACTTTTGTGTCATGAATTGGTGGGGTCCCTTAGATGTGGAGTGACTGAGCACAAGGTGAGGTGACACTAAATACCAGCAAGTAGGCTGTCCCTGAGTGCTCAGCAGGATTTGGCAGCAGAATTAGCGGGGCAAGGGGGCCAGGGACCCTGTGGTGAGCTCGAGCAGAGGGCTGCTGCTTCCCTCCCTCCTTGCTGACTCACCTGCATTGTGTCACGCAGGGCATTAGTCAGGGAACTGGACTGAGGGGGTCTACCTCACTCTACTTGTCTTGCTCCGGTGGGTTTTCCATCAGCCCCTGTTGTTCTGTGTCTGTTCCCAGCCAGTGCCTCCCAATCCTTGGATTTATTTTGCCCAAGTACAGGGAGAAAGGCCCGACCTATAGACGAGTACTGACTGCAGGAAACCATGAAGCCCAGGTCTGTGTGGGGAAAACCCAAGCAAAAGCCTTGCAAACTCAGTGCTGTTTTCTCCTAAGCTTGCAAAGACCCTGAAGAATGTGGGCATAAAACTTTGGGGTGGGCTCAGGAAAGGGCATCAGTCTTACCAGCACTTGCTGGAGCTGGGACCAGCACAATGGTGATTCCTGCAAGACCCTCATTCTCTTAGGCTTAAGTGGCTGCCCAACCCTGCCCCCAGGTCCCTGATGTGTGCTGTGCTTGTGGTCTTTTTGCTGGGTTTCTTCCAGCTGGAAGCTGTGCCCCAGACACGTTGCAACTCACACCAAAACTCTCCACTGGAAACCTCCAACCCTTCTCCTGTCTTGACTCCCTCTGTCTTGTAAGGGCAGCTGGATGCTGGATTCCAGCTCCAGTTCTATCAGCAATGGAAAAAGTGAAATAATTACTTCCCATGAGCTAGTTCTGGCTCTCCTGTCCTTACCATCCAGCCACATATTAGCCACCCTTTTCCCCATGGAACTACAGACTTTTGGTTTGCTTTAAAACAGTCATTTGCTTTCTACCTGAGCCTGTTCACTGGACCCCTCCTAGACTCACTGTAAGGCTCCTTTTTTTCTGCCTTACAGTAAAAGTACAAACTAAAATGATGCCCAAGCCTGTGCCCTCTGTGCATCCTTTTGAGATGTTCCTGTATTTGAGAGAACACTTTGCAGAGGAAATTTTCTAGTAACAAATCTCTTTTAACCAGAACTGCAACTGTACTCTGCTGACTTTGTATTAGCATTTCGTACTGGAGAATGACAAGAGTGGTATTTCATCTCCCACCTCCTCCCAGACCATAAGATGATCTGCCAGGAAGCAGGTTTGCTTTGATGTGTTTTCTCCTCAACAGACCATCTTACCTGCACCAATCACCTCATGATGTTCCAAGCACTTACAAACAGATCAGTCAACAGGGAAGGCAGGGGTCTTTCCCAGTACAGAAGATGGCTTGACTAATTTGGGATTCCTGGTGTCCTCCTGGGCCTGCATTTTAAAGATAGATGTAGTATTTACCCTTCACTTGTCCTATGGGAATGCCAAGAGTTCTCAAAGATAATTACTAATGGGTTTGAAGTGTCTCTGACTGTTTCCTTAAGTACCCCTGGTTTATTAAATTCTGCCCACTAGGCTTCAACCCATGTTTATTCCATTCTGGACTCTTGCCCCAGCCCTTCTTAGCATTTTCTGTTGTTGGTGATATGTCCCAGTTTAACCTTTTCCTACATGCATGGTATGGGATGTACCAGCTTTCACTCAGTCCCACACTCATCCCACCACTGAAAAGAGTCTGGCCTCACCCTCTGACACCTTTCCTTAAGGTGTCAGAAAACACTGAGAGATGTAAACATCTTATTTAGGCTAAGCAGACCCAACTCCCTCAGCCTTTCCTCATAAGAAGAGAAGTGCTTCAGTCCCCTCACCATCCTGGTAGCCCTCCGCTGAACTCTGTCCAGTACTTCCATGTCTTTCTTGAACTGGGAAGGCCAGAAGTGAGCAAAGCACTTGAGATGTGGCCTCACCATGCCACAGTACAGGGGGAGGATCAACGCCCTTGACCATTGGCCACACTCTTCCTCATGCACCCAGGATCACTTGCTGTATGTTCTCATTTCCTGGTAAGAGTAGGTCTGTATTTATTCATCTTCCACTTACTTCCGATGTAATTCAAGAACATTTTCCATAGACACCCTCATATATCCCACAAGTTTCTAACCTTTACAGGTTCTTCAGCGTATCTGAGTTTATCCTTGTCTTTCCAGGCCTTACTGTCATGATCATTGTTCCCCATGTTCATAGGACAGCATTTCCATTTGCTGTAAAATTCCTTTCTGATTCCCAAGTCACCAGCTGGTGTCTGATGCTGTCACTTTCATCTCTCACTGTACTTCCTCTCTCCCCTCCTCGTCAGGACAGATTACCTTTGTGTGCTTAATTAAGGGCATGTTCATGTGATTGCAAGAGAATTAAGTCAACACATCATAGGAAATTATTACCTGTCAGATGAAACATAGTAACTGACTCGCTTCTTCTGTTTGAGCCTGTCCTGATTGTGAAATTAAATAGGTGAGTTTAAACACCTTCGTGGTTGGGTTAAGCAAACTCTTTTTATTGCATTTGAAATGAATTACTCTTTTGCATACAGTCAATTATTACATTAGCTGATTGGCAGGAATGCCTTCCGATGCACTAATTGGTCTTTTGTGATGAGCAAACACATCCACAATGTCCCCTATAGCACATAGGTTCTCTTGCACTTGCGTTACAGATTTAGAATTTTTTTCCTAAGATGAATCCCCCATGTTTACTGATTATTTCTTTTGTTGAATCTTATGATTTATGTTCCAAATCTCCTTTTTGGAAACTACTATTATTATTCCACTACTGCTACACAGGTACCAGTAGTGCAAGTGTGGTGGGAAGGCTGTCCAGTTTGAACTGGAGAAAAAACCTCCACACATTATCTTTTCTGCTATGGCCTCCTCCAACCTGTCAAACACAAGGGAGTGTTTCTCCTGGTGCCCTGAGGGCACTTGTCAGTCCTGTCCCTTCTGACAAAGGAATTTTCCAATGTCAAGTCTTGGTAAGAGCCAGAAGGAATCTCAGAGAGGAGGAAACTATGGGATCTGATAGATGGTGGAAGATGAGGAATAAGTGGCTTCACCTTCACCTGCATTTCCTTTCTCCTTTCCTCATCATGACATGCGTCTGCCGTACAACTTTCACTGTGTCATGAAACCAGCTAGGGAAGAGATCTATGTCATGAGGGGTTTTTGCAAGATTCCAGCTTATGAAGGGGTCTATGAAGGTTTGCAGATGTCTTTTGATAAAATTGTCTAGGTCTGGTCTATCCGCATGAGCAGATCTGTGTTGGGGAGCAGAGAAATGGTAAAACTGAGCCCCTATTAGGACTGAATCTGTAGCACTAGTGAGACCTTTTTTTCTGGTGGGTGCCCTTTCAAGGGCAGCTGGGGTGTTTGGTTACTCTGCTATGAAGAGAGGTCAGTTGTACTACACACACTGGGCCAGGGAAGGAGATACAATGCTGCAGAAAGTGTGGGAGAGTGTAAAAGTAGTGAGTGTGGGAGCCAGGACAAATAAGACAATAGATGCAGACAAGGTGGAGTTGCTCAGATAGAAATCTACCTCCTCTTAGCTAAATATGCATAAAAAGGAAGATGCTGTGACTCATCATTTGCTTATTTATGCTTCTTGTTGGACAATAAAAGACAGATTGGATGTCTGAAATATGCTTTTTGACTCTCCATTCATCAGGGACCAGGAAAGTTCCTGCCTTTAAAGATCCCTGACATAACCTCAAGTTCAATACCCTGGAGTCAATAGTGTTTATGGCTACTGGTATGTCTCCTCATAGGACCTCCAGGCAGAAGAGACAGCATATAATCAGACTCCAGGTCTAGAGCAAGGCATAACACCTACCTTTTAATCCTTTTATTTCTTGTTAGCAGTTTAGTCCTATTTGTTCTGAAGCCATTAAATCTGTTGGTTTAGGTCTGATGATCAAGCTAGTGTTACAATGTGGACATAACCCACATTAACTCATGGCTATGAAACAGCTCTGTCAAGAGGCTGCAGTAATAAAATTTCCTTGTTAAGACTTAGATTTTTAGTCCAAAAATTATCACAAAGATAAGAATCTGCCTTCTTACAGAAGGCAACCCAGTAAATGTGGTTCATTTTTGTAGATCTGGGCCCAGATATGATTTATAGGGGTTTAAAAGTTGATTGTTGGAGATCTTTTGGAAATACATGGTTCCAGGAGTTTGGGGGATGGGAACAGAAAGGTCTGCAAAATCATTCTTCTGAAAAATAAATCTCTCTGAATGGTTGAAGTCAATGGAATCCTGACAGTGCAAGAGCCTTAGCAGAATCTCATAGGGATGATTGAAAGCACTAAGGAGAGATATCGCTCCTAGAAGCAATGCTGCTACCAAGAGCAAGGAATGCTCCTGAGAGCACCCAGGAGGCAGCAGGACATGTCCTGAGGTTCAGGCTGCACAAATTGGCTCCACCACAGCCAGGAGTTGTTGGAAAGCAATTCAAGAAGAGAAGAACGAACATAATACACTCAGAGTTATCAGCATGGTAGCTCAGGTGCCAGACAAAAGACATTTGAGTTCCTGACTCTCTGAATAGCTTTGGGCAAGTACTTGGATTGCTCTGAACTTTCATCTGCAGTATAAGAAGGAGACTTCCCCATCAGACTTGGGCCTTCCAGACTGATCATATCTCAAAGACACCCTGAAGCTTAAGTGTATTTTCTTAGGCTAGACCTCTTTATTCCAGAAGAGGATATAATCAGGAGCTAGATGATGACACCAGGGTTGGAGGGGAATGGTCATTGTATCACTGTGTCTCAGAGAACAGCAGTGATTTTCTGATGGAAGCTCTTGCTCTACATCTCTCTTAGAGAGTTAGGCAGAAGTCACAAATCAGCAACAAAAAATGTTTGATGGCTGATTTCAGATTGGTTCTCTACCCTGGTGAACGATAGATGAAATGCAGGACTGCTGCATTACCATCTCCAGATCCCAAAACATAGGCTCTAGGGAGTCCTCTGGCTTTGCTCTGCACCATGTGGAGGACATTGCATCACTGCACATTTTAAATTATGCTTGTTTGATTTTGGGCTTTGGGTGGCAGAGAGGGAACAGGATCTCAAGGACTTTGGACACAAGCCAACTTTGTCCTGCTGATGTTTCTGCATGTGAAGGGAGCTGCTGGCTGCTGCCATGGACCTGTGCACATTCCTGCTCTGCATCTGGTCCCCTGGCACATTAGGTGCCCCATCTTTCACTTCACTGAGCAGCATCAACTTGCATAACCTCTTTGGACTTTTGTGTCATAGTCATTTATATTAACTAAAGACCTCTGAAAGCAAATGTGCTTGGACTTGTGGACCCTGCTTCTGTAGCTCACAACCATTCTTGTAGTTCTAAGGACCTATTTAGGACAGTGTATCCAGCTCCTCTGTGTGTATTTCCATGGGTGTGTGAGTGGTAGAGCTGCTCTGTTTGCTGACAGTGGACACACCTGGCTCTGAACCAACCTGCAGAGAAAGTCACCATGGTCCAGAGGCTCCTAGCACTCTGGAAGTGGCCAAGCAGGCCAAGCAGCCATGGGCTTTCAGGTCATTCTTTCAAACCCTCACAGGGAAGACAATTTTGCATGTCAATGGAAATGCTAGGCTGCAATTTGAGATGTTTAAGGATACTTGAATGCCTAAGGGATTTGGTAGGTTCTCTGAGGTCAGATGGTAATTTGAAGACACCTGTAAATGCCTGAAAAACTTTGTAATGTTAAGTTCTTTGTCCTCCATGGCATGGATTTCCTAAACCCAACCTCTGCTCTTATTTCCCCCAAACTTCTCTGTTCTCCCATGCTTTCCCCTCCTCTCTTCCCCACTGCTCCTTGCAAAGAACAGTTCCACTAGATCCAGTAGGGTGAGCCCTTCACCCCTCCTCTGAGACCTCAGCAAGCTGCACCAAACTCAGTGCCCCTCACCACTCTTCAGGGTCTTTCCTTAGCCTCTCTACTGGAGGTTAGCTGTAATTGCTGCTTTTCCAATAGAATGAACCCTTTTCCCTTCATCAACACGGTCAGCCCTGAACTGTTAAGTTATATCACCTATGTGGCTTTTGTTTGTGGAATACCCATCCTGCTCCAGTCCTCCAGCTCATCCAAAGCTCAACCAAAAGCTCATTTCTACCACCCTGCAAGGGTTTTACAAGGTATGACAAAACATTGAGCTTTTTCCTCTCTGTTCATCTGCCAAGCTCTTCATTCCTGGATGTTGCTCTCCCTATCTCTTTCTCTTTTGCCCCTCAAGCAGGATTTGGAATCTTTGACAATGAGGTTTCCAAGCATAGCAATTTTTTTAGTCATTCACAGTAATTCATTACAGCTTTTACTCTTCTCATTCTCTGTGAGACATGGTCTCTCATGAGTATCATTTTCAAACACATGAATCATTGGTAGACATCCGTTTTCCCATCTGGGTCTTTGGCAAGGTGAGTTCTTGCTCATCTTCATGGACTTTCAGCTTGCATGTCTTTGTCATGAGTGTGGCCTGCTTTGGCCTGGTCCCTGCTGTGTCAGGTGCCTTTGCACATGCACACACAGACACACACAGAGACATACACGTGTGTCACTGTACAGGATTAACTGGACTCTGCACCTCCATCTTGATCAGCCATCATCCTCCTTCTGAGTCATGGCTGAGGAAGATAAGCAACTGGTTTGGTATTGGCTTCATGATAATAAGTAAACAGTAATTAATATTTTGCAATTATGTATGCCCTTGAATTGGATGATCTGAAGGCGCTTCATTAACATTAATTAGTCATCATTGCATAGGCCACATGAAGTAGATAAGGTTTTATTGTGCAGAAGGGAAAACTGAGGTGGAAAGAAATACCAGGATCAGGCAGGTCTAACATCCGTCAGAAGGGTTTGCAATGCCTTGCACTTCTCAAAGTTGAGATTTGCTGCAGTTTCATTTTGATGACAGTGATGGCAAAATTGTGGCTAAAATGCATTGGATAAAATCTGGAATGGTCAGGACACAGTCCCACAGGACAAATCAAGAACTTGATTCCTCAGGAAATGTCTGTCCACTGCCTTGGCTCTTCCTCCTTTTGCTGCTCTTTGATGCTTTGCTAATCACCAACACTCCAGTGTAACAAGTGAGAAGGATATCTAACAGACCCAAAGCAGTGGAGTGGATCTAGACCTTGTCTGGACCTGGTCTGATATCTTAGAGACATTTTTTCAGTTGCCCAGAAAACATTTACCAAACCATCCAAATTACTTTGGTTATAAAATCCTTGCAAAGGCACTGTTGGCCAGCTGTCAGTTGGCCAGACATAGATCAAAGCTTTTGGGTAAAGGGAGATGTGTCTAGACACTGTGTGGGGCTTCCAAACTCACACCAGTGTCTCACATCAGGAGCTTGATTCTGTTGTCTAAATGACCCGGATGCTCCTCCTGACCTCCAGCTGACTTTTGGAAGGTCCCATGTCAGATCTGCTGACTGGTTTATGTACCTCAGGGCATCTCTAAAACCTCCTTGTTTTGGATAATTAAATCATGCCCCTAATGTTCAGTTTTATGGCCTGTGTTGGCAGTGCATGCCCAGCATGTGTTTCACTACATCCAAGTCTTTCTCTAGACAGGTAGCCTGATGCCCAGGCACTGAATAACTTAATCTGAGCACTGTCTGAAAAATCTTTACTGTTCTCTGGGCAAAGAATCTAAGCAATCTGTTGCTTCCAGTTCCTGTGTTTACCTCTCACTTTCAGGGCCAAGTTATTTAGGAACTTTGGAAAAGATTTCTACCTGCTGATGCTACAGCTGTGCAGTAGTGTCACTGCAGGATCTACTGCTCCCCTCAGAGCTCTCAGAACCCTGTCATCATCCCTAAGGCTCGCTGCACAGGAAGCCTCCCCTCCAGCATCCTTCTCACTCCAGTGCTGGCTCTGTAGAAATCAGTATCACCAGCAGGATTTAAAACTAAGTCAGACACTCTCTTCCCAAGATCTTCAGTCATGGTCCAAGTTTCCTGTTATGCCAAGTGATTGGATTTAATTTCTTGCTTGTGTTTTTGTCTTTCCCAGTTAGAGGACGTCTACATGACAACGGTGTGAGGAGATCAGGGCCAACTGTCCCCACACTTCATAGCTGAGCACCCATAAAGCCTGGGTAGATGTGCTCTCTTTCCCAAACATCTTGGTGGTCCCAAACAGAGCAGAGGCATATACCAGGGAACCTACTGCCATGGTCAGGCTCTGGCTACTTCCTCAGGTGATTTTTTGTGACCTATGCTTTATCTGACCTCAGTGATTTTCATCATTAACCTCCTCCAAGGGGGCTGAGTTAACATCTCTTTCTCTTGCTGGTCTGCACTGACAGTGGTCACAGCTGGATGTTCAGATAAGCTGGCTTCAGTGTACAGCTCTGAGTCCTCTGATACAATGGACTTGGAGACGTCAAATGGGGGACCTAGTTGTATCTATTCTGGCTCAGATGAAGAGGGGGTGATGCCTCCCTCTCATGCTCCCTTCCCAAGGAGTGAAGGGAGCTGAAGGAACTTCTCCAGCTGGAGGGGTTGTGAAAGACCTGGGAAAGTTGAGGTCATGATATAGTCCCTTTGGAGTGGAATTGAGGTGTTTGAAGGCAGGTGAGGAGCAGCAGGAGGGAAATAAAAGATCTGTTCATCAGGTGAGAACTGCCTGTTTTACTCCTAAAGGAGACACAGTGGGGTAATAATCATGTGTAAATTCAGGGTTTTTTTAAACCCAAGACTTCTGTATGGGTGAATTTCATGCTGACTTTTCTTGGTGGAGGACTGGACTTAAAAGCTTTAGCACAATTCTTTTATTGCACGTGTCTGGAGCAGTTCTCTGTGGCTGAGAAAGGCCACCCAACTGATCAAAACCTGGGTCTTACTCAGTTCTCATTATTCATTACATCCCCTCCCTTTCCACCAGCTGGAAGAGAGGGAGTCCAGGGTGACCAGTTGGTGGGAGGCCCCTGTCTCATTATGATGTGGGTTTGAAACATGTTTTGCCGGAAGGTTTTATATGGGTATTTGCTGACAGAAGAAGACAGGGGTGAGACTCATAGACCTTTTGGGCCTCATGGAAGAGCTTGCTGTGGTTGATACATGCTCATTTCCCTGGATTCATTCTTTTTTTGAGCATCTCCTCCAGTCCACCCCAGTTTTTTGCCCGTTGCAATGTTCTTCTGCCTGATTCTGCCACACAGCCCCTTCAGCCCTAAGATAGTCCCCTTTTTCTTTGCCTGTTTGCAGAGACATTCCTCCTCTCCCGCTCTTAACATCAGGCCCTTTATCTGCTGTCTTAACTCCCAGTTTAAGCTCTTATTTAAATTGCCTCTGCACACAGCTCACTGGCCCCAGTCCCTCTGCAGCTTCTCCCAAGTCCTTATCAGCTCCACACATGCCTCTCCTTTTCCCTGTTGCAAAGGCTATGTCCCTGATATCAGGTCTGTCTGTGGCTCTCTCATTTGTCTCCTGTCCCTTTTCATGCCCTCCAAAGGCTGGCAGTCTCTGTCACCAGGTCCAGCCACCTCTGGGTTGTACCACCTTCCTGTCTGTCTGGATTTCCCTCTGGGGAGCCATGAGGTGATCTCTCCAAGAATGGCTTTCCATGACATCATACCCCAAACACTCTCCCAAATCCTTTTCTCTCCATCTCCATGCCTTGTCTTCATATCTGAACACCAGAGCTTCCCAGTTCTGTTATGACTGGTATTCATTTAATGTTATACCTCCTGCCTCCACCCTAGTCTGGGATTGCTACCTCTTAGATAACCCTCCTTCTACCTAGACACCATCTCACAGAGAAAAACATGGTCAGGGGATGTTGTCAGTCCCTGGTTTTCACTTCTGCTACCCACTTTCTGTCATGGGGCCATCAGAAGCCAACAGTATGAGGTGGGCCTACTTGAGCAGGGAGGTTGGACCATATGACCCACTGCATCCCTTCCAGCCTTGCCCATTCTGGGCTTCTTTGCTTCTGTGAGCATGAGGGAACAGATCCATTTCCTCTGTGGGGAAGATGTGGTGAGTGTCCTCTCTAGGAGCTGCAGAAATTTCAGATAAGAGGTGAATGAGTTCCAAAATTTCTGAGAAGTTTTCTCAGCAAAACTTTGTTAAGTCTCTGCTTGAGTCAGTCTCTCCACCTGAGCAGCACTGTAAATTTTCACCAGTGGGCCAAGGTGCTTGCCAGCTTGCAACTCTCTCTCTCAATCATTTCTCCAGTGCCTGATGCAAGGCAGAGCCACCAGGGCCTTTACAACTATGATTCTTAAGATGGGTAATAGCCTAAATTTGTTACTGGCCTACTTCTGGAAGTGCTTTAAATAAATATATATTTAAGGTAAACAACAGGTGAGAAAACACTCAACCCCCAGCAGTGCCAGTTTGGCAACGCTCTGGGCAACATTGAGAGCAGAGCAACAGGCTGTGCTGGCAGCTGTGCCAACGAGGCACAGCAGAAGAGCTTGAGCAGGCAGATGTTTGGGTCTCACCAGAAAAAACACTCTGATCCCTTTAACCAAATCTGCTTGGTTTGAGACAGGTCCCCCAGCTGCCCATGGAACACCACAGCACAGGAGTACCCAGTGCATCCCAGTGCCACCCTGGTGGTGCAGGCACAGCTTAGCTCCCAGTGCCGCAGGCAGGACACCCACTGCTCCCTGCCCAGCCCTGGGCCCTGCTCCTGCCCTGCCCCTGCCCACTCAGAGCTCAGGGGCTGGTAGTCCCACCAGGCAGTGGAGGAGGAGGGCAATGCCTGGCATGACGTGTGCACTGGGTGCGTCCGTGCCAGCGCTGGGCACCGGCTGTGCCTGGGGCCATGTGTGGGCGAGTGTTTGTGTGGCTGCATCCTCCTGGTGTGGGCAGTCTGGCTGTGTCCCATGACACACACATGGTGTGAAGGGGGAAGGGAGGATGAATGGAAGATGACTGTAGGAGCCTGCAACAGAGAGGATAAAGAAAAAAATCAGCTAGACCTGCTGGGTTGGTTGAAATTCTTGTTTTGGGCTTGGACAAAGTGTTAAAGCACATTTCTCATTCCCTTGAGGGATTGGAGAAATGTCTCCCATACCAGGGAATGGCTCTGCAAATGCATCCTGCCCTTCATGCAGGGGCAGTGGGAGCTGTCCCTGTCCTTTGTTGCGGCAGAGACTGTCACCCACCTTGGGACCCTGCTCCTGCCATGCAGCTCTGCAATCAGCAAGAGATGACTTGCCCCTAGGCACTGCCATTGTATAAAGGGACAGGAGGCAGGTTTCCCAGTCATAAAGTCATAAAGGTGTTGCACAATTAATTATTCTGGCTTGGCTCCGGATCTGTGGAGCTCAAGGATGCCACACTGCATGACTAGTGCAGCACAGGCTCAGCCCAGCTGAGCCTCAGGCTAGTAAATCACTTCTGCTCACGTCTCTCCCCTTCCACTCAAGTGTATGCTCTTTCAAAGGGGGATTGGTGGAGCATGCTCTGAAGCAGCAGCACTTGCAATCAGGGGACAGCCAGAAACAGATTCCACCTCTCTGTACTGGCGTCTTCTCTCCCCCTGGGGGACAACCCCACACTGAGCCCCCAGCTGACAGGAAATCCAGCACTGCACTGGGTAAGAGCAAGTACCCATGCCTGGGCTTCTCGTTTGTATTTGCCTGGCTCAAGGCTAAAACGCATTTGTCTTGACATGCCTTTCTCCTGGAAATTAAAGACCTTGTATTTTTCTCGTCACAGTGGTATCGTACCCTATAATCAAGCTGCTTCTCCATCGTCTCTCTGAAAAGCTGAACATGCTGAACTTTCAGCTTTTCCCTGCAAATTGTTATTTGCTTTAGCCCTCGGGTGAATTTCCTGGTGCTGTCTTCCCTATCTTTAACTTTTAAACATCTTTCAAAAACACCTGAAACCTCACAGCTCTGTACTCATCAGGGCTGGGTGCAGATATTCCTGTCTTCTTGATCTGCTGCCATGTGAGGTTCCTCTCCTCTCCTCTCCTCTCCTCTCCTCTCCTCTCCTCTCCTC
>CM031878.1:6877022-6950679 GCA_018697195.1 Certhia americana | reverse complement strand
CTCCTCTCCCTCTCCTCTCCCTCTCCTCTCCTCAAACCTTTTCCTTGCCATGACATTTCAGAAACTGGTTTATGTGGCCAGGCACACTGCAGGGTGTCTTGCAATTAGACAATGGTGGATTTGGCAGTCCCAGTGGGAGTAAGGAATGCAGAGCCAGAACATCGTTATTGTTGGACATCCAGCTCTAAGAAATGTGTCTTATGTTCCTACAGACTCCTGAAAGGGGTCCTTGAACATTATTGCTGTTCAGGTTTGTAGCCAGCTTTGGTACACACATATCTCTGTTTTCCTTCATCTTCTGTGATGTGAAAGGAGGCAATAACTCAAGTATAATCCCAGGCAGTGGCCAGGGCTCTTACACATGCTAGGGCAGAGCCCAAGCACGTCTGAAACTACCTGTAGTGTTGCTGTGATGGTTCAGAATGCAAGCAGGGGAGCATCCCAGCACTCAGGGAAATCAAGTTTTAGGGGCCAAATTCTTTGCTGCTGAAAGCTGAAGATACCTCAGTTTACATGCATGGAAGATTTATCCTGTCATATTTTTGTTACCCAAATCAACAGTAACATTGAGGTGTTAGCTTGGACCCCATCCATTGCAGGATGCATTGTCCCAGAAACAGGATGGAAAGTTGCCTGTTTACCAAGCGGCAAAAACAATAGTGATGAAAGACAGAGCAGTGACCTGAGTTCAACAGCTCCAGCAGCAGGAAGTAATAATAACAGATGTGATCCTTTACCACAGAGGTCCACAAGCTAGTTTAGAGTTTCATGGCCCAGAGTCACCCTAAGGGCACTGTACATTCCAGAAACCTCTCCGAATCACTTTACGGTGAGTGGTAACACAAAGAAAACCATTGGGCCGGTGTCAAGGGAGCAGTGTTCCTCCCAGACTGACGAAACTCTGTTTCAGAGAGCAAAAGTTAATTCCTTTCTCAATATGAGGCCTTGGAAAGAGTTATTACTAGCAATTTGCCCTGGTTCCCAGGGTTGCTGTGGTCCAACTTGACATAACTCACCAGGTTGTTTAGACAAGGGGATGCACCTCCCTCCTGGGACACCATTGGTGTAAAGGATTGCTAAAGAATATGACACGTGTCTTGATCCCCCATTTGACATTTTTCTGAAAGAAATCCTTGATCTGAGGGGCACCTTGCCTCTCCAGCATGGGTACATGAGTACACCTCTTGTCACTTCACTGAGATGAGCAAAGAGTTTTGGCCTGTTTCTGAAAGAACAGGATTAACTGCTGTGACAAACTCTGGGAACCACATGAGACACTGCAACGAAGGGCTTTAGTCCCAGAAGCAGGTCACACCACCACCACCAATGAAATTCCCTTTGCTGCAACTTTGCCTTCTTTCATGCTCTTCCTACTTCCTACTGCTCAGAGCCCCTGACCCTTGGCTGAAAACCCAGCAGTTATTGCGGGCTCTCTGCATGCACAGACTCTGGGCTGCTTGTGCTTGGAGGCCTGCTGAACTCAGCCACCAGCCTTGCACCTTGCTGCTGTTTCCACAGGTCATCAGGGATGTGCTCTGGGAGAGATGCAGTGTGCTCTGCTTCCTGCTGTGGAGCCACATATTCTGCAGTGGGAGAGTGGAAGGCATAGCTCCTGCCTCTCAGGGATCTCAGAAGTGCTGAGATGTCAAAACCCACCTGAGGAAGACTGTTGCCTCTCCTTCCTCTCACACACACCTTTGCTCTCCCAGATGGGAAGCAAGGCAAGACGTTTCCTACACAGGGAAATAATAGCCTCAGCTTCACACTTCTTGTGATTTCTGTGGGAGCCACCAGCACCAAGTCTGCCTAGCACATCCCTTAAGGAAACCTGCCATCAATGACTGGCATGCCTTATTCCTCTTCATTGGTCCACACTGGGATATCCCACCAGCTTTTCTCTAACTCTTTTCTCTCTAGCTTTTTTACCCTTCCTCCTCATTGCTGACTTGATGTGCCAGGGGGAAGAATGGATGAGCAGAATGACAGCAATGCCAAGCCCCACTCCTTCACCCTGTGCATCGTAATTTCTGCCAGCTGGGTGTATTCATCATGGGAAGGGTGGGAGAGCATGTGTGGAGCCAGGGTTGGTGCCTTTTCATAGGGGTTTTGCAAGGCTGAGTGGACGCCCCAGCTGGGTGCCTGCAATAGATCCTCCCCAAGCCACAATCAGGATGAGTGTAAGAGATCTTATCTCACTTTTCAGTAATAAGGATCCAATTTGCTGACTCCAGTTGCCCAACTCATGTCTGATTCAGGTCTCTGGGCTTCCTGCAGGATGTGGTGGGTGCAATGTCTGAGTGGCAGACTCAGGAAATGGGGTGCAAATCAGAGATCCATCACCTGCATCTCCCATGACAGGCTGGAGGGTTTGAAACCTCTACCCTGGAGCTGAAAAATGGGCACATCAATGTGTAGTTAACAGGTAAATCAGGAGAGTCTGTCCCCAGAGGATCCAGAGCTCCCTCCTGGGAAGCCCCAGTCACACACAACAGACTTTTATTGGCAACTTTTGCTGGGAAATGACTTCCCAAGTGGGGCATGTGGCAAGACATCCTGCCTACAGCATGAGTATTTTAGTGCCTTGGCAGTATTGCCCTGCTCCTACCATCCTGCAAATTTGGTGCAACAAAGTGCCTGTGGTGGGAAGATTTGGGGCTGCTACAGCCTGGGGAGGGGTAATCTCCTCTCTGTATTTTTCGAGCTCCCTGGCTGACTGCTGCGCTTGCCACCTTCCCATTACTCCTTCTTCTCTAGTCTGGAAGTAAACAAGAGCTGTGGTGGGGATGGGACTCCACTTTTGGGATTTACTGGGAGATATGGGCTGCAAGGACAATGGAATACACTGCCTCTGCATCCCAGAAGGAGCTAGAGACACAACAGCTCTCAGTGGGTGGAGGAGGGAGAGGACCTCCTACCTGTCACTTCAGAACACCCAGTGCTTGCCTCCACCTGGTGCTCCTTTTAGGTCTCATCCTGCTCTGACTGGATGTTGTCAGCTGACATGACTGGGGATATCCTTGCCTAAGGGAAAAAAGAGTTTCTGACCCCAGGAGGAGGTGGCTGGAACTGGAAGCTATTGCCAGGACTGGCTTCATTGGTGGCTGAAGGGAAAACACATGTTCCCTTCTGCTGGCTTTTCATCCCTGACCCCCATCCTGTGCCAGGACAGGCAGACCCTGTGGCTTCTGGCCTGGTTGTTCTCAATATCTAGCCCTGCCCTTGGATGTAAGGGGTACAGGGAGATCTTGGACTGCCTGTCTGGGGTGGGATTGCCTCTGCCAAGTACTGCTCTCTGCTTCCACAAACCACTTTGATTCAGCTTGATTCTCAAGATCAAAAACCACCCACCCCTGAACCGTGAAGCAAACTGGGGCTTGAACTTCCTGTGTCCACACACAGGAACTAAAGGATGTATTCCCAGGCACAAGATTAGTCCTGTTTCAGTGCTTCTAGTTTTAGGACTGAAAGTACAAATATCTCTTGGATCCTAATTTGCAATCTGCTTTTGCTGACTTTTCTTAGGGTTTTCTGTGTGTATATCCCCACTTTAATTCTTTTTTGGGCATGCCAAGAAAAAGAGGTCAGGACACTTTTATAAGGAAATGCTATCTCTTTACTCTTGGGCTTTTCCAGGTCAGCCACAGTTTTTGTCAACCATTGTAACTTCATGCTTGGGGAGTGAAGGAAAGAGAGTGGCTCTTACCACAATGGCTTTCAAGTTCTCTGCTTTTCTCCTCCCATAAGATCAAAACTTCCTTGAAGACTCCAGAACCAGTTTAAAGGCTATTGCCTCAAAACAGCTCATGTCCCACACCTGCTGATGCCTGTGAAGGAGCTGTCAGTTAAAGGACATTATAAATTTCTCTGGGAAAGGGGCTCTTCTGGTCGATCAGGAGGTGGGTGCCTGCTCATGTCTCCTCTGACTTTGGGTGTTGCATCCACTGCACAGCCCAGCCCTTCTGTTTACAGCCCTGTTATCTCCACAGCCGCAGGCACTCGTCTCAGGTGGCTTGTCCATGCCAAATCCCTGTTTCATTATGGAATCTCAGAAATGCCCATTACAATGCAGTTCCTTAATGCTTATTTGCTAAAGGATGATGTTTAATACTTAAACTACCCAGGGCAAAAAAAAAAAAAAAAAAATAGGTCAGTATGGAAATTTCCCCAAGATTCAGGCTGATTTAAAATCAGCTGGAGGAATGAATGTCCCAAAGAGGACAGCAGACTCTGTTCTCACTTGAAGCAAGTGTAGACAAGCTCTCTTTGCTTTTGCAGAGGTGGATTTAGGGAGCGTCCAGGTGAACTGGTACTTACAGTCCTTCAACAGCCCTGAAGACACAAGACGCAGGGCATGTGGTTTGCTTCAAAGTGCTTTTACAGTTCAGGATCCCAGTTCTCTTCTCTGAGGGTAAAGGATGGAAGGAAATCCCCTGCAGAAACCGTGAGAGACCCAAGTGAAATTTGAGGTTACAGAATTAGGTCAGGGTACAGAAATTGGGGAAAAAGAGGAACACCACACCTCCTTTCAGATTTAACCCTCTAATACTTTATGCCTTTACATCTCCTGTGGAGGAAAAACATATTATTTTAATTGGAAAATACTGAATATCCATGCTTTCATGATTTTCTATGCTCTGGCCTAAAATTATCAACGTCCCTAGTTGCACTTGTGCCAACACAAACACTTCTTTTTTTCCCTAATGTACCTACTGACAGCAGTATTTCCCAGTTTGGTCTTGGGTTCACTGCATTACCTTATTTGAGCACTTTTAGCCCATGCTGGACTGGTGAGACCCCATTCACCTGTTTGTTGTTCTGACATTCCTTTGCACTTTTTCCACTTTCACTTTACCCTTTGTGAGCGAAGGTGATCTGGAATTTATGTGGCATTGCAGAGAGAGACCCTTCTGTGAATTGTGGAAGAGTTTTAAAGTTTCCCTGCTCCTATTGCAAATGTCTCACCCCACCTGTGGTAAAAACATCTTTGCATCTTTCAGGTCTGCACCTCCTTACAGACTGGGGTGGGTTACACCAGTTACATGTAACTGTCTCCACCTGGGATTAATTGCTTTAGTTTCCTTTGTAACCTAACAAAGAGACGCTCCTAAAGTGATCTCATGGAATACACATCTAAAATTACATCTAGGTGGGTTCTTTTGCTCCTAAAGTGATTGTTTCTGTGCTGAGGAACACCTCTAGCTGTGGTTAGGTTGGAGAGCAGGCACACTTTCCATTCTGGGACATGTCCTCACCTGGTAGGGAAAGTTTTTGTCATTGCTCCTGACTCACACTTTGGCCTGGTGGAGTTTCACACCATTTCTGTGTCTTCTGCCTTTGTGGTTTTTGAACTCTCCTGCTGTGGTGCACAACAGCAGCAGTGTCTCTGAGTCAGGACTGGCTCTGCAGCTCCCAGAAGAACGGCTGTCTACACAGAGCAGTTTACGAGAGAAGCCCCTGCCAAAACCCTATTTCAGGAGAACTCTTTGTAATAGCTTTCCCTTCAGATGTGTTATTAAAAAGCTTTCTTTTGCAGCAATTGATGCTTTTCCAATGTGGAGTAGTTATTCTGGCATGCAACCACTGAGAGCAGAAAACAGCATCTCTGCAGGAATGGCATGTGATGTACATTGCTTATTCTTGTAAATTAGGACAAGCTTTGGAGTGAGGAGGAAACTAGACATGACAAGGAACCTCCAGGGGCACAGGTCCATGCCCAATATAGCTCTGGGGATCCATCCCTATGAGATATTTCTGAATTATATTGGGCACAGACTCACGTCAGGGCACACTGTCCTTCACTTGGTCCCAATCAGTCGACTTCATGAGGAGCTATTTTCACGAAATTAAAAATATTATTCCTATTACTATATAGTAATTCAAGTCCAAACCCACTTTGTTGGGTTCCAGGCCACTCTTAGTTGTCCCAGGAACCTAAATTGGGATTGCAGTTTCATCTTAAGTTTCTCCAACACCGAGTGTCATAAACAACACTCAGCTGTGCAGGTTAGAGTTCTTTCCTGGAGGAATTTCTTCATTTTTTTCTAACTCAATTTGGAGGGCTAAGCAGACCCAGACATGAAACAAACACCTGGCTCTGCAAATCTGGAGACTCAAGGCAGGATGTTGAAATCTCTGTGCTTAACCCTCCAGCTAGAATGGTTTAGAAAGCTTATAAACTTCCTACCCACCCACTTCCTACACTGCCTTGCTAGGCAAGCTGTAATTTCTTTTTTTAATGAAATCTAATGAACATGTCACCATACTGCTCTGTCAAGTAGATCCTGGGAAGGAGATGGTTTGAAGTATCTTCCAAAGGGGTATTTTACAAGGATGAATTCTGCCATGCCTTGACACAGTGACCTCTCTTGGCATAACGGCTTTTGCACCAGATGACCCCTGCCATCAGTGCAATGAGTGACTCATTACAGATTTGAGTCATTCACGCTTTTCTCCCTATTGGATTGCACCATCCATCCTGGGATGAGTGAATAAATTTGGCTTGGACAAGCTGTGGAACCCACCAGTCCGGGTTTACCCACTCACTTACTTAAGAAAAAGTCTTGTAACCTTGTTAAACTTGGATTTTAATAGGAAAAATTACATTGCTGGGTGCTGATTCAGGACTCTGCAGAAGCCAAAGAGTTTACGAGCCTGAATTTATTTTGTGCCACTATAGCCAGTAGGAAAATAGCTGAATGGGAGCAGCCAGGAATTGGTTCTTCCTTTATAATTTCACCTGTATCTTTCCCCTGGCATGTAGTGATGAAGGACGGAGCCAAGTGGCAAGGCTGAAACACAAACAGCACACTTGGAACCTGGGTGTTAGTTTTGGATCTTGTCTAGAAATAACTGCCTGAGCACACAGTCAGTTTATTGTGGCACATTACACGGTTCTGCTGGAGAGAAAGGAAGGGAATAAGAAAGTGACAAACATTACAGAGGAGTGCTCTGTTGCATCAGGATCAAAAGGAATGGGTTCAAATCCTGGAGAATTCCAAGGTATGGCTGTATTTGTTGGTTCCAGAAGATACTGGAAGAAAAGTTTGAGATTTGTGGCAGGGGCACAACGTAACACTGCTGTCTCTAACTTCCCTGCTGAGTTGAGTTTTCTTTTCTCTTGGAGTTTCCTCTGGGTAACCAGCAGATTCCATAAACTGTAGTGTTACAGTGCCTTGATTTTTGACACCATACAGATTCATAGGGGTAGTTCATTCTAGGTACCTTAATATCTGCTATTTTTTTGACAAGAGAAATCCCTGTGATTGACAAGAGAAATCCCTTGCTTGCACTTCAATAGCTCTGGCAAAACCACCAGGAAGTCAAGCATGAGGTTTTTGCCATGGAGTTTTGAAAATTTCCTTTCTTTATGTTGTGAAGTATCTTCTTTGGGTGACCATGCAAGGCATGGATGCCTTTCCATGTACACTCAACTCTAGGAGAGCCCAGCAGCTCTGAGATCTTGTATCATTATTCTTAATTGCTACATCCTACCTTGTTTATTTCTACCATCCCAGGGATTTATTCTAACCACCAGGATGGGTACTTGTACCAGTACTGATGACCAGTTATTGTAGGAGATGGGCTTGCTTGGAAATCTATTGCTGTTCATGGACATCTTTAAATACTTTCTGTTTAGATTATGTGTCCCTAAGTCCAGCAGATTGGTGTAGCCCAGCAGTTCCTGTATTGGCACAGAGCAGCTCCATCACTGGGGCCTTTCAACCCTTGCCTGCACTTTGATTAGTTATTGCTTCTGAAAGGATGTCCCGCTTCATCTAGCATTGCATCACTGTCCTTTCCCCAAGCTCCTTCCTAGATAATAACATGGCTGTCTGTTGGGAAAGCAATTGCATAAGACCCTATTGCTCATTTTAAGTCATTGGATCTTGGGCTGGAGTGATTCACCCTCACAACGCCCCAAGAAGGGAATCTGATATCACTCTCCAATTTACTGACGGAGAAGCTGGGGTGTGGAAAGGTGAAGGATTTGCTTGGGGTCAGGCAGTGAGTCAGGCACAGAGCTGGTGCTGGAGCACCCACCCCACCCCAGCTCCTCAGGCTTGCCTCTGTCTAGACTCTCCAAGCACCAGCTTTGATGCTGCTCTTATCACCATCTTTTACCATGTTCTGGTTCAACCCCAGCCAGCAACAAAGTGCCATGCACTGCCCCCTGCCCACCCCCAGTGGGGAAGACAATGGTAAAAAAATGTAAAATGGTAAAAAAATGGTAAAAATCTTGTGGGTTGAGATAAGGATAGTTTAATAAGTGAAACAAAATGAAGTACACTTTATTACTACTAGTAATAAAAATGACAATGAAGAAAAATAAAACCTAAGAAAGGCATGTGATAAACACCATTGCTCACCACCCCCTGAGACATGCTCAGCCTGTTTCCCAGCAGAGATCAGCTGCTCCTGGCCAATTCCCCCCAGTTTATGCACAGGGCATGATTTTCTGTGGCATGGAATATCCCTTTGGATGATTTGGGTCAGCTCTCCTGGCCATGCTCCCTCCTGGTTTCTTGTGCACCTGCTGACTGGCAGAGCATGGGAAGCTGACCCATCCTTGAGTTAGGGTAAGCACTGCTGAGCAACAACTGAAACATCAATGTGTTAACATAATGAATTCAAATCACTGGTAAGAAGGAAATCAATTAGCCAAAACTAAGATATCCCATCAACCTTGGAACCTTGGCATCTCCCCTCCATTCACCATGTGTGAGGAAATGCCTGTGTCCTCAGCTTGTAACAAACGGCCTCAGATGCTGGAGGCAGAAGAAAAGTTCCTACCTCCTTGGAGAACATCACACTCCCCTATGCTTTTTGCTCCTCATTTTTCTCTCTCTGGTCTGATGTCCCTCTCCTCACCACCAAGGAAGGAATGGGAACTAGCCTAAAAAATCTCAATAAAACTACACCACAGAACACAGCATCTACACACTGGTGGCCATGTGTTTTATCTTGAGAACTGCCATAAGGGTAAAAAACCCAACATACAGCTTAATTTCTGGCTATGGTAGCTTTGATAAAGTATCAGAGTAAAAGGACAGGGTGGAATATAAACAAAAGGGGAGTGCAGGAGAAAGTGAGGAGACTCTATGGCTCTGGTGATGCACTGCAAGATGATGATGGCAGAGATATGGAGAGCAGTTTGACAATGGGCATCTTGATCACTCACTTGGAAACCCCAGCTGCAGCAAGCAAGCATGGGGTTGATGGAGCACTCACTGTAGTTCAGAGGACCCCATTGACGCTGGTAGACCCAGACTGGGCTTGAGCACAAAATAACTAGGAAAATTTCCTGCCCCTGGATTTATGTTTGGACTTGAGTGTTTCCCTGCATTTGATTCCTCACACATTATTGCTTTCTTAGCTACATTCCTGACTGCTTCTCATGTTGGCTGCAGTTTCTGTACAAAATAAAGGCCCATTCACAACTGCACTAAAAAGCTCTGCTTTTTCCACAGAAAAGTTGATAGTTAAATAAGGGGAAGAGGAAAAGCTGGGCATCTGTGGCTTTGCAGAGAAGGCAGGGGGAACAAATCAAGGAAAGGGGTCCCTTTCAGTTCTACAAATTCAGCCCTGCTTCTCTGTGTCAAGACCTGGTGAGTCAAGGAGCCCAGGGAATTTTTACTACTCACTTAACAAAAACCAGATGCCACGAGTTGCACATGTCCTGTTAGCAGTCTTCACCTCAGATGATACGGACTGGGACTGTTTTTGTCCAGGAATAGTTCTAGAGTGATACAGTATGTCACTGACGATGAAAAGGCAGCAAGGGTTGTTTTCTGTGTTGCTTGCTAAGTCTGTGGGCTCCTTACTGAGGTCCTGTGATGGGGACTGGCTCTGCACTGGGGGTCCTCACGTCTTTTCTTTACAGCTTTCAGGGGACTGGGCTGCAAGTGCTCTTCCAAAGCTCTGGGAAGGTGAGAGAAATTGTAATCACACAAAATAATCTGGACCCAAAAGTAGATTTCCATGGAAAGAGGTTTGGTCTTGTTTACAGTCCCACCTTCAGCTGGGTAACTGCTGGAGCTTGGGAAAGCCTTGGACTCAGCTGTGGGGGTTCAAACCCTTCTACCTCCCAGTTTTGCTGTCAAAGCACCTACAGCCTCTGAGTCAGCACAGGAGCACACATCACTTTGCCACCCTGCAAGAGCTTGGGAGGGAAGGAAATCTGAACATAGGGTACCACGCTTGCACAAATGGGTACGACACTGCTCAGTCTATCCATTTAACTGAAGCTGAAAAAGGCAGATATGGCCCTGCATTTTAGGTGGTGATGAGAACAAAAGTGGCTTCAGCAGGACACATTTAATTCCTTCCTCTTAGAAAATCTTGAATCTTTTGCTCACCTATGCAAGCAAGGAAAATGAAAAAAAAAAACCCAACCTAAAAAACAACCCACCCACGCTGTCTCGTGCTGAAAGGCAGGGAAAAAAAACAGTTGGGTTTGAAGAGCGGGTGGAAGGGGTGTGGTTACTCAGGAGGTGTGTCAGGCATCGATGAACTTATTTATAAGCAAAGGCAGCTGTGCTGGAGAAGAAACTTTGCTGAGGCTTTGTCAGCTGCTGCTTTTTCCTGACACCACTTGAGAAGCACCTCTACTGCGATGGGGCGCCAGAAGGACGTTCTTGCTACCATTGAGGAGCACCTGAGGATCAGAAACAAATTAGTGCGGCAGGCACTGGCTGAGTGCTTGGGGACATTGATCCTGGTGGTGAGTGGGGCTGCAGTGTGGGGATGCTCTCTAACCTGGGGGTTTGGGGGAAATTGTCCTGGTGAAGGGGCTGTGTTGCTGCCAGGGTTTGCATCGGGAATGAGCTCAGCTCTGATGCAACTGCTGCAAGGGATTTAGAGGACAGTCCCTGTGCACAGGAAAAAAAATCATGTGTATTTCTTAAGGGTAGACATTGGGGTTTCTTGCAAAATGTGGGTTCTGAAGAGCTTGTTGGGTGTGTGTGAGCTTCTGGGTATCTGAAGTGCAGGGAGCAAAACAACTTCTTGTGTGCAGCAAGTGTTTTGCTAGAGATCATGCAAAACTTCTTTTCTGTCCACCCCGGAATATTTTCGTGGCTCTGAAATACTGCAAGTATTATCACCCGAGGAAGCAAAAGCTTTTTTTGGTTTTGTTTTTTTTTCCATTTTGCTTTCCCCATGCATCCCATAATGAAGAAGTAGCCAGAATTTAAACTGTTGCAGTGTCCTTTGGTTGTCAGCTGCTGATTCCCCAGGGGCTTGCCAGTGGGACTGCATGATACCACGGCAGCTCCTGCTAGCAGCCAGCTGGGACATGGTTCTTGTTATCAGTCAGTGTGTTTTTCAGTGGTCAGTGGAGATAAAACTCTTCTGTCTGTTTTAGTACTCAGATCCAAAGAGGTGGAATATAAGGGATACAACAGTATAAATGTGTGTATAAGTGCCTGAGGTTGCAAATGTTTTGAGCAGCTACAATTTGCTTTAAAGGCAGATATGAACAGCTAGGAGAGTTGTGTATGAGCTCTGTGGAGTAAATACTGGTGTAGAAAAATGGTAACAGGGATATCTGGCTTAGAGCATCAGCATCTGAAAATGCAGGACTGCCCAGCTGGCCGTGGGTTTGATGTATTTATATTGAGGCAGAAATGAGTTGGTGTTCACACAGTGAATATCTGCAGGTGCAAGTTCCTTTGAGGTGGTGTAAGTCCAGGAGCAATTCTGAAGGTTTTAGTGGAGTGACTGTGGGTATACACCTCTTTGTAACTGGTGGCTGAACTGCTTGGAGCCAAGTCTAAGGGTTGGAAGAGTTGAAGGCAGAGGAAAACTTGATAAAGCTGCATGTGCACCTGAGGAGCAACACAAAAAGACTGGCACAATTTTATGCTTTCCTAAATAAGGTGTTTTTTTTAATTTTTTAAATGATGAAGGGAGGATTTCTGAATCTTCTGTGGCAGGTTAGGAGACTCTACTAAGACTGCACAAAATGCTACCACTCTTAAAAGAAAGCAGTTTTGCACAGATGCAATGGCTTTATTGTCAGAGCGACCCAGCTTTGGTGATTTGCAAACAAGTCCTGTTGATTTTTCCAGGAAGGGTTGTTTGGAATTAAGGTGGGTAGAAGGTGATAGGAAAGTGATTAACAGTTAGAAGATTGCTGTCTATGAATCACTGATGTTGCTGCTGTTAGTCTCAGGATTGAAACAAGGTAAATTTCGTGAAGTGGATTAATGCCTCCTGATAGCAAAGCTAATATTGCTGAGAAACAGGATGAGCCTTTAGACATTTGGATCTGAGCTTTCAGAAGGGCTCATGATCCAAACCCCATTAGTTGATCCTATGACTGTGACAGCCAGCACAACAGCGACTACTTTTCCTTACGCCTTGCCTCGCCAGGCAGAGAGGAATTTGGATCTGCTCAGAGCTTGAGGAAGGGTTTAGTTCAAAATCATAAGTCGCCTCCAAAATGAGAGAGGTAATGGGCATCCATCAGCCACAGTGGACGCTGCATTGGTGGAAGTGGGCAGCACATATCTTGTCCTCAGGAGTGTCAAACCTGCTCTATTTTAGTGTGTGTGTCTAAGTTTATGGGCTGAGCCTTCTCCATGTTCCAGAGTTCCTGGACTGGTTTTAGTGGCACACTCAACTCCATCTTGTAGGACTTGCAAACTTGCTCAGGATCTCCTGTGGCAGCTCTGCAGTGGACGGAATGCTGTGAGCATTCTGTGTCCGTGTGGAAGAAGGTGGGGTGGGCTTGTGGGAGAAAAGGGAATGTCCCAAACTCATTCAAAACTCTCCCAAAAGTGAATGCTCTCACATGGTCAGAAGTCCAAAACAGGCTACACAAGAGGGAGATGAGTTCCAGGACTTCAAGTTGGCAATATCCAAGCCAGTTAATCCCTTTCCAACTTCATGCTATCTCAGTCTATTTGTCTTAATGAAGGGAAACTTGCAGTTTTTTCTTTATTTCCACCCTGATTCCTTTCCATCTTTTTATTATATCACCTACATGAAATAGAAAGGGTCTTGAAGGTGAATTTCTTCCCCTTTCACTTGGCCTGGCAAATTGTTTGAGTTGGATTTTCTCCCAGGAGAGAAATTGTCCTTTTGTACCTTGCAAAATTCCCTGCTGCCTACTCTGCCAGCAGGCTGAGTTCTGTTTGTCTGCATTTAGATGCATTGTACCCCCATAAATATCTGTTTTGGGCTTCACAGTAAAATGCCTGAGTAAAGACTTGAATATATGCAAATTTTCTTCATGGGAGATGGAGTTGACTAAACACAAATATGTTTGAATGCAATACTATCAGGGATGGACTTTAGGTTTGATATTGTTCACACTGAAATCAGCTTCCTGAGCCCCAAGGGAGGGAGACTGTTTAAAGTTTGCAGCTTACTTTAAATTTCACTCTGTAATGTAAAACTTGTCCCACTGTGGATATTGGCACTGCTTCAGCTTCTTCCCTCCTCCCTTTCACTTGCATAATGACTGAAGCTCTCTCAACCTCTTCTAGACAAAAGCTATTGCAGATCCCTCCATAGTCTTGCTGCCTTTAAGAAGGTAGCAAGAACCCAGTGCTTGATGTTATTTCTCATTTTTATAGAAATTAAGGGATTGTGAAGGTAGAATGACAGAGTGATTTGAGTTAGAAAGGACTCTTAGAATAGTGCCTCTTTTTCATTTTTAAGATAAGTAATCCAGCTAAGGCAGCCAAGCCCTGAAGAATGCCAAAGTGAGTTGCTGTCTACTTGTAAGCCACTTTTGCTGTGTAGAGCACCTTGCACAACTTTTATTTAGTTTGTGGGTGGTGTCTCTATTGTTGGAAAAATAGTGATGCTAATTCTCCATACATTTCCTTTGATACTTAAATTGCCATTTCCCCTCTTCAAAATTCACTTTCTGAGTGGCACTTTAAGCTTGAACTTAATACCTATGTTGGAAGCACCACTTGCTGGCAATCGTTAATCACTACAAACGCTGAAGGCATTTTCCCAGTCCCTTGCTGTTTGTGTTATTACTGTAGCAACCCACTAAAGACAGATTTCCATGGTGGGTCTCCATGCCTCTCTTAAGACTCAGTCTGTTTGCCTTGCTCTTCTAGCGGTAAATACCAAAGCTGGCTCTGTTTGTCTTTTACATTTGCAGGAGAAGTAATGTGCTGATCATGACTGATTTCTGAGTGGGACTCACTCTGGATCACTGCAGTGGAGGAACAAAGAAAGAATAAAACAATTCCTAGTTGCTTTTCAACTGATGCTGCCTTGACTTTGTGGCTAGGTGGTAGCTTTTTGGGGTATGACTGTGCTGTAGACCACAGAAATAAAAATGGGGAAGTGGTTTGGATGACCAAAGCAAGGGGAGCTTCACCTAATGGGATGACCACAGCAAGGAGGTCCCAGCTTAGGTGTTGGCAACTTAAAGTTGCTGCATACCACAACTGTCTGGGGCAACATGGTAGTTCCCACAGTTGCTGTTTGATTTGGAGTGGTTTGCTTAAACCCAGATTGTCACACGGGAAAATGTAATTTTTTAATTTTTATGTTTTTAATTTTAAAAAGTTCTTTTCTTTGTTAATGTTTTGCTTGGCTGTAAAAGGGACTGAAATCCTTGCTGTATGTTGAGTGCTGCTGATTCTCCCATGCTAAGGGTCTGTGCTGCTGGGTACAGGGACATGGGGAGTGGCAGTGCTGCTGCTTTCCCTCACCCTTGCAGCAGAAGAGGTTGAAGCTCTTCATTAGCTGTCAAAGACTGTTCCTTCTTGCTGTCTCTCTCCAGGAGCAGGACATTTCTCCTTCTATAAATAGGACAGTTTGGGCACCAAGACTTTCCCTTGGTGGGAAGGCAGCTTTACCCCAGGAGTGTCCAACCTTGTGACTGAACCCCCCAAAGATGTGCTGGTCCTTCTAACAGCTAAAACCTCTTGATCTGAACAATAGTAGGGACATCAGAATAAATGTTTTTCCTTCAGTGTATGTGTGAACAACCTAAACCAGTGAATTTCCTTCCTAATGCCCAACTCCTCTGCTGAAGGTTGCTCAGGTCTCTTGAACTGAGGGAGGCTCATGTCTTCAGCTTTGTGCAATGTTTTTCTGTAGCATGTGAGGTATGAGGGGTGCAGTTTTGCTTAGAATCTCTCCAGCTGTGCAGCCCTTCCTTGGCTCTGGTTCAGTGGGTGGTGTGTAAAGAGCTGTAGCATAACAGACCATCTGCTGCTGCCCTTCTTTCAGGGCTGCTTCTGTACAGGCTGCTGCCAGCTGAGCTGGACAAAAAGCTGGGCTGTGGGGTCTAAGGTTTCTCCTTGCTTTGTAAATTGAGAATGGTGACCAGCCTGGTTGTTTGAGAGATGCTTTGGGAAAAAGCATGAAGGTAGTGTTCCTTGCATGGTCTTTTTTGGCTATCCTGCCATGTGAGCTGTGGAGTTCAAGATCTCTGCAAGCTGCTCTTGCTCCCTGCCATCTCCCTGTGAAGAGTGGTACCTTCAGTGTGTCCAAAACTTAAAATCATCTGTCACTATCTCTGGGTCTCCTCCTTCAAAACAGGCTCATGGTTTGACTGCCCTTATGACATCTTCTCCATTAACCAGGTGACATCAAGGGCTGACCAGTCTTTCCCATCCACCAGGGAGATTAGGGTAGATTTACAGCAGCCTCTTGCCTAATCCCCAGTTTATTTGCTGGCAGAAGAGTTGTAATTCAGGTAATTGCACTCCTCCTTGTCTGTGCCAGCAAAACTTTCCCATCTACATTTAGAGACCAGTCTGTCTGAAGTCCAAGAGCAAATGCACTCAGGCCTTTGTGTTGCACATGAAGGTGTAAAAAAGCGCTGACAAAGACAAGAGGAGACAAGAAAGAAAAGAAAACCTGGCTCTTGTGCAGGGAAGTTCTGAGCACCACCTTGCTCCTGAGCTCATGTATGAAGCTGTTTTCCACAAGGACAGTCTAAACAGGATGCCTTTGGTAGCCTTTTTTCTTCATGAACTATTGCAACTTTTTTAACCTCTGTGGTTCTTTCCTACCAGCCCTTACTGGCTACTGAGCTTTCATGTGTTCAGACAGAGTGTTTTTATCTTGAGTGATTGAGATAGGGTGTTTTTATCTTGAGTGATTGAGATAGGGTGTTTTTATCTTGAGTGACAAAGCCAGCTGCTTTGTCACTCAATACAGGGACCTAAGGTTTCCTGAGTGTGATGTATCCCCTGCAATGTGCTACCTTTTTCTGTTATTTGCTGCTGCTTTTTCCTGGTGCCTCTCTCTTCTCCCCTGTGGAATCTGTCAGTCCTGCTGCTTTTGAACCCATTCCTGAAGAACAAGGATTTAGTTATTTTTCACTGTGCAAGAAGCTGAATCACCCCCTGAGCAGTGAGAAGCCTCCCTGTTAGATTTGCTAGAGTCAGTAAGATGAAATTAGGGAGCAGGCTTCCATTAACATGGTTAATGGGTGCATTGACCTCAATTCCTTGGAGAGTAGGTTTAACACATCGGAGTGATGTTTTATTGCTAACATTTTATTAGCACTTTAAAACCACTTTTGAACTTGGCTAGTGAATCATGGGTGTATAACAGTTGACTGCTGCACCTACTGCCAAGGGAGGTGCTAACCTGGGTTTCTGTTGGCTGGATATTCTTCCAGGAGTGGTTTTTTACACAAAAAAAAAAAGCAAAATACAACACCACCACCACCCCCCCAAAAAACCCCAAAAAACCAAAAACCCAAAGCCAAACAAATCAAAAAGCAAAACAAAACCCCAGCAAATGCAAATGAAAAACAAAACCACAAAACAAAATTATGTGGGAGGGAGGCAGGTTATTAAAATCAAAAGAACGGGGTGTCATCTCCCCCTTAGGTGTGCACCACTGACCACAGTGGTACAATGTTGCCTAAGAACTCTTACATTGCATGGACTTAAAAGACTGGGAAAAATGTTGAATTGCTTTTATATCACCTTCCTTGCCTTTCAACCCAAGATAAATGTTCCTAAACAGTTTTCTGTGAGCAGTGGACAAATAAAACCTAACAAATGAAAGCTGAGGTTCTCTGGTCTGATCTGACCTGGGCAAAGGAATTGGAAGGAAAACTAGCAAAGAGCAGAAGTGAAAGTGGTGTGATTAAGGATTATGTTAGCTACTACTACAACAGAACTGTGTAGTGTCAAGGTACTTGCCACAAAAGCCTGGGTGAGCATGACTTGAACTGGCTCCTTAAAGTCAAAAGCCATGGAGGGATGTCATGCATGACATTAGTTTTGTGTTTAGTGGTCTCCACTGGTGCAGGATGGAATTGAACACATGCATATCAAAGTTCAAACGTGTCCCTAAGTATCACTACACTCTTTTTATCTGCTGAGGGTTAAGTTTTCTACTGTTACGCTGGATTAAGCCAAATAGTGCTCACGGCTCATCTGATAACCAGTTGTAATGGTCCTGTGGAGTGGCTTTGGGGTGTTTTTGCACGGCCCATAGACTCCCTTCTGAGGAAAAGCTGGAGAGCTACTGCCAGGTGTAGGATGTAGGGGAGGAGGATGGGGAATGACCTCTTAAGATAACCTCTTGAGAAATGGCAGACCTGGCATTCCTCCAGCTTAAGAGAAGACCTTTGTGGGTGATCAGGGAGGTGGGAAAATTTTACTCTGTGGTTTCTGTGACCAAAAAGTATGTAGATAATGAGCCAATCACCATCCACCTGCAGAACTGCCAGTTCTTACAGAGCAAATAACACAAATACCTTCATCACTAGGGATCACCTAGGGTCAACTCCACCAGACTCAGGTTTTGTGGGTTTGTCCCCTCCCTGGTCAGACTGATGTGCTGTATAGCTTTTGAGAGGCAAGCACCATGGCCATGTACTCTCTGAAATCTCTCCAAAGCTTGGTGGGGCTTGTTTGGTGAAAGGGAGAAACAGGATTCACCCTGGTCATTAGCCTTTTCTTATTTGCTCAGTTGGAGCTGCACTTTCTTTGGTGGCTGGGCATAGCTGTTTCTGTTTGCTGCCAATAAATAATCTTTTCTGCCTTTGTCTTGGAGTCTCCTCTGCCATGGTTTCCCAGCTTGGTGAGGACATTGTAGGGGCTGTTCTGACTGCACCCAGTAGAGAGCAGTGCTGGCCATCCCTCCTTCACCAACGAGTTCAACAGGTTCCTTTATTCTTTTTACACAAAGCCCTTGTGTTGGGCACCTGGTTCCTTGGCAAGAGGCACCTATGTACAGAGTGTCCAATGCATGAATCAGCCTGCAGCCTACCTGTCCACTCCTTTCCAAGTAAGCTGAGTGCACCTTTTGCTTTGTATGCAATTCTTCAGTTGTCAAGGATATGGGAGGGGATGAGTTACATGTTTTGTCTTTACCTCTGATTTGGATTGTGTGTTGCTCAATGGGCATGTCCAGTGTTGGCTGAAGAAGTGATGACAACAAACCCGGCTACCTTGGTGCCTGTTTGGTGGCTTATCCTGTAGCAATTGATACCATCTCTGTGGCAATTGAATAATTCTGGAATGATGGAGTTCACAGAAGCAGGTGTGGGGGTGTAGTTACGGGTATGTGGTCAGAAGAAATAAGTCAGGCCTTGATCCCTAGATTTGAGCATCTCATGAGCAAGCTATAATCTCTGTCCTAGTTTAAGGATCCTCTCAGTACCTGCCAATGTGGTAATTCCAAGTGATAATACACCAAGGGTCAGATCAGGTGGAGCCAGTGGGAGATACAAACATACAGATGATCAGGTTTAGAGCTGTTTAAATTACATGTTGGATAGCGGAAAGACTTGCCAAGATAGAAAGCCTGCAGCTGAATGACTGTTGAACTGAATTGCTGGGAACCCAAACTGCTTTGAGTTGTTAAGGGTGAGCATAGGAATGAGGGCTTTGGAGTGTAGTTGTGAAGAGGAGTATTTTCCAGTTGGAGTAAACATCTTTAAGCCTGACCTCTCTTAGCTACTAGGAAACAGTTTTATCGCCCAAAATAAACAGCTTTTTTCTGCCAGTGTGTTTGTTTTGGCACACCCCTGATCTTGGACAGAAGGCCAAGACTGGCTGTGATGATGGACTCTCTTGAATATGGACTTTTTTTGATGGAGCCTGAAAAGAAAATTCCATGGATGTCAGGCTGAATGTGGCCTTCTTCAGTCATGACTGTATTTCCAGTAATTATCAGAATTGTTCCCTACCAATCTATGTGCTAATTGTCTCAAACAATTATTAGCCTTTTTAACACAAGGGATACCCAGATCCTTCATCAGAATAGTTGTACTGTGAATATCTCAGACCAGGATGAGCTCTGGTTCATCCTTCTCAACTGCCATCTTAAAATTAGATGTTTGGACAAAGAATTCCAGACTCCTGTAGATCCATCTTGTTTTTAATTTTTGGCCCTGTTTTTGGTCAATCCTGCCAGGAGATAGGGCACAAACAAATCTTTCTTCTTCCCTCCCATCTCTAGAGATAGCACATAGATGATTTGACCAAAGATAGAAGCTGTGAAGGCTTTGCGTCTTCACAGCTTTGAGTGGACTGGATTGGCCCATGAAGGTGTAAGAGGAGCAATTGCTGACATTGTTCTGCAACTGACCCTGATGTAAAACAGAGAGGGTAATTTCAATCTCTTCTTCCCCTCCTAGCTCTTTGGCTGTGGCTCTGTTGCACAGATCATTCTCAGCAGAGGGACTCATGGAGGTTTCCTGACTGTCAACCTGGCCTTCGGCTTCGCTGTAACGCTCGGCATTTTGATTGCAGGACAGGTATCAGGTACGTGTGGCCCCACGTAGGCTGAGTCTCACTTTTGTCAATTGCTGTGTAGGCCTACTTTTCCTGTGTGGCACTGGAATGGAAGCTAGTGCCCCTTGGAACAACTCTGGGACCTAAATTCTCCTGTAAAAGTACATTAACCACCCACCTCTCTGCAGGTGGACACCTGAATCCAGCTGTCACCTTTGCCATGTGTTTACTGGCCCGGGAGCCCTGGATCAAGCTACCAATTTATGCCCTTGCACAAACCCTGGGGGCTTTCCTTGGAGCTGGCATAGTCTTTGGGCTGTACTACGGTAAGTGTGGAAACCTTGTGTCTTTGAGATGAGACTACTGTGTTTGTGACTCACTGTAGGGAGGGAGGTTTCCAGATCAGAGAGAAACACTTGCAGTGTAGAGATCCAAGAAAGCTCCTTATTGTGTTTCTGGAATGGCTTTCCCATTCTCATGATGATGGGTTCTAGCCTCCTCAAAGCAATCTGAAGGCAAACCAACATTGTCAAAGTGCAAGTCTTTGCCCTTGAGTAATGAACACTGGATCCTGGATGGTTCCTTTTGTATCTACTGGTCTTCCAGAAAAGTCAGTGAAACACTAGCAGTGATTAGGGTTTTCTATCTGTTCACTGTTCCAGAGCCATTTACTCATTCTGTGGTGTCTAATGCATTGTCTTGTATTAGCTTCCAGATAATGTGACTTTCAGCAGATTTTGCTGCTTTTATCAGAGTGATCCCATATCTCAGAAAGCATCCTACAAATCTGGTTCCTCATGCCTCTATTTCTCCTGTGCACTTATCATCATAGGGAGCTCTTCAGTGGGTCAGAACTGAAATTTTATGCTGGCCCTTGCTTTTCCTCTAATATTAAGTGTGACATTTGGACTCAGACTTAATCTCCCAGTTGTTTCTGACAATAGGAGTGATGCTCCCTGTAGCTGAGTGTAGCATCTGGGTGACTGCTTTTTCCAGCTGGAGGAGGAAGCACTCCAGCATTAGCTGGAACTGCTTCTCACTTTAGGAGTAAGCAAGGAGACCTACCTTCTTCTCAGTTAACATCAAGGCTACAGTTCAACACCAATTACTTTTCCAGTTGGTGAATTGAAGCCTCCTCTTCAGAAAGGATTTAATTCCATTTTAACTACCTGACCCATGGAAAAGCTACATTAAGAGGTGTCTGGTTTTGTCTCCACTTACCATGAAGGAAAGATAGACCCTCCTTAGTTAGTTATCCAGATTCTACACAGTGGTAGGCAAGGTGTTGGCTGCTCTAAAGACAGCCTTGGGAGTTGTAACCAAGAAAAGTGAAAGAACAGCCCAAATGCTGTTTGCTGATCCATGCTGCTATGTCATGTCTTCACACCAAGACTGATACCAGAGGCATTTGGTTACCTTTGGGAGAGAGTTGGACTCACCTTAGTGTTTGCTTTTTGACTTTCTTTCTAGTTGCCTGGCAATTAATTGTTAGGAACAGGGACTAATGCCATCTGCCTCTGAGCCTGACTGGTAAAAAACTGTGTGGATGATGCCCTAAATTTTCCAAATTAGTGTTTGCTCTACAGCAAATGATTTCTTTTTTCCTACCTCTAGATGCTATCTGGGCTTTTGACAATAACCAGCTCAGTGTCATAGGAAAGAATGCCACTGCTGGTATTTTTGCCACCTACCCATCTGAGCATCTGAATGTTGTGAACGGCTTCTTTGACCAGGTAAGAGAGTGTTGGGAGGATGAAAGTGCTTTTGTAGAGGAATCTTTTGGGTGGTTCTGGGCCTCACCTTTAGTTAGGAAATCAAGCACAATTTAAAGATAATATATCCAGAAAGGTTTCTTGGAGTTGACATGGGTATCCCACTAGCCCATAGGAAGAGCAGGGTCTGAAAGGACCTTACAGCCAGAAGGCTTGTGCCAAGGCATTAACAAGTGGAACAACACTGGCCAGGACACCAGAGAAAAAAATGCTATTTGCTCATAGTCCCTGAAGAGCCATAGTATGAGGAATGATAGTTCTTCCCCACTCTCACTCTGCTACCATCTTTGTGCCACAATCCAGAGGTCAGATGGGTATGGGGTGGTGGTTGCTGTTGAGTGTGACTGTCTCCTAAAGTTGCCATTGACCACAAAAAGGACAGCTTCTATCCAGTATGACATGGCAAGGAGGTTTAGGAAGATATTTCCATCTTTTCTGGCTGCCTAAACAGGTATTAATAACTCTTCTGGGGATAGGGAGAAAGGTGTGAGTTTGACTGAGATTCTGGGCTGCCATAATCTCAAGAGAAGAGCATGCTCCACTCTTTTGTTCCTGTGGCTGCTGTGGTCTGACAGTGTCATGGGATGATTTGCACCTCTTCCTTCTGAGAAAATTACATCCCAATAAAGGAGTAAAAAAATGGGGTTAGAAGACTAATCTGGATTAAATTCTTGTTTTCCTTCCCCATCCCTCTTCAGTTCATTGGCACTGCCTCCCTGATTGTTTGTGTCTTGGCTATTGTTGATCCCTACAACAACCCCGTCCCCACCGGGCTGGAAGCTTTCACAGTTGGCTTTGTTGTCCTCGTTATTGGAACCTCCATGGGCTTCAACTCCGGCTATGCTGTCAACCCTGCCAGGGACTTTGGGCCTCGTCTCTTCACAGCCATTGCTGGCTGGGGCACTGAAGTGTTCCGGTAAGTGGTTGACCATGAAAACCTTGTGCATCAAGGGGAAATAAATTATGAGTCCAAATAGATGGTAACTCTGGCACTATGAAGAGTCTTGGCAGCCATGAGGTATCTTTGGATTGTTTTAATGTTGCTAAAAGACACTGTGTGATTTTTGACTGCTAAAGGAATTGTGGAAGCTGGGTAGCTTCCAGTGGTGAGAGCAAATGACATAACTTTGCTGTCAAAGAGGAAATCTAAGATCATCCATGGGAATTTCAGCTGCACCTTGAATGTGAGCACATCATGATTTTTTTTAATGGTAGAAAATGAGAAGTGTTTGTCATTTTTGGGGACAAGTAAGAGTTATATTTTCAAGGATTGCTTTCCTGCAAGCAGTAGGAGGGTATTGAAGGTGCCTAGTGGAGGCACATCAAATGCTTCTCTTCTTCCTTGGAAGTCTGAAAGTAGCTGTTCTGAATTGCTTGTCACTGGGACTTAAAGTGCTTGTGTGTGTGTGTGTGGGGCAACATCTGCCTTTCAAGCTCTGCAGATGTACAAGTGCTGTTGTCTTGTACAAGTGGGTGGTGAGGGCTGCAGAGGGCCAGATCTTACATTGCTCCAGATCCAAGTGCAAATATCCTAATGCTTAGGCTTCATTTCTTACCTTGTGCACTTTCTTTTTGTTTTCTAGGGTTGGCAAGCCATCCCACTGGTGGTGGGTCCCAGTGGTCGCTCCTTTCCTTGGGGCAGTTGCAGGAGTGATTGTCTATCAGCTGACGATTGGATGTCATGATGAGCCTTCTCCACCTGCCTCTGAGCAGGAAACAGTCAAGCTGGCCAATGTGAAGCACAAGGAGAGGGTCTGAGGAAGCTGCTGCCCAGATATGGCAGGTATTCATTACTCAGGACTGCAGCTGGCAAAAAAGAGAAGTTAAGAAGAGCTTCAAGAACAACAGGAAGAATTTTTTACCTGTCTCGAGATATTCTAGTAAATTTTTTTTTCTGTTTTGTATATCCCTGACACGTTTTCTTTTGACATTTCCCTGTGAGCCTTCCTCCAAATGCAGTATCATGTAATCTTTTCCTAATAGAAGGGGATTGAGGACTGTAGGAGTCAGGAGAGAAATGGGCATTGTTGTCCAACACAAATCAGGTGTTCAGGAATTTGAAGCTCTTTTGAGCTATGTTGCTGACATTGCCTGTGATCTTGGCAAACTGCTTTCCTTCAAACCTCTGTTCCAATCTGTAGAATGGGGATCATGCAGAACTTAAATTGTTTTGCTGGCATGGATTGGAAACTCCTACATCCTGGAGGAAATTTGCCTGTGATTCTGTGGATCAAATTCTGCTTGATGTTGCTTTATAGTCTATACCTTGACACCAGGAATTAACTAGTCTAGTTAATTTTATTAGCCAAACTTTTATATCTCTTATGAGTTCCTAGATATTGTATCAGTCAGTCGATCCATAATGTCAGTGCAGAGAGTAAGAATGCATTGGATTTTCATTTAATGTTAAGACAAAATGTTTACAAACAAGTGCACCCTGGTGTTGCAATCAAAAATTTTAGTATTGCCAACTCCTAGAAGATCACATATAGGAAATCCTTATTCTAACCAAGGCTAACATAGACAGAAAGCTTAGCTCCCAGAAGCAGCCTTTCTAATTAATCAGCTTTGTATATAAACTGCAAGCAGCTAGTAGCCAAGATCCACTGGAAACTCAGTGTTGCTTAACTTGCGTGTGTTCACGTGAATTTTAAAATGGTGTTGTTGGGGTTTTTTTGTTTTGTTTTGGGTTTTTCTTGTTTTTGTTTTAGTAGATTTATATATAAATATACTCCTTTAAGCTGTTACTAAATAACAAGGTTGGGATGAGCTCATTTAGAGATGTATGGGAACTGCAGATTTTCTGTCAGCTTTGAGACATTTTTGGGTTTTCCTGGAATGGTCTTGGATAATGACATTGTGGTTTTTGGAGCACCTCCTTTTCTACCTTGCAGAATAACTGGGATATCCCTGGTACTCATGGCTGAGGGACTGAGGTCAGGCACCTCCTGTACTAGCAGTACTGGCATCTCAGGGGATCTCCGGCTCTCCCAATGCCATATTATAACATAGTATTTGAAAAAAAGCATTATTGATTGTGAAATAATTTGTAAGTCCCATGCATTAGAGAAACTTGTTCAAAGCCTATTTCTTTAATGCATGAATTAATTGAAAAACATATCTTTGTACACATTTCTAGTCACTAAAAGGATGTATCCTTTTTTTCCTTTTTAAAAAAATAAAATGTCAATACCTACACCGTAAAATGCTAGTGTTGGTTGTATTTTTAAGCAACTGTCAGCAAACTTCACTATGAAAAGGAAGTCATCTATAGCAATAGCTTCTTCAAGCCCTTTTCCTCTTCAGCCTGAGCAAAGGGGAATTAACCCTTTCAGGCAGTACATCTACATGCTCCATTTATGTTTTATTCATTTTCCATTTGGGGTGTGATTTTGAGGCAAATGGAGGAGATGGAGTAGCTGTGCTCAGTGTAATGACCCAGGTGTGGGCTGGGGGGGTGAGATTGTCCTGCTGTCAGGCATCTTATTCTTAAGGCAGAAGAACCACGGGGTAAGTATTTGTCCTTCACCCTTTGTACAGTTTAAATTCCCTTATTCATCCACTTAACATAGTTCTGAATGTGCAATCCTGCCTTCATCTACTCTCCAGGCCCATCTAGCATATTACATGAGTCAAATTATTTTTTCTGTAGCTATGCCAGGCAAGGAAAAGTACAACAGATCTGAACACAGTGCTCACAGAATTAGATAAACAACTTACCTATAAATAAAATTCTTGTTGCTCTTTGTCTGGTGTGTGTACTGCTATATTTTTCCTGTATTAATTGTGCTGCCTTAAAATAACTCCTCACTTCCCACATGGTGCCATACTGAAGAATTCAGTGAGGTCTGGATGAATGTGGTTTCCTGCAATTCACCAGGAATCAAATGACTTTTGGAAAGAAACTTCCCATGTTTGTTTGATTTCCTCTGTGTGTGGACAGGACATTTTTTTCATTTCTAACATGAAAGTTTATCCCTCAGACTCTATGTAGCAGCCTTGTATATTGCTGTGATCAACTAACATAGCTGCAGAATTCAATCCTCATTTCCCTTCTACTCTTCCACCACTTTGTATCTTCTACACATGAAAATTCTTGCTGCACATCTTAAGACTTTTGATTCACTATGCAGAATGAGTTCTGGTTTGTTTGGTTTTTTCCCCCTTTGTTTGTTTCTTTGTTGTTTTTGTTATTGTTGTTACATTACTTACCAGATTAGTCTTGCTTTTGCCTGGCATGTAGTAATCAACTTTTACTATATTCATGCCTCAATGATGTGTGTTATTACCTTTATTAAAATGTCAATAAAATGTAATATTAGTTTCAGGTTAAATGTTGGGTCTTAACCACTGTGTTAAGCTTTGGCTTTGCTGTTGGGAAGCACCAAGCACTGCTGAGTAGATCCATCAACATGAGAAAAGAGTCAGGCACTGCCTGCCACCAGTGGACGGGGAGCTATGGAGATCATAGCCCCCAGCAGAGTCTGGGTGGTCCATAGGAGACATGATTCTGTCTTTGCTCTTTGCTAGCCATGTAAGGAGGGCAGTACACAGCACAGCTTGATACACCAGATAGCAAGAGCTCCAGAAGTGTTATTAAACTGTGGGGAGGGAAAGGTGTTTCCCCTGGAAGCAGGCACCCTTAAATTGCTGTGAGTTGTGGCTCTGCTTGTTTTCAATTTAGCTGCCTTGAGTTACCTTCTAGGTGTTATTCACCTGGCAGACCCATGCAAATCCAAACATTTTTCTTCTTTTTTTTTTTTTTTTTTTAATACATACCTAAATTTCAAAGGCAATGAATCACACTGTGCCTCACTGGAGAGGTAAAACTCATCTGGCCAAATATAGTAATCCGGGTTTTAGGCCAAATAAACTCCAGCTGTCAAGCTATCGAAATATGCTTTGTAGGAAGAAATAAATCTACAATTTAAACTATTCATGCTTGACAGCGAGAGTAATTTGTTGTTGGAACAAAACGTTAAAAGGTGTTGCAGATTCTCTGTTGTGTGAGGTTTTCTAATGAAGACTGTCTGTCTTGCAAAAAGTTCTTTCAGTTAAATTGCAAATTGCAAGTCCTGCTGGAGGAAATTCCCAGACCTCTCCATTACAGGAGGTCAAGTTGACAGGATTTGCCCCTTATGACCTTAAAACCTATGAAATTTAAAATGCAAGATGGAAGTGGCTATGTATTCAATTCCTCTAGGTTCTTGTCTGGCCTAAGGTTATTGCTACAGGTGCTTTTATATTTTTTATATCTTGGGAAGCTCTTCCAGGTCTGTTTTCTCTATTCCATCTGTAAAATGGCAGCAGCATTGCTGATTTCTTCCAAGCCCTGCTCTGTTTCACCTTGTAGGAGCATGAATCAAAGGCTGCATGGCACTGCAGTGTGGTTGGGAGAATACCACAGTGTCTCTTTCTGCAGCCTTTCCCTCTTAAACTGAGTTTCAGCTCTCCATTTGGCAGTTGTGGGTGCTGGGGATGTGGGAGTTGGTTGCATTTGCTGAACACCTCCAGACAGGTCTAGTGGGGCTTTGCCAGGGCAGGTTTCCACATGTACCCAAAGCAAAAGTGCATTGACAGATCACCTGCTTGCTGTCTTCCCTTCTCCCCATCACCTACACCTTGGTGAAGAAGAGAAAATAAGTAAATGGGAGGAAGACAACAAGGAGACTGTGATCACAGGCTAAAGATTTTTAATCCGGATACACCTCTGAAAATCAGAGGCAGAATATTTCTTGAGATAGTGGTTTTGTTGGTTGCCGGATCACCAATTGCTTTAGCCATTTTCAGGGTATTTGCCCAGTTTCCATTTACTAAATCTCCTGCTCTCCCTCCTCCCCAGGATATCCACTTACATTCTATTAATTTCTGCTGCTGGCCTGGAACCAGCTGAATGAAACTTCTTGGGAATCTGAGAAATTTTCTCTAAAATGATCATCCCTCCTCTACACTCCATCTCAAATGAAAGTGTCTTTGACTTCTTTTTCTTGCTTGCATAAAGTCTTTCAATTAAAGCACCAACACAGCTCCTCTGCATCTCAGTCCATGAGTCTGGCACAGACTAGCTGGCTCACAGGTCCTGCATGGCTGTGTGACACCTGCAGCTGGTGGCATAAGAGGGAACAGGCTCCTTTTTAATGAAGGTTACCATCCTAGCCCAAGTGCCTGGACTGGGGATGAGACCTTCCTCCTTTCTCCAGAACAGCTAAGTATATCTTACCTGATGCCCCTGCATGCCCAGCAGCCAGTACCATGCATTCCCACAACAGTTGCTTGGGTATTGGCCTATGCCTTGGTCTCCCCCATGTATTACTCTGGTAAGGGCCAAAAATCTGCAAGCTGGATATAAGATGTGAGACTCGAGTATAACGCATTAGAAATTTAGAACTTCCAGAGTGCTTCCATTTAACCACTTTTAGGAGGGAAAACATGTCCCTGAGTCCTGTAACATTCATCACATGTAGTGTGGATGTAATGTCCAAGAATAGGGCAGGATAGGAAGATAGTTGGGACTCTGGTCAGGTCTTGTCATGCTAAAAACCCTTCTATTCCTTGAAAAGTACTGTGTAGAGAATAACTATACAGCTGTGGACAGGACCTACTCTCATCTAATTTGGGACATTCTGCCTTTACCCACTTCTCAGTGTCTGGAACACCACTAGCTCTTTAAATTCATCACTCAGTCCCTGGTGGGAACATGAGATAAGAGAGTCTCCTCTATCTCTGAGCAGCAGGGCCACAAAGTGACACATTGCCAGAGCTCTCTCTGTGTCTGTTGCCTTCATAGTCTATGCACTCCAAGTGCTGAGCAGACATCAGACACTGCAGCCCAGCCCTGTGTCTACCCTGATGAACAGCTGAGCATAAGGAACATGCCACAGGGATGAATTTCTGATACTGGGATGATAGCTGTCCTTCCAGACAGAGGAGAGAGACAATAGTGTCTCCAGACTTCAGAGAAGAACACTGGAACACTGAGAAGATTTTTGTGTTGTCTCTGCAGACCTGCCGGTGTAAGGATGACTGTGTAAGAGTGGTCAAAAACCTATCAGATGGCACAGGTGCAGAAGCTACCTGAGCTCTGCAGCATGAGACAACACAAAAATCTTCAAAATTTTTCAAATCAAGTGCAAGAGGGACCAAGAGCAGCTGAGAGAAGTCTGGGAGCTCATGACTCTGCTCTGACTGGCAAGTGACAACAGAAACTTTCCCTGAGTTCACCTGGAAAGGAGAACTGAATTTCTTCATTGACTGTGCTGACTCTGGGCTCAACTCAGATGCCTAGGTGCAGGGGTCATGAACCATTTGAGATGCTGTGGGTCATCTCACCTGGCTCTAGCTGCCACTCCAGAGGGGCTGAGATCTCCTGCAGACCCCATGTCACATGTCCAAGCCCCATGCAGGTAGCTTTAAGAATCCTCTGTGTGAGCAACTGCGTTAAGTCCTGCATCACTGAACTGGAGTGGAATTCCCCCCTGGAAACTATGGCCTGGGCAGAGGCAGAAACTCAACAAATCTCCATCGTTCCACTGCCTGGGTAGTAGTGCACCTATTTTCACAGAGGCATAGGAGTGGCACAGGAAGAGATGAAAGGTCTGCCTGCCCCTGCACCCAGTCGCCAACAGCAGCCACTTACACCTCCCTACCCTCTTTAGGAATGCTTCAACAGGGAGCAGCAAAAACCACATGGATGAGGCATCTTTTGAGCTTCCAAACACTCTTGGTTTGGTTTGTGACAGACTCCACTGAAACCAGATCTCTTGAGGAGCAGGAGTAGCACTGCATTTACGTAGTAACCAAAAGTAGTTTGTTGATTTATATGGGGAAGGGCAATCTCATTTAGTATCCCAAGGAGAAACACTGATGTTGTCTCATAATTAATATTTCTTTCTTTTTCTCATTTTCTTGCCAGAAGACAGCTTTCCTGCCGGGCAGGTTTAGCTTGTCCCAGGAGATCTTCCACTGTTTTAAATTGTATCTGGGAGTACAGGAACACCTTCCTGAAGAACCTGTCAGGGAATACCCCATATGTGAGGTTTTTGGCTGGTCTCAGAGGTAAATGGCCCCACGTGGATATTCCCTGCCAGACATAACAGCTAAGGCTCAGCCTGAGATACTGGAGGTAAAATATTGTTTGAGTCGAAGAGATATACTGGATTCCTTGTCCTATCTGAACTGAGCCCACTCAGGTGTCAGACACGCAAATATCTCATTTCACATGAGAGGCTCTTATTAACACTGATCCCTGGCCAGGACCCACAAACCCAGAGCACTAATGCTAAAGGCTAATATCTGGGTAACACTCACCTCTCAGGTATGAGTCACAGGGACAACTTGTAATAGCTGTATTTTGTGATTGACTGGTGCCAGCTCAGATCCTGAAATAATTACATTTTCACTTAAACCTTTTGGGATCTTTTGGAACGTCTAAACTCCACCCAGTACAGAAGGGAAGAGTTTCTGTTGCCCTTTAACTTTGCTTTGCCTTTCTTGCTGCATTGCTTTAGGTAATCTCCAGGCAAATCGTTGCCTGCCTGAGTCCTTTCATTTACTTTGTTCTCATTCAGGAAATACTTACAGGTCTATTGGCCTTCCAGGAAGAAATATGGTGATGGGAGAGGAGAAGCCATGCAGATAAACTTCCTCTGAGCCAGGGGGAAAGACATACAGGTCCACAGGAGAGCCACAATCCAATAAATCCTAACTCAGCTACTCCCCGAAATCTAGGAACAGCAATGCTGCTGCTCCAGCATGTTTGGAAGATCACTGAGTCCAAGATGAGTTAACCTGGAATGAACACTGGCTGGGTCATCTGGTCCAACATCTCTGCTCAAGCAGGGTTATCCTATAGCCATTGCACAGGATTGTGTCCAGATGCTTCTGGAATACCTGCAGTGAGGAAGACTCCACAACCAGGATCCCCAGCCAGAAGCAGCTGACTTTTTTACTAGTCCTCCTGACGTTCATAAGCTAAGTGGGTCTGTGAAGGGCTGTGCAAAGTGTGGGTAATGTGATCTTCCACCCTCCCTGCTTTTGGGACTGGGATTATTAGCAGGAAAATCCTGGTGACAAAAAGCAGCAAAGCAAGACAGACCATGACTCTAAAGTAGTGATGGCAGCAGTAGTTCTGCTTGATTTCAGTTCAGTGGCTTTTAAGCTTTGAATTCCATTCTCAATGAGAGTGGCCAGAAAAAAAACATTAACTTAAAGAAAGGGCTCTTGGGTCTATCCTGAACCAGAAAAAAAAATGTTTTGTATGTATAACCAAGGAAATAATAACACAGGATGGAAAATCTCAAGGTCTGTCCCTGGTCTCAGGAGATGGAAACTGGTTTTGGGAAGGGTGGATCTCCCTGTTTGTGCCATAGGGCACTTGTGTGTCTCCTGCAGCGTGCATGCCAGCTGTCTGAAAGCAAGGAGAGGCGACACAGAGCTTTTCCCACGCCTGAGACCCTTTGCTGGTCTGGGCATGGGCCTTTGGGTGTCTTTAAAGTAGAGAGAGAGAGTGAGAGAGAGAGCAGCACCACCCTGCCTCTGGGCAGGCAGGGAGAAGGTTCACGCTGAAGATGATAATGTCGTGCACTGAAGGAGACAGCCTGTGCACAGCATTTGCTATTCAATCATTTTGATTAAGTGGCTTGGTATTTTCCTTTCCCATGTCCTCTTCATCATTCAGCCCTTTTATGTGCCTCTTCTGCATTTTGGTGTCTCTTAGATTAATTTGTCTTCCAGGTTCTGTCCTGTTCCTCTCTTTCGTTAGAGCACTCTTCCTCCCCTTCTGTGCTTTTTTCTCTCCTCTCCTCCCACCTCAGTCCAAGCAGAGTCCCCCCCTGCCCAACACCATTTGTACTTGTGAGTGATGGAGGTGGTGGGGGGGAAGGACCAACCTTGATAAAGTGAGTTGTGAATTTGGGGGCACAAGGAATCTGGAGCTTTTGCTCCAGGCTAGCAGCCAGCCACATTTCTCTGAAGAACGTTCATAAAATCTTCCCAAGCATTTTATCAAAGAGGTGATGCTGTCATGGGTTTGTTTATTATTTCCCTTCAGGGCTTGGTTGCTTCATGGTGTCTTCCTTTCATTTTTGAAGAGGAAACATTTGCAGCTCTGTCAACCCCTGGGAGGAAAGTAACATACAAAGGGAACAGGAGTAATGAGACAGCCTTTTCCTGAGACAAGGTAACACAGCTTTATGGTCACCTATGCCCTAAACATGTGGGAATCGAGCTTTTTCCTTGAGAAATTTAGGCCAGGAGGTGGTCAGTGGAAGAAAGAGACATGGCAGGAGTTCAGGACACAGCCTGTGTGCTGTCCCATATAGCCTCCCAGCTCTGTTCCTTCACCTGCTCCCCTTTCTCTCTCTCCAAAGTCTCTGACCTTGACTAGGCTTTCCTTCCTACTATGCCTCAAACATTCCTTTTCTGAGAGGGTCCTCAGTGTTTCCTCATCTCCCAGCCAGTGCAATCACTCAGACATTCCAGCCAAACCTTGGGAAAATATCTTTAAATCTTCCCCTCCTTTATTCTCTTCCCCTCCTATTGAAGTCTACCTCCATATGGATTTCACTGTGCAGAGGTGACCAGGGACTTTTCCATGGTGGGGGTGGATGCAGGGATAGAACCAGGTGAGTTTCCATCCCCTAGTTCTTACCTGTTCCAGCCTTTGCTTCACATGTACCATGCCATGGTCTTGCCTGGGGCACTGGATGAGCCTGGGACCAGATCTCCTTCAGGTGATATCCTGGTTTGTGCTTCTAATGTGCCTGCCCACTGGCAGAACATTGGAAACTAAAAAAACTCCTGGGTTTAGGATAAACATTACTTAGCAACAGTCAAAATCAGTGTGTCATTAATGTTTTTCTTACACTAAAGGCAAGAAACAGCACTGTACCAGCTACAAAGAAAATTACTAAGAAAATGAACTCTTAGTCACAGACTTTTCTAAGTGAAAGTCCACAGCTTGCAGACTAAGGCTTCAGCAAATCCAGCTACTCTTTCTAAACAAGTAAAGCTAAGCAAACAACATACTAAATCACACAACTCTATAACTCTGTGACTCATTCTATTTGAAACTTACTTATTTAAGCTAAACAACTAATATCTCTCAATAGTCCTCCCTTGTTTTTTATTGAACATTCCTGCTCGCATGTTGAGCACAGTTTACGAAATCCCTCAAAGTGTGTGATTATTCTCCAAGATTTTATGTATAAGGTGACTATCAATAACAGATTGAACTTGAATGCAGCTAAAGCCAAGTGGAAGATTGCCTTGGACTATTACAAGAGCACTGCAACAGCAAAAGCAGTTGTTCTACAGTTAGCTGCTGCTCTTCCCTGGTTTTTCCCACTGAAGTCATGTATCAGACTCAAGCCATAGGTTAATACCCAGTGATAACAGAGAGTTCCATGTTGGGTGTTCCAAATTCCTTGAGTCACTTGTGGTTACATTCAATTTGTGCACAAATTCATCAGCACGTATACTATTAATGAGTCTCAATCCTGTCCCTATAGTACCAGCTCTTTTTGTTCATCTCAAGGGGGAAAAGGTTTGCTCATATAGCCATACTCACCATCCCACATAGGATGCGTGTAGGAATGGTGAACAGGTCAGTTTGACTGCAGAAATACCAACTTGGGTCATCAGTTCTACCTGTTCCAGTGATCCTGAGGGATTAAATAATACCTATTGTCCCTATGTGTTTAATAGCATATTGTGGATTCAGATATTTGTGGGATCAGCTCCTATTAGCAGAGTGGAAATTGGATTCATCATGGTGGGGAGAGGGATTGTAGTTGATATCAAGTCAATTCTTTCACAAGGTTAAGTAGTTTGTATTCGGCCAAATTCACTGTTAACTTTCATGTACCAACTGAAATTAAGAACAACTAGTATGACTGGAGCAATAAGATCTAAATTTTTTACTACCACTGTCACAGTAGGATAATATGCCTTATCTGATTCACAACTGTTGGGGGTTGGGTTATTTTCTTATAGAATTTTTTCCCAGAAGTTGCTAACAAGCTGATGGCTGGGTGCTTTTCAGTACTCATGGGTGCTTAGGAACAAACAAAGGACAGCAGCTAAGGCAGAGACAGGGAGGCACTGTCTTCATTTCTCTCTGGGCAGTTTTCTGCTCTCAGGAGAACGGCCAGGAGCTGCTCATCTCAGCGTGGTGGAGAGCTCTCACCATCCTTCACCTGGAACTCGGTCGGACCACCGTCTCTTCGTGTGTCCCCCAGGATTTTGGGAACCCGTTCCCTCCCTGCCCTGCCAGGAGCTCCTTTTCCCTGCCCTGCACCCACAGCTTCTTCAGTTTTGTTCGAGGTCTCCCCACGCTGTATTTTCTGCAGCCCCTGCCCAGCCAGGACATTTTCCAACAGCTCCAGCCACTGCCAAGGCTTGGATACATCTCATCCTCCCAGGACTGCTGCTGGCTCTGGTAGCTTGTAACGGTACTGAGGGGGGTGGGGGGGTGCCAGAGGAAAACTGTAACTGGGTTGTTGGTTTTTTTTTCCCCTTTTCTTCTCTAGTTCTGTTTGTTGTCAATATTATAGTTATTATTGTTAATTTACCTGTTAGACTAACTAGTAAAGAACTGTTATTCCTACCCTCACACCGTTGCCCGAGACCCCCCTTCAATTTTAGGATAATAACATGTCCAAGGGAAGTTTCCATTCTTTTGTTTGGTTCCCTAGCAGACACCCCTGTCCTTCCAAACCAAGACAACAACAAAAAATGAGAGTCCCATCTTTAGATTCCTCAAGAATTTGCAACTTGAGCCCTGTACACTCTTTATAAATTTTTTTTTAACAAATTTCTCGCTTTTCCACCACTTTGGATCATTCTTTCTTTTTAGTTTTCTACTTAGTCATGCTGTAGTTGTCACTAGAATTGACAGCAGCAGGTGTAGAATAAAATCCAAAATATTTTTTGTTGGTTTTCAAGATTTTGTCATCGATCAACTGGCTTGGCGATGCACTACTTGTTTGATGGGAGAATGGTGTATCCAACTTTCTTTTCCTAGAACTTGAAAAGCAAAATAAGAATACAATAAGACAGCATATGGCCCCTCCCTTTTGGGTTCAGTTTTGATTTTCAGAAAAATACTTTAATTAAGACCTTGTCTCTGGGCTGCTTATCATGTACCTGTATTTCAGGTAGTGTCAGCTGGCACCACTTGGGCATATTTTCTTTTATCTTTAACCCTTTTTGCATAAATTTGTCTCACTGGAATGGGACTCTAATCCCAGCAGTTAAAAGTATCAGGTCATTTGTGTGCAACTCCTTGAAAGGTGTGACAATGCCCAGGCAGAGCCTTCTCCTTTAACACATATATATTTTTACTTCCTTACTGCACTTTCCCTTGTGCATATATGGGAGCATCATGAGACATATCCCTTAGAAACCCCACTTCAAAGACAGGAGGAAGCATGAACAAGGAAATGACTGAACAGTAGACGTGGGTCTTTGTTCATGGTGTATGTCCTTGCTGGTAGTTTTGGTTTCCTGTTTTTCTCCCTTCTGGCATCACAGATATTCATGAAGGGGACAGAGTGGTGTCTCTGTGGGACAGTTCGTGTTGCAGTTTAGCTCTTGGCTGTACCCTGTCTCATCAGCTGTACACCAGGTAGATAAGCAGAAAATTCTCACTATTTTTTTCCTATGAGGTTTTTTTTGTGTCTTCAAAGGAAACCCATGAAAAATCTCCTGAAGTGATCTGTGTGCAAACAAGTTCTCATCTTCAAAACAAACTTCATCTCTGCCTTGAATCCAGAGCTCACGTGGTACTCTTCTCTTGTTTTTAGCACGAGTGCTCTGCAGGCAGGGAAATCTACTCACAGTCTTCTGTCTTCTCTCCTGCAGGGGATAATTTTACTCTTTGGAGACATACAATGAGATTTTTATCCCCTTCTGTCTGTTTTCCCCAGGAGACCAGGTCTATGTGATCATGCAGGAGAGGCGTGCAAGAGGGTGAGTTTCTGCATTGTCTGCACTGCAGAGCATATCACTGCTCCTCTGATACCTTTGAAATACTTGGCTCATTGTGGGCAAAAGTGGGAGAAAGGCTAAAACAGTGGGAGTGAAGAATTCCTACAGATTCTATAAACATCTCTGGCTGGATAGTTAAACTACAACAATTTCCAAGGACTGGAAGAAGAGAAGCAGACACCAATGACAACAGGACCCCAGAGCTGAGATAAATATATATGTAAATTATTTTAATTTTTTTTTTAACTTGGAAAAAATTTTTGTTTTGAAAACTTCTCTTGTTTAAACGAAATCAGCACAAAGGTGACTGTGCTTTTTAGAGAGAAAAGCCTGTCTTGGCTAAGAAGGTTATTCTGCATAAAACTTCTCTCTGGTTAGACATAGTCCCCTCCATATTCACTGCTGACTGCTGAAATTCAGTTCTTGCTTATTTTCTCATGTGTAGAATAATATATATTAAAAAAAAAAGGAAAAGGAAAAAAGACACCAAAGCCTTCTGTCTGCCTCAGTGTGTCATTTGGCATACCAGGCCCAAACACCAAAACTTGACTCATTGCTGTAAGTCAACTGATAAAATGTCTGTCATGTCTGTTACTCATTTCTAGGAAGGCAATTACTTTGGTTTCTCTGGTTTTGAGGGAAAATGTGCACTGTTCCAGGGAGCAGAGTTGGCTCATGGAAGCCAAGTGTTGTAAGATCCCAGCACAACATTGCGCCCGCTGCTCACCAGCCAGTCCTGTTAAACGCCTGGGCCTGTACCCTTGGCACTTGGTAACATGGAGCAGATTCCTCATCTTGAGTGTTGTCAGTCATCTTTGTTATTTTCTCTCTCATGAGAAAACAAAAATGGTCAATGAGGACAAGGATCAAAGGCCCCAGAGGAACTGTGGGTGAGTCACATGGATGCTCTCCAGATATGAGGCAAACACAAGCAAGTCATCAAGGTGCTTCAGAGATCCTGCCGGGAAGGGGCCAGCTCTTTGGGGAGATTAAAGTGAACTCAAAGCCCCAGAGAGCGGAAAGAAAGTGATTTTCTACCAAGGCTGGTTCTTTATCCAAGCCATGCTGTGATGCTCGTGTGAGGTGCTTGGGGCTGTGGAGTTGATGGGCTGCTCTCTCAGGTTTTTTCACTCCAGTGTGAGTGCAGCTGGGGTAATGTAATTAAGATCCTATTTACACTAATGCATGGCAAATATTACAGCACTGCAGCTGCCAGGATATAAAAGCCAGGAGCATAAGCCACTTCTATTGCTCAGCTGCATTTATAACAGAAAAATACTTTTACTGGCGGAGTGGTGTGGTTATTTTATTCCACACTTGTTTTTTCATTTCTGGATGCAACTCCAAGGTGTTCAGTCTTTCTGCCCAAGGCATAAAACCTGTGATTTCCAGCTCTGGGGTTTTTGCAACAAACTCAGGTGTGTCTCACAAGCCCACTGCCCTAAGGGTAAGTAGGCCACAAAGCTTTTTAAGTCTCTAACAAGAAGATAAATTCTGTAATGGGGAACACAACAATGCCTATAGTTAGTTATTGTGTTACAGCTGTAGCCCTGGTTCAGTGAGGTTTTAAAGACAAATGTAACCATCAGGCACAGTCCACAGGGATTCACCAAAGGAATGTCCTGTTAAACTGATTTAATATCCTTCTATGATAAGGTCACCCGCTGAGTGGATGCAGTTTTTCTGGATTTTAGGAATGACTTTTTATACTGTCCCTCACAAGTGTCCAGCTGTGGGATAATCAGATTCATGGTGTGCTGGGTGAAGAAGCGGATAAAGGAAGGACTCAAAGGGTGGTAATGAATGGGGCCTTATCTGGCTGGCAATCAGGCACCAGTGGTTTCCCTCAGGGGTCAGTTCCAGGGCCAGTTCAATATATTCATCAACAATCTGGATGCAGGAGTGCACCATGAGCAAGTTGATGATTTCTGTAGGTCCCTTCCAGCAAAAATAGTCTATTCTATTTTTCTGATGTAGGGTGACAACTGTTAAGGAAACTTCCTTGCCCAGCCATCCAGGAACCACTCTGGCCATCACACTTGCACCCCTTCCCTACTACATGCCCCAGATTCACACAGTCAGACTGGGTTTGCTTACTGGCTTGATTCCAGGATTCCCACAGAAGCAGAGTTTCAGACATCTTGACCCTTAAAATAATTTAATCATGGCACAATAACAGAATAACAGCTCTAGCTGTTGCCTCTGATGAGGAACACCAACAGGGAAACCCCATGGCTCTTATACCCTCACAGGCTAAGTGTGGGGAAAGCCTGAAGTCATTGGCTCCTGGTGTCTCTGAATGCCCAGTCCCCTGCCCAGGCTGCAGGACCCTGTGCCCTTTGTTATGCAAAGGATCCTGCAGTTCACACCCTCTTGCTTTGGGCTCAGCCTCTGGCTCCTGCGTTGCAGAGCTCAACCTGCAGCTTGCACACTGGCCTGCCTGTTTCAAATACATTCCTCAGCACTATTCACTCCTTCACCATCCATTTTTTCCTGCTTTTTCTTACTTGATCTCTCTTCTTATTCTTTGCCTTTCCTATAAGAGCAGGTCTGGCTCTGGGTTCTCAGCATCTTTTTTTTATCAGTTGCTATGGTTTCAGTGTCTTGTAGAAACTTAATATGACATACAGACTGTTGGAAATCAAGAAGCTAGACACCCTCTGAATCTCTCAGAAGGAGAAAAGAATGTAGCATTTGAGTTAAAGCGTTTAGATAAATTAAGATATATTAAACCACATAAATAAGTGTAAGTTTTATTGTTAAGTTAGAATTAAGCCTAAGTAAGTAAGAATATATTTTATCTTTTTTTAAGTGTCTGAGTAGAAGCAGAATGCTCTGAGTTCTAGTGATACCTTCAGTGTTTCCCACAGACATAACTCAAACACAGCAGAATATTGTTTTGCATATTTAGATGGAACCATGAACATAAATAGATAGAACACATATGCAGATAGAGCAATCTAATAAGAGTGTGCAAATATTCATAGAATTGTGTAAGAACTGACACTGCCTTTCGTATGTTAAAGAATAATCCTAATAGGTGTAGAGAAAACTGTTTTAGAATGGTGTTTTTAGCTGATTAGTCATTTTAGGGTTAAAACACTCAATAGAGGCCTGCATTTGCCACCATTCACCTACCTACCTACCCTGCTGCTGCTGCTAGCTGCTGCTTGCTTTTGTTGCACACATCCACACAGAAGAAGAAAGAAGAAAAGAAGAAAAAAGGTGAAGAAGCTGCTGCTGCTGCAGCCCTGCTTGCGATTTTACACCAGAGACAGGCTTGGGAGCTGCTACTGCTTTGCTCAGGATTTTGTACCATGACAAGCTGCAGGAGCTGCTGCTCCTGCTCGAGGCACGGCCAGGAAATTTTAGCACGGATTTTAAGCATTCTGAACTCTTGCCTTCAGACTGATGTATTCATATAATAAACAACTTTATACCAATCAACTACTGTTGTCTTCTTTCTGAGACCCAGACGCAAAAACCAGCTCGACAACAGACCCTGTATTAGAGACAGCTATGAGATGACTCATGCTGTGTCTTCCAGCCTTGCCAGCGTTTGAGGCAGTGTTTCTCCTCCCAACATGATTTTGTAGGGGGCTCTAAAGGCCTGACCTGCAAACCAGCAGATTATGGTTTCCCTAAAGTGGCTGTCCCTGGAGAGCATCACCCAGCTCCCTCTGCTCCCTCTGAGATTCAGAGATGTGGGAGTAGTTAAGCATTTTGCAAAGGCTTCCCATTTCCTAAGAAAAACAAATTTGGCTGAAAAGCAAGTTGAACAAGAACAGTGACTGACTGGACCATTAGATGATGGCTCTATAAAAAAGAATTTGGGACTCCTCCAGAGCCTGTTTTCTTAGAATAGTTTTATACTGTTTTATGCATTGCTTTCCCACCTCCTCCTCTTTGTTGCCGTAATAAAGTGACTTGACTGTGGACATGGTCTCCCTTGTGCCTCACTTGAGGACACATGCTAGTTCATAGTGGTTATAGTTGACTCCAGACAAGAACAGTAGCTGCCAGGGGGCAGAAGAAGGAAGTGAGACCCTAAGGATAAGCCTGAAAAATGATGGTTTGAACACAGAAGGGGTGTCAGAAAATGAGGGACAAGGAAAATTCCCTCAAGAATGAAGAACATGGGATAAAAGATAAAAGCACTTGATACTTGAAAATACAGGCAATAGAAGTACTTGAAAATAGAAGATACTTGAAAACCAGCAGGCAATAGAGGGTACCTGGACTACCTGGATTGGGACTGGAACCCTTTGTGGTTACCACTGATGGAATTCCATACAGGATTTGACCAACTGAAGGAAGCGCTCACACATCCTGGTGATACAGCACCCCTTCAACCCAGTGTCTGATCAATCCTTCCAGCTTTGTGCTGAATCCTTTGCTTCATCCTTGTCAAGTTCCTTGAAAGTGCAGCCAGAACGGGAGCTGCCATGCAAAGACTTTGCTGAACTTGTGATGCACTGTTTGCTCACCACTGATTTTGGTTCCTCCTGCCCTGCTTTGGGCTCTTGTTTCTTGGGAATCCAGCTTGGAGAAATATTTCTGGAGCTGTTATTAACACTGCATAGTGCAGCTTTGCTGCTGTTGACTTATACTTTTGGTCTGGTAGCAGATGTGAGACATGATGAGAATTCAGATTTTCTGATTCTCCTTTCCCACTTGGTTCCCTCTCAACTATGTTCACGTGAACAGAAGCAACCAAGATATTACAATTTAGGAAATTGTGGTAAGCTTCAATGATTGTGTATGTCTGTCCCATCTGTATAGACATTTGTAACCAACTCATTCACCACGGATCTACAACACTTAAAAATTATCCACTATTCCTGGGTTAGGCAATATTATTACTCAAAAGGAGGGAAAGAGAAGAGAAACTGGCTTAACCGGAGGAAAGTGTGAGACCAGAAACACCCATTTTGTACCTTGGTGATATTCCAGATGTCACAGAGTCACTTCAGGTCCCAGACACTGGAAGACCTACAGCACAGCCTTCAGAGGCTCTTCCCACTTCCTGTTGCACTGCAAAGAACTTTCCTGGAAAAGTCTTCTTTTCCTGTGTGTCCTCAGTGTGATCCATGCAGATGAGTGATGTGCAGGCTGTAATCCTTTTCTTTCCTGAAGTACTGCACTATCATGAGCAGAAGAGAGCATTATCCCACCCACCGGTAATTGATTCTCAAGAGCTGCAATGTCAGTCAAGCCAAACAAAACTAAACAAAGAATTTGTATATGACAGCAAACCAACCAGAAGAGCTTAGTGTATTGGAAGAAGAGACAAATAAGAGAAAAGCACATTTTGTACTAGTCATCCTACAGCTGGCCTGCATCACCTCTCTGATTGTGCAGTGCACAGCCAACCCAGGACCCCTTTCTCTGCCTGTCCTGTCACACTTTTTTTTGACAAGCTATGCAGCCTTAATTTTTTCTTCATGGAATCAAATGCACATTTCAGTATTTATCTTTCTTTTGTACCAGAACTCACTGTGAATTTCCATCCAGATTCAAATCTTGCCTCCTCTTCTCACAAATGAGCTCTTTCATAACTGACTTGATGAGGAGGCAGTTTGTTGTTGCCTGTGAAATTACTTACACTGAATTGTTATTGTAAGGTGAGATGGGACTTTTCTCCTACATGCACTTGCACATGAGGCTCATTACAAGTTTTGAACTGGGTCTGACAACCAGTAACTCAAGAATGATTTGGCATCTTCAGAGATCTGTGATTCAATCTCCTGCTCTGACTAGCTGGGCTATCCCCAACATTTTACAAAGCTGGCTACTTTACACGACTTTAATTTATCTGTGTCCTGGAAAGCTCTGAGGATGGAGATAACTCTGGTGACCCAACCCAGGGCTGGTCCTCCATCTCAGCTGTTTTAAGTGCAAAATAGAGTAGAAAATGCAAAGCTCAATATGCCATGGAACCCACAGATGGAAGCAGAGGGAGATCTTGTGGTTTGTGTTGCCATGGCATTGGTGCATGGGATCATGGAGTGTGGCATAGACTGTCTGGTCTTGTTCTTCTATCCCATACCTACAAATGTCAAGTACACCTCCTATCAAGAAATATTCTGTACAAAGCACCCAAAAAGTATGGGAGATTTGACCACAGTCCCAACCACAGCCCTTTGCACAATAATGTTTAATAAGGTATAAAAAATACCCCAATGCTGCATCTAAACAGGGGATGAGAATTGGACATGAAATTACAGGGACAGGTAGACAGGTTTGTTCTCTTCACCCTCCCTGGAAGGGACACCTTTTGGTAAGTCATGTGTCCTCAGCTGTGTGAGTGTTGACATGGGATTTTAAGCTTGTGGTTGCAATTGTACTGTTGGTGCTTTGTGTAATTACTCTGTATTACCCTGCACTATTATTTTTAGCCTGTATTATCACCAGGATAAAAAAAAAAAAAAACCTGATGTGTTGTATTCATTAAATTGTGTGATTCGTGAATCCCACTGGCTCTTTTGAGTGTGACTTGACCCATAGGTCACTGACAATTTTCTCATCCAGTGTTTCCCCACTAATCATGCTTTTGCAACACCAGCTAAAAATTTTTTCCCCAAGTCTGCTGTGGACCTCCCAGAATTCATTTTGTTACTCCTTCTTATATCAACTGTGCCTGCTGAGAACAGCTCTACCACTGTAGTTCAACTATTTGTTGGGTCGTATTAGATCTTCCCTTCAGACTCCTGTTCTAACTAATTCCAGCTCCCTAGACTCTGTTTCTAGGACACAGGTTTTGTCTCCTGGTCTTGGTCTTGGTAGCTCTCCTCTGCTCCTTCTTCAGTTTCTTGGTAGCTCTGCTGAACTGGAGACCCAGCAGTGGAGATTGTAACTCCCTTGCTCTGCCTGCCACAAAAGTCCTAACATAGATCAACATGTGGTTTGCCCAGTTTGCAATGGGAGCATATTGTTGGCCCATAAACAGTCTGACATTAACAATAGGAGTTGGACTTGGTGATCCTTGTGGGTGCCTTCCAACTCAGAATATTCTGTGATTCTATGAACATGGTAGGATATCACAGTCAGGTCAGGGGAGGGCAGGAATATCCATCATCAGTATCTGCACTGATGATGGACCCGTCCCATGGACTTAGCAATGTCAGTGCTTAATTTGCACACAAAACATGTTTCATGTCAAAGGATTGTTTTCTGGCTACCTGAGAATAAAAAAGCTGTGGCAGCAGACCTGCATTCAAAGAGATCTTAAAGGAAAATTCTATTGTTTTGTGATAGAGAGGTGTAATTTAACTCCTTTTCCTGACTTACTCTGAAGCCCAGTGTCCCACAAACATATTAAGAAGCTGTGTGGGAAACACCATAATTTTAAATAATGACTGCATTGCTTGTGGTCTGTAAATATCTCATCAGATATTGCTGAGGATCTCAGCTCTGATACCCTGGGAAACTTCCAACACAGATAATTGCCTCCTGCCTAATTCAGTTCACATTTAATAGAGTGGCAACACTCAAGTGATTGCCCCAGGGTGAATAACTGGTGGGAATCAAGAGTGCACAGAAATCACATTAAGAAACAGAGATGGAAATCCATTAAAAATCAATGTTTGGGGAAAAATCCTCCTCCCTTGCCTCAGGAAGTCCTGAGCCAATTTCCCACTTTCAGCTGCACCAGCCTGAACATATGGAAAGACACTTTGGGTTATGCTTCTCCTAGCAGGGTGATGTCATGAAGGACTCCACTGGGGGGTGGTGCATGGAGGAGGGCAACAATTCTTTCTGCAAAACTCTTAAAAAAATCTCATGTTTTCTTCAAACCTCATTAGTAGGTATTATAGGGACCACGGACCTTTGTTTCCATGAACTTGATGTCCCTCCTATGGAAAAAGGAAGCACTGGTGGGAGGGCAGCAGTATAGTGAGCATACAACTCTTGTAATGTGGTGGTTGGTGTACACTGTGCATTCTGAGCTGCCACCATTTACAACCTGAGCCCATCTGTGTCCAGTATTTGAACACGCCATCTGCCAAGGAAGAACATATTGCTAGGATAGCTGGAGATAGGCATGTCAGAGGGACAAGAAGCCCTGTCTGCTTTAGACATGGCTAAGCTGACACTTGCTCCTGTGTTGTATTTTCTTGGAGTTTTTCCTCCCCACACATGAAGCAAACTGAAATTTGCTGGTTTCACTGAAGAAGAAGAAAAGGTCCCTGACCTGGCAGAGGTTTCTTTCTCTGCTCTATGTTCTTTGAGATTATATCTGCCAAAATTGTTGTCTCCTTAGTAGATTGACAAGTTTGCTGGGCACCAGGTTCCTCCGTGGTAGGTGCTGCATGTGCACCTAGCAAAAAATTTGTCAGAGATCTAATAGCCCCAGATAGGTCAAGGCAGGGCAAGAAACAGCTGCTCCATACCAGGTGGCCATCCTTGCTTTTTGTTACACGGTGCTGCATGGAGGCACAGAGGGATGCAGCTTACCTCTACTTATCTTTGTTGTGAAAAATTGCACCACTACAATTCCTCTCTTGAATAAAAATTTGGAGATCTCAACTTCCTTGCTGTGATGAGATCCTTCTGTTTCCTCCCTGGGAGGCTCCTGGTGGTCTTCCTCCAGGTGTCAGGGATTTCCTCTCCTTTCCAAAAATTGTGCTGTGTCTTGGGGCTAATCTCAACCTTACATTTTATGGTGAAGTTCTGAGTGTCTGAACATCACCCCACTGCAAAACAACCCTTCAGGTAAGGCCCCAAGAAGAAGAAGAAGAATCACAGAGTCATGGAATGGTTTGGTTTGGAAGGGACCTTAAAGATCATCTTGGTGAAGTCCCCTGGCTGTGGGCAGAGACGTCTTCCACTAGACCAGGTTGCTCAGAGTCCCCTCCAACATGGCCTTAAACACTTGAGGAATGTAATATCCACAAATTCTGTGACCAACCTGTGCCAGTGTCTCACCACTCTCACAATAAAGATTTTTCTCTTAATATCTGATCTAAACCTGCCCTTTTTCATTTTGCAGCCAGTCCCCATTTTCCTGCACTACATGATCTTATAATCAGTCTCTCTCCCATCATAGAACTATGGAATTTTTTGGACTGAAGGAGACTTTAAAGATCATCTAGTTCCAACCCACAATGTTCTTTCCACCTGTGCAGCCCTATGATTCCCTCTCCCAACTCTCTGTTGACAGTAGGAGAACAGCTGCTTGTGAGTCCCAGGTGGTGTCCCTGAGTCAGCACCTCAGCAGGGAAGTTAGCCCAGAGCCTTCAATTAATCTCTGAGCCCTGAAAGCAGATCTGCTGCAGTCTGTGCAAGTACTGAAGGAGAAAATTGAGGACCCAACTAGATTTTTCCAGTTCAATCTGAATGGAATCAATTACTCATCCAACTGTGCTTTTCTTGTTATGCACTTAAGGGATATTCTCACTTAGGTGAATTCTGAGCTGGAGCCTTTTTTAGAGGGTGTGTCATAATTCAAATAGCAAGCTGGGGCAGCTCTCCCTGGCAAGCTGGAGGTATTGAAAGGATCTTGGCTTCAGTAGATGAAGATAATTGGGGAGATTGGACAAAAGAGTAAGAAGACAGGAGAGAGAGCTCATTTCATCCAGTTATGTATGCAGAATGTTAAGTAATCACATAACTTAGTAGTAATGATTCACCTTGGTGATGTCTTGCTAAAGTTCTGGGCTAGTTGTGTCTTGCTTCCATGCTCCAGGCTGTAATGGCGACAAAACCCATCCCTAGTTTAGAGCACTGGTTAGATATTGCATAAGGGACTCAGCTCTCTTTCCTAGTGGATGCAGAGGCTGATTCAGAAGGGGTTAATGTGCCCCATGGGTGGGGGCTTTTGAACTGGCAGGAGCAGACCACAGGAGGAGGAGAGTATCTGAAATAAGGGAATATGTTTTCCACTGCTTCTAGGCAGTGGAAAATATGGGACTTTGCCAGCAGGCTGCTCTTGGCAAAGTCTGCCCTTGCCAATTGTAACCTTGGCAGACACCACATGCAAACCATTCACATACTAATTCTGCTGATATTAATTAGACATCCATTTCCTTTGGGACCAAAGGCATTTTGGATAAACAGGCACTGGTCTATTGTCCAGGATTACTCTGTTTTAATACTGGCTTTGGTTTGTGCAGATTTTTTTCATCCCCCTCATGGAACCTCTGTCTGCAGTCCATAAGAGGAGCATGTTTTCTTTGACCATGATATCATGGACCCATAGTGCAGAGCAAAAGGAAAAGAGAGAATCTTTGACCTTTTGGTATGAGTGTCAGCCCAGCACAGTAGGGGGGTGGTATTATTGGTGACAAGCTTAAGTGTCATGCTCTTAACTTTGAATGCATAGCAAGACAAACTCTGGACAGCCTGGGGCAAAGGAAGGTCTAAGAAATGGGAGTCACCAGATCATTCCTGGAATGGGGATGTCATAAGAGACCTATGGCATATTTAAGTTTCCAAGCATTGGGTGATGTCAGTTCAGCTCCATGTGATAAAGAATTAATTTTTTATCACAGAGGATCACAGAGCTTTTCAGTCTGTGATAGAGGTGTGCTCACATCCTTGAAGATGAACCTGAGATCCTGCAAGAGGACCCAGCAAAAAAGCCAGGGACTTTTTTGTAAGTGACTGAAGGAGGGTATTGTGCTTCCCTAACCCTCCGTACCTGGTGTCTGTGTGCTTCTGGGTCATGCTACAACACAGATTTGGATCAAAACAAGGTTTGAGTCCTGAATAAATTTAAATTCCATTAACCAAGATTCATGACACAGACTTTAGGCAACAGATATGTTTTCATATGTGTCTGATCAAGCACAGGCACAAATTGGTGTGTGGTTCTCTGCCAATGTCAGTCAAGCTAAATGTGGACAGCTGCAACCTTGTCCTCTCTGTCCCTGCCAGCATGGCCTGAACATGTTGCCCTTTTCATTGCTGGATGTTAGATCTGCTCCATGAACTGCCTTTGCAGGGCAGCACAGGAGCACTGGCAGTGGCACAAGGGAGAAGAAGGAGGAGGAAAGAGGAAAAGGAGAAGGAGAAGGAGAGGGAGAAGGAGAAGGACAAGGACAAGGACAAGGACAAGGACAAGGACACACAGAGCAGACAATACAGGAGAGGAAAGATGTGATCTTGGCTTAACTGCCTTGGTGAGATACTATGAGGGCTTAGTGCAGTCAGATGACACCTGATTTGACCTAGAGACAGCACAGTACAGTCTGTGCTGGGTCTGATCCAGAACAAAACCTGCCAGATCAGAGTTAATCCTTGGAATACACTTCTGTCAGCAGCGTAAACTTAAGTTGCACCATAGCTTTGCTTCACATGGCTACAGCTTCTTTTTCTGGCACTGGGAGCCCCTTGGATGCATTGGGAGATGGCATTAGTTTTCTGCTTCCCCAGCTCCATACCAAAGAACAATTCCTCTCTGACAGGCCAGTATGGCAGGAAAAATCTATTCCTTGGCACAGACAAAAGGCAGGTCAAGACGTGTATTCCAACAGCAATTTTCTGCCTCATAAATTGCAGGTCTTGATGGCTGCAAAGCCGTGTGAAGCACAACAGCTATTCCCTTAGCAACGGGTGGTATAACAAAAGATCTGAGTAGATCTGAGGAGCTACCCTCACATGATGCTGTCTTGCCTTACCTGCACATTGCTTTCAGAGTCAGTGACACTTCTCACTGCCTCCAACTTGCCACCCAGGGTTGTTAGCATGATGGGACTGTCACAGGGAATGAGTGATACAAGAACAAACAGCAGGCCCTTTGCAGGTTTGCTTTTGGAAGGGTATTTATGCTGTCCAAGAGACCATGGAGAACTCAGTTAGCTGACTTGTTACCCATGAGTGTTTGAAATTCCTTGAAGAATCACCGGCAAGGCTATCAGTATAAACCAGATTTAATATTGAGCAACAGCATGACAAAGTTCATTGGCAAGATTCACTCTGCTACTGGACAGTTAAGGCACACCAAGGAAAAACAAGCAACAACAAAACCAAACAAAATCCATCCAATCAAATCAGAAATGAGCCAAGAACTCTGTGTGTGTATGTGTGTGTGAGAGAGAGAGAGAGAGAGAGAGAGACAAAAGGAGGGTGAGGGCAAGGATAAAAAAGGAATATGGCCTCAAATCTTAACAGCACTCAATAGGACTTAGGCTTAACTTATATCTTAACCTTAATTTATACCTTAAACTTAACTTATAATTTAACTGTAGCAATTTAAGAGAGGAATAGCTCCTAACAATGTTTAACCTAACTTATAACTTTGAAGTTAAACTTAGCAATTTAGCAAAAGAACAAACAGTAGCAGCACTTTGCTTATGACTTAACCTTACTTACAGGCGTAACTTAGATATCTAAGATACTTAAACATCTAAGAAAGCATAATTTCGCCCAGATTTGCTGTAGCATATGTTCATGTGCGTGCACACAGACAAAAAGAGTCAGTGCAAGGAAGGTTCTTGTGAAGAATTCCCATCAAAGGTAGGGAAGAACTTATTTTGGATGTTTGTGTGAATCTCTAGTGGTCCAAGGTTTGGGACCTGAGGAGTAGGAGTGTTGGCCTAGGATTTGTTGTTCATCCAGCGATTCTCTGAGTACAACAAACATGAGAGTTGGCTGGCTCTGAGAGGTCCCACTCAGAGGCAGGTTTCTGGTCACAGCCTGGTGGGGCCCAGAGGAGCTCCAAGGGTCTCCTTTTGGACCACTGCTTACAGGGTTGCAAGACAGTGGGCTTCAGTCATAACAGTGTTTCATCCCATCCACAGTTTGGGTTGGCACTTTCTTTTAAAGTGGGAGAATAGGGATTTGCTATTCAGGGAAGAAAAATTATTTCCAAGGCTGTTCATAAAGAAAGCAGGAGCTTTTTCGATAGCATCAGTTCCCAGGAGCAGCCTGTTTCTAATAAGCTCAAGGAGAGCTGAGCCTAGGTGCTGTTTGCCTAATGAGCATTTCTCAGCTGGCAGTGAGGCCTGGAAAAGGCAGGGGGTGCACCACCATGATGCCTTAGGTTTTAGCTATTATATTTTTTAGACTCTGTGCTGTTTCAGTGAGTAGTTTAGGTTTCATATTAAGTGCTACTAAGCTTTCTTTGCAGACTAGATAAGCAAAACAATTCCTTCTCTAGTTTGATACCAAGGACAACTTTCAGGTCCAAGAAGGCAAACAATGGTGTAGTGAGAAGTAAAAACAAGGAGGATGGAGCTTCATAACCTGAAGCTATGGTTGGATAATTGATTCTAATATGCTAATGGACCAGAACTTATAAAAGTGTGAGACCTCATGATCGAGCATCTGTTTTGTGACCATTTTGGGGAACATCTTGGGTGTGATCCAGCTGGACTCTTGTGCAACCCAGGAGTGCCCATTGAGGCCTTTTAATAAATAAATTCATCATTTCATCCTCTTGCTCTGTCTAGTCTCTGTCCCAGTTCAGCCTCCAGAAGGCATCAACCACACCTGAATTTAGGCCTCTTCAATATGGGATTTAGCACCTGCTGTTGCCTCTTTCCATGCATACACACAGTGCAAGCATAACTGGATCTGTTGCAGTTAAATTTCCCTAGGGATTGTGCCATGCAAAGCACTATTGGAGCGTCTCATGAATCTGTGGGTTTCATAGCTTTGGATCATCTGACATGGGGAAAATTGTGGGAGTAATGCAATTTACTTCACCTCCTCAGGTGGGATTGACTTTTCAGGCTAAGACTGCAGTTTGGGCACTCAAATGCATTTAGGGACTATTTGAAATGCCGAACAGTACCTTAAAAATCCCTGTGTGGCTGTCAGGACTGACACAGGAGCTGCAGCAAACCCTAGGAGCAGCTTCACATGGCCTTTTGAAGCCAGCATTCACCACATTTGAGTGCTACATCAACGACTCTGCTTATAGTCCCACTGTCCTCAACACTATGTGCGTCAAAACTGATCTTCACCCACAAAACTGACAGGGTTTGGAAGTCCAGATCCCAGTGGTGAGGTGTGCAGTCTATGCTTCATTTATTTCTCTGGTCTTGGGATATGTGATAAGAAGAGTGTGTCTTTCTCAAAGCCCCAGTTTCACCTACATTTTCATCTTTATTTCCAACCTTTTTTGCCCTGTAGTCTAGAGTGATGTGACCCTCAGAAGGAGGTTTTCCATGAACCAGTGAATATAATTTCAGCATTCCTCGAATTGAGATACAGACATTTTAAAGTCCTCCTTAAGACTATGCAGAGATATGGAACCAAGATGTACTCCTTAACCTTCCCCTTTATGTTTATGCAAAAGTAAAAAAATAAAGATCATAAAAACTTGAAAAATGTTATATTATGAATTTTTCTCTTACATGTAACTGCCGTAGTCTTTTAATAATCTTATAATCCTTGTTTTAAATATCAGCCTTTCTTCTTTCACATTTGTTTTCATTTTCATGCTGTATCCACCTGATTATCATTTCCATATATTTCATGTCACTGGGGCTGGAATTTCCCATGTCTTATCTGTATGGCTTTTTTTATTATTATTTTCTCATTATACTGCATGATTAAGTTGTTACGTAAAATTCTTTTAATCTGTTTCCATAAAACCTAATGTCTCCAGGGCAGGCTCATTAAAATCTTGTGGTTTCCCAGATGATTGCTTGGGGACTAAAAGACACACAAGCACCAGCCATTTCAGTATATCATCCCTATCAGGTATATTTGTAACATCCCACGTTTGAAGAAACAAGACAGACTGATTACAGACCACATTTGGGGGGGATTTTGTTTGCATATATATGTCACTGATAAGTTAAGAAACTTTTTATTTGGAATATTCCTGCTGTAAAATTTTGATTTCATATAGCCAGGATATTTATAGCCTGATCTCCTGACTTGCTGAAACCAGTGACTTTTTGGTTGGTATAGCAGAGTGAGGGCCTGTCTGTGAAAATGTATTCATTATCATACATTATCCTGGAGAGAACTCCTTGCCAGGATGTTTTTTATCCCCATAACCAAGATGTTTGTTAGTGAATGAGAAATCCTGGTCCATATCCTTTAGGGGTGAGTAGGTAAAAACATGATATAGAACCACAGAAAGAATTGTTAAGGTTGGAAAGGACCTCCAAGAGCATCAATTCCAACTTTCAACCACCACCACACATTCATCAACAAACCATGCCCTCAGGTGCCATAGCTGCATGTTTTTTGAACACCTGGAGGTATGATGACAGTATGACTTCCCTGGTCAGCCTGTTCTAGGTATTTACCATGCTTTTCAGTGAATGAACTTTTCCCTATATCTAATATAAACCTCTCCTGGCATGACTTGAGGCAATTTCTCCTTGTCCTGTCACTTGTTGCTTGGGAGAAGAGATTGACCCAACCTGGCAACACCCTCCTGTCAGGGAGCTGAAGGTTCCCCCTGAGCCCCCTTGCCTACAGACCAAACAACCCCAGCTCTCTAAGCTGCCCCTCATCAAACATGCTCCACACCCTTCCCTTCTCTGTTCCCTTCTCTGGAAATGCTCTAACACCTCAATATCTTTCTTGTAATGTCAGGCCCAAAACTTTTTTTTTTTTGTTTTTGATTGCAGGGTTCGAGGCAGAAGACATGGAAAAGTTTGATTAACCCTTGCAAGGTCATTCAGGTGACTTGGTGCTTTCTACCTTCTTCTTTCCAATCCGTGCATCTGAGGACAAGCAATATCAAGGTCATTTGTCTTGTGGCATACACAACTCTGGACACAGGCCAGCAGTGGCTTACACTGATTTCAGAATTACCTCATCACTGGTGAAACCAGGTGGGAGCTTTTGCTCTGGATCCTGGAGGCCAGCATGGCGCCCCATACCCAGCCTGCTCATGGGACCTGAGCTCATGTCTCCACACAGTAGTGTCACGAGCTCTTCCAACTGTGTCACAACTCTTCAAACTGAGCTACCCCAGGCACCTCCATGCTGAGTGCTCTGGAGTTCTGCTTGGATCTCTATCCCTGTAATTCACTGTTTGCTGTTTCTGGATATTTATTTGATGTTTGCTGTAATATTTGAAAGCAGAATCACAGAACGGTTTGGGTTGAAGGGACCTTAGAGATCATCTCCTTAGATGATCTTAGAGATCATCATCTTAGAGTTCCAACTCCTCTGCCATGGACAGGGATATCTTCCACTACACCAGGTCGCTCAGAGCTTCATCCAGTCTGATCTTGAATTCTTGCAGGAATGGGGTATCCACAACTTCTCTGGACGACCTGTTCCAGTGCCTCACCACCCTCACAGTAAAGATTTTGTTTTTTGGTAATATTGTATCTAAACCTACTCTATTTCAGTTTGAAACATCCACAGTACTGCAACTTGTCAAACAGTTGTTTTGCCTGGAGGCCTGCCTTGCCTTCAGTGATGGACACATTTCCTCATGAATGTGTGAGAGAATGAAAGAACAACCAGACAAATCCAACAGCAGATTTTGCTTTCTGAAAATGACTGATGATTAAAAAATTCCCAGACGAATGTCGGCTTTAAGCCAACATGATCTTCTTAGTGCTATCTGTCATGCTTATTTGGTAATACCTTTATTTTATGATGCTTATCACCCAATGAATAATGTCGAACTGGAAAGGGATGGGAAAGATCAGCATCATTTGGAAAGCTGGGATCATGTCTCCCCATGCTGCAGGGCATGGGTTTCCGGGTTCTTTCTTATGCAATGTGTTATGTTTCAGACTAAAGGCCTGGAGAGAGGAGAGAGAAACTGGTGCTGAAAAGCACATATCACCTGGTCTCACTGAAAATCATGTGTGCACATTCAAGAAAAGTCCTGCAACAGGAGGACGGCATTGGTGGAGTAACATCACATTACTGAGAGATGGGAAGCCAATAACTGTGAGGAGGGTGCAGTCAGCTCCAGATTAAGAAAAAGTGGTAAATGAGGTTGTCTGGACCTTCACACGTCAAAGATCCCCAGTGTTAACAGACAGTCTGCATCTCTGTAAAGGTTCAAAGGAATGCCTGCTTTCAAATGTTTCTCACCATGCAGAGAGTTTGTAGTCACAGCATAGCTTTTTGTCTCAAGACTACTGGTAACAATTTATTTTTCTTTTACTTGCTTTGGCTCCATCTGTACATTTCCAAGGCAGGTCTTACTCACCTGTGACTGCTGCTTTTCATGACAAAATCTTGTTTCCTATTGGTGGAACTTGGTCAGTAATTGACTGAAGACAAAGAGAGGGTGGAAAACTGATAGAGTGTTATTTTTCAGAAAAAATGCAATCCAGGGCAAAAATTAATGAATTTACCAATTCACATCTCCTGTTTCCAAGTATGTAGTCTGTTTTAAGGAGGCTTTCCATGCCAGATGGGTGCAGTGGATAGCCAGAGGGAAGGACTAGATGAGTAGCTGAATGGATCTTTGTCCTCCAAAATCCAGCTGAGCACCTGCAGTCTATCAATGCCTCATCACCAGGTTGTCTTTGGATGGCTCCTTTTTCCCCCCCAAAATTAGGCTTTTTAAAGAACTTTATAGGTACCTATTGTTTTTTGCTAATTCCTTCACAAATTCCAGTGTGATTTAAAAGGCTGCCACTTGTCCACTGCCTTCCCAGGACCTGGGATCTTCATCAGCATCTCCAGCTATATGGGAAGGAAGACTTTTCTTGCAGAAAACAGGAAAAAATAAAGCAATCTAAACACATTAAATCAAGTTGCTCTTCCGGACACATGGTAATTTGCTGACAAATTCTTGGTTCTGTGACTCCCATGAAGCCGTGGGTGTGACTTTGCACCCTTGAACCATTTGGATGCTACCAGCCCTCCCTCCCCAGATCCTGTTTCAAGCACCGACCCCACACCAGCAGTAGGTGGGAGAGACAATAAAATGCCTTCCTTTCTGGCCTACCTAATTTGGTGAAGCACTGAGGGGAGCACAGCTGAGGGGGTGCCTTGGGAAGCTCCATATCAGGAGCTTAGATTTATACTGATCTACCACCACCTGGCTGGTTTATTAATTTGTGCAATCACAGCTAAGACAAATAACTGTCAAATTGACCTGGTCTAATGGAAAGTGAGAGGGGGTTGGAACTGGATGGTCCTTAAGGCCCTTTCAACCCAAATCATTTTGCAATTCTGTGAAAACTTCCTCAGCCTATAATGAGCAAGCACATGGTGAGTCTCGGGTTTTTGAATGGTTTGATGATTCCTAAGATGCAAAAGTCTTTTTTCCCCAGCCACGTGATTGAAGAAATGTTTGAGAGCCATCTCTTCTGTTTTTCCAAGGTTGTTTATTCTTTCTTATCTATTACATTCTTTTCCTGACTAGCAGAGCTCCTCACAGCAAGTCAGTCCAAGGCACAATCCCACCCCTTCAGGATGGTGTTTACTTTTATACTAAAAACTACGTATACAGTATTTACAATAATTTTCCAATACCTATCATCCATGTTAGAAAGTCAGTCTCTACTCTAAACCAGCCAGAAAGTGCCACTGTCACAGCAGAAGATGGAGCAGATAAAGAATAAGGAAGAAGCCTAAAAACCACGAGGTTCCTCCATCTTGCCTTCATCTGCCTGCCATTCTAACAAACCCAGAAATCTAAAATTCTCACCCTGTGATAAACTACATTTTATGCTACTAATGCACATTCTTGAAAGTTCTGCTTCATCCCAGAGCCAAAGAAGCCCTTTCCATGGACAAAGTATTAAAAACAGTATTTGGCAAAGGGTTTGTATCCCTTAAAACACAGAGAGAAATATTTCTCAGAATTCTAGACTTCTACAGGTGAGACTCCTCTTTCTCTCACCCTTTGGGACAGGTGCACTAAACCTTTCATGGAGAGGTTAGAGTTGCTGTGTTACGTTTCCTTGCCTGGTTCAACCAGACTGGCAGTTTTTGCCAACCTCTGTTCTGGAGAGCAAGGAATCAGCTCAGAAAATGGGTGGGTTTGAGTCTTCTATAGCTTTTTTTATGGGCTGGATGACTTAATCGATGAAATGTCATAACACGTTGTGGTTCTGTCTTCTTGCATCATGGTTAAACAGAGGTAAGGAGACACCTTTGCTCTAGCACTCCCACAGAAGCCATGCCTGGGCTTTTGGAACACTGTTAGACTTGTTCTTTTACTAGTAAAATGTAATAGAGGTAATAGAGCTTTTGGAGACGTACAAGGTCCTGGAGTCACAGACAGACCTGTGTTAGCATAGCCCAAATGTTAGCCCAGTGAGGCTGGGAAGTTAGGACTGTCTTCTAAAGAGAAGGAGGAAAGGAGACACATTGTGGTTAAACATGGCTATGGTGATGGTCCCTTGGTCTTTTTCAGGAACTGTGTCCTGGTAACTTGGGCAAGGGGTGACAGCCCTGCTGTGACTGCCACTACTCTGGGTGATGCTTTGGATGCAGCTGAGCACACCAGCCTTGTGTGCAGGGCTTCATCCTGACATCAATTCATCTGCCATTGCAGAAAGGGCTTTGCTGGTTTCAGGCTGCAGAGAGGGGAGCCCTTGTCACAGTGCTGCAGAGACTGTGAGGGACAAGGGCTGGCAGACACTCTGTTCTTGCCTGGTTCCAGGGCTCTGTTGGGTTTGCCCTTCACCCAGGCACATTCTGTCCTTCTGGTTCCTGCTCAAGTGTTTTATCACAGGAAGAGGGTGCTCCTCTTGGCCCCAAGTTTATCATAGTGTTTATCCTCAGCTCTGACCTCACTTCTTCTTTTTTAAATCCATCATTGTAATTCTCCCTTAAGAATCTTCCTTTTGAATGCCAGTTAGGACTGCGCAAGGCTTTCCATCAGTATTTCCTACAGGAATTGTTCACCCACACTTTTATCCCTTTTCTTTCTTTTCCAGAGCTTTCTGACCTGGGTTCTTCAGCTGTGATGTAAATCTGATACATTATTTTCATGTTTTGAAGACATACTTTTATGTTTGGGCTCTTGGAATGAGAGAAAATATCATAAGGTTGCAGCATGAAAGATCTATATTGGATATTAAGAAAATTTCTTCACAGAAAGGGTTGTCAAACACCAGAAGAGGCTGCCTAGGGAAGCTGTGGTGTCACCATCCCTGGAGGTATTTAAAAGATATTTCATTTAGGAACATGGTTTCCTGGTGGGCTTGGCACTGTTGGGTTGATGGCTGGACTCAATTTTCTTAAAGGTCTTTTCCAACCTAAACAATTCACTGATTTTTTGAAACCCACTGGAATTTTCTTCTACAGCTCTGAAGGACAAATTCACATATACTTTTTAGATGCTCTAGCCTAGATGAATGTCTTTCATCTGCTGATCATAGAATCATTTTCCTTTTCATTTTATCCCTTTTCATCTTCCCTTTCTGCCAGGGCTATTTTCAGGGTTGGATTTTTCTCATCTCGCAGATTTCTCTGACCTCCCCAGCCTCTGTCTCACCTCCCCGAAGAGTGTGACTGCTGTGTTATTATCTTACTCTTCTTCTGGAAACATGGACACACTGCAGAAGACAGGCATTTCATACATGAAATTAAAATATAAGAACCAATTTATAAGAAATTAATATATAAGAACCAAAGAATCTTGAGAGAGAGCATCTAATGCATCTCTCAGCCCTGGAGCAGGATCCTATCAGCTTAAGTCATTCCCTAATAAGTACTGGTCTAGTCTGTTTTTCCAAGCCACCCTGGATGAAGGATTAACACCTTCCCAGGCAATCAGCTTCACTACAGTCACTGTCTGAAAATCCCCCCAATGCCTAATATAAGCCCCCTATGACAGTTTTTCCTATCCAACCCTGTTTTCCTGTAGACATATATGATGTGACTGAGTGTTCCCTGAGTACCTTTATTGTTTACACCTTCCCTAATAAGTCTTATTTTCTAGGTCTCTTATTGCTGCAGATTGTGCCTGCTCCTTGCTGTGCTTGGTTTCATCTCTAAAAAAACACATGAAAAGGCTGCAGCTTCACACTCGCCCTCCATGAGAGGTGGGAATCAGGTGAGTTCTATATAAATTCAGTGAGACTAGTGTGGTCATATTGTTCAGGGAAAGTACCCCAGGCACTTCACTAATCATCTCAAATGAAAGGGCATGAAATTAAAATCACCAGAGACAGTCACATCTTCTCATCTTCCTATCTGTATCTGCAGTCCCATATGTAGTCAAATGGCAGAATCACCCCCTGCCTGGGGACATGGTTTTATTCTCTCTGAGGTCTAAGACCAATAAGAAAATAATCTTAATCCTAAACAGGTTGTAGTCAGGACTTTGATTTCATGTTAACATATCTACTGCGGCATGAGACCATTCCTGAGCTGAAAAAGGATTTCAGGGTGAAGATACCATTCTGTCTTGTTTTCTTGGGACAATGGGGACCAAGGCTCTTACCCAGTGTGATTCCCATTCTCATAGCACATAGCTAAGCAGTGGTCCCACTGGACTACTCAATGTATTGGAAAATGTCAAAAGACCACTGTCCTTCGAAGAGGTTAGTCTCAAATGGGAAGGGGGCATGAGGAAACTTCAGTTCTTCCTGTCTGCCAGTGCAAAAAACTGCTGGAGGGTCTGTGACCAATATGGTGCAGGACAAGAGTATATCTTCAAGGTAGGGTATGGTTTCAATGAGGCAGCACATCCTGATTAAAGCTGCACAAGAGGCAGGGAATCTGTGGGCCAATGCCAAGATGGTCACTGCCACTTGTCATTAGCCCATCACGAGATGCTAGGCTATGGAAAACTGCTATAACCTTACCTAATACGTGACCAGGCTGTCTTGCAACCACATTGATGCTTTCTCTCTGCTGACTTGGTTTAATTTAAAGCCCAGAAGGATGATTGGAGACTTCCTTATCAGCCTCCAAATGTTTTATATCAAAACCCAAAACCCTGGAGCTCTGATGCTCTGATGTATTCACCCCCAAGAACCCTGGACTGAGCCTGCTCCAAGCTGTGCTTTGGCAGTTATTTTGCAAGCTAAAACTGCACTCTGGCTTGAAGAGGAAGCTCACTGCTCTGCCTGCTTTCACACTTGTCTTGGTTTGGAAGACAGGGGTGTCTGCTAGGGAAACAAAAACAGAAGCCTCCCTTGGACTTGTTATAATTCTAAAATTCTCAGGCAAAGATGTGAGGGTAGGAATAACAGTTCTTTACTAGTGCATCTAATAAGGTAAGCTGACAACAATAACTATAGTGTTGACAACAAGCAGAACTAGAGAGAGAAAAAAACCAACCCAGTTACAGTTTTTCTCTGGCGCCTTCCCTCCCCTCAGTACCGTCACAAGCTACCAGAGCCAGCAGCATTCCCGGGGGACGAGAAGTATCCAAGGTTCGGTGATGGTATCTGGAGCTGTTGGAATGTCCCGGCTGGGCAGGGGGTGTAGAACACAGCGTGGGGAAACCTCGAACAGAACTGAAGAAGCCGTGGGTGCAGGGCAGTGGGGCAGCAGCTCTCAGCAGGGCAGGGAGAGGACAGGCTCTGAAATCCCAGGGGACACATGAAGAGACCGTGATGGGTCACTGTGAGCTGAGCTCCAGGTGAGGGATGGTGAGATTTCCCTGCAGTCCAGAGATGAGCAGTCCTGGCAGCTCCCTCCGAGAGCAAAAAAAACTCCCCAGAGTGAAGTGAAGTCCGGGTGCCACCCTGTCTCTCACTTAGCTGCTTCCTTTGTCTTTCCCAAGCACCCATGAGTACCCACAAGCACCCAACGATCAGCTTCCCAGCAACTTCTGGGAAAAAATTCTATAAGAAAGCAACCCATCCCCCAACAACACTGTACTCCAGTCAAGAGAGCTCCTGACTCTGTGATAGGAATGACGAAATGGGAAACCAGTCATAAAAAATTCAGCCACAGGGGAATTTCCTGGCTGGTCCTTGCTATACTTTGCTTCTTTGGGTCTAACAATGAGAGCACAACAGGACTTTTCAAATGGTTTCCTTCCATCATTCGTATGGATGGTGGAGGCTGAACATTGTCCACAGTCTACCAGAGACATACCTGGTACCACCAGGAAAGCCAGTCTTACCCCACAAGATGCACACTCTAAATAGCGGGAAAAGCAAGCAGCATCACTCCTGAGAAGAAAAAGGTAAAACCTGTGCTTTACAGGCAAAAGCAAACACTGGTCTTAGGGCTCAGCAATATATATATTGTTCAGAAAACACCCCCAACCTCTACTTCCCCAAAACACCCCCTTTCCTTCCAGTTTATAAAGCCCTTGTGTCACACAGTGTTTTGTTGGGCAAGACTTGGCAGCTCCCTGTGCTTACATCCTATCAGCATGAGAGTATCCCTTGGACTCAGCTTCCTCCTGGCTTTCCTGGACCCAGGTGAGATTTTTACTGGGACCTGTGGGGTTGTGTACATGAAAGAGATCTGGGAATGGAGTGCCCCATGTGTGAGGCTATTGCTGCCATCTGAGCCTAAGCCCTCCTCATCTTGGGGGATTTTCACTGCAGAGGGATGAGGGTGACCGGTCTTAGGGGATCTTTGGTCCTGTGAGTCAATGTGCAGAGGAGGGTGCTGGCATTTACAATGTGAGCTCTCAGTCTGATTTTCTGTGGTACTCACAGGTGATATAGCCAGGACAGCCATCAGAGTGATTCAGGCTACTCTGAGGCAGACAGATTTTGGTAAGCTGAATTGATCTCCAGACTCATTTATTTTACTCATGTCCAGGGTTATGTGACATTTTGAACATAATGTCATCTCAGCCATCCTTCAGCTTTGCTCCAGGAAAGCACAGCTATCTTGGAGGCCTTGGGTCACAGTAGATGCCACAGCCACTGCAAGGTGCCTTAGTTGGCACCTGGGTTTAGAGAAGTGACACATACCTTGACCTTTTAATCTAGATGCTGGACTCTTGTAGGTGTGTGTCATGGAAGAGATCCTGTTTGTCCTCTCCTGAAAAGCATGTTATTCTGGTCTGCCTAAAGTGTTCCAGCAGGTATCTGGTGGTTTCCCCTAATGCCTACAAAGCGATATACAAAGAGATAATGATTACAAAGAAAGTCTCCAGTTTGTACAGAGTACAGCAAGCACCTGCTGGCAGCTCTTGTTCCCCAGCCACTTGATTGCCCTTGTTCACTACAAAGAGAGAATTTGGGGTCTGTGAATCCAGGGACACCTGAGTGCCTGCCAAGAAGAAGGGGTTTGTAGGGCTGCTGCCATCAGCAACTCCAGGAAAAGCCTGACTCAGATTGCACAATGAAACAGGAAAAATAAGGGAAGAGAAAAGTGGAAAATGCTGATCAATGCTGAAAAACATCAGTGAAAGGGGAAGTGAGTTCCCTTACGACTGCTGCTCAGGAATGTGTCCTCCTCTCCCCAGGGACTTGTCTCCAGTGTGAGGTATGTCACAGCATGGGAAAAAGCTGCTCTGGACCCATGAAAACCTGCACTGGTGGTGAAGACACCTGTGGCATTATTCTGCATGAGGTCTTAATAGGTGAGACATCCTCTAAGCCAGTGTGGCTTTCCGAATGGGGTTGCATGGGGGACTTGTCTCTCTCCCTACATCTGTCACTGGTAATACAATCCATCCTTGGATAACCTGTTCATTTTTCTTTTACTGATGGACAACTAAGAGATCAGGATAATCTGGGATAGGAAAAGCTCTTTATTCCTCTATTTTGGGAAGCAGTTTTCTACTGGGAGGGTTTGATTCTTAGTTGTGGAGGGAAGGACCAAAACCTCATAGAGGGAGGAGACATTGGTTTTTAATTCTGGCCAAGGTCAGTAGTTAATTCAGTAAGCTGAGAGACTGAACCATGACCTACACTAAGCTGCTGACATCTAGTACTGGGGATGCACTGGTGATGTATGGAGAGAGAAGCTTGCTCGTCCTCAAGCAGGGATGGGGACAGCATGTAAGCATGCAGTGCCACCAGGGCTTAGCTATCACTTTATCATCATAATCATCATCATCCCTCAGTTTAGGATGGAAGAAACCTTGAAGATCATCTAGTTTCAAACCCTCTGTCCTGGGCAGGGAGACCTTCCACTAGATCAGGTTGCTTAGGCCCGCATCCATCCCAGCCTTGAACACTGCCAGAGATGGGAGACATCCACAGCTTCCCCTGGCAACTTGTGGCAGTGTGTCACCACCCTCACTGTCAAGAATTTCTTCTTATTATCTAATCTTAATCTACCCTCTTTCAGTCTGAAGCCATTCCCTCTAGCCCTATTAGTTCATGTCCTTGTCAAAAGGCTGTCTCCAGCTCTCTTGTAGCTCCTTTAGGCACTAAAGTTGCTATAAGGTCAGCTTGGAGCCTGCTCTTCTCCAGGCTGAACAACCCCAGCACTTTCAGCTTGTGTTGACAACAGGAATGTTGTCAACCAGTAACCATGTCTCCGTGGTTGACAAGTCAAAGCTGGTGCTGAGCCCTGACACAGATGGACACTCTGTTGTGTTAGAGGCACGGCCTCAGTCATTGCTCAGCCTTAGTGAAGTGAGTGTTGCCTTTTAGACTGGAGTCTGGCTCATATCCTACTAGCTTTGGTGTTGGCAGCTCCAGTGGCTGCTTTCTGCTGGTGCACCCACCCTTTATCCTTCAAGCACTTCAGCATACTCAGTTTAGCTCTTCTGCACCACTTCACACCTTTTGGGCTTGGCTGGTGGGGCAAACCAGACTTGCCCATGTCAGGACACTTGTGGCTGTGGTGGACTGTGCACTCTGTAGATTATACACAGGCTGAACAAGCCTGTGCTATGGATCAGAGGCATGTGTCACACCACAGTCTCTGCAGATGGGGTGTCCTGGCTCACTGGTGATGCTTTTCAGGGGGCTCAGGGGTCCCTCTCAGGCCCTGGCACAGCTGCCTAGAAGTTGGTGCAGGAACTAATGGGAGGGGAAGGGATTTGCTTTATGTTGAATGACTTGGCATTGCCTTCTACTTCATGACAGGGGGGATGGCCATCTCTTCATCTATCAAATCCTGCCTGCCATCCCATGTCTGCCACCTTGGTCCTGTCACTGTGAACTATGGGAAGGTGAAAGCAAAGAGCCACTTGGTTTGCTGCACAGGCAATGACTGTCGGACCACCTCTGTGTCATGTAAACTCTTTATTTTCCTTATAGCCCATCCCCTCTCTGTCTGATCCATCCCATGGTGAGGCCTTCCAGCCTAAGCCATCACCTGGGTTATTCCTCTCATTTCCTCATTGAAACCAACTATAGCCCATGTCTTCCATTCCAGTGCCACCAGATGATAATGTGCCCAATGGGTACCAGTGTCCTGCCTGCTACAGCGTGGACTCCTTTCAGTGTGGGAATGAAGTTGTAAACTGCACTGGATCTGAAGACCAATGTGTTGACCTTGCTGGGTTAATGAATGCTGGTAACTGTCTGTCATTTGATGCTGTTTTTCATCTTCTTGGTAAAATGGGTGAAACTAGTCTAAGGTAAAGTATTATTGAGATAAAAATGGGCAAAAAGTGCGAAACAAAAAAAAAGAGGAAGATACAAGGAACTCCAAGCTGAAAACTGAAAACTTCAAGCTGATCAAAGGGCAGGCATTGTTTTCCTTTCCTTCTTCTTAGTCAGCATGGATAATTGCTGGAATTCCTCATAACATGGCATAACTGAGATCAAGAGTGGAACTGGATTCTTGGGGCAATCTGGTTACATGGGCATGTAATAAACTTGATCAAGCCCCTGAACCTGCTGGCCCCAGCTAGGATGTGTGAGGATCTAAGCCAGTTGTCAGCTCAGTGGAGGTCCAGATGGAGCTTTGCAGGAACATTGCTTTCCCACAGGGTAATACCAGTCACTAAGGACAAGACACAGTTGCAGTGGTGCCTTCCTCCTGAGGAGAGCTGGGGACAGGTCTCCTGCCTTGAAGTCCAGTCTTTGAACAGCTTCATCAGAAATCTTTTTCCCACCTCAGGTCCTGTAATTAGAGAGAGGAAAGCAGACAGCAATTTTTCAGGTCTCCTTTCCACCCCTGCTGCAGGTAAAAGACTTCCACCTTTCATAGCAAGCCTGTGCTCCAGCAGGCAGGAAAAAATCCCATGGAAATAAAGGGCAGCAAAACCAGCTGTAGAAGCAGACTGAAAAACAATTGTCTTGTAAATGGTTATGGATGAAGTTCTTTTGAGTTGATAATATTGCTAGGTGATGATGTGATGCTTGAAAGTCCTTCTTATAGACTTAATCAATGTGTTGTGCAAAACTGAATTAGACACTATTTCACAGAGAAAACATGAAGGAAAACAAGAATTTTCATAGTCACAGCAATGAAAATAGAGTGGCAAAATTAATTCAGTACCACTGAAATGAAAAATGCTCCTAACTTGTGTTAACTTGATTGATCACCCTCTGTGAATGGACAAGGCCTATGCAGTGTGTGATAAACCGTGCAGAGAAAGTAGTAGTGTAGGGGAGCAAAGAAAGGTGAGGAACTAATGAAGTGCCTCTACATGTTATTTGTATTTGAGATAAAATTGTCCAACAAAGTATTCCAGACCTCCATAACCTGCACAGCAGGGACACATGAACAGCATTAGCAAAAGCAATCAAGAGGAGGAAGAATGGGGAGTTAGGCACTCAGCACCTGCTCAGGTCTCCTCTTCTGGTGAATGCTCCAGTGGTGGTAAAGGACAATTTCAGGTTCCAGTAGGCCTGTCAATAGGTTTCTCTCTTGGTTTGGCTAAAATCCTACAAAGCCTTTGAGAGTTAATACCTCTTAATAAATGGCTCGGGCTGTATTGTCATTAAGACTTCTCACCTCCATGTCAAATCTGACATGAGAGAAAGTCATCCAGTTCAAATGTCATGAGACGGTCAGAGAGAGAAGGAGACAATGAATACCTGGCATAATCTTACACAGCCCTGTTTTCTTTAGGAAGCCGAAGTTAGGGCAGAAAAGTCTTTAAACCCGAGAAAGAGAACTACTTAAGACATCATCACTTTTAAAATTTAAATGCTTAGAATTTTAAAAAGTCATCTTTATTCAGCAGAAAAAGACAAATCTTAAACCATTTGTATTTCAAGTCAGTGGGTTTGGAACGAACTGGATGTAATGAATGGACAGTTCTTAGGTTGGAAACAGGGACTGCACTGCCCAGGATGGGATTAATGTTGAGGACTGGATCCCTTGATGCATGGCATGTATTTCTTGTATTTCCCCTGCATAGGTGGACTGTCTCTGAAAGCTGCCATGAAGGGTTGCACCACCATTTCTGAATGCAGTATGGTAGGAGATGAAAAAAACAGCCTGGGGATGATGGACATAAAATTGAAACGTTTCCAATGCAGACCAGCTTCTGCTATGCACAGAGGGGTGTTCGCTGGGGTTGCCCCTCTACACACGACTTTCCTTCCTGTCCTGTCAGGATTCATCCTGGAGAAGGTATTTTTCTGACTGTCACTAGTTCAGGGTTGAGCAAAACCTACAGCAAACTCCAGCAGTGATTTGCAACTTAGTCTTGTTTGCTGTAGCTTCTTCTTCATCCTAATGGGGATTTTATTTTCAGATTAGCCCTTCTTTTATATTTTCACAGAATAAAGACAACACTTACACTTCTTTTGATTCCTCATTGATTTAGCCTCATTGAAAGCTTCATCAGTTCAATTGTGGATGGTTTTGTGTTGTATTGTCTCAGAGCTTTTTCCACACTGAAATCATATGAGAGTGTGTGAAGTCTTCAATCTCTGCACAGGAAGTGGAAGCTCTCAAGACAGCCCTGGAGTCTACATCCACTATCTCAATATATGTGGCAACTTACAAAGCCACTTTTCCACACTCTAAAAAGGACTGGAGAGGAGTTCCTGAGAGGTTCACTCTGAGTAGAAGGGTCACTTGCCCCTTTTTCCAACCGTTGTATCCTATTTGTCCAAGTAGGAGGGGTTCCTCAGCTCAAAGGGCTGCTTGTGGCCCTGGGCCACAAACAGAATTTGCTTCAGAGTACAAGACACTGCAGTAAGCAACCTGCTTCTGGCAGTTGCCTTACCAAATGATACAAAATGCTATCCCATTTGGTCTTTAGTTTCATGATTATCTGGAATAAGTGCTTATGTTGGGAACATTTAATTTCATAGAATAGGTAGCATTCCATGGGGACAGAGTGCTGTGAGTCCAGCTAATGGGAACTTCAGCTCAATGCTTATTTCCTTTCTGTTGGATGAACTACACCCACAGCCTGTGTAGCCTTCCCACTTCTACGTTCACCAGCCCCTAGCTATTCTGCCCCAGCCACCCCTTACCTTATGGGTATCCTTGGGTTGGTATCACTGAAGAAAGGCACTGAAGAAAAGCATCTCATCAGGCAGCATTGCCATACCTGGGAGTTAGTACTGGCTGTGGGCTAAAGGATGGAGTGGTGAGAGCTCTGGGAGATGCTGAGGTGTACAGTGGAGGGGTGTTAGCAAAATTCAGCATCTCTCTGTGTATCTGTTCCCAGATGAATGGCCCAGTTTGGAGCAGACTACATGATTATTGAGCAAAGTTCATGGTTGTGTCTGCCCCTAATAGCCCCAGCTCATGGTGCAAGAACGCTTTGGGCATGGAGTTCCAGGGATCAAGCAATGCAGTTTTATCTCCTAGTTCAGTGCTAGGAAAGCCTTGGCTGCTGTAACCAGACCATAACACGTGGCAGTAGTGAGATGAATACTCCTACACATGAATGCATGAATGTATATGTGAACAGCTTGTAACTTGCAGCATGGGGACTGAATATTACTGCAGTTTTTGTCTCCCCAGACTTTTCCTTCTTCCCAAACTCCTTTCTCCCTAGCATTCCCAGCAAATTATTTGGGATAAAATGCCACATTATCTATTATAATAAAGATAATGAAAATAAAGATAAAAACATTATCTATTACAATTAAAGATTAGGAGTGTGGGTCTGAGACTTAAAATTACCTTTTGGGGTCGGGAGTGAACTGATAATACAGATTTGATGCAGGGAAAAGAGTCTGGTTAGACTCAGTTAATTATTTGCAGAGGCTGTACAATTATAGTGTGGATGTTAGAGAAGGAACACAGCTCCCGCTTCATGATGTAGCAATACATTGATACTGCAGTGACCCACTCATGCAGCATTTTTCCAGATCTGATAAAATCCTGGAATTAAAAAAATCCTCTATCTATGTAAGTACATTATCCCTGAACACATCTCCTGCACGCTTACGCAGATCATTACATTATTGTCCACAGCACCCCCGTGGCAAATCTCGATCCGCTTTGATGGCTCAACCCTTCACTTTCTATTCATTCCACTCTGACCTGTGATGTTATCGGGATGGAAAAGCTGAAGGAATCTGTTCAGCCTGGTCAAGACTTGGGTGATACACATACAGAGAGCCATGGTGCTGGGGCGGTATTTTGGGGAGGACAAGAGAGGCAGCAGACAGCAATATTTCTGACAAGGGTTTGTGTTGCAGAAAGAAGCAGCAGCTTAATTTTGACTTCTATTTGAGTGTTGTGGCAAACAAAGCTGTTGCAATCTGTGGCTGCATAAATGATGGAGTGATGAGTGGAAACAACTCTGCATCTTTATGACTGACACCCTTGTGCTTGGTCCTGTTCCAGCGTTCACATTTTCAAATGCTGTTTAAAATGGAAAAGATGAAAAAAAATGCCTTACTGTGAAAGTCTTCAGAAGCATAAACTTATGATTTTACTGAAACAAAAGGCAGGTATGTGCCTTGTTTACAGGCTACTACCACACTTATGTGGAAGTGATAAGCTCTTAAAGTGCCCTTTAATACAAGGGAGTGCAGCAATAAACTGACAAAACCAAAGGAGAGAAAGCAACATCACCACTGGGAGAAGAATGCATCCATTAGGCCAAATGTTCTTCAGCTTTTGGTGTCTGAAACCAAGAATGAAGACCTTTCAGAAATGGATGCAGACAGGTTAAAAACAGTTCAGGCAGAGCTGGGAGAAACATGATAGTCTGAACGAAAGTGTTAGGATGGTGAGCCTTTCTGATTTCAAATCCTGGCTTCATAGGAGTAAAAGCGACAAAAATTATGGAAACACCCCCCCACCCCCCACCCCCCCCCCCCGGTTGCCAATTTACTAAAGCAAATAAACAGTGGCATCTCTGTATCTTGAGCAAGGAGAGATGAATGAGCAGCACTTGCATCTCAGTAACAGCAGGGTGTGACAGCAGAGGTGGGGACACATCCAGAGATCCCCTGTAAAGCTGCCACTTTGTGGAACATGGGAAGACCCATTGCTCACAGGGTTAAAGTGAGGATATGCAGCAAGGAGCACCCTTGAGGTCACACACATGTTGGGGAAGGGCAAGGAGAGATGTGGCCAAAGCCCACCACTGTAATTTGTGGCTTACTTTTGCTGTAAGTTGTAAGACTTTTGCTGATTTCAATGAACCAGGGCTCTGAACCAGGCTTTAGACAGCGAAATGGGTTTTTTCCATCTGCAACTTCTCCTTATAACATATGCAAACCCTTCAGATGGGCACATGTAATTTACGTGGCAGACATGTAAATTCCAGATCCTCTCTTAGATCTTGCAGATACTTCAGCCACCAGAGACAAAGACACTCACAGCTCTGCATGGCTGAAGACCTCACCCTCATTACCCACCATGTCAACAACAGCCTTAATCTTCCCTTTTGTACAGCCAAGAGGGCTCAAATCACTGTTCTGGCTTACCAGACAGTGGAAAATTGACCATGTCCTGCCATTCCCTCTCTCTCCTCTGAAGTTTTGGTTCTTTCCCAAAATGCTGAGAAAGCAGCCAGAAAACCTGGTGGCAGATGGAAAACTCATAGGAGATCTGAAACTGGAGATGGACATGCAGGAATTTTGTTCAGCTGGCTGGTGATTTTGTAGGGTAGAGGGAAGGTGGGGACTTATCTATCTTGTGCTCTCAAACCTCTATGGTTCACTCAGGAAATTTGCAGATATGAGTTTGGAAACTGGTTTTCTTCTAAAATGGGAGAGAAAATTGTCACTGTTTGCATGGTGGCAAGAGGGGCACTGTAAGAAATTAATTACAGTGTTACAAGATCCTTCAGATTAGAGGTAGTGATGCATGATGCCGATTATGTGCTGGAGTTGCTGTAAGCTGCCAAAACTGCTAACAAGTACCATGAGCCATGAATGGCCCCGGACTGAATTTGCATGGTGCTTATGACACTAAGGATCTGTGGGAAATAAAAAAGCCATAGAATTATAAACCACAGATTAATAAAGGCTGGAAAAGCCCTTCAAGACCATCAAGTCCAGCTTTTCAACTGAACACCAGCACACCCACTAAACCATATTTAAAAATATAAATATAAAATATAAATATAAACAGGAGTGCTGTGTCTACTTCTACTGTACCTGGCAAGTAGACCTGGTCAATGAACAGCACCATTTAAGTGTCATCAAGTTATTAACCACTACCATTCCCCACTTCCAGCTTCTCTTCCTTTCAGTTTTGTGTAGGAACGCCTGCCTGTGGGCTCTGTTCGCTTTGCCTGGTGGGAAAGGTTGAGGGGTAAGCTGTCGGAGGCAGCTGTGGAAACCCCCTGTTTGCATCTTCATGGCTGACGTTCAGCCCCTGCAGAAAATCCAGACAGCCTGGACCAAATTCAAGCTGTGCATCCATCAAATTTCTTTCTCAATCCTTTTTCATGAAGAAATTTTGGTGTTTTGTGGCTAGTTAAACAAGAAGAATGGTGACTCAGACTCTGCAGAGGGAGATATTCAAGCATTTTAAGATGGTCCTGATCAGGAGAAGGGGAAGGACTTGTGGCGGATCAGAAGTTTCTGGACTCCGTGACGCACATTCCTGATACACATCCATGCTTTCCCATACCTCCATCTGTTGTGGCAGTTCCTCTCTCCACAGCCCATCTGCAGCACATGAGGAACTGCTGACCCACCCTTTTAGATATTTAGAGGAATTTGCTGTCTGTCTGGTAGTCTGTGGGACATGCTGGAGCCCTGCAGCTATTTCTGGCACAGGCTCTTCCTTCCCCTGCATCTAGAAATTCTGCTGCCCAAGTTCCTCCTCAGGAGCAAACCCTTCCTGGCTGAGCTGCACTGCCATAAAACCTCTAAACCCATACCAGCTCAGCTCTTCAGCTCTCTGATGCCTCAACACAACCCTCAGAAAAGTGCCAGAGAAAGGATGGCTGTTTTTAAGTCCCGGCATTTATGCTGTCTTAGGTTTTCTCATTAAAATGAGAGCTGGCTGGCAGCTCATCTTGGGGAAATAATGGGCAGGAAACCTCTAAGAGAGACAACAAAGAGAAAAACAGATTTTCTCCTTCCTGAAAAGATGCTTTTCTTTTGTTGTTGTTGGCAACTCGGTGGGAAGGTTCATGTCTCAGTTTCCAAACCTGTCACAAGGAGTACAATTTTCTCAAGAAGGTTTCTTTAGGAAGACATAAGCTGGCACCAGGGTCACTTTTCTCCTCTGCATTATTTGATTTAGGGTTTAAATAACAGCTGGATTTCTTCATCAAGACATGAGAAAATTAAAAAATATAAATTGAGCTTTGATGCTTTAAACTGGGCTATTCATCTCTTAGTAGTTATATAGACAGGCTACAGTGAAAGAAATGAAAATGAGTGAAATAACTGGAAAAAATTCACTAGCAGGGGCAAATACACGGTAAACTCTGAAAAAAAAAAAAAAATCAAAATTTTAAACAAAAGCCCAGCTTGTCAGGGAGAATGTTTTCTGATGTGGACTTGACATTCCGCATGCTAAGAGTGCTAAAGGTCCCTTCCCTATTCTTATTCTTCTTTTCCTGATTGTGCCTTGCAAAAGCACAGCACAGCACAGCACAAGACATAGTAAAAACTGGTAACTGCAGCAGATGCAGATGGTGGAGCTTTCTAACATAATTTTGGCTATCTCCTCTTTCAGAATTTCAGAGCTCCTTTTAAAAGATAAATGTCCAATGGTTTCAGGAAAAACCACAGCATCTCAGAAAAACAGAAATGGAGGAATCTCAGAAATTGTCAGATATTGCAGTCTTTTGCAGTGCTGCAAATTACAATTGTTTTTCTCTGGAGCTTCTCCAGAAAATTGTCAGCCAGGAAAAACAGATTTCCTGGGGGACAGGGTGGCCTTTTCATGGGGTCACACAACACCTCTGGTGGAGATGTAATCTCTTGGCCCCTTAAGCAGATAAATTCCCCATTCCAAATTCTACTGACTCACTCATGAATGAGGGGATTTTCATTTATCCCGGCAGTGTCCCTTCCTTGCTTAGGAGCAGGCACAATTTAGCAGCCAGTTAGAGGTTGTCTTTCAGCCTAGGTTATATTACTGCTTTTCTTTTCTCCTTCTCCCTGTCCCTCTCTGGCCTCTCTGACAATCACTCACACTTGCTTAAAACTGGCTTGAAAGTGACTTTAATGAAATCAGAAGAACTTTTAGATGTTGCAGCAAGCATGACCTCACACTTCCACTGTATCCCTAATTGATACTGCAGGTTATCCTGTACTAAATCGGTGTGTAAAGTTCATAGTGGTGTCATTTGTCAGTATTTTAAAACATAATTACTTAGGGAAACAACATTGCATTTACTTTTTCCCTCTATTTGCTTCCTCTTCCCCCGCTCTGTCTCCAAAAGTATGATTTCTACCATACTTTTCAGCTAGCAAGAGATGTCCAAGATTTTGATTTGCTCACAGTTTTGTGAAAACTGGCAGCTGGATAGAGCAGAAAGATCTGTGTTACTGCTGCTCCCTGCTCTTTCCACACAAGCCAGAGGCAGAATTCTGCATGATATACATTCTGTTGACCAAGGAGCACTTATGTCCTGGGAAATGAAGCAATTCCGATACTGCTCTGAGCCAGCCATGCACAGGACCCAAATCTTCAGCCAAACTAGTAGCAGATTCTGGAAGAAGCTGCAGTATCAGGGTGGAGGTATTGGAAAGGGAACTGTAGGAAAGGCCACCTTATTACCTCTGTTGGTCCCAGAACAACTGATTTTTGACAGTGTCTTTTCTCCAAGGGAATAATTTTCTCTTCTTCGTTATTTCCAGATACAATTCTCATGTCTTTAGCAGCTACATCAGCACTTGGATGCTACATTTGGTGCAGGCAGTGCCATGCAAAGAGCGGCCACAAGCCACAGGGAGAAGCCATGGAAGGGGAGAAGCTGCTTGGCAGGATCTGTAACCAATTTACAGGAAGAGTGGTGGAAGGGGAGAAGCTGGCTACCACGGGAGGGTTGTAAATGTCCCCTCCACTATTGGAGGTGATCCCATGATTCCTTTTGTTGTTGTCTCTTACTCCCATTGGAACGACTGCTTACCCACATGCACTGCAAATTGAGAGATGAGCATTATCTAGAGGACAGTGGATACTTTTAAAAAGGCAAACTTTGCGACTCTTCTTGGCATTGGATGCAGAGATACTTTGAATATCTGGCTGCTTCTTTTGTGCCTGAATGGCAGTTGATAAGTTTGAGAAATCTGCTTCAGCTCTGGGTACTGGGGAGCTGCAAAATTATTTTCCTTTCTTTGTTTCATTTGCCCAGATGCAGCTGCACACCTTTGGGAGGTTCCACTGATTTCCCCCTGAGGTGCAGTGTGCCATCAGAAGGCACGTGGCTGTATTTCCTGCACAGGTAGTGAATTTTGCTTGCAATCCTCAGATCCCTTGGTCACTGTAGATCAGACTGGCAGGAGTCATGAGCAGGATATAAAGGCAAGAGGACAGTACATCCAGTGGGAAGGGGACATTCAGTTCCTTCTGCTGTCGCCAGTAAAGCATGTGAGTCATCTCCTCCTACAAATAGTTGTCTTGTGTTGTGAGGGCTTTGCATGGCCCTCAGCTTAATCAAATAAGGTTTGGATGCAGCTGCTGACCTAAAGAGTCTCTTCATCTGAGACTTTTTGCTAGGATATGTGGTAAGGATGAGAAGATATTTCCAGAAAACCTGAAAATTATTTTCTCATGTTGCAATATACTGTTGTGACTGGGAAAGACCTTGGAAACTGTCAAAGCCTGATTCATCTGTTTGGAGCAGAGTAGTTTTTGGCCAAATCTCACAGTTGTATTACAAGTTTGGTTTTTTTAAAGTTAAGATACAAATTTGATGTGTGGAAATAGACTAAAATAGTAGAAACCTCTGAGTCTTCACATCTTTCTTGAACTAATATGGTTGTTACACAGAAAATTAGTCTAAAACCAGCAGGATGCCCTCCATTTCGTTGCAGAGTACCCGTGACAGATACCTCTCCTACATTTCCTTCCCCTTATTCCCATTCCCCTTTGCCCATTTTAAAAAGGAAAGGGTGGAATTTTGTTCTCTTTTTCCTTGGGAAACCAAGACAGACTTTGGAAACCATTACATATGGTAGAGATGACTGTAAGTCATGGAAAAAAGCAATCCCAAAACCTGAAACAATAAACTGCAATGCAGGTGACACTTTTCGTTCTAGAATAATGTCTTATGACTGAACACTTGGTTGGCTGTTGTGAGCTCATCTCGGTGAAAAACACTCTACCCTCCAAATAGTGAGGAGTCAGCTCTTGAATAGTGGAGGAGAAGTCTGACATTATTATATTTTTAAAGTCTGAGCAGTTGAAAAGCTTCATATTCCCCCACTACACTTTTGTATCTCTAAGTGAAATGCTCTCAGCAAGAACACTTTTCTTGGGTAAAAGTTTATTTCAGCTGAAGTCTGGAATAGGAGAATTTAAGCTAAGTAACTCTGCTGGGTCAGCTTGACAATAAAATCCATATCAATTCAAGGTTCACAGTTTCTAACAAGCATCATTTCAGGCTTTTCATGTCTTTATTACTTCTTATCATCTCTGCTTCTTGCATTGGGTGATAATGTCAGTGTGGTCTTTGCTGCTGACTGTATGGTGCAGTGAAGGAGATGAGGATTTCAGTGACAGTTTTGGGGCTTTTCAGCTGCTTTCAGTGATGCTCAGTCTGCCCCTTGCATAGACAGAAAGAGACTGGTCAGGAAATATTTGAGGTCAGCCTAATGAGGATGGGATGAGAAGCATGTTTCTCTCTTCCTTTCCAAGATGTGGCTCTTGTTGGAAGTGTGTTTCTAGCCTCAGATGGAGCTATTTAGTCAGAATTATTCTCTCACAGGTGACTCTAAACCCAAACCAATTATACATGGGTCAAAGACAGTGAGCCTGGGTGTAAGTGATCCCACCCTCATGTGTAATTTCAGCTCACAGCTCTTTGAGAGATGAAAGAGTTTGTGTGAAAGATCAGTTTGGATAAAGGAAAGGTTGAACTGACAGTCCAAGAAGAGATGGGGGTCGGTACCATGTGGGCACAAGCTGGAAGTAGGTGATTCTTGATACATGTTTAAAAAATTTGTTCTAAAATTCCCTGCAGGAGCACCTCCAACAGGTGCAACTCTTCTTGTGAAAGTAACAGTTTTCCTGTGCATCCTGGAATAGTTTAACAGGCAGGATAGGTTTCGAGAGAAAAGGTTTGTGCAGGGTTCATTCACGTTTTTGAAGCCACTCTCTGGAGAGGCTTTCTCAGCTCTGCTCTGCTAGTGCCTGGCAGTGAGCTTGGGTTTCTGACAGCCTCTGTCGTGCTATCCTTAAAATATTATGTGCCAAGATGAATACATTATATTCAGAGTATATATATATATATATATATATATAAACATATACTCTGTATATATACAGATCCAAAAATTTCATTAAAAACTTAACCAAGACATAATAAATGTATTATTTGTCCAGTTGCAATGATACTAACACTAATAACCCAGGTTAACACAGAAACATCCATATTAGTCGTAATGCTCTTAAAAGTGCTACAAAGAAAAGCTGCAATATCTAATCCTTGTCTCTAGTGCTATCCTCACTTTCTGATGTCCCTGAGTCTTGTGGCTAGTTGCACCAGCCTCCTAAAGTGGAGAGGTAGTGGTGGCTTGTCTCTGTGAGTCATCAGTGTCCTGAGTTGTCACCAGGACAAGCACAAAATTCATGGTGGTATTCTTTGCTCCTCAGCTTGCAGTCTACTTGGGGCTATTTTTATGTTTTTTTCTCATTACACTCTTTCTCTTTCTTAGTAGTTTCCAGGTAAAGTCTAAAAGTTGCTCAACAGCTTTCCCCAGCCTCAATTAACCTAAAGGGCTATTTCTTGTTTTGCAGTGACTACCTATGCTTGCCATTTTACCCTATATGGTAACACAGAGATAAAGCCAGAACAGGTTGTACAGAAGTTATTTGACCACTAGCAATTGTTAATGTAAACTAACACCAGCATGGGCCAAGATAAGCCTGGATGCCAAAGCTTATGTCTTTCACCTGCAATTTCAAGAATTATATTTACTGAGCTGTATCAGTGCTTTGACAGATGCAGACTTCCAAATATTTTTGCATCAGGAGGAGACTCCCCCCCCC
>CM031878.1:6614839-6876922 GCA_018697195.1 Certhia americana | reverse complement strand
CCCCCCAACATTTTGCCGCCCGCGGGAGCCCCCCCCCCCCCCCCCCCCGCCCAGCACAAAAAGCCACCTAAGAAGAGGTGATAGGACCTTGCTTAGTGGTACACCATTGCTGGCATGCTCAGGGGAAAGTCTCACCATTGCAGGTGGGATAAGAAATGGTGGGGTGTTTTTCTTGTCCCAGGATGCAAGGAACTTCTGTCTATTGCTGACTCTCTTCATCCTATTTTCCATTGTATGTTTGTTCTGTTGAGATTTTACTGTAACTGAGAGAAGGACCATGTTTGTTTCTCTTTTCTTTCTTCTTTGATTGACAACTGTGAACTTGTTTTTAACCTTTAGTCTCTGAGATGGCTGGCGACAGTCAAAGCAGCTGATATTTCTGCAAAGATTTTTGTAACGGGCAATGCTGTCAAGCTTCCCTTGGAAATAATGAGAAGTGTCTCAGGGCTGTTTTCAATCCCAGAAGTAGCTTTTCCCCTCTTCATTAACATGAAGAAATTAGCAAGATACAAAAATTTTAAACATTTGTTTTAATGAATTTTTTTCTATAAACTGTCCTGGGCCTTGTGTTATGGTTGTCTACAGTGCTGCTGCAGCTGGTTGTCAACTTAGAGATGCTGAGGTTGTCTGAGTGGGTGGGTGTGCACTTGCTTTTTCCCTGGATGTCAGTCCTTCTCCCGTTCCAAGGGCAGGGGAGGATGTCAGTCCCTCACAGCAGTGGCTTCCCGAAGGCAGGGGTGCTGCTGCCACCTCTTGGAGCTGGGAATAAGGGACTAGCCCAGCATGGGAAGCACTGTCATTGTGCAATGGAAGTGGCCATATGGGAAGCACGGAATGGGCACCTATTAATTGTGGTCATGCTTTTCACATGGTAAGCCTTGCTCCGGTGAAAGCCAAATTTCTGAAACAGGTGTGGATTTTGGTTTTGTCTAGATCCTCAAACAGCACAAGATCAGACAGGCATTTAACTTCCAAAGGGTATTTTTTCAATTCAGGGTATAAATGGTGTGTGATGCAGCCCTCTGCAATTTGCTGGGACAGCTGTACAGCCGTGTAATGAAAGTCATCTTACTAAAGCTATAATTGCCTCTAAAATGCTATTAAAATTCTTCACTGCTATATGCATTACTTTCATTATGATAAATGGAAGGGTGAAAGCCAGGTTGCTTTAAAGTCACACTAAGATCTGACCTGTTCTCTATGTAACTACAATCATTACTTTCTGTTCTTTGCTATCTTGGTTCTTAAGTGGTGCTTATCAGCATAATATCTATGTGCTATCTAGGAATGCATTAAGCAACAGATGTTTCATGTTGAGTTCCCATACTGCTTATGGGAGAAAAATATGTATAATTATATTGTTTTGTTTGAAATGCTCATTGCAGCAAGTCAGTCTCTCCCTTGCTTTTCCACAGAGGCACACGTGCAGATACACATGTATAGCTCTCCTTTTAAGCTCATGGAGGCAGGCAGGCTGGTGATGGTTCTTAGCTGTGAGAAAGTTTTGCTCCACAATGTGGCTGCCCCCACAGACTCTTCCTCCTACAGAGGAGGATAGAATTCAATACTGCTCAAAGAAGAAACACCAAGGGCAGCCTCAACCCTGAAGCTGTAGGCTCTTTTGGACAGTTCAGTCTCCTGCTACCAAGAATTCTGCAAACAGGGTGGGGAGGTGATTTGCTGATTTCTGGGAAAGTGGTGGCAGCTCATAGGAGTCCAGGATTCAGAGGGAGACCACAGCCCAGGCTCATCCAGATATTGATGTGTTGTGCTGTGCAAACCACAATGAATCTGGGCACAGGGCCCTCCTGATTCCCAGTTTTTCCTCAGGCAGCTCCTCTTGTTTCCCCCCTTTTTGTCCCCTGATTCCTTGTTTTTTACCCCTGCCCATTTGGGGTGGTTGGAATGGGAGCTAAGCGAGAAGCTGTCCTGCTGTGAAAGTTCTTGCCTGTCTGAGGCCAGCACAGCACAGGGCCCAGGGCAGGGGCCCATCCTGCAGTAGAGATCCATTAGACATCCAGTGGAGACTAGAATTCTGTGTTGAGGGTGCCACCAGTGCTGTGGGATCTCTGCAGTCTGGCTGTTGTCTTCTAGCTGGGCTGAAGACACCAGCTCTAATTTAAAAGTCTTCTGTGCCAGAGTCTTGATCTGCAGATCGCCAGCTTTTGAATTTTTCAGGTGTTAAATGCTGGGGAACTGAGGCAGTAAACAGCAGCTCCTGAAGGAATGGGGCATATATAAACTAGCTGGATCAGTCACATTTGGTGTCCCTCCCTGGCATAAGGCTACAACACAAGCACGCTGGCAGGTTGGTTGGAGAGCAGTTGTGGCAGGAATATGCAAAACATTTTTTCAGAGGGCCTTTGCTCTCCAATCAACATCTGAAAAAGATACTTCATTAAAATATATTTTACTGAATGGGAGAAGGGACTGGACTGGAGTGAGGTAGTTGGGCAGATAACTAAAATGCAAGAGAGCGGCCCATAACACATTTTAGTCAATCATTTATAGAGACCATGAAAAGGTTGAAACCTTTGAAAACCATGAAAATACAAATGCAGGAGAGGGACTTACAACGGCCAATTTTGTGGCATTTTCTGTAAACAGCAACTGACTGATGCTCCAGTGACTCATTCACATGGCATTTTCCCAGATCTGATAATATCCTGGACTATGAGCTACTCTCCTACCTAGGCAAATTCCTTTTTTTTTTTCCTTAAACATATTTCACGCACCTCTGCGCATAACATAACATTGTTATGTGTGTAATTGTGTATTGGAGATCTCTATCCTCTGTTTCTGTCCTTTGCTTACGTTTGCCTTGGCTTATGATCGTATCATGTGCTGAAAGCTGAGCAGGACTGATCCGGCAGGACAGGTCAGCACTTGAGAGGGAAACCTCTCATTAAACCTCTGAGTGCTGCAGCAACTGGTGGCAGCATCTGTGAGGGAGAAACTCATTCCAGACATGTTGGGTAGGACATTACCCATGGGAGCACCGTTTTCGTTGCATACTTGGTCATCTAAGTCAATCACCAGCTGGTATTGTAGGACTCTTTCATGGGATTTGCAGTTTTCTTCACAGTTATGGGTTGTCAGCAGGCAGGAAGAAATTTAAGGTATTGGGACAACTTTCTTCAGGACCTATCTTCATTTCAATAAGTAGATGGGTGTAGTGATACAAAACTCTGAATAATGTAGATTTTCACCCTGGGTTATAGATTAGGGTCAGTCTGTTAAGAGCTTAAAGGTGATTAGAATTCATTAATCTCAGTTGCTCTATGTTGATCAATCTTGCTATCCTGTTAGCAAGTGTGAATCAACAAATGCAAATTACAAACATGCTTTTTTCCTCAGTGCTGACAGCCTAGAACATAACATGTTGTTGTCACTCTTGGATCATATCTTGCTCCATGAGATATTGATCAAGGCATGATGTCTGCCATCAGGCTATTACCTATGGATATGAGGTACTGTGATGGATTATTTTGGCAGCGCTTTCAAATAAGTCAGAGTCCAACAAATAAGGGGCAATAGTATGACAGAAATAACATCTAACCCAAAGCTCCTGAACAAACACATGCCTTGAGAGTCCAGCTGCAGCCCAAGGTGACCATGGTGAAGCCAGACATCTCTATTCCCCCATACCACCCTGTGTCTTCAACAAATGTACTGTGTACTGTGCAATTACTGGTTGCAAAATTTCCTCTTTGCTGCTTCTAGGGTGATTGCCAATTAGAGCTTTAAAAGATCCTCTGTGAGTCCAGAGGATCTAGTTCATATCCTAAATTTCCAGGATGGCCCATGGCAAACCCCATGGCACTTGCAAGGGAATGAAACCCTGCTCTGACACTCCTTTTCTCTGCTACACTACAGCTCCTACATGGATCAGGGACTGGACTGACCAAGGGGGAGGAGGGTGCAAGCTCTCACCCCAGGCACAGAGGAAGTGTGGCCAGGGGTCCTGTAATGCTCACAGGGCTATGGCAATGTTTTTCTCCCCTAGGCCTTTGCTGAGAGTATTGTGTGACTGCAGTGTGGTGGTGTGGCATCCAAAGCTACCATCTTATGGAGCTGAGCAGAAGAGAAAGTACAGGAGGAGAGGTGGGGAGAAAGCTTGCACAGGGGAGGAGGCAGGCAAGTGGTGAGCAGGCTCTGCTCCACTAGCTTGCCTTCTCTTGTGAAGCACTGTACAAATAGCAATGGCCATAAAATATGAGATGAACAAGGCAAAGTCAGTTATTTACTACCCTGAGCATGATCGTTCCTCATGGTGAATTTTCAAGTGCCTTTTGCTTCAAGTCTGCTTTTAAATGACATGTGATATGGCCTCCTCCAGTTCCTGAAGGGAAAGAAAAAGGAAGCTCTACCACAGTGCAATAGATATCCCTCATCTAAAGCTTTTACTGTATCTAAAATGCCATTGAATTGCTGCATTGCTGTAGGCATTATAGTAAGTGTTCTGGTGAGCTGAGGAGTTGCTCTGCTGGCTTGACCTGTTGCAGGTATGAAGGTCTCGCTTGTCCCTCTGACCACTGACCTCACCAGTGATGAAATGGGTGTTCTTGGCTGTCCTGGACTGGAAAAGGTCACTATCTACCAGTGAACAGTAGAATCAGGAATATATTTTTACCATTTCCATGTCATGCCAGATCTGAGCAATTTAAGAACAGCAGCTAGTAAACTCTGTTAGTTTTCTCTTCCTGTGACTTAAGTAGTGAAGTGGTGGACATCCCATTCCACTGGACAGCAAAGATAGCCAGACAGTGATCACTGAGATGGGCTAGACCTGTAAAGAAGATCCATGAGAGTATGATATGAGATAAGTGTGTGAACAGAACAAATGTATTTCCCCAGAACTATTTTGCAATCTTCAATGGTTCACAGTTCAGGGACCACTTGTGATACAGGGATGTACTTGTTTAATAGCCATGGGTGGATTTTTACCTTCATGAATTTGTCTATCTTTAGATGCCTTTTTAGGACCTTTAACATCCTGTGTCAAGGACTTTTAAACATACATTACATAGCCTAATGTATAAACATTCAGCAGTTTGAGCTTATTCTGAGCAAAGTCATTGCAGCAGTTGCATATTTCCCAGCAGATTCTTCACTGGCTGCTCCTGTAGATGTGAGGTCCAGACAGGCACCTGCAGTGCCTAATGCTGCAGCTTGGAACATGCATGAGCAATTGAGGTGCCAAATCACAACCCATAAAGATATATTTGTACATATCACATATACACAGACTTGTTATGGTTTGTATCTTGTGGCAGGGTCTGGGGTCTCTGTTGTGGTCAGAGGCTCATCACATCAAGTCCTGTGCAAATATACCCTGTAAGTGGTTCATGTCAGGAGTGAGAGTCAAATGATCCTCTGCCATTCTCTTAAGATTATACATTGATCATTTGATTTGATAATGATGTTCCTAGAATGTCAAAATTCAGAAGGTGGTGTTTAACAGTTACTTCTTCACTAGGAAATGGCTGATAGGGATGTGTACGCTTGTGTGTCTGTGTAAAAACAAACATAGGGACAATAAAGACAGTGACAAAATTTAGTAATTGCCATGGGTTAGGGATATCTGCATTGTCAGTGGTGACTGATATGCGGTTCCTGTGCTTAGGAAAATATACTGCATGTCAGTGCTATGCTTAATATGGGACAATTCATGCAGCTGCCTCTTGTGTCTTCCAGGATTTGTGCTGGGAAACTTCATGAGCTAGGAAAACTGGCTCATTTTCAGGGTCCATCAAGAGATGGATTTTCAGCTTCCCTATGTTCCTCTGGGTCTATGTCTTTACATGCAGGAACTGAAAGAATGGGAATGGGCAGGGAGCCATCTAGATCCACACCTGGCCCCTCTTTCTTATGTCTCAAAACAGCACAAGAGGTAAAAGGGGCAGAGGGATCATGAGAGTGGTGGTGCCTAGGTGCCTAGGTGATGCTGGAGGAAACTTCTACTTGCAATGAAATGCCTGTGGGGATCCTTGGAGCTCCAGGAGAGGTCGGGCAGTGTCAGAAGGGATTTGTGTGCATGCCTCCAAGGAATCTGTGGCATCTCCCCACAGTGAGATACTGGGAGCTTATCGGGGTTTCCCTTGAATGCCTTCATGTCTGTGCCAGCAGCAGCCTCTGGGCTGGGGTGGGCTGGAGCTGGAAAAGCTGACCCAGCCATCTACATCCTGGCCTTTCTCTTCCTTGTGGAGAGACAAATCCAACAAGCCATTGCTCAGCACTGGTGTGAGTCATGCCAGATGCTGTATGATCTTCAGGCACCCCCTGGCAGGTGTGATATGGGGAGAGCACAGTCGTGTTCTGGAGGAGATAGCTGGGTAATTCACTGATTACACATATGGGCAATGATTAGTGTTACCAGTCAGTTCCTCACTCAGCAAAACTTCTGGATAACAGACAGCAGAAAAAATGGACTTTTTACAAGGCCCTGAAGTGATAGGACAAGGGGGAATGTCCTTAAACTGGAAGAGCGCAAGTTTAGATTAGATATTAGGAATAAATTCTGTGAGGGTCATGAGACCCTGGCACAGATGGCCCAGAGAAGCTGTGGCTGCCCCATCCCTGGAATTGTTCAAGGCTGGGCTGGAGTGGGATCTGAGCAACTTGGTCTAGTGGAAAGTGTCCCTGCCTATGGCAGGGGAATGGAATGAGGTGGTGTTTAGGGCCCCTTCAAGCTAGAATGTTCCATGATTCTGTGATTCTATGGGTTTAGCATAATGTCTTGAAAGGTTTACAGGCATAATTTCTGTGAGTGGAATGTATGGATGCAGTACACCCTTAAGCACCTGGTGCCTGTGTAGAACTGTGTGAAGTACTGCTGGCTCAGCCTTGCTCTGCTTGCTCAGCAGCAGAGGGAGCAGGCACGGCTGTGTGGCTGTCAGCAGGCTCTGGTTTTGTTCTCTGTGAATATCAGCTTGTAGGTGCTGCTCAGGTGGATGCTGGGCTGGTGTGTTTTGCAGAGCATTCTGCACTCCAGACTGGAATCCCTGGGGAAAGGAAGAGGCAGAAAAGACAGTATGGGATGTAGTATAAGGGGTTTTGTCAGTGGCATTGTTTGTAAGAGCAAACTCTCTTGCAAACTGTCCAGGGGAACACAGCCATGCTATGCTGCCTCTGGGTGCAGCCAGAGGCAGGGAAAGGTTCACAGCATTGTGCTGGCTTCACCATACTCTGCAATTTCAAAACCTCTTTTACCTGACCCGGTGTCTCCTCCCCCAGCCTACAGCCTTTCCCCTTTTATCTCTCCTTTCAGAATGTGGGTGTTTGTGCTCCTCTAGGAAAAAGACTGACTGCTCTTATCTCCAGGGTGATGATGTTCTGTGAGCCCTGTAGTTTCCCCAGCTTTCACTTTATCTGTGGATTGAAAGCAGACCAGAGCAGGCAGCTCAAGGCTCAGAGAGAGCACTTGAACCCACAGAGTCTGCTGCTCTTTGTCTGAGTCTGGGCAGCCCCACAGCAGGGTCCCAGCACAGGCAGGCAGATGCACACAGAGGGGTATGGTGGGACCATGGCCTTGAGCAGGTCAGGAGAACAAGATGGTCATGGAAATGAAGGATGAGGCAGGTGAGGAGCCAGCATCACCTTGTTGGAAATCCCATGCAGCATGTCTGCTGCTTAACAGTTCTGGTGCCCCAAATATAAGAAGGACATGGAACTGCTAGATAAAGTACAGAGGGGACCACTATGTTGATGAGAATACTGGAGCACTTTCCCTACAAAGACAGGCTGAGAAGGCTGTGGATGTTCATTTTGGTGAGGAGAAAGTTGTGTGGAAACCTCACAGTACCTGAATGGCTCCACAGGGAAGCCAGAGAGGGACATTTGTCACGAGCTGTAGTGATAGGACAGGGAATAATAGGTACAAATTTAAAGAGGAGAAATGTAAGCTATATATTAGGAAAAATACTTTACTGTGAAGATGGTGAGATACTGGAAGAAGTTGCTCAGGGAAGCTGTGAATGCTCCATCCCTGCCAGCATTCAAGGCCAGGTTGGATAGGGCCTTGAGCAACTTGGTCCAGTGGGAGAGGTCCCTGACCAAGGCAAGGGTGGATTGGGACTGGTTGTTCTTTAAGGTCCCTTCTAATCCTTGACATTCTATGATTCTATGACCTGATCTACTCCTGTGCCTGCATTTCACTCTCTGTTAAATACCAGTGCGTGGGGGAGACTTTCCAGGGCTTTTCAAAGATGAAAGCTGGTGGTGCCTCAAAAACCATCATGCTTTGCTCTATTTAAGGATTACTTCACCCTGTTTGATAAGTTGGACAAGGGCAGGAGGAGTGTGGCCCAGCATGGGGTGGGTGGGTTCCTGGTGACCAGGAGGGTTCCATTCAGTTGCTCAACAATGAGGCCAGGACACCCCTGGCAACCCTGTCACACAGAGCCCTACTTTACCCCTAAAGACAAACAAAGTCAAGTAATTCTTCTCCCGCTGGCAGCATCACCTGAGGATTTCTGGCAGCACTCATCTGTGGATTACTTCCATCTGAGCAGCTCTGTAGCTGTTACAGCCCTATAACTGTAGCTGTAGCAGCCTGGGGCACAGCAGCACCGTTGCCAAGGCAGGACCCCACCCATGAACCCTCTCATTTCTCCACCTGGCCCTCCTCCTCCCACTTCTGCCCAGCATGACAGGAGAAGACCTGATCTCATGGAAGAGCAGAATGTGCAGGTGATGAATTTTTGGCTGGCTTCAGGGCAAGGGACAATGGGTGAGCTGAAAGGTTCTGGAAGCAAGTATCCTGGGAATGGAGATGGGTGTGACAGTAAAGAGAGCAAAGACATCTGCTGAGAGGCACATGGAGCATGTGAGACTTTCCTGGTGCCTGCCATCCATAAAGAAGAGAAGGAGACAGAGCATGAGTGTGGAACATGAGACCATAGGGAGCAGGTGCTCCAGGTTATGTCAAACAGGGTCTGTCCTGGACAGTGAAGGTCATACTGGTATTGTTATGATCTCTCTGACTGGGTTTTGCTTCCTGAAGGTCACTGGAGGTATTTTGATGCCCTACTCATTTGGTCTGATTGAGGAACAAGCTGTTCTTGCCTGCAGAAGAACAGCTCCTCAGCCTCTGGGGAGAAAATTCCCCACCAGCAGGGCTGATGCGAATTGAGTGGCAATGTTCCACCTGCTGATTAGCCCAAGTAGGAGATAAATGAGCTCCTCGGTGCAGAGGAAACATGTGCACTGTGAAACTGAGTCAGAGAAATTATTACTTGCCGAATGCCCTGGAGTGCCTAGGTACTCTTCCCAAGGCTGCTCTTGCAGGACCCAGAGGCATTGATCTTTTGGTTCTTCATTACCATGGCTATCAACACCAGAACTGTTAGTGGACCTTGACTGTGCCAAAACTTTCCTTTCCAAGCTGGGACTTTTATTAGTAGTGCTGAAAGTACACCTGCCTTGGAGAGGAAAGTGAGTTTGGTTTAGCAGGTGGCTGGTTAATGTGCAGTGGAAAACGTGGCAAAATCATTGTAGGGCCACTGTTGAATGAAGTTTCAACCTGTGAGGGTATCAAGGTAGACATCAGGAGGTGGTATGGAGCTAAGCATGAACAGTCAATGCTCCTCTGACAAACCTTATAGGAACACTTCAAGCGACAGCATCCCCAAGAAGTAAGTTAACTCATGACTGTGATGGGCTAATGCTGTACATGTGCAAATGGCTTTGAGAATTTGGCTGAAAATTAGAGGAAATTATCTAATCTTCAGAGCAGAAAATTCTGGTAACAGGGTGCAACAGAAAGAATTGAGCAATGATCATCTACCACTAGTTTGCAGACTGGCCAGGTGACCAAAGGGCAGATATGGTGTGGCTGCCTGTGTCAGTAGGGGATTGTATTTAGTGACCCCAAAGATCCTTGTCAGCCCTGCGGGTAAGTGAAACCGAGCAAGCATGAGCAAGTTGCTGTTGAGAAACCAGCAGATATTCGCAATCCAGCCCTTGACTGACTCACTGGGCTTGCACTTGCTCAAGATTGCCATGTGTGTTTGCAGGGAGAAGGGGCAGTCCAGCCCACCTGGCACTTGTGGGGGTGCACGTTGGAGACCATCATTCCACGTCTGTGTGCAGACACTGGAGGGAAAGTGCCAATATCTAACATAACTCATAGGCTGGGCCTCAGATGATTATTTCTGGTGAGGAAGAATTGCTCTCTGGAGATGCCTGTTTTTCTTTGCTTGTTATTAACTCAGGCATAGGCTCACACACTTTGGGTTTGTGTACTTGCCAAGCAGAGGTGCTCTGACCTACATGACCTTTGGAAAGGTGATGGTTTCGTTATTGTTGCAGTCCTTGAACACTCACTAGCAGATCACTTTAACGTATAAAAATGGCCAGCAGAACCCCAAAATTAAAGAATTCTCACATTTTCAGCAGCCAACAGAGGAGCCCTTCTAACATCTTGAAGGGAGAAATTAATGTCTCAGTGCCATCTTGTGGAGTGACCTGTATAAAAGGACAAGTTCCTAGAAGCATGCTTATAGAGTTTGGTGGCAATATTGAGAATTACACTGCAAGTATTAGCACCAAACCAAAGATTTCTATTGCAAATTGGGATTGCTTTTTTTCCCTGAGAAGACTGCAAGTCCATGGGAACTCGGTGTTCCTAGAAAGTACCTGAATACAATTGATGCCTGAATACAGGAGGCAAAGCCTATTAGACACACAGCAGCTTCACTGTTTTCCCACAGGGAAGAAATCCACTTGTAAGGCTCCTGAAATCTCAGAGAAAAAAAAGTTGTAGGTCCAGTTGTGGGTGCTACTGACCCACTGATACCTTGTCCATCTGAGAAAGCCTGTGAGATCTCCAGCACTTGGAGACACAGGGATCTCAGGTGACATATAAAATCAGCTGGAAATTACCGCAGTAGAAAGTTGAGGGTCTTCTTACCACCCAGCCTTATGCTCCAGGACCCATATTTTGTGCTCCACCAATAAATATTTCTATGGCACAGAATGAAGTGACCTAGAAAGGTTTATTCTGTCACAGACCCACAGGACAAAAATCTCTCCACCTAGAAATGTGCTGTAGAAACATCCTTGCAAGCAACATAATTATCATCCATCATAATTAAATGATCCTCAGTATCAGAGACAGATCAGTAATTTACTGCATATTTAGCTAAGCGTTCACTGAGGTCAACAGCTAATCTGTCACTGGAGGAGGGATTACCCAGTCCATAAAACTCTCCCTGCCACAAGACATACAATCTTCCTTGGAGCAGAGAGAAGAATAAGCTTCCCAGATTCTTTCACACAGCTGTTGAATGCCCTGTGGGTGAAAGAAAAGCTCATGAACTTTTGCCACGTACTAGAGTAGAGGGAGGAAAGGCCAGGGGCAGCATGAGCAGAACACCCTGTCCCCATCAGGACAGCTGCTGACACCTCTGCAGAGCTGTCCCCTCCAGAGCCACACTGAGAAGCTCCAGCAGATTGAGAGGAAGGTGAAGAATACCACAAAGAACCAGAAAAGGCTCAAGGGAAAAGGTCTTGAGTGCTCAGTGGATATAAATGTCTCCATGATTAATCAAAGGTATTAAACCTTTTCACTGTGGAAAGATAAGAGCACCTGGTGAACAGGGAGATAGGCAGAGGGAATGTGGAGATGGAGGAGGGATCAGGACAGCAATGGTTCCTCTCTGGCAGCCAGGTAAGACTGAATATCTCTTGAGACCATTGCTGAGGTTGGCTTTTCCTTGCCCTATATGAGAAGACAGACAGGGTGGCTGGTGGCAAGGCTCTCCGTGAGTGTGACGGCACCTGCAGGCACAGGTGCACTCAACAAGAGCAAATATTCCCCTGAAACAATGCATTGTGCTCTACCCAGCTGCAGACAGCAGAACACACCAGCTCCAGGCAGAGCATCTTTGCTGTGGAAGAGGCACCCAAATAGTCCTGCATAGGCAGATGATCCCAATCCAACCTGTTTAAAAAAAAGTACCAAACTACCAGTCAATGGGTTACAAAGCAGACCAGAGCCAAAATTCCTGTTCAGTTCCTGTAGAAAATGTTAAGGAGAAAGACAGCCTTCAGGAACACATCAAGGCTATTGAGAGCTCCACTGTTCTGAGGTTAGGCTCTCCTGGACAGAGGCACAGCACCACTAGTGCCCTCATAACAGAAATATTGCATCCCTACCATACATACCATAGGATGGTATATGGGGGAGGGAGGGAAGGAGGGGTGGGGGGGAAGACTTTGAAGTTAGCTGCTGCTTTATTGGCTTGTTCATCGTTAACCAAAGGAGAGAAGGTGTCTGGGGGTGAAGAGAGGGTGCCAAGTTTCAAAGGGTAACCTGTCTCAGTGCAATGAAGCGTGCTGTCACAACAGGAGCGCAAAATGAGCTTTAAGGAGTTGGAGAAGACAATGTTTGAGAAGACTAAGAAGGTGTTGAGGATTCATAACAGTACCATAAGGAAGATGCTGGCAGAAGCACTGGGAACATTCATCATGATGGTAAGGAGAAGTCTGAGCATGTGTGTGTTTGTGTGTTTGTGTGTGTGTGTGTGTGTGTGTGTGTGTGTGTGTACAGCCATTCAAGGCAGCAGTTTGTAAGATCAGTGGTTTCCTAACACATCTTTTGGGTTGCCCAGTGGTTGGTTACTACTGCTCACCCCTCTGCTTTGGAGGGGTGGCAGTTTCCCAGCAGGCAGACCATCTCTCAAAAACCTTCTGGAGCAAAACAGTAAAGCAGGGAAAGGGAGGCGGGTGCTGCGAGAGAGTGAAGTAGGTGGGACAGAATTAAAATATCACAGAATCATTGAGGTTGGGAAAGATCCTTAAGAATTCAAGCATTAACCCGTCACTGTGGAGGCTACCACTAAACCATGTCCCTAAGTGCCACATCTACATGTCTTTTAAATACCTCCAAGGTTTTATATAGATATTTAATAACTGTAAACCCACCACTTCCTTGGGCAGCCTGTTTCAATGCTTGACAATCCTACTGGTGAACAGATTTTTCCTAGTATTCAATCTAATCCTCCCCTGGCACAATTTGAGGCTATTTCCTTTTGCCCTGTAACTTTTTACATGGGAGAAGAGACCAGCCCCCCCTGACTGCACCCTCTTGGCAGGGAGCTGGTGAGACTGATCAGGTCCTCCGAGCCTCCTTTTCTCCAGGCTGAACATCCCCAGCTCTTGCAGCTGCTCCTCATCAAACTTGTTCTCCTGTGGGCCCTTCCCAGCTCCACTGTTGCTCTTTCAGTTCTCTTCTTTAAATGTTGCTCTTTCAGTTCTCTTCTAGGAGAAAATTGAGGAAGAGTTTGGAAATGAAATCAAAGAGTAGTGTCTACAATGCTTGTGCCACACCTCCTGGAAGATCCCATCCAGTGAATGGAGGCTTTTCCTCCTGCTGTGCCAGAGGTGTGGCATAGTTGGGGGGGTCTGAACAGGTCTGGAGGAGAACAGATCCAGACTCTTCTATCACTGACAACTGCTGCAAAATGAAAACACTGTTCACCCATCTTTCCCTCAGGGTTGCCAGGGTAATGAACTTCCCAGAGAAATTCTCCAGAACCACAACCCACCATTAGGAAATGTAATTATAGGGTGTGAAGCATGCCAGGATTTCACTATTGATTTTCTTCCTGCCAACTGAACAGTACTTATGTAAATCATACATAAACTTCCCCCTTGCCTGAGGGATCTTTCTCACAAAGAAATAATTAAGTGGGTTTGAGCTCCTGGGCTGCTTAAGAAATGTTTGGGTAGAAGATTAGGAAGGTTTTGCAGTCACTGTGGGGACTGGTGGGGGTAAAGTGCCCACTGGGACCAGAGACTGTGAGTGTTTGATCAACAGAGCAGAATGACATCCTCCATCTGAAAAGGCCCAGTATCTGTCTGTGTCAATGTGCTTCACATTAGCTGGACTTAGCCTGGGCTGTGACACTTTAGACAGAACAGAGGCATGCAAAGGCTGGGCATAACCTAAATAACTTGTAGGGATTTAAAGAGGAAGAAATTAAGATTTGTGTAAGCATAGGGACCTTCTGGCACAGCTCTCTGTACCAAGAAAGGCACTCATTTCCAAGGGCAACAACTGCCTGTGCAGAGCATGGTTGCTTTTTTGTCACATAATTTTGTACTTGCTACTCTTTGAATTTCACTCCCAGGTAGTTTTGCACCCGTAGTAAGTCAGAGTACAGACATCTGTGACTGCTCTGTAGCAGCTCAGCAAACCATTTTGCTTTTCCCGTTCTCTGTTATTTGGTGTTAGATGTTCCCAGGTGATAAAGAACAACTTCAGGGTCATCCTGGCAGGGAAGCAGTGGGAAGTGGAGACTTTACTCTGACAGTTCAAGGCAGATTTTGCAGCCCACAGCTGACAATGGCTCTTCCTTCACTGATCCATGGATGGCAAGAGAGAAAAGGAGGGCACTGAACATGGGTCCCACCAAGGGCTGTAGACAAACAGCATGCAGCATCAGAACAAAGCCTACAGCACCCAACTCTTCAGCACCACCTTAGCCGTCAGTGCAACAGGCAATGTTCTGAATGCACCTCCAGGATGCCTGAATGGCTGTGTTTTGGACAATAACACTCACCCCATGTCCTCTCAGTTTAATGGATAGGCAGTGTTGGTAAGAGGAACCAGGCAGCAGGACTAAGCAGCACAAGGACTAGGGAAGAAGGAATTAAAAGAAATGGTGTTTAGGGACTGTGAGGATACAGGAAGAAAACAGAAGTTTGGATCTTTTACTGAAAAAGATTGTGTGTCCTATGTTGTGTTTTTTTTCAGGACAGTGCTGTTTATGCACAGTAATGTCTCCTCCTCTGCAGCCCTCTCTCTGCACCTGTGTGCTCTTCTGCAAAACCTGTGCCTCACATATTGCCTGTATCTTGTGTCTGGCTTTGGAAAAATCAGAGATGAATATACAGAATTTGTGTAATTTGCAGATGCTTAGGAGACATCACAAACTGTTTCTGGGGTTTTTGCTGAGGCAGACTGAGAAGGGCTCACACTGTGGGAGCTGTAGCTCTGTGTGGAGCAGAGAATGTGCTTTGTGTCTACAAGAGAGATAAGAAGACTAGCATCTCTGGGGAAAGGGGGATTTGGGTTATGTCTGAAAGCCATAAGGAGAAGCAGACACTTGAGATAAAATTTGGATGCGGGCAGAGTAACCAGTAAAAACTCACAATTAAACAGTACAAGCCAAAGCAGAAGTTTATGTGCTGGAGAACATATTGACTTTCTTGTCTTTGAAACACATGCCACCTTGGATAAATATCAATGCAGTCCAAGGAACAGGATACACTTTCCAAACCCCCAGTGGTTTATGAGGCAGCAGCCTCAAGAGATGCTTTGTCCTTCTCTAGATTTCAGCGTAAGAGTATGCAAAGAACTGGTTTTTCCACACTTTCCACATCAAAAGCATGAAATAGAATTCTCTCTTTCAGGACAGAGTAATGTTTTGAATATGTGTTTTCCTGCTGGAGAGTGTTTACTTTCAGTTTTTTCCCCCTGTTCTCCTTCAGTCACTAAAAAAACCACTGAAATTTTGTCTGTTTCCAAACTGAATATATATGTGTTGGATGGAAAAGTTAAACCAGAATTTTTTTTCTTGTCTTTCGCTGTTACCAAATATTACCAAAATTAGAGTTGAGCTTGGCAAATAGCTGTGTGCTGCCCAAACTATATATTTAGTCAATGAATTGCACACCAGGTAAAGAAGGACAGTAAGAATCTACACACCCTCCTTCCACCCATCTTGGACATTGTCTCCCAGTGGTCCACAGTGATTCTCCCCCAGTTCATGTCCCTGGTTTCAGGCAGAGCCATCTGCAGTGTGGTAGTATGAATGACCCCCACTGAGCCCCAGCTCTTGGTGTGAATGTTTGGGTTTTGTCTCCCCATACCTGACCATAATGAGAGTCCCTAGTTTGGTCTGATGAGCACCAGTCTCAGGTATCATGTCAATTTTTACAGGGGAAGGTTGTTCTTTATCTTCTGACCACAGCCACCTTAGAGACTTCCTGTCTTTGGGAGCTTGTTACTTTTGCAGGAAAAATAGAAAAGATGCTCAGTCTACCACAGCAACAAGAATACTTTTAACACACCTTTCTCTCTTTCTTTTTACACAGGTTTTTGGCTTGTCATCTGTGGCACAAGTGGTATTGGGAAAAGGAAACAGTGGTCACTATTTGAGCATCAATTTGGCATTTGGCATTGGTGTTACCCTGGGCATCTATGCAGCAGGAGCAGTATCTGGTGAGCAGCACTGTCATGTCCCATAAAGCACATATCCATGTCCCACAAAGGCCATGTGCATTGGAGGCGGGAGGAGTGGGGTGTGGAGGGGTGTGTTATGGCATGGGGAGTGCCCTCACCTGAAAAGAAGGCCATCCTAGAGTCCCCAGGCAGGAAAAGCAGGAGAGGCCAAGGACAAGACATGCACAGCATATGTACAGAATACTGACCCCAAACTTGTGTTCTGAGTTGTGACAGGGCAAGCAGGACAGGGAGAGGGAAAGAGGTTTAGCCATCTCTTTCCATTGCGGCCAGCAGAGCCAGGTTTTAGCAGCTCCCCCATTTGGGACATGCCAGCATGGCCCAAGTTGATATGGAGCTCACAAACCTGCTGCTGATATGACCCATGGGGAAGCAAATAATTTATTGCAAAGGAGAGCTTACTGCTGATGTTGCAAAAGGAATGGCATGCAAATTTTCTCCTTATCACACACAGCCATGCACAGATGTCCCACATGAACTTAGGAAGAGGTGTTTCAGGGCCATAGGGTGGCATCCCTCACATGACAAGAGCATTATCTTTGCCTTCTGCAATTTCTGACATTCACTTGCACCAAGAGAAAACATCTAATGGGCAGAAAATTAAAGCAAATCCTTGCTCTTGAACTGTTGGAATAGACAGAGGTCCAAAGCTGGGGCTAGCTTGGAAAGGAAAAATTTTCCATGTGAGCAGTCAGGAGCAGTCAGTTCTTGATTTTCTTGTCATTTTGAAGGTGATGGAAACATCCTGAGGAAAGCAGACTGAGGAAAGTAGTCCCAAGTGACTTTTGAGAAGGAGCTGATCTGTTGAGGGCTGAGGGCAGTGCATAAGGGATCTCCGCTCAGCCAGCAATAGTATGGTTACAAAACGAACTTCAGACCTTCCTGAGATAGTTATTTGGCTTCATCTGTGCCACAAGATGCTTTTTGTGATCTCTGAAATGGCTGGCCACAGTCACAAAAGAGCAGAGGGTCTAAGAAGGGATCTGCTCCCATTCCAGTTGTGGTTGTTGGACTGTAGCAGGTAGTACATGGCACTTCCATTTCACTCTGTCCAGCACTTTGATGAAATGATGGGTGCCTGCATCCGACCCCTTTTGGAGTCTGGAATACAAAATGGTCATGAAGGCTGGATGTTTACTGATCCTCAAAGTTTATACCTATCTGGCAGGAAAAATAAATATTTTCTTCAGACTCTTGGAGATAGGAGGCCTGGAGAAAACATGTGGTTAGCACCAAGGGCATGAGACCCAGACCCATTTAGTCTTTGAAAGCTCCAGTGTGATACCAACCTCCTCCACAGAAAGTGTTCCATCAAATCACAGGTCCTCATCTACCTGTAGCTACTCAAAAGGTGCTGGAGTACAGGCTCTTTTTAAGCTCAGTAAGGGAGAGGCTCACTCAGAAATGTAGTGGTTTGCCAATTTGAGATTTCCCGGCCAATGCACCAATTTATGTGGTGGGTCTAGCGCTGGCCAAACACCAGTGCACCCACTAGAATATACCTAACTCATTTTCTGAGTGAGATAGGATTGGAAGAGGAAAGCAGGCTCAAACTTTAAAGGGTATAAAGAAAAGAACTTTATTAACAGAACTAAAAGAATAATAAGAATCAGAATAAACCTTTAAAACACTTCTCCTCCCCCCTACACCCTCTTTTCTCTCCCACTGACAACATACAGACACAATTCAGTCAGTTTATCACCTTTAGGATAGTCTTCAGTTCACTTAGATAGAGAAGTCTCTCATGCTATGGAGACTTCTTCACAAGAAAACAGTTCTCTTGTGGCCTTTAATTTCCATGAATTGCAGCCACACAGAAATCTGCAATCATGAAGTCCCTCCCATCTCTTGCAGCCTTCCCACATCTGCATTTATGGGCCATGTCAGCTTATGGGGTACTGTTTGAAGGATGAAGTGTTCAAAAGCAAAGGCACTCTTTATCTATGTCTGAGATCATCTCTGGGAACAGAGGTTCTCTTCTTCTTCTTCCCTGGGGGCAAAGGGTCTTCATCACTAATCTCTCCCTGTTCAAGCTTCTCAATCTACTTCAAATCTGCTTGCTTTAGCGTAAATGCCTTTGCTCATATCTACAATTTGAACACTTCAGCTCCCCATACTTTTCAATGAGTTACAGGGAAAAAGAGTCTGATATATCTATTATATCTTCTCCATAGCCGTACAAGAGGATTTCAGCCAAGACTGAAATCTTGGCTGAAATACTGACCCCATCAGATTGAGGAAGGATCTCCTCAATCCTTCCCATCTGGGACTTGACTTCTTCCTTACTGACCTTCATGTCTCATGTTGTTCTCTCTGTATCTTCACTCTTTCATTTTCTTTCACTTGAGAGAGAGGGAATTGAACACAGCAAAAGCTGGAAAATCAGCTGTGTGGCCAGAGCGACCACTGCCACTCTGGCCTCAGCCCCTACTATCCTGGCCCAGCCCACAGCTGATTTTACAGCTGTGGGCTGATGGCAATTCAAGCTGCTGGGCTTGGCCCAGCCTGTAGCTGCTCCCAGAGCCCAGCAGAGCCCAGCTTGGCCCAGACTGGCTGCGGGCAGAGTTTAATGTTGGCAAGATGTTGGCAGCCGCGGCCTCCCCTCCCTTGCCCGGCCACAGACTGGGAAGGGGAAGAATTTCACTCTCCAAAGCTGGAAAGTAAGAGAGTTCTTTTCCCGGGCTTGTTCATTTTTAACGTGTGTTCGTACAGGCGTGTTCAGCTTTCTCAGTGTTAAATAGAGAATTTAACAAATTGTCAATTCTCAAAACTAATCACTGGTTGGTTTTTGTCAGACACGGAGGAAGCTTTTAGCAGCTCCTCTCAGAAGAATAATTTCCATGGCTTGGCTACAGTGCTAAACCAGCATGTGAAATTCATAGGGAAATTCATGCCATCCCAGGAGAGGTGTATCTGACAGGTGAGATGACCCAGTCTGTGGAGGCAGCCTGTGGTCTACAGAATTTTTAGAAGACTAGCTAGGAGCTCTTTAACCTGCGTAATTCAGCTGTCAAGACAGAAAGTCTCGTTTTGTGTTTGTGAAGGAGGAAGACCCTGACCTGAGAGAGTTGCTGTTCTGGATCAATGTCTGGGTGATTACTGTGGGGCATGGGGCATAGAACCAAAGAATAGTTTGGGTTGGGAGAAACCTTTAGAGTTCATCCAGTCCAACTGCCCTGCAGTGAGCAGAAACATCAACTAGAGCAGGTTGCTCAGAGCCCTCTCCCACCTGGCCTTGAATGTTTCTAGGGATGGGTCATCCACCACACCTAGATGTTGTTCCAAATCATCTGCCATCAGTGTTGAGGCCTCTCTTTTTCTGTGATTTTGCAGGAGCTCATCTGAATGCTGCCATCACCATTACACAATGCGTTTTAGGAAACATCTCCTGGACAACGCTTGTAGCTTATATAATCGGCCAGTTCCTGGGCTCCTTTATGGCAGCAGCCACCGTCTTTGCTCTCTACTATGGTAGGGTTGTGTCTTTTATCACAGAGGTTGCTGTAGGCATAATTTCAGTCAACTCACAGTGTTGTCAAAATATGTCCGTTTACATCATGATTTCTGGGTGAGGAGGGCAAGCTTCTGACTTGTGAGACAAGACCACAGCTGAAGTTCAGAGCAGGTCCCAGATATATCTCTGGGAGGGATACATAGTTCCTCATATAAAAAGGAGAATACAGCTCCTTTTAGTCAGGACATTCCACTTCCAAGACCTGTTGTCAGTGGAAGGTCATGCTGTACAGCAGAAAAACTACATGTCAGCATTTTGTTTCCAAATCTGCAGGGGCTTTATTTACATGAACTACCATGTATTAGGTGCTGCTGGAGTTTTGGGGGGACTGTGCTGATCTGTGTGAAACACTGGTTTGCAGTCATTAAGGGTTTTGATTTGTGAGCAGAGGCCACACCATCCATGTCTCTAGTATGTCTCAGTTTCTAAGGGGCAGAGGGTTGGAGGGCTCCGGTGCATCCAGATCATCCAGGCTACCCTGGGCTCCTGGAGCAGGGATAGGGAGCTGGTGGGTGTAAGGAAGTGACTGCAGATTAAATTCTGTGGGTAACAGACAGTGGTGAGATCATGTTCTGCAAGGAGTGTATCATCTCCATCACATCTTCCACTGCCTCCCTTCTCCCTGATGTCTGTGCTGGCTGCAACAGGTGGGCTTGTGCCTTGTGGGATGAATGCTGTGCCAACTTCCATAATTCCCACTTCTCCTAGATGCTATTTACAACTACACCAACGGCAGCCTTACAGTGACTGGACCAACTGCCACAGCAATGATCTTCTCTACTTTTCCTGCTCCCAGTGTATCCTTGCAGGGAGCCTTCTTCACAGAGGTCAGTGGGAATGGCCGTGGTGGGCTAGGAGAAGGTGGGTGGTTACAGGCGCTGCTGCAGGGCTGCTAAGGTCCCCACAACCCCATATGCACAGACACAACCACAACTTCTTTTCTCAAGGAGCCCAGCATTCAGGCAGGTGCCTGAAAGGTAAGATCCAAGGCACTTTGGTGGCTTGGCAAGTCTAAAGGGTTCTGCCTAAAGCCTAATACGTGTAGGCTGCCCCTCGGTTTGGTCCAGGGACTCTCCAGAAACCAGGCATGCCACGCTAGCAGTGAGAAGTGAGAAGCTGAGCTATATCACCAGCCATCTCCTTTGGGTTCTGGGCTGAACTGTTCCTCCCCTATTTGTAGTCTACACCCACTCCATGCCCCTCAGCAGTTGTGCTGGCTGCCCCTGCCCAGCACAGAGAGCCTGGGACTGTCTCCACATGAGCACAGCCTGGACTGATCCTCTGTGTTTGAACAGATCTACTGAGACTGTGTGCAGTGGATTCCCAGCTTACAGCATAGTGTCCAGATGCCCAGAAATAGGAAGGGGAATCTTCATGGGATGTGGGGCAGTGAGACACCAAAGAAGGAATGGAATATTCACTTCCACTACAAATCTTTGGAAGCCTGTGATTTGGCTTCTGAGCTAAAAAAACTCCTGCCTGGGCATGAAGAAGAGGATGGTGGAAGAGCTTAGAAGTGGGGATGGATACCCTCAGCCTCCTGTGGGCCAAGCAGTGCCCTTGATGCACAAGAAAGCAAATAAGAGTGACTGTTTTGCCAAAGGCTGCAGTTTCTGATTTTGCTGGTGTCTGTGCAAGCAGTCCAAATCTCTCCAGCTGCATTTTCTGAAGCAGAAAGTGACAGGTGTCATCACCTCTATCAAAACTATGCTTCCTGATGTCCTGGGCACTGCAAATCTACAAATATACAAATGCCAGTGATGGGAAATTCAGTTTCCCTGGTGAGAATCTGATACCTGCATACAGGACGTACAAAACTTCATTTCCTCTAGGGATGATCAGTTTTGTCTTGTGAGCACTTACAGCTCTGCTTCTATTAGACAGAATGTACTTAAAATAACCCATTTCCCTGACTTGAAAGATGGAGATGACACTGCTGAGACATTTGTATCAGTCTTGGTGATGAGGTTTTTGCTAAGCAAAGAATTTTCTTCAGTCCACCTGTGAGAAGGGAGTCCTTGGGTCCCTCCTGCCTTGCTCAGATCATGAATCTCATCTGCACTTTCATTCTGGGAAGTCTCTCCTGTTCTGCTCAGCAGGATTTTTCAGCCTTTCCTATTCTGTCTCCTGACCTGTACTTCTTCCTTTTCTGCTCCCAGTTTACAGCGACAGTTATGCTGATCCTGGGTGCTCTAGTCATCCATGATGAGAACAACAACGCAGCCACCAAAGGCGCTCGGCCCGTGCTCACGGGTATGCTGGTCCTGGGCATTGGTCTGGGAATGGGGCTGAACACAGGCTATGCCATAAACCCTTCCCGTGACCTGCCCCCCCGGATCTTCATGGCAATGGCTGGATGGGGAATGGAAGTCTTCACGTGAGTGACTTGTTTTGCTCTTACACTGCTCAGCTTGCCAGGGGAGGAGATAAGCACAAGATAAAATGTGTCATGAAGCCTTTTTGTTATTGAACCAAGTGATGTATCACTGCAGCATGAAGGTTGTTCTTACAGGAGCCTTGTATATTATGTACATAAAATTTATTATGTTACCTTAGGTTACCTTACATTATGTTACATTATATTAATTATATTATATTATATTACTTATTCTCTGGCATGACAGACTGACATTGACACTCAGATACCTCACTTTGTGTGCCAAATTGTCTGCATCTCCACTGGTGATCCAGCTGTTTTTGCAGTGAGCAGAGAGCCAGAACACAGCTCACCTGAATGCAGGTGGATTGCTGAACAGGTCTCCTAAATTTAGAGTCCGAATTCGGACATGAAACCTGTCCTTCCTCTATCTAGCAGGATGGTGGCATGTTATGGCTTTTCTTATGGTGAGACCATTACTAGAGGTTCTTTTCCCCGATGCCCATTTTCCATAAATTCACAGAAAATATATTTGAGAGTTTGGTAGAGGAGTCACAGATTTTATTGGAAACAGGGAGGGAAAACGCCTAAGTCTGTCTGAGTGTCCCACTCATCAAGACTACACAGTCCATTTCTTTAGGAGACCAAGAAAACTGCTGTGTGGAGCCACCTTTCCATGTGGATGGGGAAAATGATCTTCTCTCCAGCAGTTATGTGGGGCGTCAGTGATTTTGTCTAAGCCAGTTGTAGGTTTAGTGCTTGGAGTGGGACAGACTCCTCTGCTCAAGCAGCTCACTCACTCCCCAGCAGGGCGTGGTGGCAGAGCAGTAGTCCCAGTCTGGCTCACCAGCTGCCTCTTCTGTGTTTCATTTTAGGGCTGACCACTCCTGGTGGTGGGTCCCAGTCGCAGCTCCAGTTCTGGGATGTCTTGCTGGTGTTTTCCTCTACAAACTCTGCATTGATTTTCACAACCACCCTGGCCATGAAGCTGAACATGAGAAAGAACAGGCAGGCATGGAGACTTCCAGACTTTGATGGGCATATGCTATGATGACACATGTGAAGGGCACATGCAGGTGGACAGATGAGGGATGAGATTTCAGTAAACCTACTCTGCTTAAACAGATAAACTTGGTATCTGAGATATAGAGCAGACCTGTGTAGGGCTAGACCTGACTGTGACCTGAAGAAATCATTCAATCTCCCTGTGTAAAAATCTACAAAAAAACCCCCCAAACAAACATAAACAAAAAAATCCCAATAAAAACCCCAAAACCCCCAAAAATCCCAAAACAAAACTCCATCCCAAAACAATCATCATGTTCTGAAGAAAAGCAAAGCAGAACTACAAGTCTCCAGATATGTATATATTCATATAAATCAAAATACAGGCATCAACAGTGGCTGATACAACATGATTTAGTTAATTAACACAGAAATTTTGATCTGAAATATTCTTTGGTAAGAGGCAGACACTACAGTGATGGACCAGGGGCATAGGCTTGCTTCTTTAGCATATCTGTCACCCTAACAAACACTTAGTTTGGAACACCACAGAAGAGAGAACAAGGACAGTCTAAAACAGAAACATGAACCTGTTGTGTTGTTTGGGTTTTTTTATGATTTTTTTTAATCTGAACATTCAGGAAGGATTAAAAATTACTAAACTAAACTACAGGGTCTACTGAATCTTGCCACAGTCCTGCTGGAACATGCCAGCATCAAAGAACCATGTCTGCACTGACATTCTAGAATTGAGCTACACCAACTACCACCACAGGAAAGAAGTCAGAGAATTTCTTTGACAGTGTCTCCAGAAACCTGAACAAACTTCTCCCTCCACCCCCCCCCAATACTTTTTTTTTCTCTACTCTGAGTACATGAGAGATTTAAGAGGTTGCCCCACTGCTGCAGGAATTCTGCTACCTCCATCTGAATGAGGAAGTGGGCTTGCAACAGCCTTACAAGTTTGAGGTGTCACTGGATTAAAAGCAGAACACTATCAGAAGCTGCCTGCTCCCAGGAGGGTGATAACAGTCGTGACTTTTCTAGAAAGTACTCAAGCAATTATGGTATGTATGTCAAGCATATAACTGCAGTCCCAGGGCTGTGTGCCATGAATAAACAACAGAGACTTCTCCAAGAGTAGGAAGTGATAGAACATTACTTCTGCACAGAATTCCAGAAAAGGGCTTTTACTGGCTGTAATGATCATTCTCATCACAATATTAAAATGATAACAGCTATTGTTATCGCATGAGGTGGGGCAACCTGTGCGCTTTCTCATTACAGCTCACTTTGTATCAGTAGATACAAAGTAGTAGATTTCTATCAGTAGAGCAGCTCCAACAGACCTTCACTTGTCTCAAGATGCATGTGGGCTTTAGAGGGTGCATTAGATGATTCCTTGTCACCTGGGGGTGGCAGAGAGTGGCTGCCAGGCTATGCAGCAACAGCATTTGAAGGTGGGCCCTTGGCAGTGCTGGAAGCAGCAAAATATGCCTGAGCAGGGGCTGATGGCTGCAGAGATTTTGTACAGTGACTACAGGACAGAAGTAGAACAGCTGCCACACAGTTCGGTCTTTTGGCCTGTGTGAAATAAACTGGGAATTTCAGAGTAGCTCAAGAGGGATTAGCTAAAAGCACTGTAACCCATTCCTTCTCAGTGAAAGATTCTCTACTGCATTAAAAAAAACACCCCAAACAATCCATCCTGAATGCTGCTCTTGCCATACATCCTTTGCATCCCATGTCCATGTGCTCCCCAAAGCATCTTCAAATACCCAATCACTTTGGAGGAAAATATTCAAATATTTATTAAAATACTATTAAACACTTACAGCATGGCTTCAGCTTTCTGAAGGCCATACAAATACTCATGAAAGCCTCACAACATCCCTGTGAGGTAGGTTTGTCTTGTGTAAATATGTGTTGGTTTCAAACATTAGAGATGATGCTGTTTAAATAGTTGATGCTTACTTGAAGACAGTGATTTCAATTTCCATATTCAGGCACAAAATGTTTTGGGTGCTACCATGATTCCAGCATATTTGGAAGACAGAATAGCATAGAAAAGTAATGGAAAGAAACAGGAGTAACTGAAAAACAGCAATGAATGGGTTAAAGTGCAGTTCTAACCTGAAAACTTACAGTATAGAAAACAGCATCAGGGACTTCTAAGGCTGTAATATCTCAGCTCCTGGTGAGATCCTGCCCAACTGAAAAGTGTCTGTTTCAATGGTCAGCTTTGCAAATGAATGTGTGACAAACCATGGGGTCCTCCTGGCTGATGGGACTCAATACCATTGACTCTGCTCAGCAGTTCCCACAAAAGGGAGGCAAAAATGTATCTCGCAGCTTCTGGCTTCAGGATTATTGCAAATCACATCACAGTCTGAAAAGATACAGCACAAAGGCAAAGAAGTGGTCTGGGCTGCAGAGCAAGTTAGGCTAAGCTAATGCAGAGACACAAAGTCCCAAATCCCATCGTACCATGAATCTCAGAGCAGAAGTTGGATGAAGCATAGGGAAGTGCAGAGTTTGATTCCCTCTGGAGTGAAAAATACTTCTGTGTTCAGTGGGTTCCAGCTTGCCCCCACAGCTTGCAAGGTCAGGACAGTTTTCTTTCAAAGATCATGGCAGAAACATCTTAACACCCTCTACTTCAGCATGGGTCCATTAAAGTTACAGTGAATTCCATTTGCTTTCATTTCACTGCTGCAGTTGTACAGGAACAAAAGCTTCCCTATGGAGCAGTGACATCAAAGGTTCTTCATGCCCTCTGAAAAGTACATGCTGCAAGTAGCTGAAGGGAATAAAATTGATGTATCAATTTTTTTTTTAAGAGCCTCCAGGAACTACATCCACATTGCGGCTATATTTCATGCAAGTGCTGCAATGTGTTTTCCATGGGCACATCTATTCATGCACAAGGAACTTGGCCTGAACCACTCTGCACTTCTGCAGACTCTGCAGAAGAAAACATCTAAACTTATTGCAAATGTTGTCCAGGATCAGATCTGGCAGGCTCACTTCCTTGAAGAATTCCCAGCTGGTGAGGAAGTCTTGGCAGATGTCATGCTTGTGTGACTCTTTTGGGAACTTGGTGGCTGTGAAGGTGGTTTCTTCTTGAGCACTGGAGTTTTGTTCTTGCTTTTAAATACCTTATTGGGGTCCAGCTTGTTCACAAAAGAATCAGCTTCTTCAGACAGGAGTGCTGTGTTGATGGTTATGGGTTTATACATGTTAAACCATTGCTGAAAGGCAGGAAGGTAGGGAAGAAACAGGTTAAATTCAAACTGCAGTTAGACAATTCCACCTTGCTTCCCATCTTCCCCAAGACATGATCTTAGTCCTATGCCACTTGACAGTTTGCAGTTTACAGGACTTGGAAGAGTGCTTGTGATAAGAATGGCTACAGCTCCAGCCCTGGAACTGAATTCCAGATAGGGAAGAGGAGAACCAGACACAACCCTAGCACCACCTTTTCTGCAGTGTAACTCTTATCAAGAGTGAATCCTGGTTTACACCACAGGAGGAAAAGCAAAAGGAGGGGATGAAACTAAATGACATTTATTTAGATTCAGATAAGCAGAAAGGATTAAAAAACCTTTGGAATTTAAATGTGCTTATAAACTGAAAACCAACTAGCTGAATTTCTCAAAATGTAACCTTCCTCCCTCCCTCTCTTCACACATAAAATAATAAATATTTTAACTCCTTACACAAAGAATTTTGTGTTTGTTTGTCTTATTGTTTCTGTTTCTGGTTTTCTATCTAGAAGTAACTAGATTTGGTTTTTTGGTTGCAGCAGACACCACAATGTTATGCGCTACAGTTCTCAACTCTCTAACTCTCTTTTTTTTGCTTTTTTTTTTTTTTGGGTATCATTTTTCCATTAAGAAAGTCAGGAAATAAAACTATTGTTGAACAAGATACATAGAAGATCAATACCCAAATATAGATAATCATTTATTAATGTACTGCTTAGTGGAAAACAGCTTTAATATATGCCCTTAAAAACCTTTAAAAATGATAATGGTTAACGAACTAGGAGGATTTTAACCAACAGGGGCTGCAAATGATTAGGGAATATATGAATGATTCTTCTTAAGGTTTGCAAATATACTGCACATAATAAAATATTTATAGCAGGTAAGAAAGGCAGAGCACAGTGCCATGTGCACAACGTTGACTGATAAAGTCCAGTGCAAGTGTAACACGGAAGGCATCAGGAATGAGAAGAACCAAATTCTACTGCCACTGTTTGATGGGAAGTCAGGAGTGATTTAAAAAATTTTGATGTGCACACAGGACCAGGGAATTTCAAGCTGGTAAGACAGCTGCTATGCCTGGGTGAAGTGCAGGACACTCAGCTTCCAACAGGCACTAACACTGTGCTAGCTTATGAGCTGCATTCAGTAGGACCATCAACTCCATACCCTCTCACAGGATGGAGGCAGGGATAGGGCTGAAATCCCCGTCAAACACAGGACAGCAGAAGACTCTAACAGCAGGATTTTGGCATGGGAGAATAGTAATTTAATCATAATAAGTGACTGGAATGCTCACAAGGCTTTATGCAGAGGTCTTCTGTAACTACTTCTAGGACTTTAAATTGCCCTTTTTTGGGGTGTAATTTTTATCAAGGCCCAACTGCTGAGAGAAAAGCAGGGTGAACACCTGCTTTTCAAATTACCATGAAACAAATGTGAATTCAAATAGTAAATTCACTATTTCACTAAATTCAAATGTGAAACAAATAGTGAATTCAAATTACCATGAAACAAAGGACGGTTAACACAAAAAAACTTGTGGTCCCTTCTGTGATCACTTCCTGGTGATCCCTTCTGTGGCTCACCAGGGAGGACCCCTTGAGCTGACAGACAGCTTGCCAAAATGTGGAAAGATGTTTTTCCAGTATATACTTATGCAAAGTACTGACAGGCTGGACACTGCTGTCCTACCTTGGCCTGGGGGCTGACCCCATAGCTGGTGAATGCATACTGCCACTGTGGGAGACCCAGGTGGGTGATGAGCAGGCGGTAGTAGGCTGTGAAAGTTTTGGTGAGGAAATGCCAATACAGAGCTCTGTCCAGGAACCAGATCTCTGTGTCTGGGGAGACCACTAGAATAAAACAAGTACAAATTACACTTTGCTTTGCAGTATTAAGAATAATCCCTAGCTATTGTCAGGTAGGAGACACAACACACTCAGCAGAAGGGCTGTTTTATGTACATCCAGGCTTGTTCCAGCCCTGGTGCAGAATCCAGAACTTGTCTTTGTCAAACTTCATATGGTTGGTGGTTTCACATCTCTCTTATTTGTTGAGGTATCTTTGCAGGGCCTTCAAGGGAGACACCAGCTCCTCCCAATTTAGTATAATGGACAAACTTAGTATCCCTTCCAGTCCTGCATTCAAGCCATTCATGAAGCCATTGAAGAGCACTGGGCCCAAGATAGAGCCCTGCAGATGTATCCCACAAGTGACTAGCTGTCAGCCTGATGTGATGACTGTTTACTATTTAGTCTTATTTACTATAACCTTTTGTTATGCAGGTTTTGTGTTCTACCAATTACCACTGCATGGGGCATTTGACTAGCTGCTTGCGGAACAATGAATACAATGTTGTTCCTTCACAACCTGGGAGTGACACACTTGGAACATTCTTGGACATCAGCAACTTTGTAGCACATGTTCAAAGTACAATTATGGCAAACATTTATCTGCCCCACAAAGTAAAAAGCAACTAACTCAATTGTCAGTTGCCTAGATTACTGAATAGAGTCCAGAGTCTGGAAATCATGCGAGTGTGTACTGCCAACAAAAACACATTTTGCAAAATCTTTCCACAGTGATCAAATATATATCTGGTGGTGACATCCTTTGTAGCATAAAAAGAAGTTATTTTCTTGGGAGATTGAGATGTTGAGCACCGTCATTTAAATAGACTGCCCCTGTGTTGGTATCGATATCTGTAACCAATGCTCCCTTCCCTTGCCCAGGTTATCCACTGCATGTGCTGAAATCACTACCACTGGGAGGCAACAGGACAAGAACTTCCTGCCATGGCAGCTGTAGTCACACCCAATGAAAGGCATAAGATAATAACCCAAGATTTTTCTTCAGAACCCATATATTGCAATCACACAACCCTATACAGTAAGCACACATACATCAATGACCTGTGCACTGTGTCAGATGACAACTATTTCAGAAGTGCTTTGGTGTTTCACTGCTCTCTCACTGATAACAGTTATCTCTTTGTCTGTCAGAACAAACAGCTCAGCAACCATTTCTCACCCTCTCTTTAACCCTTCCTGTCACATTTTGGCCTAGCTAGCACCTCTGGGCTCAGCATCCATACACAAGGTGGAAAACACTGTCTAATTCTGTCTCAGGTTTTTTTTACCAGCTATACTTTGTTTGTAAGCAGAGTTATACATACCCTTTTGCATCAAAATGTGTGTTTGTTCCGAGACATGTAAGTAACTGGATTAGAGGAGCTCTGTATTATTTCAACACAATTGTCTGTAGGCCACATGTGAATACTTCCCTATTTCTATAATGCAGAAATCATAACTCAGACTCCAACACTAAAAGGAGTGAAAATGTTAGATCTAGTTAAGATTTAGCTCCTGACTTCAGTGGAGACAGGACATCCCAGTAAAAGTTTCACCTAAAAATTGCACAGAAGATCAGAAATACAAGGTAACTCCAGATACAATCCACACAGAGAAATAGCTAACTTTTCTTTTTTTCAGTCTTACCTGGTTCAGCATGCTTATAAACAAGACAGACTTTACCATTCCCATTGCATGGGTCTAACTCAAAGATAAGACTACGAGAATCAAAGTGTGGCTTCTCTGGTTTGTCCTCATTGCCTGAAATCAAGTAAAAAAAAAAGAAATATGTTTGGAAAACTGGCTGACTCAGTTGCAAAGAGTCAGTCTGTTTTATACATTAATAAATCAGCAGATGAAAAACTGAATTGAACTATTGCATTTTTACTTCTTGGAAATGATTAAGTTCCCTATGTTTAAAATAAAAGAAAAAAAAAAAGAAAAAAGAAAAAAGAAAAATTTTCATCTCTGTTAGGAAAACAAACCACAGAGTAAAAATCAAATGGCTGAAAAAAGATTAGCTGACTTCTAGTTCCTCCCTCGCATTAAGCAAGACAAGGTTTACAGATGTCATGTCACTCCTGAGGTTTGTCTAATCTTTTCTTAAAGTTCTCCAGTGCTAGAGAAGGTACAGTCTCTAGGCACTCAACCCAAATCCATCACTTATCACTTAGAATTTTTCCTCATGGATTCTGAATCTTCCCTGCTACAATTGAAGCCCATTATTTCTGTCATATATATGATTCCTTGTTTTGTCCTGATTTATTTTTTTCTAAGAAGGACAGGGAGAACGATTTATTCTTTTTCTCTTGGGACAAGATGTAAATGAAATTGCAGAGATTTATATTTCTCCATACATTCCAGTGTGACATCAGCATTCTTCTAAACAACCACATCTGACTCTTATTCAACTTGTGAAGCTCAACCATCACTGAGCATTTCTACAACACGATTTTGGGATTATGCAGGTTCCTGCAGAATGCAATTTTGAAACCTAAACCTGATGGGAAAGAAGTGGGACATAAAAGTTGTACTTTGCAGAAGAATGTTCCTTGAAAATCAGGATGAGAACTTCTGTGGGGATCTAATTTTTTCTCAATGCACCTCATAAATCCATCAATGAAGGTTTAAGCCACTAAATAGAAGCAGAATTTGCATTTCATTACAATGGCTAGAAGATCAGGACTGCAGCCAAACTGGAAAGTCCAAAAATACTTTCAGCCACATTTGGAAGCTAGAAGAGCTTATAGAGATGCAGAGACAAGATGGAAATCAAACAGCAATTCTTTTAAGAAATTTTTGTGACACCTGGCTGTATTCTTATCCTCTTGATTTTTCCAGCTGGACTGTGAGAGCTCTGACAAAATAAGTGGTCTTTCTTTTTTATTCTCTCCAAATAGCAGCATTCCCAGCATTTTTAGGCAGCCTGGAACACTTGTACCAGGGTAACCTCATAGTTATATTTCAGCTGTCTTTTCACTGCCAAAACAAAACCCATTCTCTTTGTTCATATAACACCATAAGCACACAAAGACTTTGGAAGGTGAATCACTGGAGCAAGGCTCAGGTGAAAGTTTAAACACGGAAAAGGCAGAACAGGCTGCTAAAAGATGATGCAAATAACACTAATCCCCATGACATTCACAGCATACAGATCTATCTGCCAAAGCTGTAGGGAACTAGTAAGATGCATAACAGATCCAGTCCAGGAGACAGAGAGTCACAGAATCACAGAATGGTTTGGGTTGAAAATGGACCTTGAAGATCATCTTGTTACAACTGCTCTGACATGAACAGGGACACTCTTCTCTAGAACAGGTTGCTAGACCAAGTAATCCCCATCTACCCGGAATGACGTTTTCTGCTGCTGTACTGTAGATTGGAAGGGACATTCAAGATCACCTTGTTCCAATTCCCATGCCATGGGGTATAGCTGAGGTGCTAAGAGAATTGGATTTGTTCAGCCTAGAAAAAAGAAGGCTTCAGGGTGACTTAATTGTGGTCTTTCAGTATCTGGAAGGGAGCCTACAAGAAGATGGAGAAGGACTTTTTACAAGTATATGTAGTAACAGGACAAGTGGGAGTGGCTTCACACTGACAGAAAGAAGATTTACATCAGATATTAGGAAAAAAATCCTTTACTGTGAGGGTGATGAGGCACTGGCACAGACTGTCCAGAGAAACTGTGAATGCCCCAACCCTGGAAGTATTTAAGGCTATGCTGGATGGAGCTCTGGGCAACCTGGTCTGATGGAAAGTGTTTTGTATCCATGATTCTTGTGCTATTTCCTAACATTAACAGAACAAAAGGGATGAGACAGAGCAGGTTTTCTAGCCTGTTAATAGTGCCTTACCTTCCTCATCTGTGTCATCTTCCAGGTCAGCGAGAGTTGGAGCACTAGGCAGAGTGTACATAGAGGAACCCCCAAGCCGACACAGCTTCGAGACACTGTTAATCACCATGGAGCCCAGGGGCATTGGGGTATCTGCAACAAGACAGATCACTGATCACATCCAATGTCAGGAAAGCATGGGAGGTTATTTATTTTCCTCCAGACATCAACCTTTGTGGGGTGAAGAGATGGTTATACCCAGCAGACCTGGACATTTAACTAAGACTCTACAGGAGCAAAAATGAGGCTTTTTTCAAATACAGACTCCCACTTACATGTGATGCAACACCATCTCAGAGCTGTAAAGGTATGAGAATTACACTGCTGGCAAGGTCCATGCTGCAGCTGTGAGCTCAGTCCTGTGAAAAATCAAAAATCCTGGCTACAGGATTTCAGCTACAGCCTCTTCCTCAAAGCTCTTTTCCCTGCTGCTGCCCTTCCTATCAGAAACCACCCCACACATTCACAGCCTACTTGGCAGCTTGTCCTCTTCCACTCCATGTACCTGCTCAGGTACCTACATGGTACTTGGTTACCACTTCCATAGGGGATTTTATCAGTGCATCAACATGTGGGTGCTTCTGAAAGAATCCTACATGAGGACTCAGACTGTTACCAGACATCAAGGCAGCAAGCACCCTGTTCAGCTGCATGCCAGTGTGAGGGGTCTCAGAAGGCACTGCTGGATATTTCCTCAAGCAAGACAGCTGTACCAGCACTGTGCACTTGTGAGCCCTGAAAACAAGACTCCTCAGCGATCATAACACAGCAAGTTCCTCTTAAAACATGATGGGAATAACTGCAGATACTGAAGCACTGATGTCAACTGTCTCTGGAATGTCATTTCACTTCCCGAGGAAGACCCTGCATTTGACCCATCTCCAGAAGTAAGCAGTGTCCACAGCCCAATTTGGGAGCCCTGCTTGAAGCCAAAGAGAGCCAAGGTAACAGCTGCAGAGTCAACAACTCTGATTTTTGCCGAAGAAGGATGGAAAATGAAGCTTGGACTTTAGCTAGTGGAAAGCAGAATCAGTCTCCCACATGTAAATACACATTTTAATGAGAAAGAAGCATTATCAGAGGGTGACTCTTATGACTGATTTATAATGGGATAATGAGCTACAGCTGGTTTTCTTTCCATAAACTACAGAGGTATGAGGTTTAAATGACACACCTTAATCAGAGTGTCAACAGATGGCCAGTGTATTACAGAACAGTATTTATGTCATGAATAGTTTCTTGCCAGTGTTCAATACATGTACTTCTTCCGTGGGAGGCCAAAACATGCAAGCAATAGATTTTGCCCTGAGAGATATGTACTGATTGTGCAGAAAGTAAGTTTGAAATTAAAGAAGTTCTGCAAAGGAAGGACTGGTTGCAAGGAATTGAACTTGTCAGTGGAGAGGACCACAGGGACTCACCATCAGTCTTCACACTCCAGGTCATCTGGAAGCCATCGGTCATCAGATAAAAGTTCTTTAAATCCTCAGGTAATACACAGGAGTTTTTCTGCAAATTACAGTCAAAATGTAATGGGAAAATGCAGAACATGCCTCATACGCTAAGAACAATTGAAAATTTATATAGAAGTATTTGCCACCAAGTTTTTTGCTGAACTCCAAGGCAACTCAAATGAGTTCAAATATCTCTTTCTAAAGCCTTGAGGGAAAACTGCATATTTCTTGGGACTCTGCTGGTCTTAACAAAGGAAGCTTGGGAAAATTTCACAATGACCAGTTAGTCATCACGAAATTATTACAGCATTGTTCCCAAACTGAGACATTGTATTACCTTTTGAGATTAGCAGCCACTCCAAACTCACATAAATAAGAACAATCAGCTTTTTCATACATACGGCTTTAAAGAGTAGGGTTTTGCTTTAAGTGAAATCGGACTAAACTTACCTGTTCCACTAAAGCATGTACAATATTAGCACAATGACTCTCTTATTCTGAGGGGTTTCAGCTCCAAGTAGATGAAAGAAGCATAGACTCAAAAGCTGCACATACTCAAGTAGATTTGACATCTCACTTAACAAAAAGTATGTGTGCAAACACATGCAAAGCCAGACTCACAAACCTGCTGGCCTGGCTTCATCCCTCCAAACATCAGTGCATGGCTGGGGCTTGTGAGCCTGCTTCCTTTTGAGCCACCAGTGAAAGAAGCAACCCCAGTGAGCCTGAGTTTCTAGGAACCAGAAAACTTCTCCTGTACCTATCTTGGTTGTGGAAGGAGTCTTTCTTAACTTAGACTCTTCAGTTAAGCTGCAAATAAAAGGAAGGAAGGATAAAGGCTTAATTTTCAGAAAAAAAAAGCCCAAAGAGCTATAGGCATTTGCAGATCCTGCTCTTGGGGACAGGACTGGCTGCATACCAGTGACCCTCTGTTCTTGCTTAAGTGTCAAGTACATAAAATTAAACAGGATGGAAGCCTGCCAGTTTCAATAACACAGGCAACAAGCATGACTAAAGGAGTTACCTGTTGGTCTGTCTGTACCTGTTTTAGAGAAAAAACAGACTGACTCCAGTGAGTTTAAATTAAAAAGAGTCATACTCAGGACTGCAAAAGAATCAGACCTCAAAACTCAGGAGAGTGTCCCATGATGGAGGTTCCACAATCTGTGCATATTGACTTGTCCAAGCGCTTCACGACTCTCCTTGTGGAAAAAATTCATTAAATAAAGACAGAATATTCTAGTAACCAGTAGCTAAGAAGAAGGAAGATGCACATGAAGTTCAAGTATTTCTGCTTCATTTGGGGCATGAATTTTTAACATCTCAAGAGAAGAGAGATGTATCTATCCAGCAAGAGCAATCTACCAGCTGTGCATCCAGCTGCAGTGCTGGCCTCTAGTCATTGGCTGCTGGCTGAGCAAAGGAAGGTGCTGGTCTCATCCTGTTCACCTGTCCTCCCTTCCCTAGGACCAGGACAACCTTTCTGCCTATTAAAGCCTTATTCACAGACACTTTCTTCGGGTTGTTACACGCTCTCTCCTCTAAACTGGGGTGTACACACCATGTCGGACCCCCTAATCTGCCCACAACCTTGTATTTGTTAACTTACTTTTAAAGCACATCCATTAATTTTGATTGACTGATACTGAAAAGTCCCAGACACTAATGGCTTTGCAGCTTGCAATAGGGCAGGTCACTACTTGCCTCATCAAGCAGCCTGGTCACTAGCTCAGAGCTTTCCTCATCAGATAGAGAAAATCTTCAGGGTCCACAGGTCTTAAAGCAGATAACCTGAGCAGAGGCTGTTTTGAGAAGAATTTGCTATTCTATGACAACAGTCTGTGGATGGCTGAGGACCTGGCAGTAAGTTTAAGGCGATTAGTAAACCATCTGACCAAGACTTCATATCTGAAGTTCTTGAAATGCCTTTAACAAACACACCTTCTTCTGTGGTTCTCCTCAGTCCTAAATATTTATAATTTCATGCTGTGCTTTCATCAGTTCCAGTTTCAAGCTGTACCTGTAAGCACAGTGACTCTGGCTAAAACTATGAAGAACAAAAGTATGACAGACCTGCTACAAAGCCTCAGGAGAGTACAAAAGTTGACCTAACACTTTGAATATAATTCAAATCCCCCAATTTGAACTAATTAATTGCAGCAGTAAAAACACATATGTGAATGGCTCTCCTGGCTTCAGTGGGTGTTCTTCTCCGAGCAGGAGAACCAGATCCACTGGAATGACAAAATCTAAGATTTTAAAACTCCCACTGTAGTTTCCAGATAAATCCTGCTACAACTCAGGCACAGATCAATTTAGTAAATATAGCTGACTAGGACAAGAGAAAAATCACATCTGAATAGACTTTCTGCTCTGAATCCTCCTTTTGAAAAAGATCAACATGTGAATGTTTCTCCAGATGGCTGCTCTCTGAATTTATTTCAGGATCCTCTAAACCATGTCCCTCTGCATTAGTTTCCAAATGATAGTGCAAAATACATGGGTAGGAAACGCAGTACCACAGCAGGTCTGGGGTCTGTAGGAAAAAGCCTGTAAATAGAAAGCTTCATTAACACCCATTTCTCTCACCTGATGGAAAGGATTGATTGATCTATCATACTGTATTTAGTCACATGACCATATGTCAGCAGAAGGCAATCTTCTGACAGCAGTCAGAGAAACAAGCCACTATATATTAAAAATTGCTTATCAAACTCTATTCCTCTTGTTTAACTGGTAGTTCTCATGATTGTGTTCTCCAGCCCCATAAAATACACTGACCCTAAACAACATGTCAGAATTGGCTTAACCACAGTCCTGGCAAGCAGTTGTTTTCATTCCAGTTATCTGGTTACACTCATCAGCTCATAAAACAAAATATCCCAAGTGCTTAATATGGTGTGTGAGGTCTATTCCTTTTTTTTTTTTTTTGTTCTCTGTAGTATCTCCAAATAGCCTCCCAAGAAAGCCCAATCCATTGAGTACAGAGAAAAATATTAGAATCTGATGTTTTTGCTGCCAGGACCTGATTAGAACTGGATCCAAAGCTAAGAACCCTGACATATGGTAATTTGCTTGAAATGCTGTTGAAACAATGCCTCTCAAGCAAATAAACTACAGAAACACAGAGCAATCAAAACACACAGCTCTGGAGAGACTTATGTAAAAACATGAATGAGTTTTATCCACCTCTGGGGAGAGAAGGAAGGCATTCATGTCACTTCTCAGGGCTTCCAAGTATCAGACCACATCAGCAGCCACCTTTCTCTCTCTCTAATGTCCTGCAGTTTCATGGATGGTTTGTCCTAGCTGCCAGTGAATGCTGATGTTAATTATGTAACATATTGAGATGTTCTTGTTGCACCTTTAATAAATCTAACCTGGGGGGCTTCCAGGACATCACCTTGATTTTCTGGGGCTGGAGTAGACTTGATCCCCTGCTGGAGAGAACAGGATTTAAAAGTTCTCCTGAGGACATTGTTGTGCAGCCAGTTTTTCAACATATTATAAAGCTTACACAGGAAGAAAACTGTGTAAGAAACACCATCTACCTCCCAAAAGTCCTCACAAAAAAACCTGTTCCCCATTATGCAGCTTGAAGAAACATAGCCTTCCTCATGCACTGGCCCTGCAGGATCCACTTCCCCCCCTCTCCCACGGTCACAGCCACAAGGCAAGCTCAAGGTGGGCAGATCCTGTGCTCATGGGGATCAGAGATGGCAGGCTTGGCTAACTTTAAAGTAGGACAAGAAGGACCATTGAAGATGTGCACCCTGTTTGCATATTTGGGGTCAAAAAGAAATGTGGTAGAAGCAAGGAGGAAGACATTCCAGACATGTGATGCAAACACTACGCAGTAGAGAGGGAGCAACTCAGGAGGTTCCTGAACCATGTGTAAGGGTTCAAATGAGGAACCAGGAAACAACAGGTCTGTCAGCCTGACCTTGGTGCTGGGGAAACTCAAGGAGATCTTGAGTGCCCATCACATGGCACATACAGGAGATCCAGGGGATCAGGCCCAGCCAGCATGGGTGTGAAAGGCATAACTGCCTGACACAATCTCCTTCTATAACACAGTGACCCTTCTATAACACAGTGGATGAGGGAAAGACTTCAATAAAGTCTTTGAGACCTTTCCCACAACATTTTCCTGGAGAAATTGGCTGCTCATGGTTTGGATCGGTTCACTGCTGAAACTGATGTCCCTTCCCAAAGGGTGCTGGTGAATGGAATTACATCCAGCTGAAGCTAGTCTCTAGTGGTGTTCCCCAGGGCTCTGTACTGGGACCAGCCCTGTTATTTTATTGATGATCTGAATGAGGGAATCAAGAGCTCCTTTAGTCAGTTTGAGAACAACACCCAGCTAGGAGGGAGTGCTGATCTGCTGGAGGGCAGGAGGGCTCTGCAGACGGATCTGCACAGGCTGGATCCATGGGCTGAGGCCAGTTGTGTGAGGTTCAACAGGGCCAAGTGCTGGGTCCTGCCCTTGGATCTCAAGAAGCCCCTGCAGCTCCAGCTGGGTCAGAGTGGCTGGAAAGCTGCTGAGTGGGAAAGGACCTGGAGGTGCTGGTTTTCAGTGTCTGGACATGAGCTGGGGTGTGCCCAGGTGGCCAAGAAGGCCACTGGCACTGGGCTTGTGTCAGCAATGGTGTGGCCAGCAGGAGTAGGGCAGTGGCCATCCCCCTGTGCTGGGGACACTGGTGAGGCCACAGCTGGAATTGTGTGTTCAGCTTTGTTTCCTCACTGCAAGAAGGACACTGAGGGGGCTGGAGCGTGCTCAGAGAAGGAAACAGAGCTGGGGTAGTGTTTGGAGCACAAATCTGGGGGGGAGCTGGGGGTGTTCAGACTAGAGAAGAGGAGGTTGAGGGAATCCTCACTCTCTACCATCTGAGAGGTACTGAAAGTCCCTGAAAGCCAGGTGTAGCTGGAAGACTCAGGTCTTCTCCCAAGTAACAAGTGAGAAGGACATGAGAAAATGGTCTCATTTTAATGGTCTCATAACAATGTACCTGTGTCCCTCTATCAATATAAAATCTTCTATTTTTTGAAAACCAGAACAATTATGTGAGTGACTCTTTTTTCTTCTAGTTGAGACAAAAAGAAAATGTGATTCACATGTTGCACTGGAGTGCCTCCTAGCAGTATTTTAGTGTAACACCTATTTCTAAAAATTCCATATGAAGGAGTAGGGTCATTGTCAGCCTAATTTTAGGAGTGGGAAAGGGTTCTTAGGATGATACACAGTTATTAGCAGTGGTTTTCTGGTGACCAGGTAACTCTGTCTCTACTCCCTCTTGTACTTGTCTCTCTTTCTTGGGAAAAAGTTAGCATCTTAGTAGGTTTAAACATGAGGAAACATTGACAAATTATCTGGCTTTATTAAAATGTATTGAACTGCTTACAATTTTACAGGAAGCGAAGCTTTACCCGTGTAAATACACTTGGAAATCATATACCTTAAACATTTTTGTGAGTGTGCTGATTTCCAGTAAATTCTTCAGGAGTGATTTCAAGTTTGATTTCCTGATCTGTAGCACTTTGCAGCTCTTTCCACCTTGGGAAAAATCTCTTTTCTCGTACTTAGTTACTGCACTAACTCCTGTCATGAAGCTCAGCTTCCCCTGCAAAGCTTCATGGCAGCTAAGGGACATTCAACAAGTTAAAGATTTTTAAGAATTTTTTAATCTCAACAAGGCAAGATTTTAAAACACCCCCATATCCAGTTAAATAGTAGCACAAATATGGCACAGGACAATTTGGAAAATATGGCTGATGGAAAAAAAAATGCATATACCAAGCATGAATAAAATAACACGTTCATTAATAATTTTTAAAAGGTTGATTTTCTTTAAGAGCTTCTGAACACTTGGATTTTTTCTCAGTAAAAGAAAATTCTTTCCTAGAAAAACTGGAACAGGACTGGAAAAATTGATTCCGTTAAACAATAATCAAAAGAATGAAGCTTTTATTTGGTGAGTCTCAATAGAGAGAGGAGTTGTTGGGGGAAAAATAATGTAGTTTTAGGAACAGTTTCACTAGTTTTTCCTACATCACAGAAAAAGTCCTGCAAATAGTTTCATAACCAAAAATGAGGAAGTTAAAAATACACTGACAAAATCGTGTTAAAAATCTCAGCCACGGAGAAATGATTACGTGCATAAGTATTGCCACCTAGTGGCCAAAAATGCGATAAAAACCCAAAGGTATTCAAATTCAAGAAAGGTAAGTTTCAGGAAAACTGAGGTGTAAGTTCATCCTGGAACGGCTTTGTGAATTGTTGAGTGCATTGCACTTAATCATCACGGCAGGACATTTTGTCCTGCAACTCTGTAGACTATATTAGATTTACACTTCATCCCCAGAGCTCAAGGAAAAAAAAGGGAAAAAAATAACCTTTTAATTTGAGAAGGGAGCTTTAATTTGTCGATGCAACTGGAACCAAAACCAAAGAAATAAACAGCCAAGTTCTTCACTATTAGAAGTCGAACTCAACTGTACTCATTTAATTTTCAACATTTACTTCCACAACTGACTTAGACCATTGCTGGGTGGCAGGAGGGAGAGGGAGGGAACTGAAATTTCGTTTAGGCTCCTTTTGAATGAAATTCTTCAGATACAACATTTGTTTGGCATTACAAGAATATCTCAGTTTTGAAATAAACCCATTTTAGTTTAGAGGAGAAGCAGCACCTGAAAATGAGAGGAATCAGCACCGTGTCCAGGAGAAGCAGTTCTCTCCATTCAACAGAAGAAAGCACAAATATCACTCTGTGTTCCTAGAGCTGAGCTGGCTCACAGTCATGGTGCCTCAAACTTTCCAGCTCAGTTAACCCAACACATGAACAAGAGCTACAGGAAACTAGGAATCAGTTTACACAAACCTGAAAAACAGGACATTTCTCCATGACCACAACTGCTGACTTCTGGACAAGTTTCAGTAAGCAACACACAAGTTTACACCATATACATTCTGATCTGGAATATATATACATACATACATACATACATACATATATATATATATATATATATATATGTATGTTCTTGATAAATGCCACTAATTGGAATAGGGCATTACCAAAACTAACCACAAAATCTTCTTCACTGTTTAGGAAAAACGGTAAATGGCAAGGTGTCACGTGGTAAGGTGTTTTATGCAGTGGTAACAAGAGCAGTCTCTGTGAGCAGTTGCTTTAGGCCACAGACAGGGTTAGAGCAGAGGGAGGATGACTTGCTCAACTCCATCCTCTGCCATGTCCCTTTTCCAAAGGCCAGAGAGCTTCTACTGTCCCATCCCTACACAAGCAATACCCAGTTATTACACCATGGCTACAGGATTAATAAAGATACGTATATTCCAGAAAGGGAGTGAAAATCTCATCTCTGCCCATGAGAGTCACACAACATTTTTCAGGAGCTCTCTGAGCACACAGACAGATGCACTAAGGTCAGATAACACAGAATGAAGGTAGCATGTGTCTACCTTCATGGTCTTCTAAAACAGACAATGGAACATACCCTGGCCAAAAGATTGGTTTGGGTAGCCAAAGAGGAGGTGAAAGGGATATGAGAAATTGAAGCAAATGGCTGAGACTAAACAGAGAAACAGATTAACTGGGACAAACTGGGTAGCTCAGTGTTATTTGCCAGCTTGAGGTCTTTACCTTTAAAGGCCATGGATAATAGAGCACTGCTTCATTTTGTTTGAAAGGAAGTTGGAAAATGCTTTCCGACCTGAGTCAGAAAAAATGTTTGTTCCCCACTGAGTCACCGCTGTAGCTGCCTACTACAGTTATATGGTTTCTTTTCAGAGCTGTCATGCTGAATGTACCCACACTGATGATGTTTCTCTAACAGATCAGGTGCATGTGACAGCCTAAAGATACCTGATTAAGAAAAACACAACAACACCCGCTTAGGCTGCACTGTACATCAAACTTGGTAACAAGCTGTCTCATAAACACAAGGTTGCCATTGCACTTGACATTCTCAATGGGCAGCTGCACATTCAAACTGACCTCACTGCAGTTTTATCAGGAAAATACTCACTTGCTCCCAAGAGACAATTGTGTGGCGTTCAGCTGGCTCCTTCTCCACAAAAGTCACTTCAGCAACTCCTGGGGAAGTCTCTGAAAGGAAAAGAGGAATATGTTTGCAGCTCGCATGGGTGATGCCAACACTGTGAAACAGACATGTTTGCAAATTAATCTGAGTGACAGACAGGGAATAGGCATTAATGATTGCAAGCTTTGTGCTGGTGACTGAGCAGTCATTTTCTTTTGTAACTGTACTCTGCATGTCTTGACATGTGGAGGTCTAGTGCTGCACAAAATGTTATCCTTTGTTTTGTTTTTTTATGTATATATGCACATATCATGATATATCTATACATACACTGATTTAGTGGGTGACATTCCTGCCCAGGGTGGGAGGGGTTGGAAAAAGATGATCTTTAAAGTCCCTTCCAATTCAAACCATTCTATGACTCTATGATATAAACACACAAAATTTGTCTTCAAATTTTGCAGAGGTTTCATGGAAAAATGAAAAAAAAAATCAGTGATGGGATTTGAGGCAAACTCTTACAGGGGTATAAATCTTTATTTGTAAGCATGCCCTGTAGTTTCTTTTGGGTAGGATAGCCGCAGCTGGTGACAAGATGTAGTTGAGTGCTGCTGCTAACAACCCTATTCCATCAGGACAGGCACACTTCAGCTCTGGATTCACTGGGTTTGGACAGACACAGAACCTGATCCTCCTGATGGGATCTGCATGAGCAAACATCAGTTCTCTGGAACTTCAGCTGGCCGCATGAAAACTTGTTATAAGCACTGAACTTGCATCAATCTATAAAAATCTTCTGAATGTTTTATGGGAAAGTGCTATATAAATGTCAGATACTAATCCACATGGTGCTTTCAGGTGTGTAACGGCAGAACAGACTCCCTTACACTTACTATTTTATAATGTTTTATTTCATCCACAGCCAACTGAAATAAATCCCACTGAGATAATTCTCTCTGGATCAAGTCCAGAAAGACTACTAACTTGTTGTGGGAACTGCAAGCCCAGCAGACAGGGCTATGGAATAGAACTGATAACTATGCAGGGCTTTTAAGACTGGCTTTGCTGTGAAAGTACTGGTCCCTAAAGCAGTCACACACATTACAATTGCTTTCTGGTAAAACATACACTGTGCACCAGACAGGAAAAGCAGGCACTACAGAGCTTTGGTTTGTTTTTTATCTTCAATGCCAGGCTCTTAATTCTATCAGTAGCATTGTCCTTGTCTGTTCTGTTGGTGGAGAAGTGGCACTCACTTTTAGGAAGCCTAAACTTCAGCTGGAAATATTGATTGGTACATTGTAAGGTAATTGAAAAGATAAAAGACGATATCAGAAAAATAAACTCCAAGTTAAAGACACTAAAAAAACCCATCATAGTTGGTCACATAGGTAAATCTGTCTGGCCAAGGGGGACCCCCAGCATCCAGAAGACTCTGATGTTTCACCAAGTTTCACTTCTGATAGGTAGGACAAGGCAGGGTGATCCATCTGTTACTCAAATATAAGCGGTCTGAGCAAGAGAATGGAATCAATTACCTAACTGGTCTTTTCCATCTAAGCTATGCAAACATAATGACAAGTTGAGGAGATTATAATAACAGAGCAATTGTTATTTCTGTGATCAAAGAAAACAGCAGGGATGTTTAATTCATCATGCACAACATCTTGGCTGGGATGACAGAAGATTAAATATCATATCAGTCAAAGAAGATGGCTAGGAGTGAGAGAGAATGCAACTTCTAAAGAGGTCTGAACCAAATCCAAGATCAAAAGAAAGAGAAATTCCACCTTAAAAGCCCAAATATTATATTAAAAATATACTGTGGGTAAACTGAAGACCATGTTTAACAGATGTGTGTAGGTATGAATGGGAGCTCCACTGAACACTTAGGGTTAACTTTGCCATGAGTTGCTTTTCCTTCCAGATGGAAGAAATGAAGAAACCACTTTAATGGTACCTAGATACATGAAAAAGCTTAACTTCTTCAGGTGACTCCATCCAATAAATTCATCTGAATCAAGATCATAGTAAACTCTGCCCTATTTTTATGACATTTCATCTGAAAGCTTCCAAAACCACTTTGCAGTATTAATCAGAAACAGTCAATGTAATGGTGTGAAACAAAACTGAAGCAGGAAATCACAGGATTTTCAGTCTTTACAGCACTGCTTATACTGCTGGTAAGTTGGCTAAACTCTTTGAAGTGTAATTTTAAAGTGTTTGATTAGTTATGTTCTTATCTAATAGGGAAAGCTAACAGTGAAGCATGGTCCCACCCTGAACAGAAAAGCTAACACCTTCCATTCTGACTTAATTATGAATAATAAAGTCTTTCTGGAATTTTCTATTACTCGCAGAACTTCAGCAAAATTAATACTGGTAATGGGAAAGATAGCTCCCTTTCGTCCTTCAAGGTATAGCCTCCAATGTTTGTGAGAAATACCCCCTCTTGTAGGGAATCCCACTGAGATTAAAGTTAAAAAAACCAAACAACCGAGACCAACAAAACGATGCCTGATTGTACTTAACATTAGGCAGAAAATATCACGTGACTTCATGAGACTTTCCAAAAGATTTAAAGAAAAACAGTTTCCAGTAGCACTAAATACTGAGCAAGGTGTCCTTCTGAATGAGAAGGACACTTTGCTTCACTTTGTTATTTGAAAGAAACAAGCACTGAATACACTGGTTATGTTTCCCAATTAGCTAAGCAATTCTATTTAATTTGGTGGCACAGCTGAAATGCCTTGAACTACGTCACTGGAAAAAATGTGCCAAATTCCCAGAAGGTGTGGAGAGACAGAGAAAAGAAGTGGAATAAAACATCACTGTGTTGGATGTTCCTGCATTGCACAATAAAAGTTGTCAGACACACAGAGAGAAAAACAAGAGAACACAAACCAGGAAACACCTTCCATGTGAAAGAGATGTTACAGGACTTTCAGAGGTTACAGAACTCTCAGAGCCATACCTGCATTGCCACGTTGTGCCAGTGCAAACAACACAGCAACCCAAAACAGTTTATTTGGCAACACGACATTTGGACACCGTTCACATCTCACAGCTCTCACACACCTGAGGGTGGTGAAAGTGTGGGAAGGGCTAGTCATTTTTTAAAAAGAGCTACTTCAAAGAAGCTTTTGGTATGATGATCATCATCAGTTTCACTCACAGAGTAGAGATAATGTTATCCTGACCTCACAACTAACAAAACAAACAAACAGAAAAAAACCCCAAAAAACCAACTCCTCCCCCCAAGGAATCTAATAATAAACCAGTATGGCAACACTGATCAGAGATTGAGGGTGAAACCCTGTCTTCACTAGAGCTCAGAGAAGGAATTTAACCCTGACCTTTTAATCTCGTCTGAGCAGCTATCCAAACCCATGTGCAACTATAGATACACTGAGGTTACCAGGTGAAACTCACTGTCCTGCAATGCAGCACTGGGGTAAGATAATTACAGAGCTCACTTTTGCCTCTGAAATTCCCTGGAAGAAATTCCAAGACTGCAACTTGTAATCTTGTGGTACACATGGTTTGGGATAGATGCATGGGTTTCCAGGTGTACTAACAAGACAGCCCTGTGCTATGTGCTACTGAGGTATGAAAGGTCTAAAGCTGAAATCCTTTACACACACAAATACTTGCACAAATCCTTGCGATTCCAAGTGATATGAGTAAGGTTTTGCCTGAGAATCCTTCCTTTGGATGCCTTGCAGTGCTGCTGAACTCCAAAGGGGGCTGAGGGGATGCAAGAAGGCTCAAGATCTGAGCAAAACCTGGAAATGGCAAGCAGGGCATTTTGTGGAACAAGTCTCACAGTGTGGGAATGAGCTGCAGGGCAGCTATTTATGGGGATCTGATCCCCAGCAGATTCACAAATCAGCCTTCTACCAGAACACTGCACCATGCTGAACACCCCTTCATGGGGCACACTCCCTGCTGACTCCACACCACCATAGAAGATCAAATTTAGGCATGATTTACACGGGAAGGTTGTGTGGAGACCTCACAGGAACACTGCAATATCTGGAGGGGGCCTACAGGGCAGCTGGAGAAGCACCCTTCATTATGAACTGTAGTGACAGAACAAGGCGCAATGGATACAAACTGAAAGAGGGGAAAATTGGGTTGGGTATTAGGAAGAAAATCTTTACTTTGAGGGTGGTGAGACACTGGCAGGTTTGCCCAGAGAAGCTGGAGATGTCGATCCCTGGCCGTGTTCAAGGCCAGGCTGGGTAAGGCCTCGAGCAACCCGGTCTAGTGGAAGCTGTTCCTGCCCGTGACATCAGGGTTGGGACTGGGTGATCTTTGCGCTCTCTTCCCACCTTTTAATACTCAGTGATTCCAAGATTTTGCATAAAACACCACCTTCTCCTTCTCTGATGTTTATGAAACTCTTAAAGTCGAGAGACCCGGAATTTCTGCCGTCGCTTCCAGAAACAAGGATGTGTCTGTGTGTGTGCATGGGCTGCTCCGCTGCGCGATTCACAGGAGGGGCCATGACAAGCGGGTGGCTCCCCCCGCCCCCGGCCTGCCCCCGCCCCGTGGAGCAGTAGCACAACGCAACTCACCCAATATTCTTGTGACACCCAGGGTGAGCTTGTCCAGGTATGGCTTGATGCCGGTGGGGAGCTTTTCCTCCATCCTCCGCGGGACCCTCCTGCCTCTGCCCAGCCCGACAGAGAACAATGCTTTTCTGTCCTCCCTACTGCCCCGTAGCCGCAGGGCACGCTGGGAATAATAGTTCTTCCGGGAGGAGCCCCAGTCGGTCCATGGCGGCTACCGGAGCTCAGAGGACCACGATTCCCGGCATGCCCCGCACCCTCCCTCGTGCCCCCGGCGCAGTCAGCCAATGGGCGGCGAGAGCCGTGGGGGCGGTGGGGGTATGCGGGGAGTGGCGGCTGTTTCAAGATGGCGGCGGCGGCCGCCGGTCTGGGTGGAGGTGCTCGCTGGGGCCGGTGCTGTATCCTTGTCTGGGGCTCGGTGTGAGGGGACAGCGGTGGGAGAGGTCGCCAGAGGCGTGTGGGGCGGCCTCTTGGGGAGTTCGGCGTGGAGCCGATGCGGCGCTGTGGGTCGGGTGGGGTTCTGTGGCCGTGGCAAAGGCTATGTGGAGGCTCCGCTGGTAAGTGTGTGGGGCGCTTGGCGTGGAGAGATGGATTGGGTATGTGCCTGCTTGTAGGGGGTACGAGGGATTTCAAAGCAAAAGGGACTTGGGAGAGAAGGGAGGGTGGTAGGTCCTCTTCAGTGTGACCCAGCTGTGAAATCCCGGGGCAAGTAAATATATAGGAAATAGGGAAGTTGCGTTCAGTTTATGGGAACTTGTAAGGGAATCAATAGAGAGAATGAGGTTGTATAGCCTGGAGAAAAGGAGGCTCAGGAGTGACCCTGTCGCACTCTACAGTTGCCTGACAGGAGGCTGGTTGTATCCGGGTGGTGCTCGGGCTCTTCTCCCGGGTGACAAGTGACAGGACAAGGGAACACAGCCTTAAAGTGCTCCAGGAAAAAAGGAAAAGTTTACTTGGACTTGATTCACACAAAGGATGACTGGGCATTGGAAGGGGCTGCCCGTGGAGTCACTTTCCCTGGAGGTGTTTGAGGAAAGACTGGACCTGGCACTCAGTGTTTGGCACAGTGGTGTCCAGTCACAAGTTGGACTTGATGATCTCAGAGGTCTTTTCCAACTTCAATTGATTCTGTGATTCTCTGAAACAGAGGCTAGAAGCTTAGCAGGGAAGAGATGTGTCTTTTGTGACTGGCACCGAAGCTGGACTACAAGCACAACATTTTGGGCGGGCCTGTGAGGGACTTGGAGGGCTCTGTCTGTGGGGTATGAGTGTGAGGTTGGGGTGGTTCACCTGCACAGGACCTGCAGGTTCCTGTTGTGGGAGACTACGTGGGGCTGGACATGTAGTTGGAGTGGGTGGTGGCTGTGGTGTTGGGAGCTCAGCCTGTACAGGCCTGGCTAGGGAGAGATGTGGTTGTGTGGCTGAGAGAACCAAGAGCTGCCAAGAGTTGGTGTTTGGGCTTGTATGGCTGAGTTGGAGGCTGAGCGACTTGAAGTCATTGGAGTAGAACTGACAGTTTGGTCTGGTGGAAATACAGAAGCTGACAATTTAGTTCCAGTTATGAGGGGTTTGAGGCGCTGCTGTTAGTCAGACGGGGTGGGATTTCAGCATCAACTGGAAATGATTGGAAAGAAGAGTATGTGTGTGTACTCTTTTATGTTTGACAGCACACGCTCTGATGTGCAAGAGTATGATATGTGCAAATCAAACGGGCCAACTACCCCATGGCCTGTTTAGGGAGCACATTGTTATGATTTCCCATTTGTGTAAAGTAAGAAAGATTGTCTGCAGCTTTTTCTGTGCTGTGAATGGGATGAAGGTGTGTGGCACATATCAGATTTATTGCCACACTGTCACTACTCTGCTTAGTTGTGGAAGTGTTGATGCAATTACACTGACAGTTTATCAGTTAACAGGTTGTTTCCCTTGGCTAAATTTGGTTTCTTGAGCCCAGCAGTGGCCTCATGCATCATGATATTCCAAGGAATAAAGTTCTTTCTGACAACCATTTCCATTCTACATAGTTTGATGAATAGGCAGTGTTGCCTCTGATCTTGGAAAAGTTTAAGTTCTTAGAAAATCACATGGCACAGTTTAAAAGTAATGATAGCATATTCTTTCAGAAAAAGAGGAGCAAGTGGGGAATTTGGTAGGTTAGTTTAATACATTTGGAAAACTGAAGTTCTCTCCATCATTGTTGGATCGACTGAGCACAGCAAGGCAGGTTACAGGTGAGCTGTACCCAGGTGTTGAGTTTCTCCAGTGCCTCTCTCTGCTTTTGCACTGAACTTCAGCTGTGGTGGTACAAGGTTTATTATACTACACCTGCCTTACTGGCAGTCTTGGGAGGCACGTGGCAGTGGAGTAGTGTTAAAAGGTTGATGCTGGTGCTGTCCCCTTGCTCTGAGGCAAGGACATTGCTTATGAATCAGCCTCTGAGTCACTGTGGTTTTCAGTCCAGCTGATGGAGATAGCCTGCTCTAACTTTGAGTTGTTCTGATACACTGGGCTGCAAAGCTTCTACCAGGAGCATCGTCCTGGTAGCTGGGGGGAGTAATAATGACAACTTTGACTAGCCTTTGTATCCTGCTGCTAGGAATTTATCCACAACAGCTGGCAATACCAGAGGCGCACTCTTAAAAGCAGGATGTTGTTTAGGCAGATCGTTTTATTTCCTAAACAGCCGTGTGTTGACATGCAGATTAACCGTATGCCAGTTGAGTAGGAGCTGCCTGTGCTGAAGTTTGTTGTTTCCTGAAGCATTGTGAGCTGAACATACACTTCTCAGTACCCTGAAGCTTGCTGTTGTGGTTGGTGCTGACACAGCTGTTTGGGCTGGGCTGTGATCCAGACTCAGACTTTTGATTCACCTTGTTGCTTTTTGAAAAGAGGGTACACACAGTGCCTTCCTTGTGGAGTTTGTTTAGCTTCCTCACCCTGTTCTTGCCCCCACGGTGTGTTCTGGCAGCTGGAGGTGGCAGGCTGCAGCTCACAAGTGAGAACAGAAATGCTCCCAGTGTTTTCAGAGAGAGCTGGCTTTGACAGCAGCACTCACTCAATGTGTTTTTAAACTGGTGTGAGGCTGATGAGTGATAATTGTGTACAAGTGATAAAGTGCATCAACAAGATCATAAGTGACCTTTTGATCAGGCCCTTCCAGTGTGACAAGTACCAGTTGTGTGTAGGACAGTGGGTGTTGATTCAAGTTGCTATCCATAGGGAGAAACTTGTAGACTTTTCCTAATTTCCTCCACTGTGTGGTAATTTACTAAATTAAGTTTTTGAGATAGTGCTATCAGAATCAAATTTTAGTTAAGGCAAGAGTTTGTATAGGATCATTGAAATATTTTCAACATTTTATTTTATTGTGTGAATGCAGCTGCAAAACCTTAAACGTATTTATCTGTTAACAGTACAGAAATTAGATAATTGAGTTAATTGGCCAACCATAGAGGGTTGAGGAAAGTATAGGGGTATAAACGAAAGATAGTGGAGGAGAATTTTGTGCCCTGTACTTTTGTTTTCCACTTTAGTATTGCCCTGGTTTCAGCTGGAGTAGAGTTAAGTTTTTTCCTTGTACTTGGTATGCTGTGTTTTGTATTTAGCATGAGAATAATGCTGATAACACGCTGATGTTTTGGATGTTGCTCAGCAGTGCTTACCCAAAAACATGGACCCGTGACCCGTGCTCTGCCAGCAGAGCAGATGCAGAAGAAGCTGGGAGGGATCATGTCCAGGAGAGCTGACCTGAACTGGCCAAAGGGAGATTCCATAACAGAACATCATGTCCAGTACATCATGTCCAGTACATAAACTGGGGAGTGTTGGCTGGGAGCTGCCAGTTCCTGCTGGGGAAAGGGTTGGGCATTGCTCAGTGAGCAGCTGTACTGTGCATCACTTGTTTCTTTCAGGTTTTAATTCTATCTCCCTCTTCCTTTTATGTTGCAATTAGTATTATTCTCCTGTTTTGCTTAATTTTGTTTCAGTTATTAAGCTTTTCTTATCTCTACCCATGTTTCTCTCTGATTTTCCTCCCCACTTGGGGCAGGGAGGTGGACAGGGAGTGGCTGTGTGGTACTGAGTTGCTGTCTGGGATTAAGCCTAAAGAATGTTATTTGTTTATGTGGGAATAACAATCTTTACGTTCAGCTAAGTGAAACTGCTCCTTTAAGGACAGTATGATTTACATCCTTCCCTGAATTATCTTGAGTCCTATTTTTAGTGGCTTTTAGGAGGCAGGGATTCAAGTTCAGTGACTCCTAACAGTCACAGTGACTGCTAATAGCACAACTAATACAGTGCTTATTAACAGAAATAAACCAGAAATATTTATTCTGATTTTAAAGTGTTTTCTGGGGTCAAGTAATTCAATAGTTAAACCTCTGGGATATTTGAATATTCTAAAAACTTCCTAAAGAAACTAATTCCTCAGGCTTTTATATATTACTCATCATGTGATGATCAGATGAGAGTGACCAGTTTGAAACCTTTTGCATTTATTCTTATTTCTGTTTCTTAGAATGTACTGCCCAGAATGGATTTCATTGCAATATCAATAAACACTGTTTCAGAATTTGCTTTCCCTACACATCAAGATGTTCCCTATATAATGATAAACTGTTTAAATTTAAATAAATATTATTAGTTCCTTATCTTAGTAATTGCTCTTGTAACTAGGGCTGGTCCCTGGGATCTTTTGCAAAGGTGACCTCTAAGATAATCTTTACAGGCTGAAAGTTAATGCACAGTGAAGGAGTAGGGCCTTTTGTTTTAGCAATCTCTATGGTGATTTTCTTTTCCTAACCAAGTTTTCCTTGCTTTTCTTGCTCCCAAAATGTTGACTGTTTTCTTAACAACAGCTGTGTAAAATTAAGAGACCAAATACTTCTTTTCACAGTCCTGTTTAAAGAGCCAAGCTTGCACTCATTTTATTTCCTTTAACAAAACCACATGCAGCTTCTGATGAAGAAGATCAACTGGTATCTGTTTCAGGTATGACCTTCTAATAGACATAAAGTTTTTTTCCCGTGGATGATGAAATTTGCCATGTCTTTTCAGGTGTGTGGTTTGTGTACATAAGTGTGTGTAAGGTAGAGAGTCATCATAAGTTGTAACGGGACATATATGATTATAGCAGAGGATTTATGCTCTGCTGCTTATATAAGCATACTGTATGAGATGAATATTTCCAGGGGAGTTGTTTCTGTTGCAGGTACAGCATGGCTTTATCCAATTTATATTGCTCATTGGCAAGCTGAATTTTTAATGTGGTCTCCAAGGAATGTTGAAGCATTACAGGTGTTAGGTCTTTTGAAAATATCAGTTGAAATGAGGATATCATTGTGTACAGATAAAGCAATTTTTTTTTTTTTTCATTAGTTCTTTTGACCTTGATTTACTGAGTGCATACTTGTGTACATCACTGGGGAAAAGATGAATGTTCTTAGTTTCCCTTCAGAATTCTCTTAATTGTTTTCAAACACAGCTCTTAAAGTGACACAAGGTCCTGTAAATTTATCTGGGGATGGTTAACTCTAGACTGAAATTGTGTGTGTGTCATCCAGCAGTTATAAGTTTTGAGGAATTGTACTCTTTAGGTTTGGGGTTGTATGGTTTACCCTTCAAAACTACTGGCCAAACATCTTTGTTGAACTACAAAACACATGCAGAGACTTTTAAGCCAGGTGATGTTGGATTGTTTTTCTCTGTGCCTTGGAAAGAAAGCAGTGATCCTAAATGAAGGACATTCCTTCACTCTGGGACATTTTCTACTTCTGTGGAAGAGAATTTCAGGACCATTGTTTTCCCTTGTGTATGAGCATGGAGATATTAGAATTTATAATTTAGTTCTTTTACTTGAATTGCTGGTACACTTCTGAAATTAATTACACAAACAAATGTAATTGATCTGCTAGTATGAAGTTAATATTTTTTGTTCAAAACTTTTTGCACTTCTGAACAGCCAAAAATCAAACCTTGAGGCGGTACCAAGTAGCTGTGGGCTTTAATCTGGCCCTGGGAGGTTTAGTGTCAGCATTAGCACTTTGTAATTGCACCATCAGGATTTTCAGTGCTTTCATGTTCTTACCATTTGTAGCGGTGTTCTAATTCTAATTATGGCAGGAAGTGTTTGACAAATGATCTGTGGAGTGTGCACTGCAGTGTTGCCTTACTCATCTGTACAGTCCTGAAAGGAACAAACAGCCTGAGCATCAGTAGGTAGGCTGTGTAACAGAAAAAGTGGTATTTTATTATATGAGTAATACTTTTAACATTATTACTGCTGGTTGGTTTCTTAGTGTCTTTGGGTATCAAAGCAGAAGCTCAATTTTATGCTTTGGTGTCTTAATCAAATGCAGTTTATTTGCACTGAACTTCAGTCTGAAGATATAATGTGCATTTCAGAATTTACAAAATGTTCATTGTGGCTGGGTGTGCTTCAGTGCCATGCACCTCTTCTTCTGCTGATGCATTCATCTTAGTGAAATTTTGAATGGAGTGAGAAGCTGGGGTGATCTGCAGACATATTCCTGAGGTGTTCATTCTTTTCAAAAAAAAGAGCTGCTGAGAGCTTTGTGCAAGTCTAGTCCTACAAGGCAAGAATAGGGCCCCTTTTGACTTTATAATCTGTATGTTCTGCTTGTCTTCCATTTACAGGAGTGCCTACAAAAGGAAATTTAAGAACAAGGTGTTTGCCAAAATATCAGACGGGTCAAACTGAACCGAAGGTGCCTGTAGCTGTTGCTTCTGTTTCCATGGATCCTGACAGAGGTACAGGAGGTCTGACAGGTCAGCAGGTCAGTAAAGGCAGATTTTTCTTTCTCTTAAAGAGTGCACATAGTAGAGAAAACAGCTGAAAATTCTTAGATTGAAAAAGGTTTAAACAGTTTTAGAGCGGTTACTTTTATGGACTCTTACACTTTTTGCCTGCTTTATGTGGTGGCTTTCAAGCAGAAATTACCACCTAAAGAGAACAAAGGCTGAATGTGCTAATTTATGTAAGTGGTGTGTAAGTGGGGCTATGTAAAACAGATTATTTATATTTCTTTGTGTGTATTTGTACAGAGACAGTGCATGAGGCCCTGGGTAGTGCCTAACCTATACTTTACTAGCTAAATGCGCAAGAATTGTTCAGTTTATTCATTGCCATTGCTCTAGTAATCTCATTTAGAAGTAACACAAGTAAAAACTCATTTTAGAGGCCTTTTTGCTGTGGCTGCTCATATTAGAAGGGTAAAATCACTTTTTGTTTTTGATAGTAAAAGTTCAAAATGCATTTGAACAGTAGAAATAGCTTTGTCAGTTGCTGTCAGCTGCTTTGAATTTCTGTGGTCTCCTCCTGTGGGACTAGGTGATGTTTTTCCTACAGTTCCTTGCATTAGAAATTCTAAAACAGTGGGGTTTGCTTTGGAAGGTTATTCTGTGTTGTGATAGATGCTGTGATGTTTAGAAATCTGTTGAGAGATGCCATTTTTCTGCTATGGTTTGTATAGTACAATGACTGTGTAAGTCATTTGAGTACTGTTGAGTCCCTTGCCTAGCAGTCATCTTTGGCCAGCCTGTAAATCATTGGGATTTGGCATCCTCCCACTAGCAGGCAGGATCTAAAACCTTTGACTGCTTCTTCACTGCTGTTTTATTATCATGCAGTTAAATCATGTTTTTCATCTAAGATGTCCTTCTCTGCCTTCTGTGTGCTGAGTAACTGCTGTGTGTCACACATGTAGGTTCAAAACTCTGTGGATGTGGAGATGGGTTAGTCAATTCTTGCTTTGACAGTGTCATTGCCCTTCAAATCCTTCAGCATGATGCATGACTAGTTATTAAACTAGTATTAATTTTTACGGCTTTTCCTGGACTTGTATATTTCCCTTTCTCTGTTTATCAGTACTTGCTTTTAGAGGCTGGTATGTACCTCTACTTTGCAAATGATGCTGTTAAGTGGCATGCAGATAAATTCCACAAATAGCCCCCATTATGCAGAGTCTTTATGTAGAAGCATCTCTTCATAAGTATCTACAAGCCTGCTGCCTCACAGATGCCTTCATATGTCACATTAAAATCTGTTTTGTTGAATGGTGCATTGATTGCGTTGCTTGTTGTCTAGAGAGTTTTTACTTCTTTTTTTGTGAAAGCCATTGTGTAAATGGGTTTTGGTGTGCTCTTTTTTTTAAATATAATGATATGTGAAATCTTAATTGGTTACTTGTGCTTTTGTATTATTGACAACAAGATGTGTTCAAAGCTATGTTTCATTTTTGTCTTTTTAAACCTGTTTTTCGCTTACCTTGCCAAATTCTCATGGAAACTTTGTACTCTGAAGATAAGCTCTGAATACTTGAAACAAACAGAACAAATGTTTTCACACGTTATTGAAGAAGAACTTCTTTTGCATGGAATTTTCATCAACAACACAGCTCGCTTTCTGCAAAGTGTTGTGTATGTTTCTAGGGAGAGCTGATAGCTTTACTATAATATAGAGTTATAGAATAGTTTGGGTTGAATGAGACCCTAAGTATCATCCAGTCCAATCTCACTGCCATGGGTAGGGACACTTTTCACTAGTGCAGACTGCTCAGAGCCTCATTCAGCCTGGCCTGGACATAATTCTGAGTAAAATGCTCTGGCTGCAGTAGGTGGGCTGCTGTGGTCGTTTCTGTGGTTCTGTATGATTTTGTCATGCAGTTGTCACCTTCCAAGATGTGGAGAATATCTTCCCAGTGCTGAGTTCCAAAACTCTCTTCTATCCAGAACTGTGTGGAAAGGACAGAAAACTGGGAAAAGGAGACCTCCTTTGTGGTCTTTTGATGGTCGAGCTGTTGCTGTGCATTATTCCACAGCTTCATTTTGATGTGTGTTACGGTACAAGTCTGCCTCTGAGAATTTCTTGTGTACCATCTATGCATACCTGTAATAAAAAACTGATTTTCCTCTTCATCATACAAAGGTTTGTCTGACAGTATGTACATCGGTTTAAGTAGTAGTTTTAACTTCAGTTGAAATCTCCTTCACTCATGTGGTCAAGCTTCATTCTCTTTTTTTGGAACCGTAGCTTTTCATTTTTCTTAAAGATGTCCTATCATCAGTCTGCTAAAAAAAAAAAAAAGTCACACATTTTTAGCATGGGAAGTGAAATTCCTTCAACCATACGTTTAGTTGAATTCAGTCAAGTTAGACATTCTCTCTTCACTGGTAAGTGACATATGTTTGGGAAGAAAACTGTGAAATCAAATGCCCCTTGTAAAGTGCTGAAATTTGCCTTGTGAAATTCGTTTCTCCCTCGTCCCTGAAAAGAATATACTGAAGTTAAAATGAAGGGTCACACAGGTATAGCATGAGTCTGTGTGAAAACATCACCTCTTTGTGGTGGACATTAATCTTTAATTGTTTTTAAGATGCTGTTTAAGAGGCATTTAGCTAAGAAGGAAAGGAAAGTGGTCACTTCCTCTCTGGTGTGTGTAGATCAGCTGATAATGAGGGAAGCTCAGTGTTGGATTTGTATTCTTTTGTGCACTATTGTGTGGACTTGACCAAACTGCAGGGTATCTGGTGGCACTCTTTTATATGATGTAAAGCACTGTGTGCACTTGGAGGGATTTGTGAAAGTATAAACTGAAGCTCCGTCAAATAGAGTGGCCGTACTGAAACTTGCCAAAATCCTGGACAGAACAGCACGGCACTTAGTGCTGCATTTATCTTTGGGTTCGTATTTCGTGCTTGCCACTAGCAGTGCAGCCCTGAATACCCGATCTCAGGGATTTTTGGCCAACAAGTCCCGTTTGGAATCCTTTCCTGCAAACCGGAGTCGGGAGTGCCGGGCAGCAGAGCGCCCTCTGGCGGGCACACCTTCTGTGGGCAGCGGCTCTCTGAATTCCCGGGAATTCCTGCCACATCCGAAATGCTCAGCCCTGCCACAGCCTTCTTTTGACAAGTATTATTTACGAAAGTAGCAAATAAGCCGTTAAAAACAAGCAGTAGGCACGTGTAAAGGTGTGTGTGCTATTCTCTGTATTAGAAAAATAAAATAAGGGACTTATTCTGCTAACAATATTTTTCTTGTTTCGTATGCTTTGGTCATAACTAAGGCAGCATGTTTTTTTTCTTACTCTCTACGTTATGACCCTAATATGTTAGAAAGTTCGAAGCTGGATTTGGATATTGCTGCACTTGATTTCTAAGTCATGAGAACCTACTCCTCTTTATCTAGTATGAATCAAGGAATAGTGCATGTCTTAAAACTTTACCCAGCATGTTTTAGTATTGAAGCTAGCAGCTTGCATTTGAATTCCAAATCTCTTAAAATAATTCTTCACAATTTGGTAATTTGTTTCATTGAAATGTACTTACATTTTAAAAAATAGGAATTTTATTTCCAGTTAGAATTGATCTACTTTCAGCTTCTAATTATTAGGTCTTGAAATGTTTTAATAGCTTATGAAATATTTGTTTTCTTTTAAACAGTACATTCTAAAACATAACTTTAAATTTTCAGGGCACTAATGAAGGAGGAATGAAGAGTGCTTCTTTAAAGGATTTGTGTCCTGAGGACAAGAGACGCATTGCGAACTTAATTAAAGAACTTGCCAGGTAAGAAGAAGCATCACCTGGAAATACATTAAGTTTAAAGAGAGTCGTTTCTCTAATTAACATCAAGCAATGTAGAACTGCATTAAAAACCTGAATATTTGCACAAGGTAATTTTTCTTGCTAGAAAAGGTATGAAGCAGCCTGGTTGATTTTTCCTTACTTCCTGAACCTCTAAATATATATTTAAAACAGAGGCAAAAATTTCATGACTAGCAGTATTCCATCTGTAATAACCTAATGACAGGGCTGGGATTTTGTTTGTGTATCAATTGCTATAAATAAACACATTCTGCTTTTGGAAATGACAGGCTTTGTTGCTACGAAACTTTGTAATGCTTATTATTTGGCAGAAGTAAGCTTTTATATAGAAGACCACGTTAAAGGTGCATTGCTGATCTTGTGGCTGAAGCATGTTGATGATTTGCCTCTGTAATTTTTACTTACCTAGCCAAATGTCTTGCTTCCCTTAATTTCTTCACATTCTACCTATTACCTGCAAGCAGATGTAGAAACAGTGCAAGTTTCTCAGCTTCAGCAAAAGTCTTTTTCTAAGTTTCTTTCCAATGCTTAGTTACATTCTCAGAGGTAAAGGAGGAAATTAAAGTGAGGAGACTTTTTTTCTACTGTTTGTCCCTAACACCTCGGGATCTCTGGAAGTCTGTTTCCTACAGAGTAGCTGTAAAACGAGGAGGAGCACATGGGCCTTTGGCAGACTTTACCATATCTAGTGGGGAAGCTCTTGTGAGATGATCCTAGGTCCTTTGGGCTATTAGTTATTGTACATATCTAGAATTTTTAAAGGCAAAGCGTTTCTAGATCAAAATGTAGGTTTTCTGGTAGATCCTTTATGTCTGTGCAATAATTGGCAAGCATTACTGTCCATTTTCATTTTATATAGGAAAATTTAGAAAATAGGAGAAATTAAGTGACTTGCTCAAGGTCATGCAATAACTCTATGATGCAGCTAGGAATATTTTCTCTCTGATTGTCCTTATCCAGTGGACCATTTTACCTGCTAATAATTTGTACTAATACAGGATTTCTTGTCATAGAGTATTTTGGTAATTTCTGAAGTTCTTAATGCTTACAACTCTATTTTATCATGCCTTGTGTTAGAAAATGTAGAGTTAAGACTGTCATAAAGAGTAGATTGGTGGGAAGCCTAGTTACAAATTGTCAGATGTTGGAGCTATTCGGACACTGTTGCCACTGTTGATATATGGAGGTATATTCTAATATTAAAAAAAGCCTTTTATTACATTGTTCCTCATAATACACTGCTCCCTAGTGAATAGTAGTTCAGTAATTCATTCAAGCATGGGATTCTTCTTAAATCTCAGATGCTGTGATTTTTCCCTGAGGACAGTTTGATATTTCTGCCTGACATTTCTTTGAAGAAAAATAGAAGGTGCAGCAACATTAATTTTGAAAAGTAAAATTAGTGGAACACTATTATTTTATACTTAGTTCTCTTTTATTTTTAAACCTAATCATATTTTTATTGGATGTAATTAAAAGTCCTTTGCAGAGTAATAGGGAAGTTGAACTTTAATTCCGCTCACCTCGTCACTTTTTTAAAACTCTCCATAATTTTCATCCTTAGTTGTGCAGTGATAGAGACTTTTTACAAGCAGTAGAACATTCTTTGCTACTTTGTAGAAGAAAAAGGAACAGCAGAATGTTGAAACTTTTACGGGAACAGTGTCATGCAGTAAATACTTGGAATAATAAAGGTTTCACTTGGGCTGTACCTCACTGTTCCTTATTTTGCTACAATTTATGAATGGTAGTTGAGGCTAATTTGTGCATGCTTGTTGCAGAATGGTGAACAAAACCAGAATGGTCAGTAAATAGCTGCATGAAGGCTCTTGTAAAGTGGTAAAATTCTGTTTGTGTGGAAACCACTTGCAAAATATGATTGTCTCCTGGGGCTTGAATTTCAGCCAGGTCTTGCTTGAGCATTTCAGGGAAGTGGTCTTTCCCCAGTTTCTGTGACTGCTGAAAGAGAGTGCTCTCCTGTACTTTTCCTCCTCTTCCTATTTTTTGCTTCTCTTCCTCCAACTCTCACTCTTACTCCACTTTTGAACATTGAGGGTGTGTGTGCCAGTGCATTTTTTAGTTTGCTGAAGTGTCAGACTTCGTCTTGGTATTAGTAAATTCTGATGCTGGCCACATTAATACAATTTTCTCTGGAAAAAAATAGAATTTCTGGGCTGTAAAGATCTGCTGCTGGGGATTCCAGTGGCTGACATCACCTTAGCTGTTCAGAATTTTATGGAATTGAATTTTGAGACAGGGTCTAAAGAAAGGGCTCAGCTGTATCCTTTCTAATCCTCCTTTCTAGGCTAAGTAATCGTAGCTTTTGATCTGTGCTGCCACCTGTAAATCTAACCATTATTTTGCCCTTCTCTGAATGTATCCTTTTAAGGTGAAATGAGAGTGGCAGACTGGAGCCAGAATTTAAAATACTCAAATGTTGCAAATTTGAGCTTTTTAATTTATTTTGTCAGCAGATTGTTTTAAAATTGCTTTTGTAGGGGAATGTCTGAGAAGAGTGAGTCATGTCCATGAATGCCAAAGTGCTTTGTGAGTAAGTGGGGTATTCTTGAGTGTGATCAGTCATTATTTTCTGAGACAACCAGTGTGGTACCTTCATGTTTTCAGTAAGGTTCTCCTGGTGCGGTAGTAAAAATGGCACAGTAAGAGCAAATTTTATTTCTCCCTATAAGCAAAGTCCTTTCAAGAGAGGCAAAGAAGACTCTCTGAGAGCTTTTATTCCTGCAGGCTGCTCCTGAAGCAGTCATTAGCTTATGTAATGAAATGAACAGTGACATGGTGAAGACACAGAAAGATTCTTATGCTCGTACTCGCTGCCATTGTCAGGACACATTAGCCTCTTCTGAGAAGGAGCAGCACTGGGACACAGCCAGCTGACTGTTGAACATTAAGGACTTTCTAGACACCACACTGAGACTGATTATGAAGTATTCTAGAGTGAAATACTTGGAGTGATATGCAGATTTTGAGAGCTCGCTCTGTCTTGGTATTTGGCTGAATAGAGAGGATCATAACTCTTTAGCAGAGAGTGTGAATGTGTGTGTGCTTGCAAGTATTCACTTCAGTCCTGACTGATATACAGCCATCGTTCTGTGACTTTGGGGTTCCTAGTATAGCAGGTACATCATAAATACTTCTCTGATCACAGATGTCTGTACAGCTGACATAAGAAGTTGCCTTTTGAGTGAGCAGGGGCATTGACTAAGTGATGTAGAATGGTTCATGAAAGTTTAATTTTTGTTTTAAGTGGTGAAAATTGGTATCAAACTATTTAACATTCTTTCTGTCTTCGAGTAAGATAAACGTGGAGAAAGCTGGCTTCCCATTTTCTTTGGAAACAAATCTTCAAAAGCAATATAGGTAGAAAGGTATCAGAATACCTTATGCCCTTATGCACCCATGGGAGGGAGTGATTTCCCTTTCCAAATGAGATACAAGATGGTTTTTGCTATTATATTGTTGTTGTTCTGGCTAAGATCACTGGCATGCCCAGCATGACTTGTAACTGGCAGCTACTAAAACAGCCTTCCAGCAGTCCTCCCTTAGTGAGAAACTGCTCCCCTCTTCCCAAGACTCTGGATTCCTAAACCCTTTGTGGGGTGCTAGCAGTTTGGGATATTAGTCTTTTCTATTGTCTTTGATAAGAAGCTGAAATTGACCAAATAAATTAAAATTTTCTAGCAAAAGGTGAAAATGGGCATTAAAACAGAACATGAATTTGGTTACAGACCTGAAAACCATTGCAGAAGTTTCAGTAAAGCTATTGGAGTATATATCTGTTGGTTTTCTTCCAGTACTCAAGACCTTTTTGCCTGTGGTTTGTATTACAAATCTTGTGTGTTTGGCCTCTTGTGTTGCCTTCTCTCCTGGGTTGCACTACTTCATATTTAACCAAATTGTTACCTGGCTTTAACATCAAAATATTTTCTCTTTTTTTTGTGTTTTACTTTAGGAGCAATTTTGTGCTGCAGTTTTCTTAATTGGTCAGGCAGTGAGACTGCAAATGAGATATCCCTAAGCTTGTCTGGAAATTACTCTGTGTTCATAGGTAAAGCATGCCCAGGATTATTGTATCACCAGTCACACTTACTTTCTGTGCTTAAAAAGTCATTTGTAGCTATAAATTCATGCTGTGAAATCAAGTTTTGTATTTTGCAGGTTGCATATCATAAAGTGTATCCATTGTGTAGGAATTTCAATTAGATTTTGGGCCCATAGTGTTTTGTTTTTTGCCCTAATGTGTATAAACTGCATATAATGCTTGAGTAAAATGTATCAGGTTTGTGAACCCTGATCCTTGGGCAAAAATTCTCTTTCTTTCCTCCCCCTCTCCCCCCCCTCCTCCATGATTGTCTTCCCTGTTCCAGATGCCATTCTTTGCCTGGAATTTAAAGCTTGTTGTTTTCAAGAATGGTCACCAAACTTTTTTCATCTTTGCTAGCCAGCTGGCAGACTAATGCCAGATTAGTGTTTATAAAAAATAAGTGTTTGCAAGGAGGACTGATCAGTGAAGTTCCCAGTGTTTATATCACTGTTTTTTTGTTTAGTTTTCTTGTTCTGTCTTAACTAGCTGAGCCACAGTGTTCTTATTGCATTTCAGATTTCCTTTGGTAAAAGCTCATTTTATAAAATTTTAGAAAATAGAAGATGCTGCTTTTAATTTGCTTTTTCAACTCTGCCTTCAGTCAGAAAGAGCTGAGTTCTGTCCCTAGTGTAGTGTTGATGTAAGTATTTTCATGGCTCTTTCTTGTTCATGTCAGTTTTTCATTAAACAAATAAAACTTGAAGTGCTGTTGACTTGTGCAGTGCTTCAAAAATTTCACCTGGAGAGCATCAGTACTGCTTATTCAGTGGAATGAGTCAGTGTCATCAGCAAACTTCTTGATCAATTCCTTCTTTAGATCAGACAGAAATACTAGTATCAGCAGTGGACCTGGGAGCACATAATAATTGGAACTGGTGAACTGGGAATTAATTTTAACCCTAAGGCGGATGTCCTAGGAGTGCATTTTGTCAATATATTTTCAATATAAGTTTTTCTAAAGAGGCTCCTGCAAAACAGAATTGTTCATTTAAATGCATCTAGAATTATGTAGGCTTTGAACTGTTGAATTTTAAACAAGTCTTGAACAAAGATGGTGCACGTCCTATGGCACAAGGTAGGTGAATGTGAATTGCATGCAAGAAAACGTTGCAAATTCCTTCTAAATGGAAGGGATAGTTCCACTGATTCATAATCTTTGCTTTCACTGTCGGTTGTCTGTTTGATCCTGGAAGCAAGAGCAATGGAGCTGGATGCCAGCATGTTGCTCAGTGGAGCTGTTGAGTCCTTTACAGTTGTGCCTGCGTTCTTTCCCTGTTCTTTTCTGACCCAAGTGGGTGAACAGAGGATGAAAATACTCTTGAGGAGGGCTATATGAGCCCTGTAATGTTTTTGTATAGCATCAGTGAAGTCCTCCATAGTTCTGCTAAAAATCATCTGTTCTTTACTGCCAGAAGGCAAAGAAATAAGTTTATAATAAAAAAAAACAACTCACTGAGCTATTTATAGGAAGTGACATAAATCCAGCATAATCAGATGACATTCTTATACTCCTTTTCTCTAACTTCCTTTTGCCACCTCCTGTGAGTAACCATCTTTTGTATCTCGCCTGCCCTTTATGGGCTGTCTCCTGCTTTGTGATACATAAACACATACTGCCACATTTCTTCTGAGATCACTTACTGTTCTCAGTCATTTACTGCGTAAGATATGTGGCACAATATATTCATGTGTCTGAGAGTGTGACAGCTTGCTGTGATATGTGTTAAATACAAACACAGCACGTGAAGTGATGCACAGTGATATAAGCAACAAATCACAGAATCTAGAGATGAGTAAAGCCTGCTAGGTTTTGTCTGATTTTTCTAGTGTTCTGTTCTTTCATACCTTTTTTCCCTACACTGCTGTTCAATTTTAGTGTTACTGGGTGCCAGCATAGCCCAATGTCTGTTGCCCCAAACCCTTTTCTCATGCAGCATCACTCCTGCAAGTTACTGAGCAAGTTTCCTTCCTTTCATAGAATCCTGGAGACAGTACTTTTTCTTTCTTTCCAACTCCCTGCCCTGCTCTTGTTTCTCTTGTTTCATACCTGTCTTTCATCAGTGTGGTCATTGCATTCTTCATTGTGGTTTTCTAATTAACATTTTTTGGTTTTTGCGTCTTTCACTGATTATATGAAGGAAGGTTGTATGTGCTGTAGTCATTTAGGTGGTTGCACTGGACTTAGAGGAAACAAATGGGCTGTGGTTAGCTATGAAAGCCTCTATCTGCACCTTGTGGCAAGTGTGCTGTGGCTGTTACTGCAAGGATGTGTGGTGGATATTCCTCAAAAATTTGTTGCCTGCTTAGCTAAGGGTGTGGGTCCGGAGTTGCTACAGGTTGTTCCATTTACCATGTTTCTTTAATGCTATGTGCACAACCCTTTTGATAGCCTGTGAGTGGAGGGGAAGGGGGTGAGGAACAGGTTGAACTCATCACACCTTCCCAGGCTGGGGCCAAGGTAGTAAATGAGACCTTGTGCAACATGACTAATGGAATGCTTTTAACACTCAATTTGTGTCTTTTGTTTTCCTGTACATTAGAAACTTTCCAATTAATAGTTTGATCCAAGCTTTCAAACAGCCCTAATTTAAAGAATTTGATTATACGGGTATCTGTTGTTTGTCTCCCTCTAGGTTTGTAGAAAAAAAGTGTGAGTTTCAGTATTATTATTTCCAACTTCATGCAGTCTGCTTGAGCTGATATGGGAAGGGCTGATCTTGGAGTTGGGGAATACTGCTTGTCTATAATTCACTCCAGGGGAGTGACCCAGTTGTGGTATTCATGACTTTTCACTGGCAGATCAAAACAAATCTGTGCCCTCTTAAGGGAAACAATGATATCAAATGTATGGCTCAGTCCTTGAATGAAACATTCTGTTAAGAATAGTAGTCTAATGGGACAAGTCAAAGGCTTAGTCTAATGCTTATATATATATATATTTCATTTTTTCCCATGTCTTTCCTCTAAGATTGTTCCACTTTAAGGAAGTTAAAATTGGAGTTTTCTGAAAGTTGTATTGCTTTGGTCTCCTGTCACCTGTGTTGTGGCAGCTGTTTCATCATCATAAAATACTGAACTTTAAGAGCCTTCAGCAACAGAAATTGCCTAAGTGCAGAGCAATAATATTTATTAGTCTAAGCTCATTACTTAATATTTTTGTGGAGCTTTTATAGAACCATGATTTCCTAGCCACGTTTTTTTAGCATAGTTACAGGATCATCTGTGCATAATGATCTTCTTGCCTACGTGATACCAGAATAATTGTTTTTACAGCCTGCTCTTGAGGTGCAGAATAAATGATCATTGTAAACCTTTCTCACATTGTCATCTTTTAATCTTGATCCAATTATTTATACTGAGCAGCAAGATACAGGGTGCCATGCCCCAGACAGAAAGGAAGATTTACTCCTGCAGCTTGATATTTGAAAATCCTAGAAAAGGACAAACAGTTTTGCTTGGAGAAAGCTAACAAGAAAAATGATTATTTCCTGGACTTGTATTTGATCAGTAAAGATGAAAGAAGGATTAGTTTATAGATTAAGAAACAGAAAAGTTTTCCAGAATTTTCTTCTTGTCATGTCAGCTAAGCTCTCCCATCTAAGTTTTCTGTCTTTGTGTTGTAGATTTGTAAGTATCCCAGTGAATCTTCATTATGGCTGCAGGGAATTAGACTGATTGTGGGTTCAGGTCCTAAATTTGTTCTTCTGTGCTGCCCGTTAATGTGCACATACTTTACTGAGACCAGTGTTTTTGAGGAAAAAAAAAGATGCATTACATAAAGTCATACGCATCTTCCTGTGTAATATATTAAAATAAACATTGTGAGGAACTAACCTGCTTAAGGGTGCAGAGGAGGTTATTCATTTACCTGCAAAGTGATTCAGGAACTGGAAGTCAGGCACTGTGGTTATGGACATAAATTTTATTTTTCTCAAATTCTTTTCAGGGTAAGTGAAGAAAAAGAGGTGACAGAAGAACGGCTGAAAGCTGAACAGGAGTCGTTTGAGAAGAAGATCAGACAGCTAGAGGAGCAGAATGAACTTATCATCAAGGAAAGGGAAGATATCCTTTAAAAATATGTGCAATGGCTCACTGAAATAAAAAGTGAAGTACAGAGAAATAATTGTTCTAATTTATGGCATAGAATAAATCTGCATGTGCTGCCATTCAAAAGCAATCAGAGAGATGACTTGTCAGCATGTGACACTGGTTCATTTGAGCTTAAACTGCCATCCAGCTGTTCCTATGATGTTGTTTTGCTATGAAATAGATATTTGTCAACTAAAAAATGGCAATAAGGAATTTACACATTAAGATATGATTGTAGATTCTCTTAAAAAAATTCTGTTAGGTGGTCATAATTTAGGTCTAAAACTTGCATGATATTCCATTTCTCTACATATCCAGAGAAGGGGAATCTACACTAAATGGATATAAATTAAATATATGTACTAGGAAGTTTAGCTAGCTTAGACTTTTTGTTTGGTGTAGGGTTTGTTTGTTTGTATATAAAAACATTTAGCAGATTCTCTTTTCTTGTTGACTGTGACTTGCATTTCTTTAATCTGCGTATGCTTAGTCCCAGTCCTGGAATATCACATGCAAACTCCCTGCAGAAATTGCAGTTTTCCGTTCTGGGGTGTGACACTGACCTGTACAAAATTCTCATGCTCATTTCTCTTCCAAATCTCTAATATTGATGCTGTGTTGTTAAATTTCTTCGAGGGCTAAGGCTTGGCTGCAGTGGGATAGGGAAGAGACAGGCCTGTGACTACAGGAAAAGCAAATAGTGTGTGATCCACTGGGAGCTGCATTGCCAGTAGGGAGGGTTGTAAGGTTGTTTTAAAGAGCACCATGGAGCCCAGTCTGCAATACTGTTTTCATTTTCCTGAGCATCCCTTGTTCAAGTTAAAAGTGAAGTTAGTGACAAAAAGTGGCTGTTCAAGCTATGGGCCAGTGTTGAAACAGAAATAGAGGTAATTCAGAAACTTAAATATGAATTTAGAGAGGGGTTCTTGAACATTCCAGCTATCCTATTTCACAGTTTAGCACTGAGAGGCTTAACAAAAACAGTGCTTTGTTTATGATGGAGCTTGCTTGGCTTAGGAAGGGCATTCAGTGATGTGTGGTCTGTGTCAGGAGAGCATTGCCCCTGATGGCCTAGAACATTCCTTAGCACAGTGGCACTTTTTTTCTGGAAATAATTTTGTCATTTGTCCTGAATAACGTACACATCAACAAACTTCGCTGGCTGTGAACTGTTACAGCAAAATATTAGATCTGAGGTATTTCAAAAGCCATTAGATGTGACAACAACTCTTTGACATTGATTTAACTGAAGCCAGTATTTTGTTGTATATTCTTGTGTATTCAGTCAGCTCATGAATATGGGTGGGATGCATATTCCTGATTTTTTGTTACTTATCCACACAAAGCTTTCAGTAATTCACATGAAGTTTATTTGGCTAGTGGAAAGTAGACATGCTTGCTTTTTCTGTTTTGTTGTTTGCTGTTTTTTCCCTTTTTTTTTTTTTTTTTTTTTTTCTCTACCAGAAATAGATTGCACAAGCATGAATACTTTTCCAGAAGTCTGGTAGACATGGCAGAAGGTTAATGCATGCAATTTTACACTTCATAAAACTCTGTAAAACCTAGATATATAAAACAAGGTTATAATTTAAAACAATGTAATTTTAACTGCTGCAATACTTGCCTATCATACATGAATGATTCAAGATCTTCAGTGTAACTCTGATCACTTAATTTTTTAAAGCTTGTTGCAGAGACAAGGAATAGTAGAAATGACTTGCTGAGGCTGAATACAGATTATGGCTGTTTCAAGTACAGCAACTTGAAATTCTTTAATTTCTTCTGGATTGTAGTGTCCACTTGCAAATAAGATATCAGGGGTATGATACCATAACAAAAAAATTTCAAGTCTGTTAAAATCAATGTTACCTTTTTTTTGCTCCACATAGCTAATTCATTCTCTGTAAGATAACTTCCTTTACCGCAGTATTTAAAGATACCCTGCAGTAATAAATTGGTGCTTCTGATATAACTGCAGCAATCCAGCAAAGTGCAATTTCAGCTTGGTAAGGGTTTTGTTCCCTTAGCATGGGGACTATGTGGGTTTTTTTCAGCAACACATATTTTTCTTGTTTTGGTTTTTTTCTTGAGATTCTTGCAGGAGAAATACTGTTTGGTGATTGAAATCTCCTACTTTGAGGAAGATCCATCCTTATTTTGTTGTGGTTGATTTTTTTTTTACCCCTGAGAAACTGTAAAGACCCCTCTGTTCAAATTTGCTGCTGAGGAACTATGACAGAAGCTTTGGGGGAAGGGAGATGGGTGGTATGCAATGATCTCACTACAAAACTTTGAGTACCTTATCAGCATCTGTCTGCAGCCCAAGCTCACATATACTTTGGAACTGCTCAGTGATGTCTGGGTAGGGAACAACAACTAAAATTTCACACAGATTGAGAAGTAAGTTCTATTCTTCCTTAGTTCTTCCTTAGCAGGTGAAACTTTGAAAATTGAGTACTTACTACTAGAGTGTGTAGTTAATGGAGAAAAAGTGATGAGCATGCTGTGAACCATAAATAGTCCAGCCTCCAGCCTATTTTTAGGGTTGCCAAATACTTACTATCACAGAATTAAAGAAAATCAGGGATTTTAAGTAGTTACACATTCTTCCTAAAGCAGTATTTAGGCCTATGGTATTATCTTATAATTTGGCCAAAGTAGCTGTTTTGGCTTGGTTTGTCTCATGACATTTTCACTTCAGACTGACTTCTTTCAAAAGAAACTTGATCCAAAGTGTTTCAAAATCAAAAGTGGATCAAAACTTTGTTTTGTTTGTAATAAACTCTTCTGCTTATAGTAAACTGGAAAGTTCTAGTGCTGCTGTTCTTAGAAGATGTGGCACTTAGTGGTGTTTAGGTACGCATGCTGGAATGTGATCTTAATTAAATTTGCCGAATTAGACTGAACTGAATAATCCAGTAACAGCTGCTCACACTCTTTTGATGCCCTCCCCAGTGAAAGCATCTTAGAACTATGAAGATGATGAAGTGGTGGGGAAAAATACCCCTTTCTGAAAGTGAAGTTTATGTAAAAGATAAAGGGGAAAAATATAAATGGCATCTGTATTGGGAAAGGGAGATCTAGAATGTGTCTGGAAAGAAGGACTTGGAAAAGGAGATTGGGCTGGATGTGATTGATGTGAAAGCAGCAGAAGCCTGTGACTGATGGGTTCAGAAATGTTTGGCATAAGCAGTCAGGGTTAATAAGAGCCGAGACAGTGGCAGGTGACCTAGGATCCATTGTAAGACAGCTGATGCAAGCAGGGATGTGTCTGTTCAGGGTATTCAAGCACCCTCTGAACTTTTGAAATAGAATTTGGGAACTAAGCTCTTGTGGGAAGAATTGCTATGTATAACCTCCTGTGGTGTCTTCTACACCATCTACTCTTGGTGTTTGTATTGTCTTTGCTGCTGTACAGTGACTAAACTGCTTCTAGTGGCAGTCTAGATTCTATCATTGGCTTTGGAGTGTGTGACTTGCAACTTCCTTGTTCTTATTTGTGTTGTATCATTTGCATTTTCACATTAATGGATGAGCAGTATGCACCATGTTATCCACTTAGACTACTTGTGCTGCATCTTTCCTCTTTTGCTGGGAGCTGCTAATAAAAAGGCTTTCAGCTTTCCTTTTTTTCTTTTCTGGTATATTTTCAGGCACCTATTATTAATTTGGTCCCAAATATAATTTAATTTAACAATCAGGAAAATATCCTTTGTAAGAGGTCCCAATACTGTCATGATATACGTCTTAGGAAAAAATTATAATGAGATTATTAAGAAACAAATACTACTGATACTTCATAGCTCAAAGAAATTATGTTGTGGTCTTTAGCTTTTCTTGTTATCACCATTAGGGATTTTTCTTATGTAAATTTGATGCTGTTGCATAAATGAAGGAGAAAAAGCAGCTGTAACATTTCTGTAAAGACGTATTAATAGGTGAAGAGAAAACTTCCTTAAAAAAAATTAAAAATTGGTTATTGAATTCTAAGCTCTGCTTAAATTATTATTATATAGATAAAGAGTAGGCAGCTAAAGGAAAGAAGAGATTGTTTATTATGAACTTTGTTTTATTTTTTGTAGATTTAAACTAGTCAGCTGTACTATGCTGCTGTTTTGGTTTATATTTAGAATGTACCTGGGTTACTTAAGCTTTTTGTTAGAATTATTTTCTGACTGATCATAGACTTACAAAATGTTTGACACTGAAATATCGTCTAGGTCCAAACCCTGGACCCAGGTACACCTCCCAGCAGACCAGGTTGCTGAATTCCCAGCCAAATTCACACATCAGGTCCTGTATGATTTACTTGTTTAGTCTTAAAATTGATCACAGACTCTGTTTACATATGTCGTTAATATTATAGAACTACTTAATTAGTTGGTTTTGCATGCAGTTAACATGAATATTAATTTAACTAAAACAGTTCATTTGCTTATAGTGTTAGTGAGACATAGAATATTAATTTGCTGGAAGAATAATGAGCTTTATAAGCATTATCTAGAGACTTTAATAAAATGCTTTTAGTTTTGCCACAGTACTGTTCATTACATAAGTCTTGCATACATAAATTAGGGCCTCTTACATATTTTCTTCTTTTCCTATCTTACTGTGTTATTAGTAGTATTTTTCAGAAGAAAAAGAGTTACTGGCTTGATTAATGCAAAGAACAAAATGGTAGAAAAAGGAGATATCAGAGTACAGAATTTGCTGGCTGTTTCTGCCTTATTTTCCCTGTTATGTTAAATCTGATATTATGGAAATACAAACACTTCTGCTTCCTCTCCTTTTTTAATCATCCCCGACAAGTTGTTGTCATAGGTGAGGGAGCAGGGTCTTGCACAGAGGGGCTTTGGCCACGTATTTTGTTGGATGTGTGGTCCCAGTGTCCTGCGTGGCAGATTCATGTGTGTGTGTCTCCCTGGGGCTGCTCTTGGCAAAGGGACAGCCTACAGTCAAAATAACACCACAGGGGGAGGTGGGGCACAGATATTAACACTGGAGTTAAACATCTATATGTGAAAATGGGTCCCTGCCTTGCTGTGCCCCACCCCTTCCCCCTGGGAAAAAAAAAAAAGGGCAGCAAGAAGAAAATTTCTTTATAAAGGCAAATTTGCCATTTGAAGGAAACTTGTGCTTTTGAAAGTCAGGCTATTTATTTAAAACTCAGTAACATTTTTAGAGCTTAACTTTGGCTAAGTCTGTTCCTGATGGTGTAGTTTCTGACAAGTTATGAACTGAGGTTTGAAATGACCGTCATTATTTTTCTTTTATTTCTTAACTTGGCTCCCTCAGCTTATCATTTGAAGTCTTTTCCCTTTCTATTTTTCATATGTGAATGCATACTATATATCTTCTTGTGCATCATAATTTATTTGAAGGTGTGTGAGGAGAATGGAAAATTAGTATTTTGCTCCTTTCCTCCATTTTATCTGACTACTTTACTCTTTGAAGGTGTTTCTCTTACTGTTATTTCAGGTATCCTACTAGTAAATGTTTCTAAGCAACCATTGTGGTCTGTTGAAAAAAAGCAGCACTTATTAAAAAGTCCCTGAATATTTATATGCTATTCTGTAACTGCACTATTGGCTAAATAATGTATGTATTCATGAACTTAAATGTAGAAGAATCAGTCAAGGACTATTGGGTAAATAAGATATTTTGAATTTTTCATGAACTTTTAAACTAAAACAAGGTGAAACATATTGTAATGTTGAGTATTCAAATGGATCAATGGCTGGAGATTCATTTGAAGCTTTCTGTGCTTAATCCTAGTTAGTGCCTTGCAGCACAATCTAGCAACACTGTCTATGTTATGAAAATACCCAGAATCAGCAGGCTGCATCTAAGCAGTCAACAACAGCCTCTGTAGAATAGGAGCTAGACGGACTTTTTGCCCTACAACTCTGCACTCAGTGGTACAGAATTGCCTGTGAGATGGTACTGTCAGCCTAGAAATACAGCTGTGGAATGGGAGAAGCATATTTGCTCTGTGTTTTATACCAGGGGTGAAATGGTGTTCTCTGTGTGTCTGACTGAAGCAGAGATGTTCCCACCCAACAGCTCTTCTATAGAATTTTGGAGTTCCCCTCAGGTGAGTGTGGAGGGCTAGTAGCATTCTCTCATCTCTCACGTATCATGACATTTTTACATTGTAGTGATCTGTAGCTGGTATAGACTTGATGATTTTGAAATGGAATAAGAGCTGGAGTTCTGCCCTGCCAGATTGTCGATACCCACGGGCAGCTGTATGCTTCCCAGACAGCCCGTCTCCCAGCTCTGGGTGTCTGAAGTACAGATTTATGATATTATCTATATTAACTGTGTGGTGGGCATGTCAGAACTGGATATGGTGATGGGCTGCCCCTGTTTAAACTAAACAGGAGAAACCTGTCAATGGAAATGCACCTTCAGACACAGCAACCTCATATATCAGTATCAGGTATTTTAAGAAAAAAAAGTGAAGTAGTTCAGATGAAAAAAATTATTCTCTAGGAGTCAAGCTGGTCAGTTTAAGTGTCTCAGGTGAAAGACAGATCTTTCTGCTTTTTCCAGATACCAAAACTGACCAGATATTTAAACTACTTACCTGACTGAATTTGCCTCTGGTTCTGTGGTTTTTGCTGAAACATTTGGGTTTAGGCATGTGAGCTTTCAAAGTGATGGTTGAGTTAAATCTTTTCTTTATGACGTTTTGCTCATTTGGAAACAAAGACTGAGGTCTTTTAAAAGGAGGCACAAATGGGAAAATGAGATCATTAATTGTTGAAGCTGGTACTGTAACAAATTGACTAGAAATGTGGATTCAGAGAAATTGATGTACTTTATCCTTCTAAACTAAATGAATTCTCCATCTGCTTCAGCTTCTCAACTATAATGAGGACGTAGGGCTGACTCTGCTATTGGTTTCTCTGTCTTCCTGCACTATTTTGGAAAGTTTAAACATTTCTTGCATAATTAAATACACTTTCAATAAATCAATCTCATAATAATTGTTGTTCAGGAGAGTTCATTATTCAGTTCAGTCTTTTAAATTACTGTTCTTCTTTAAAGGATTCTTCTGACGTAATGGCTTCTTCTAAATCCATTTGCCATGCTCTGGCTTGTAATTACTTTAGATTTGAAGAATAAAATGAATGGCTTTATTATTAATCAGTAGCAAATTTGTCTTACTGTTTTTAGAGCGGCCTTCACTCATGAAATAGTTTTAATGGTCTAGATAGCAAAACACTTCATACCTCTCTTTCAACAGAGATTTAGTGAAAGCAATCAGATAGTTTTGTGGGTTTTTTTTCTTCCATCTCTCTCCCATCAAACATTTGTCACAGTGACTGTCATCATGTGTTTGCTGTTGTATTCTGTGAGCTCCTGGCTCTCTGAAAGCCTTGTTTTGCTGCCTGCTTTTAGATTGGGAATTTTTCAGGCTGGGCTAGGCTTTATTTCTGCCTTGTGCTGTGGCGAGTACATTGCACTTAAGCATAGCACTAATTTAACATTGGCTTTTAAGGTGGACATTGGCCTTTAAGAAGTTTGTCATTGTTCAGGCATGATGAAAACAACAGCTGTTTCTTAACCCCTTTCTACTGATGTGGGATTTCATGGTCCTTAGTGACAGTGCTTTTGTAGTCGAAAGTTGCATGTCTGTGCCTTCCCATAGCAAAACTCAATCTTATTTTACAGCAGCTGAGACTGGACAGGTAACTGTTCTACATTAATCTTCTCCATTTGGCATCAGTTCTTTGTCCATAGTCTCTTGTAAGGTTGTTCAAATCCATCCTTAATTTTAAACTGTCAGTCAGTGCAAACTAATACGAATGCATTTTTAGCCTTGCTAAACTTCTTAAACTTCTTAGGATCTAGTGGATGTTACACTAATATCTCATTTCCATAGACTACTTAGAAAATGAAAGTGGGTTAGTTGTAGAGTTACAGGCATTCAGTAAATCTCAGCTTCTAATTTCCTTAGGAATTCATTACTCTAACAGCACTCGTGGTTTTGTTTCCTCTATCAGTTGTGAAATTTAGCCAGGGCTAAGAATTTTGAGTAGTACTGAGGAGTTGGAGAAAGCATCCAAAGGTGAATGAATAGCATCCTTAAAGTCTTAATTCCATGGCTCTCTAGGAGGTTATTAAAAGTGTAAGTGTAGAACTGGATGAAATTTATCTGGATACAAGAACTTCATTGATGACTTCCACCTATCCTTAGTTCTATTTGCATGACACCTTCTTTGGTCTAGTTTCAGGAGTTGTAGTTTTTCATTTCACGTTTACAGTTTTCAGTTCAGATCCTAGTAATGTATGTGTTTATTTAAATACATTTTTAACTGTGGGAATGGTAAGCTTTTACTGATGGCAATTTGGTCACTTTCATTGCACATATGGCAAGAGATTTACATAAAGGTCATCCCCTTCTTGGGACAAAAAATACCCCAGGGTTTATAGAACAGGGAGTACAGTTGTAGTAATAAGGATTATGTTGCTGATAAGTTCCCCTCAAGGCCCAGTGATGGTAATACCCCTATATTTTGTCTTTAAAGAAAACTGCTGAGAGGCAATAATTTTTTTTGTATGTGTCCCATTTTCATTAATGCATGGTAATTGATGGAGTTGCAGTGACTTGTAACAGTAATGAGTTCTAAACATAAGAATGCACTCCTTTCTAATAAGTGAGCACTGCTGGGGTTTAAAAGCGTACTAAATCAGTTGCTTTAGTATGAATTTATTAGTTTTTTTCAGCATTAGCTTTAATAGTAGTTATTTACATAAGCGTACATCCCATTAACCGCCATCAGGGCTGGAAAACATGCTGAACTGTTCATATTTTCATATAATTATTGAACATAATGGTATCATTTGCATTTCTAAACAGTGATGTTTCTGTCAGGCTTGGAAATAGTGTCTTTACGCAGTCCCTATTTCACATCCACTTATTTGACATCGTTAAATTTTATGCTAATGTGCTTCCCTAGAATGTCATCAGTAGGACAGATGCTTGCACTTTAATATACAAATCAGTGATGCTTTTCCCTCCCCCTCCCCTGAACAGCAAAAGAAATAAAAAAGCATATCTGCACTTTTTAGATATAGTTTGTTTCATTCTAAAGAATCTGTAAAAAATGAAACTTAGCTTTTACCCCTGTTAGTCGCTTCCAAATGTTCCAAATAACAGACACTTCCATTGTGAACAGTGGGAGACTGTCCTCTGCCTGAAGGAGGGAGAGTCTTCTAAAATTCAATGCAATTATGTTAAAATAAAAATTGTAGCTTTGAGCTTGTCACCTGTGTAAAGTATGGAGTCTCACAGAGCAAGCTGCCTGGTCAGGCAGTAGTCCATGGGTTGGCTCACCTGGCAGCAGAGCAAGGCTGTCAGGTTAAGGGAGGCAGCAGTTTCTCCTGCTAGGCTCTGTCAGCAGAAGTGCATTTTGAGTTGTACATTGTCAGGTTTTTAGTCTTACACTTAAAATATTTTTTTCGTTTTGCAGACAGGCAGAGGTATATGTGCTCTTGCCAGCTAAGTCTGGATGGTAGTTGTTGTATGAACAGTGTTGACTTTTTTTTATGTTTTATGCCTGTCAGAGCTTTGATGCTTATACTGAAGTCAACACTGAAAGCAGAGCACCAAAAACCTGAGCAACATTGCCAACAATTGTAAGTCTGACCAATAAAACAATGGATTAAAAATAAATCACTATGATCAGCACCGCCACAAAAACCACACTTTAGATTTGTTTTTCTCCCTTCTAAAATTGGAATTAGTATGTTGCATCTGGTTCTGTATGAACTTTATCCTGGGACAACTTGCTTACCATTGCAAGTAGAGTGCTAAAGGTAGAGCAGGTGTGTGCAACCTGCGGTATGCAGTTGTGGTCACAGGAAGAAGTAACTGTTGAGACACCAAGTGCGTTGCTTATGGGCCAGACATGACCCATGTGAATGAGCCTGGAAATCCAGTGGATCTCAAGCTCAGTTTTCTGCTTTTCCTGACTTACCAGATGTGGCATTGCGTAATTCTGCTGTTTTCTCTCCTACTCACCTGTTTAAAAATTCATGGTACTGTTTGCTGACCTTTGTGTGACATGAAAGGTTAAATGTAAGTGTGTTACTCAGATATGGCATTTCATGGACACACTGAAAATTTTAAACAAAACCAAAAATTTTACGGTCAAGGAAAAGACTGAGAGAAGTATATTACACAGGTTTTCATTTTCATTGTTTTATACATAAAAATGCATGCATGCCTTTCTTGGTCACGTCTTAAAAGAAGGTTGGGAGGGGGCACCCAAGTAGAAAAACATGCTTGGAGTGTAATGAAAAGGTGTATTTTATGCATAAAGGGCCAAACGTGAACAAACTGGAGATATTCTGATGGGTTCTGGGCTTATGGTATCTTTAATTATAGATGATTAACAATTTGCTAGTTGCTTTGCAGACAAGTGTGGAGACAAAAATCCCTGCTGGGAAATGCTTGTGGTCTAAGACCTCATTCTGGTGGTGTGAATAGAGGTGTGTTTTAAGTTATGAGAAGGAGAAATATTAAAATAAGAACAAAAAATTAGTTTTCATTATGTCAGAGAGAGCCATGGGATTTTTGAAGGATTTCTGTCAGAGTTTTGAGCTTGCAAGAGGACATCCATTTTATAGCAAACACTTTGGAGCCAGGTGCTTTTTGGTACACCTTTTACTCAGAATGAAATATAGACACACCAATGTAGACTAGCAAATTGGTGTGATGTGCTAATTTCAGCTGTGAAGTATTGGGAAATTTAAAGAGAGCACCTCTGGCATGCAGAGCAGACTGTTGTACTGCAGAGAGTCTGAGCTGACCTCTTGTCAATGTCTCATTTAAATCCTGAAAAGAAGACTCTAGGTAATTGGCAAGTATCCTTATTTTAATATGCGGCCATAAAAAGGTAACGTATGATGATTTTTAACATCAGAAGATTAACATTTTACCTTTAAATAAAATATGATTAACTAGTACAGAATTAAAAGTAATAGAACTGAAATATTCAAACTATGACTCTGTGGTGTCAGATTATGCATCGAGTGTGACAGTTTAAGTACTGAAGTGATTTAAAAAATGAGTCAGCTGAAGGATGTATATCCCAAGTAGTGAGAATAAAATGGAATAAAACAATTGTGGCTATCAAAACTTTCTCAAAATGTCCTGGCTGAGTGAACCAGGAGACCAGGTGTTGTTTACAGTGACTGGGTCTTGCCCAGGTGCCAGTGCAGATGCAGCGAGGGAATAGAGCATACTGTAATGGCATCCTAATCTATAATTTTAAACCACTAACTCATGATTAAGCTTAAATTTAGCATCCAGGCCAAGACTCTTCTTTGCTGCTGGGTTCATCTACCTCCAGGAAGGTTCAAATATGATTGATTTAGCAGTTCTTCTTTTCTTTCAGCAGTTTGCAGTCAGCCAGGATTTTTCTTATCCCTGTTCAATTTAATTTCTGATGGATTGGCACATTTTGATACATGAAGCTACATGTTTGCCAACTGAATTACTTGGTGTTACTGTTTGGAAATGTGAAAATGCCATTGTGAAGGTTTTTCATTTGACTTCTGCATATTTTAAGTCCTTGTTAAGTAAAAATGATGCTTTTTCCCTCTCACTTAGCAGTTCTGTAAACTCATCTTGTATTTTGACAATCAAGTGGCGTCTTGCTGTCTTCTGAAGTCCTGTACATGAATTTTTAGAGTGCAATTTGGACATTTAGTAATCGTCTTGTAGAGGTTGTTTTTGGCATGTTTGTGCACATTAAGCTATGACACTTTGAAATTGTGCAGAAAGAGTCAAGAGAAGGATTGGAATATGGCTTATTCCAAAAATGCAAAAATAAAAGAAGGGGTAAAGAAAATGTATTATGGTCACAAAGATTGGCAGGTCTAATTTTGTTTACATGCAGAGAACAGAATACTGAAGCAAGTGTGTTGCTTTCAAGTAGTTTCTTGAGAGAATAGAATTTTAGTAATTATATAAAAATGCAAGCAAAGCATTTTTAATAACCTTTATAATACATTAACTCTTCAGTGTGGATTTCTTCATATTTCATTATCTTCAGGGAGAAATATTTAGTTTCTATAAATATTGCTGGACACATTGATGAAAGAGCCTTAGATAATTTTAAAGATGTTATTCAGCATCTCTTAATGGTGCAGGGTAAGACTCAAATGAGTGCAGCCTTTAATGACCAGCTGTCACTTCAAGTAACTGGACAAGTCCCGTGAGGCCTTATTGCTCTGTTTCAGTCCAAATAACCATATTTAAATTGCCATTACTACTTGCTTTAACCTGTTAGTAAATCTACTGCATAGATTTTTTCTATGAAGAGATGAAAATTAAAAATGAGAAATGCGTTTCTAATTATCTGCAGAGAGAAGTTATGGGAGCAAGTGAACTTGCCTTCAGGACCAAATTTGATTATGAGAAGGATTGCCTGGTATTGTCTCTGGTAGTGTGGGGCTAGATTTGGTAACCCAGAAAGGCTGGTGGTTTCCCCTGAAAGCCATCTGGGGATTTATTTCCTGTGTCCATCTACTCTGGTGCGCACACAACCCGTGAATCCCAGTTGATTTTAATGAACTGTTCATATTGAACTTCTCTTGCCTTGGCATGGCTCATGCTACTGTATTACACTTGTCTTTGTGGAAACAACTACAGGACAGTGCAAAGATTTTAAAAACAATATAATTGCATTGTTCTGACTGGACATTGAATGCATTGGAGATTCTCCTGGCTCATCTGCCAGGAGAACAGATGACTATCAGAAACGTGACTCTTTAAAACAATTCTCTTAACATGTTTCTCTTCCTAAAGCTTTAAATATCTGTGTTGGTTCATTTGTTAGTTCTTTTCTCTGCTGTTTTTTAAGGATCATTGTTTTAGAAGAGCTTCTGATTTTTTTTATGACACCTCCTAATTTCCAGGCTATACACAGTCACAGCTATCTTAAACATGCTTGTTCTTGTGCCAGTGTTTTGCTTAAATAGATCTTCCTCTCTTTCATGTTTATGTAGGAGGGATTAGAGCAATAGGTATTCCCTCTCTCAAAGGAAGAAGTGAGAGAAGTTTCACTTTTTGTTGTATGAATGATGGGAAGTCTTGGCTTCTGGATTAGAACAGGCTGGAAAACTGAGGCTAGAAATGAAACAGTGCTGAGAAGGGTTGTATGTCTGCAAGGTCAGAAAGCTTAGCAAAGTCAGAACAGCAGTGTTCTGGGATTCGTTTGCTTTTTCTTGCCTGTAGAAGTTGTCTTGATGAAGTTCATCCTTGCAAATGCTAGATTGCAAATGCTAGATTGAAAATCTTCTGATTGGTGTTACAGAAAGTCCCCAAAGGTCAGATTAAATGCACATGTATGTTACAATTAAAGATTGATCCTCTAAAGTAACTGAGATCATTGAGCAGACAAATTACAGTGTGATTTAAGTATGCCTCTTGGCTTCCCCCATGGCAAAGGTGTCTCCTCAATTTTTCCTGTTAGGAATTCTGTTCAGCCTTGCTTTATTATCAGCTAGGGACATACCATTGTGGGTATTGTTTTGCTTGTTGCTCAAGGATGTTGAGCTGTTGTGAATGGTTAAAATTTTCAGAAAAAAGGCAGTGTGTAGCTGGATTTGCATTATCTGTAGCTAGTGGTGTCTCAGAACGGTGAATAGTGCTGCCCACAGTAAAGTCAGGGTTTACTTCCCAATATTACGACTTTTACCTTTTAAATACCAATAATAAAGTAATCAGAGGCTTGATACTTTCATCTGCAATAGATTTATATTTTATTTGCTTTTCATGTTGTGAGTTTTCACTGTGCATGAGGAAATAAACATGGCTGAAATAATTTTGACAGAAATTACAGGACAATTGATTATTAATTCAGAGTTGCTAAATGCTGTCCTTGGGTGTTTATTTGGGCTCCATCTTTGTCTTCATCTGTCCCTTTGTGGATGGTATGCCACTTCTTACCATTGCCATATCTATTGCTCTTTGTAGACACTAAAATAGTTTCTTACCTCATATTTCATAGAAAACATATGAAAGGAAACCTCTGCAATTAATATCTTACTGAATGAGTTACTATTTTCTGCTGGTCCTTGAAATTAAGTAAAGTGTGGGTAACTTGAATTGCAGGAGCTTTGCACTGCAGCTTGTAGTTCTGACATAAAATTACTGTGGGCATGCTGATTCAGTGTCTTTTATATCTTTTGGCCTCAAGAGCAGCCCAAAAAGTGTTTGTGAGCTGTTATAAAGACTGGTTCTTCCCCCTCGCTCTCCCCTTTGTCCATACTGCATTGCTTACGGTGTTCTTCTACCTCCTTTTTCTTTCAATGTCAGGAATTTTATTTTAGTAGGACTTGTGAAATCTGTAGACTTATGGAAGATTACTAAATCTGCCAGAAGTTTATAAGGCTCATGAAAAGTATATGAGATTATACATTAACTCCTTTTCACTCTTTGGATCTGCTTGCTAGTTGATGTGAATCTTCATTTCCTAGGAAAGAGACTTTCTGCTCAGTATATTCTCCAAATTTTCCTGGAAGATAATTAGTCGAACTGTCTTTGAAGTGTGTTCCTTCATGTGAATCTATTTTTCAATGCTGTGTAGTTTGAAAGGGTTGTGTTGTGTGCTTGCTGTAAGTTGATTCACTTTGTGTTGCTTTGTGTCGTATTTTGTATATTTTGGAATTTAACAGTATTTTTTCATGTCTGCTTGTCATTGAAGTTGATTTTTAGTCAGGAGCGGTATGGATGTAGGAGGAGGCAGGAAGTTTCAAGGGGAGGTATAATGGTATATAATGGTATGAAGCACAAGGCTTTGTAGTTTCTTTGGGTATCTGCATGGAGGACATGCATCTCTCTCCCTTGTGGACTGCAATTACGCTGTTATATCACATGAGGAGAACTAGGGGTGGTATCTTGGAGTTTTTACTCCACACATTCTGAAAGCATTGTGCTTCTGGATATGTTATCTCTGGGACTTCTGGATATCCTTCCTAAATAATAAACGATGTAAGTGATGACCCATATGCTGCCCATGCAGTCTAAGCTGTAGTGAACTCCTTGGAGAGATGTGCTGGAGGCCAGTTTGCTCAATCCTGCTTCTTGCCCTTGGCAGTGTTTGGCTTGTCTGCTTTGCTCCCAGTGGCATCTGTGGTCCAGTGCTTTGGGTGGGCCTGCAGCTGATGTGTTCAGAGTGCCCTGTGTGCCTGTAACATTGACCTGTCCAGAAAGGAGTGCAGTTGCCAGTCATAACATAAATCATGAGTGCAGCTCATGGAATCATCCTCTCCTGAGGAGACTTAGCTAGAAATTTATGTGAATGCACGCAGTATTTCTTTTTTTCTCCTACTCATTTCCCATTTTTTGTCAATTACGTAGTAACGGATATACAAAGAATGGAGAAACTGAGTTAGTAGTACCAGTTCATTGTATTAGAGATATTTTCCCTGAATTTGTTAAAATTTGTTGTTCATCTTTAGAATTCTTTGATCTCAATTTTATCTCAAGCAGAGTCAGTCTTCAAAAGTCATCTGGGTAATGGACAATAGTTTTTCCATGCTTGTAAACTTTTATTCTAGAACAATCATCATCATCATCAAACCACTTTTTTTTGTTATAGACTGTGCACATAACAGTTTCATGTTTGCAAAGCCAATTTGAGAATCAAAAGTAGTATTGAGCCTAGTGCCAAGATAAGTGTCTGATAATGTGAGAATAATTTGCTGTAACATTTTTGTATGTTACGCTGTACAGAATGTGCATTAATAAAACAGATACATGGAGGGATGGTGTCGCACTGCAGGATGTTTGTCAGGTTGTTTTCATTGGCCTGACAGAACTCCAGTATGAAAGGTACAGAGTGTGGACAGATTCAGTAATGAACTTGCATACCAAATCATCTGTCGGAACCCTGGTCAACTGGGAACAGGCTGGCAGACATGAGACTCCTAGTATAGCCATGTGGTGCTTTATCTTATTTAAAACTCAGTTGGTGCCTGGTTCTGTAATTTTAATAGAGATGTAGCCTTTATTGCCACAATGTCAATTTTGCTGCAGTTTGTCCTGCAGAATGTTCAGTGCTATGTGCCTTGCTCTGTGAAAAGGATGCATTAGGAGACTTGGAAAACACAGCAATGCTCAAAACAAATTTTGATTAAGGTTCACTTAAAAGAGGAGTCTCCCACAGTTTTTATAGCCTTGAACAGACAATGGTTTGGTGAAATAAACTGTTATATGCAAAAATTACAACAGAATTTATAGTGGTTAGACAGCCTTGGTGCAGTGCTAGGAAATTGTTGTTAATTGATCTACCATTTTATTATGATAGAGCTTGTCTAGAAAGGAAAACAACTTCTAGCATCTTATATATTTTATTCTTTCTTTTCCAGTTATTTCTTAGATTATGAATAGAAATCTCTTCCATCAGAATTTTGGCTTATATAGTAGTTGTTCTTAAACAGGCTTTGAAAATTAAGTGTATTAAAGACAAGGAACAATTTTTTTTCATGTAGAGCTGGTCAGCATTTTAAATTTCTATTTTGCAGGCATTGCTAATACTTTGAAATGTTTTTTTGCTTCACTAAAATGTATTTCAAACAAATTCAAAGATGCCATGTTTTGGTTTTATGTTCTTTCATGACATAGTGAGAGACTTGTGTTGTGATCCTGCTGTTCTGATGATTGTGCTCTGACATAATGGAAGTGATTTGTTTGTTTTTTGAAATTCTGTCAGTCTGTCATTGCAACATACATGGTGTATCAATACTGAATCAGTCATCCAATTAGACCTTCAGCTACCGCTGAAAAAAAAAAAGTTGGTTTTTTTTTTTCATAATGAGCAAAACATGACAATTTGTGATAAAAGAAAACTTCGACAAACAACCAAACATCTGATGCAAAATGAAAATATTGTCTTCTTTGAAAAAGGGAGGATTTTCTTAAATTTTAGCATGTTAGTTTTCTTCTGTTTAAAACATGATTTTGATAGAAAGTTGTTGTTGTTAGCAGCATATATTAGGAAAAAACACCTGAAAGAGGTCTCTAGGCATCCCTTTCTTTTTCAGCAGAGGATGGATCACTGTCTTTCTCTCTGGCTGCTAGTTCTTTGTACTGATAGCCTGAATTTAAGTTTAGCTTTTCATTCTGATTTGGAGGCTTTGCCACAGCTGTAAGCTTTTGTTTAGAAATTTGAATTGTCTCTCACTTAGCAAATTAAGCTCTGCTGTGTCCACTGCTGATAAGCTTTTCAAACTGTCAAACAGGTTTCCTCTGTCCTCAGTTGTGTTTTGTGAAATGCACTGCAGTTTGGGTACCCATCCCACACAGATCTGTGGTAAGGGTTGCAGAAATGGTGAAGTGGGGCAGATTTCAAAGGGCCATGAGTATATTGTGGGGAAAGTGATGGGTAGGTTCTTTGATCGGCATTAACTACAATGCCAGTAAACCTTTAACTTAGCTGCCATTAATTCAGCCCAACTGAAATAGCATTTAGAGTTAATGAAACTAGTTTTAACAGGATCTGCAAAGCTTTCTCTGTGTGAACGTGTGACATTTTACAAGTGCATTGCAAAGACTAAATTGATTCTTAGAAGAATACATTTCTCTAGTCCAGACAAGACCTAATAGATCTTTTTCCTAGATAGCAGACTTAACTTTTTCCTAATTTTCTCTCTTGATTAAAACCCTGAATGGGGGGAGGTTTCTACTAAATGTCTGCTCAAAACAAGCTTAGAGAAAATGGAATGTCAGCCTTAAAAATGTCACTTTAATAAGGTTTGACAGGATAAGGTCCTGGAAGTCTCCTAATGATATATATGCAAGTATGGAGTATGTATGCTTGCTGTATTTGGAATCAGTGTGTGCAGGAATGTATATTCCAAAATTATTGATGGTAATGTGCTGGGGAGACTGCTAGGAATAAGGAGCACTGGCAAAGAAAAGGGACTGGTAAACCCAAGATACAGAGGTAGATGAAAGGGAACTGCATATTCAGTACAGACAATAAAAAAGAGGTATCAGGCTGTTGGGGCAAAGAGTTAGATCCTCTATAAATAGGAGAAAACAGTTATCATAAAAATCCCTGCCTATTAATGCTCAGATTTCATAAGGGAAATGTTACAATTCTAAGGGATATTTATGCTTTTAGGTGTGAAAATGGAAACAATTTCCTTTGTGTCTCTGTGTATGTGCACAAGCACTTGTATTATTCTAATTTTTTTTTTTTTTCAGAGTGCTGACTATGTTTTTAGCACAGAATATACTCTAGTTTTGGTAAGTTAATTTTTGTCTATCCATAAAATTCTGCTGACTTCTCTTTTGTGTCTAAATACTTGACTGATTATTGAATTCCATGCATTTATGCATACTTTAGAAGTCTTATTTAACAATTAGTGTCTGGAAAATCAAGGAAAGGCACATGTCATGCATGTGCCACATATTTAAATCACACTTTAAAAAAGCCATCTGCTCAGCACTTCATTTTTAGGGCATTCTCTGCTCTACAGAGAAGTGTATCATTATGAAGAGTTCAAAACTAACTTAGGTACCTCTTAGGCAGTTTAATTTTTTATATATATATATATATATATATATATATGTGTGTGTGTGTGTGTGTGTGTGTGTGTATATATATATATATAATGTGTGTTTGTGATTACCAGATGCCTGCATTTCCAAACCAGTGACAATTTAACCTAAGCTCCTGAGGGTGATATTTTGCAGCTAGTAAGCAAGCTTACAGAGTCTGGACAAAGACAATAGAGCTTTACATTGAGCTGTGGCCAGTACCCACTCATAAAACTCAAATTTTTTATTTGTGATTGTTTTTCTCCTCTTATATAATTTGAAACTGGCTAACAATTCTTTGGAATAAGCTATAACCACTTATGTGTCTTAATAATAAAAGGTTTTGCAATATTGTCCAACAGTTGTTGAATTTATTTTTAATTTTCTTGGTTCAGAGCAGGGACATCACAGTTATACTTTGTTTATCTGAAACTGTTATCTAAACCAATATTATGGCAACCAATTATTCTGTGTTTAATGTTGGTGGGAAAATTCCCCAGACCATCTAAGCTTGTTTAATATCCCCTTGCAGTGTTTGGACAATGGACTGATGTTATTCGAAACTATGAATCAAAGTTAAATTGAGGGTATGAATCATGTTTAAACAGCAGAACAAAATCATGATGATGTGAAAGTGCGAGTAAGTAAAGGAAACCATAGGATAAAATAATTGCAGCTTCTTGCTTAAAGTAGGTGCAGACTGGTTAAATCCTTCCTGATGGATGTGCAGCTTGCACTGATGATGCCTGCCCTGTGCTGCATTTGCATTGTGTTGATGTGACTGTTCTGAAAGCACCTGCTCTGCAGCCTGGCTGTTGGCTGAGCCAGCGTGGGGGTCCTCTGCTTCTCCCTCAGATCTGAAAGAGGGGTGGAGATACTGCAGATTGTCAGGGTGTTCCTACCTGCAGCTGAACTGCCTTGACTGCTGTGCTGCAGTCCCTTCTGCTGGCTTGTGGTGCTGCTGTTCCTACCAGGAGACACCTGAGGATGATGCAGAGAGGATATAGGGCTTTGCAGGAGAAGCAGTCAGTTCTTAGATCAAGAGGCAAAAACAAATGAATAAAATTAAATTATTTTTATGCTACTAAGACTTCTGTGAATTTGATCAGTGACGCTTTCGTTAGAAAACCAGAAATAATTATTTCTCGAGCTTAGAAATTTCTGTGTTTGTTTTCTTTCAAGGTAGTGTAGGTGATGTAGAGGCATTTCTGTATGATCCCAAAGTTTGCTTTTCCTGAAACATGCTTTTTGTGTTTTCTGCAATTGTGGAATACTATTGTTTTCTGTTGGCTACTAGTAAGTTATGTCTTTGTTCCTGCTGCTACTAGACTTAGTATTTTTAGCATCCCACTATCTTCTTTGAGGAAGTGTTTTTGTAAGAGTTGGTTTGAGTTTATTTAATGTGAAAACATGTGCATATTTGAAAACGCACAGGTATGTGTTCAAATATTTAGCTAGCAGTCCCAGAGCAGTAGGATGTATTTCCACATCCTCTTGGATACAGCTATCTCTGTGTCCAGTTATGGATGCCCAAAGTAGGTACTTATTATTATTATGATAACAATGCAGTTCCTTTTCTGAACAGCGCATGCCAGGTCCAAACTTGACAATTTGTTGTATCTGACTGCCACTAAACAGTGTGGGAAGCGTTTTATACAAAAGCATGAGAGTCTGTCTTGTAAAGTATTAAATCCAAGAAGTGCAAGGAAGAGCAATGAGAAATTTAAAATAAAGATGTTGAGTGTAACTCTAAGCTACATATCTCTTAAAACAGTAAAACTTCAATCCCACAATCTGCTTGTTAACAGATTTTGTGATTTTTCAGTTGAACTCTTGATGCATGTGTGCTGATCTCTATGCAGAATCTTTTCAGTAATCCATGCTGTTATCAGTCCCTTGGTTTTAAAAATGTTAGCTGTCTACAGCACTGAGCAACTGTATGGTAAACAAGCCTTTTTACTTTATCCTTACCTTAGACTTTATGTGCAAACCTTAATACCTTATTCATATAAGGTCTGACCTTTCCTACAGTTGCAAACAAACCTCCAAATAAACCTTGAATTATTAAACTACCCTTTATGTGAATGTAATGCAGTTCTCATACTATTTTATATTTCTCTAGCTTCCATGCTTGTATTACAGAAATGCATTCAAATGGCAGATCTGTCCTTCATAAGTAAAATAGGTTTATCTTTCCCTAATTAGGCAAAAAATTCAGTCTAAAGATGTTGTTTGACCAGAACTGAGATCCTATAATAAACATTTATGGGCATAGAAGGGATCTGTATTCACTTGTTAATAGATGTGTTGGGACCTGTTTCAAGTCATATTACAGGACTACCATAATAAAGATCGAATATTAATGTTACTAATTTAGAAGATAATCTATGAAAGAAGTTCATGTTCTAGTAACTATGTTGTTTCTGTTTAATTGTGTGCATGTGTAAGCAAAATACTGTCAGGTTGCAGTGGTGTGTGTATTTTTATTTGCATGGTATTAGCAATTCATGATGGGAAGGTGAAACCAACAGTCATGGGCTGAGGAGCTGTTATGCCAAATACAACTTTCTCTTCATTTAAAGGTGCCCTTTCTCTGGTAATCAGCCTCATGAATTCCCAGTCTTGAATTTCTGTAGATCACAAATGGAATTTTGGGTTTTGTGATGGGAAAGGTAGAGATCGGTAAGTGGGACTGAATGTAAGAGGGCAGATACATGCTATGTCTTAAAAAGTAAACTTGCACAAGTTTTTGGTTGTGGAAAAAGAAGAGCCACAGTTCAAGTTACCATCTTAGGTTTCCTTTAAATGCCAGTCTGAAGCATATTTGCAGCTGTTCCTGTTAAAAAGTGCAAAAGCTTGACTTGTATGGTTTTTTGGTGGTATTCGAAAGATTTCTGTGCTCTCTGTAAGAGTGCTGCATTCAGTTATGGCTATGGCATGAGCACAGAAATTGAGATGGTGTTGATTTATACTGCTTCATTGCATGCATCTCCTTGTTTAAGTTAAGGTTCCCAATTAAAGAGCCAGCCAGTCTCTTGAATATAAAGGCAAAAAGGGCAGGAGAAGAATTATGGCTTATGTTTCCCAGGTTGCCATGACTTCTATTAGAGGCCCTAGGAGTTAAAATTTCTTTTAAGAGAACATATGACAGTTTGAGACAGGATATGTGAAGTACGGATATGTTAATTACAGCTAATGAGAGATGTGAGAAGGAGCATGAGTAGTTGCTTCTTCACCTTAATATGCAGTAACATGAGCCAAAATACCCCAAGTGTGGGGGGATTGTTAGTGAAACCTGTCTAGGAATTTTACAGTAGGTTTTAGTGAGCTTTTTGCATATGTGGTGTTAGTAAGTTCATTGTAGGTTTTTGAAGTATTTGCTTTTTCAGTTACACATGGTTTTATTTTACTGGTTTTAGTAAATGATGTTTTAAGTCATGCAGAATATGTGGTATGGCTGGAGTAATGTTTGTATAGAACTCTGAATTTTTGCATGCCTTGCTGCTTTTTACTTTCTTCTTGTGAGTAATGTTACTTTCTTTGTCTTAGATTTTGATACATTTCAGTGAAGTTGACAACCCTTACATTATTGTCGTAGGAGCCCCAGAGAAGATATTCAGTGTCCTGAAAGAGGCCACTTCAGTGTAGCTCACAGAAATGCTTGAGAATATAGAAGAATTTCTGTTCTAAAACTATAATTCTAGGCCTGTCATTATTGCTTGTCTAGGCAATAATTTTAGGCTTGTCATCCCAGAAAGGCACCTTCACACATCTTTAATTTCTGTAACTAGTTTTAATAATTTCCATGGGACCATCCTGAAAATAGACCTTTTCTCATCTCTGCCCTGGTTATGCAGGTCAAACTATTTTATCTTTTGCTATCACTTTATTTTTGCGATCTGGATAAGCATGCATAAACATGAAATTATGAATATTAAGCTGTACCTAGCATTTTATATTCTTTCCCATGCAAATTTTTGTTTCTTCAGAAGACAAACCATAAGAACAACCTGATGAATACTTTACTTTCTGGGCACAACACTATGCAATCTACTTTGAGATTGAGAGTACACAAACTTTAACAATTCTAAGAATTTTTCAGCTTGTAATAGTATTGTGTAAAACTCTGCACAAACTGCGAAACGATGGCGTGTCTTATGAATGGCAAAGAAGGAGGGATGGTATTGTTGAGGACGAGGGAAATTTCAGGTGTTTTTTGTACTTTGAGGTCAATTCTAAAAATAGCCTGAAACTTGGATTTGTATGCATCATGGTTTTTTTATTTGAGTGTTTATAAAATTAGAGGATGTGTGTTTGTATTGCTATATAAATGTTTCAGGCTTTATGAGAACATACAGGGTTACTGAATTGAAATAATGTAGCTGGAAATTCATGGAATGGTCATCTTCTGCAATATAATTAGGAAATGCAGTAGCTTCCATTTTGTGTGTGCAAACAGAAAATGTGTCTATGGAGCCAAGGGGTGTATATCTGTACTAAACTTTGTATTTACTCAAACCTTTTGACTGTATTGGAATCTTCTTCTAATTTCTTTCTCGTAACTGATTTACATAATGCTGCTGTTCACTTAAAATCAGCTTGTTCTAAGGACTGATAAAATGTGTTGTGCTAATCTAGGTCCTTTCGTTCTGGGAGATCAGTGGTTTGCAAATGCTCATAATTCTGTCCTCATTCTGTGAGTAAAAATGTATTGCTGCCATCTCATCTTCATGAAAATGAAGTAGAAATTTGAGAATTTGTTCAACATATTAAAGGAAGGTTGTAGTAGGACTATGTTTAAAATTCAGATGTCTTTATCACTTGTGTTTTCCTTTGGGTTTTTTTTTTTTTTTTTTTGTCTTAATTGCTGAGCTTGCACAGTAAAGATCTGGGAGAAAATTTTTGCCTTCATTGAAGGCAGAAGGACTAGGACTTCATTAAAAATATGTGAAGATGAGTTCTACTGCCAGTTAGGACAGCCTGCAATAGTCTGTAGAAACACCCTTTTGCTCACAAAGAATCGGAGCTTCAGACTCTGCATCCAATATTGCTTTTGAAGTCCCTTTCCTAAAGATGTGGTATTAAACCTGCTTATGTCAAATTGCATCATTTTGTAACTTTCAAGAACCTATCTGACAATGGTTCTTCCAAGTTACTGCTGCTTTTGTCTTCCTGTATTTTCATTTCAGACTCAGCCTTAATCTCCTTCTGGAACATTTAGGCATTTTCCATTTGTCTGCACATGGACATTAATTCCTTAGACAGCTTTAGGGTTTCTACAGAATCAAGTGGTGTAAATTGAAACAGTGCCTTTTGCTATTTCCATGTTAAGTATCTGTTTGGATGTGAGGCTGCTGATATTTTATCTTGTTCTTAAGCAACTTTATATTGCAAATTTAATTTATTGTCTAGTGGAGATACAGTGAATGGAATATGGTATCTGTCACCTTTGGCAACATGGTCCTTGAGTAGGTGGAGGGATTTACATCAGAGAAAATATCTTAATATTTGTATGTTGAAACTTTCCTTTTCCAGCAGAAGTCATTTTAAAACCCAGAGAAACCTGACTGATGGCTTTTCTGGTTTCTGTCTAGAGATCCTTGATAACTTTCCTTAAATTAAATTTCTGCAGTGTCCAAGAGCAACCCTTCCTTTTGTTTTAATCATTGCATTTTTTTTCCTTCTGTTAAGAGGGTTTTTTGTTGTCTGGTGGCAGTCTGTATGAGGAAGCTGCATTCAGACCATGTCCAAAGGCTTCAAAGTATCTGGAGTATGCTTTTGTAACTTCTTTGTATGTACAATTTTTGTATCCTCACAATGATTAGGAAACATTGCTTCCTTCCCTCCTGCTCAGGGAAGGGAAGAAAAGACTTGCATACCTGTGGAGAGGTTTGTGACCCAGCCTGCATGGTTGGTGGGAGGTGCACAGATTTCTGTTCTAGCTGGAATTATGCTGTGGGAGAATTGATCAGGTGCATAATGCTATGGCACTTTTCCTTACCTACCTCTCAGAGAACTGCCATTGGCAGACAGACATACAGCCTGGTGAGATCCAGGCCTATTAGAAGATCTAAATTTTAGGGATCTAATGGAACACTTCTAAAATGCAGAAGCCTCAGTTTGGCAGATAGAAAGAAGTAATGGTTTTGGGTATAGTAAAAGGCATGAGAAATGTGAATTCTCTTTTAAAATGGAATGCAAATTATCAGCAGGATTTCTTTACTATATCAAAACTTTAGAGTGGTGAAGTGGACGTGGCTCTCACATGAGCAGGCAGACAGTTGTGCATAAAGAGTGATATCAGCAACAGTCCTCTTTCCTTGACATCAGGGAACTGCCTTCTGCTGACTAAAAATTGTTTGTGTAGAGAATGCAAATGAATTCATCTTTGTTTTTGCTTAAACCCATGAGGATGGAATTTCTGGCACAAGATTGGAGCTTTTTGAGGACATTTCAGAGTTCAAATGAAAATATGCCTGACTTCTCTCATTAGCAGCTCATCTGTGCAAATGCAGGGGACAATGGCATCCAACAGACTCCTTTCAACTAATGGCAACCCTCTGTTTTTTAATGCCTAAGCTGTATCTCCCTACTTAAGACTTCGAAGTTGCTAAAATTACAACCAGTCTTGTTTTGGAAGGGGGATATGCAGCTGAATATGCAGAGAGTGGGAAGGTTGAAGATGAAAGATTGTTCTTTGAGCAGTGAGAAGTGCTGGAGAGTGGACAGCTACTGTGCTCACAGTCTTTCTGTGTAGGTTATTCTTACAGAATTGGTAAAGCACCAATGGTGAGGGATTATCTGAGGGGACAAGTGTTTCTATTGCCCTGGTTAAAAGTACACTTCTTTTGCCAGTTACCTACTCTGATTGCACAAGAATGCTGTGTTGTGTGCTCGAGGCAGGATGTTCTTTTCAAATGGGCTGCTTATCTCCTCTCTTGATTTTGTTTAAAGTAGTCAGTTATGCTTAAATATCAGTTTTGAGTTTAATACTGGATGATGTAAGCTCTCTGATGGTTAAATGTTGAGAATCAACCCTGATTGGTATCTTACCCCTCTTCAAAAAGACATTCCATACTTTCCATTGTTACTTTCTCTTTGCAGATGATTATGAAAAAATCAAGTGAAGGTATGATATTTAAAACTTGTTTCTCCTGTAATTTTCAGACAGCTCTTTGCCAGAGAGTGATATTTATGATTCTTTGTCTAATTATTAAAGATGAAGGTCATAGTTCAGGACCTTCTAGTAAGCTCCAGTCTGCTGTACGTTAATTTGCATCTGTGCTTACTTTGAGACAAATCTCAGTTAAAACTTAATTGCCCATATTGTGTGTCCTGATCTCTGAACGTGTCAGATTCCTTTCAGGATGAACAGCATCAACATTATTGCTTTGTATAAGGATATCTCTTAGAAAATCAAAAAAGAAAATTCTGCTCTTCATTCTACCCTGAGGTTGGGACCTTTCTATACTTTACTGAGAGATAACTGTCTTCAAACGAGGTTCAGCTTTGTATTGCAGTAATCCCAACAAAAATGAGTGAGGCTTTTTTTTCATGGGTGCCTTGTCAGACACTTAGTTAAGATTTCCATGGATTTCTACATCAGATAATACAAACATTAACCCCATGAGGCATTACCGTTATGAAACTGATTTGTTCTTTTAGAAACCAAGAGAGTAGAAGTAGATAAGCTAGTATTAAATTACTACCATTAATTATGGTAGTATTAAATTTGGCAAAAACAAAGAGTAATGCAGTTGTGAAAAACAATCCAAGTTGTATAGTAGCTATGTATTATTGGTGTCAAAAGTGTTAAATATTTCAGGCTTATAAATTCTAAGTCCTTCAAAGTTATTTGACATACTGAAAGTGAAATCTGTGGACAGAAATATGACAAAATACCCCTAACTAGTTAATGATATTGATGATAGATCTTATAAGTCGGAGTTTGAATTTCCTTTCATCTCTGGTGTTGTGATGTCCCACTCTTAAGGGAAAGGGAGCACCCAAGATTTGTAGATACTCATGGTTGAAAGAAGCGACAGGAGTCAGAGAGTCTGAAAACAATCACAAAGTTATATTAAGAATTTACACATTTGGCATGAAAAGTGGTATGTCAGTCCTTGGCGTGCTAAAAGCACACAGCAGTGGGTTTGGGATAAAGGGGTAAGGTGAAATGGAAGAGAGAAGAAGAGAGATAAGATTTAAAGAGGGGGAGGAAGAGAGAGATCATCAGAAATATTCTGGCTCCATTGCTGATGTACCTGATGGGGTGTGCAGGGTCCTGGGGTGCACACACACGTGGGCTTTGTGGGTGTACCTTTTTATAGATGAGTTTCCCTGCACTGGAGGTTAATTTCTAATGTAATTTGGCAGTCATGTGCAGTCAGTTCTTCCAGACCTTTCTGGAAATGGGTTGGAGGCTTCAGTGTATGTATCCTGCTACAGCCCATGCCTGCTTGACCTCATTCCTACATTTGTGTTGTATTGTGCTTATCTCCATAAGTCAAGATAAGGATGTTTGTTCTGGATAAGTGCTGCCCTATTCCTGTATGCCTTCTTCAGCCACATCCTGTTTTTGGTGTTAATACCAGCTATCCTTGGTTATTACCAACAATTCTAGTCTGTTACTACCAACAATCCTTGGTTGTCTCTACAGCCATCTGGTTGTCAGTGTTTTAGACATCCAGATTAGCTCACTTCCCTTCTGGGATACTAGAGGGTTGCCTATCTTCATGGAGATTAGTTGAATGTTGCAGAACTTGGGTGAAATCTGTATTTTATGAGTAACTTGAAATGGGATGACTGTGCTTTAAAAGAAACAAACCAAAAAAACAACAGAGGGGTGGAATTAACAGAATGCATGAAAATACTCAGTTGAATGGAGCACAGGTTATAGAGAAGTAACACTGGAATATGTGAGATTGATTAGTCATGGTTATTGACTGTGAACTTAGATGAAAGATGAGGCAAGACTATTTACAAGGGCCTGTAGTGACAGGACAAGAGGCAATGGCTTCCAAGTACAGGTTCAGATTAGATACTAAATTCTTTACTGTGGGGCTGGCCAGGCATTGTCACAGGCTGCTCAGGGAAGCTGTGGATGCCCCACCCTTGGAAGCATTCAAAGCCAGGTTAGAAATGGCTCTGAGCACCCTGATCAAGTGGAAGGGGTCTCTGTCTGTGGTAGGGGATGGGAGTTAGATAAACTTTGGGGTCCCCTTCTAACCCAAACCATTCTGTGAGTCTGAGTCTAACCTGAGGATGTGCAGTGTGTTACTGCAGGAGAGGGCAGGTTTTTGGGGCATTGAAGGAAGCACTCAGTCTGTGGGAAACATGGAAAAAGCTCTTCATTTTTATATCCCCAAAGTTCACATTTGTGGTGAAAAAACAGATGAAATAAAGGCAGAGGAAAAGAGGAGAGAGGAGATGGACTCACAAAAACAATAGGACGAGTAGGCGTTTTTATCCTGTCAGGATAGCAATTACAGCTCTGTGGGCTGTTGTTGGTTTGCAATTTACTGTATGCATTCAGGGAGAAGAGAATTTCTGATCTTTATAATTTAGAATCACTATGGTGATTAGCCACAGAAGAAATCAATACGTTTCATGTTCAAATTGAGTTTACCAACTTGATTATTACACCCCCTACTTGAGATTTATTTTGAAAACCGATTGGAATATTCTGCTGGAGCACTGCTTGCTGCTTTTTGCAGCCGTGTGAGACATGCTGAACATGGCTCACTGGAGGTCTCTGGTCTGTGCCCCTGTTTCATCCAAAACTTATCTCAAAGTGCTGGTGTTTTGCTTTTGCAGCCTCAGTTTCTCTGGTTCAATTGTGACCTGCTTGGAGTTGTATTTATGCTTTTGTATTAGGCGCATGCATTTACTGTGTTTTTATGATATTTGCCATCCAAATACTTTGCAGATCAATATAATTAAAAATGGAAAATTAATAGATGGAATTGTAGGGTAAGTGTTAGTGATGAGGGCAATCTAATGTGAGTGCAGAACATCTTTGAAAGCAGGTACATGTCTTCTCTGATGTCCAGAGAGCAATGGGAGTAAAGACTGAAAACATTGTGGGTAGCAAGGTAGAGAAGTAAAGCACTGAAGTGATAGGAAGAAGTGGAGAAGCCTAGAAATGACAGCTGAGACACAGACACAATCAAGATTGAGCATTAGATCAAACTAAAATAATGCATTTCCCATAGCTGACTGAATTCAGGATATGTTTGGGGAATCTCATTTGGAGAAAATACAAACTCCAGCAGTTGTTTTATGATTATGCTGAGGAATGAAATAAGGTACAAAGTTTACTGCAAAGATTGTATTCAGGTGTGAATTATTTGGAGCAGGTAAAATCTTTGTTCTGCATCTGAATTTCTAAGGCAGTAGGTAGTTAGCCAGACTGATACAGGCAGAGTGGACAGTGATAAAATTTTTCTTGAATCTGGCTTGAATTCAGGTAAACTTTTATCACTGTCCACTGCCTGTATCACTCTGGCTAACTACCTACTGCCTTAGAAATTCAGATGCAGAACAGAAAGATGTGGATAGGAAGGTAGAAATCTGAATTTTTTTCTACAAAAAAAAGAGGTGATGAAAACAGTTGCAATCAAACTGGCAGAGCCTATGGAGTAAAATGCTCAGCAACAAGACGATAGTGGTATGAGGTTCCCAAGAGTTAGAGAAATGGGAGAACAATTGCGTGTCTTGTGGTTCCAATTAAAAATTTACAAATTGAAGAGGACATTACAGATTTAAAACAACAGAAAACACAGCAAGCTAAATGTGTTAGGGAGACCTGCTGAGGGAAAAGTGATTTGATTTTGATTGTCCTCCTGACTTGTGACATTTTTGGAAACAAAGAGGCACCAGAATGAGGATGCAGGGACTGTGGGCTGTATTTAAGGATGCAGCAAGTTCATAAGGAAGAAGTGTTCTGTTTCACTTAACCAAAGGAAGACTTCCAATGATCAAGGTCAGCCTGTTGTTGGCGAATTATGAGAAGAAATATCAAAATCAGCTTAATTATACTTTCTAGTCTGAAGAAAAAGAAATCAGAATTAGAGAGGCTTGAGTTACACCAGTATGGCCATCCATAATTGCAGTATTTAAATTATTTAGAAAAATCTGCATGTTCTTTGTGAAGTCTTTCCCCATACAGTTAGAGAAAGAAGCCTGACACAAGTCATCTTACTTACATTTTTTGAAGCTGGCACTAAATCACAGGGTCTTGAGTTTTTAGTACTTTTTAATTATATATTTATTTATTTATGTATTTATTTATGTATGTATTTATTTATTTATTTATTTAATTCCAAGTGCTTCAGGCTTGCCCGGCCCTTTCACTTAAAATTGTAATCTAGAATAGTTGAAACTTAAAAAGTGATAGTTGCTTGGAGCCAAGTTTTGCAGAGGATTTCATGGCTTCAAAGCTTTGTCATTCCTGACAATCTTTGTGCATGTAGAACTGACTACATCAGTATTGTTTTCTAATTTGATACTTAGCTATGGTGCAGTTCTTATTACTTCTTTGGACTCCTGTTCTAAAGTGTTACTCCTTGTTGGCCAAAAGGATTTTAAAGCAAGTGTTGTGCAACTGTGTTGAATTTGACGTGAAAAGGTGCAGTGCAAAAATTGGGAAGTTAGAGCTATGCGCTGTCTGGAGAGTAAACATGAGATGCTGCTTTGCTTTCTTTCAACAAACTCCTTGTTTCATGTCAAGCCTGTAGTACATTTTCCTAAGACATTAACCTGCTGTGGGTTTTGTAGACTTTTGTTTCTCACTTCCATGGGCAGGAAGGGTATGGATGCTGTGAATCTGTGAGCGTTGCACACATGGGTTCTGTAATCAAGAGGAATAGTCCAGCTTTTTGGAAATGCCTTTGCATGGGGTGGGGGGGATGTTTTCCCTGGTGTTTGGGGAGATATGGTGAGGAGCAAGAACATTACTCAGGTTATGAGCATGAGAGCATGTGGTGGGAAAGGACATTGATGTGGCTGGTTAATTTTCTTTGGGAGGCTGTGAAATGCAGAACAAGGTGATGTCCAGGAGAGTGTGATGTGGTTAAATAATACCTCTCAGCTGAACCTGCTCTTAAGCTGAGAGTCTCCCGAGGAGGAGTGGTCTGTAGTAGTTGGAGAGAGAATGGCAGTGTGTAACCTTTCTTTTACATAGGTTGAGAGTTGCTGTTCATACATTTGCAGAATAAAGGCTGGGATCTAGCTCCTGACCTCTCTTCAATCTGATTTTGAAGAAGTGTTCTGGTGTGCACAGCTCTCTGTTGTTACTGTACAATTTTTGTGTTCTCTCTGTCCTGTTCCCAAGAATTATCTATTTCCCTTGATTATTTTACTCAGAAGAATTGGTTAAGATATGATATTTTTTTCTCTCGATTCAGATAGTTGTCTCATCCTGCTAAGTTTCATGTAGGTCTGTCGTAAGACTTGTGTGTTTATCCATGTTCTGTTTAAAAAGCTAGAAATCATACATAAATTCCTTGTAATGTATGGGTAAGTTTCCCTTTGTCTGGAAGAATGAATGGCCTGTGACTTTGAGGCATTTTTTTTAATTGATCTTGAAGCAGCTTTTAGTGGATTTAGCTCTAATTAATTTTAAAATTGCTCTTTATCTACTCCCTAGAAATCAAATGCACGACATTTAATTTCATTGAACATGTCTTGGTTTGAGATTGCGTTGGGTTGCTTTTCTTTTTCTTTTCTTTTTTTTTTTTTTTCTCGTAGTGGGAACAGTTTATTTAAAGCGTTCTGGCGAATCTGTTTGTCAGGGCTGCAGAGGGCCATAAACACAAGTGGCCCAGGAAGCGGAGAGGTGTTTTTGTGTTGCCGGAGCGGTGGTGCAGGCGGCGGTAGCGGTGGCAGGGGACAGTGTGGGTGACACTCCCGAGCCGTGTTGTCGGAGCCGCAGCCGCTCCCTGTGGCCACCAGGTGGCAGCGTTGGACAGCGAGTGCCGTGTCCAGGTACCGGGAATCGAATGATGGCTTTGGGCTTTCTTTTGTTCTCCTTCTTCCCCTCTTTCCTTTTATTTCTTCATTATCCTCTGCAGCCAGGAGCTCCAAATTCGAACAAACTACAGGTTTCATCTGTCTCTTGCAGCGTTAATTGGTGAAAGGGTCTGTTTTTGGCTATGGTGCAATGTTCCAAGAGATCATTCTGAGGAGGGAGAACAAAATTTCTTTGCAGGAGGGCACAGAGTGAGGGGAGACGCTGCTTTTTTGCTTGGCTCAAGAAGGGTCTTTCTTATCCCAAACAACATATATCAGTCCTTCCTCTACCTACTTACAGTACAAAATGTCATCTGGAAAAAAAAAATAAAAATTAGTTATAATGTAGCGGCAAAACTGTAGCCTGGAGAGTGTGCCTGCTGAGAGCCAGGCGCAATTTGGAAACAGTAATAAGTTTCCCTTGATAGGATTATTTTCACTCTGCTTTCAGGGGGAGAGAGGATGGAGAAGTGTTTGTTCCTAATGGGAATGCCCTTGAAAGAACAAGTAGACGCAATCAAGGGAAAAATATACATATTCTGCAGTTAAGATTGTAGTTCTTCTACCGACTAGAATAGATCCTAGTTAAATTAGAAAAGAGGTGGAGTATGTGCCTAAGTTCAGTGCAGCAGTACCAGCCCTGCAGCAAATGTCAGCATCTCAGCTGTGATGAGTGGTGTGTGGTGTTTGTGGCATGAGATTATTTTGGGGTTCCTAGTCAATGACTTCATTTATGTAGCAGAAATTACAAGACACTTGTACCAAATTCATATTATCCTTAATGCAAAGAATTCATTAAGCAAATTAATTAATGCAAAGAATTAATTTTTTTTTCCCAGTCCTGTCTCTTGTGAAGAAGACCCTGTCAGTTTTTTGGGATGAAAATAAAATAGCATTAGCTACATTGCATGTTCTACTCCACATGTTGAAAGTCATGTTTTGTTTTTGCTGCCTCCCCTGACAGTTTTGTATCCCTCCTGCCTCAAGGAAGTGGAACAAAACCCCCAATTGTCCATTTGGAGTGGTCTGTAACTAAATTGGTTACAAAACATGAAAAAATTATTTTAGTGATCTACATTGTACAGCTATAATTACGGGTGGGGTGTTTTTGCATGTATAAGGTAGTTGGAGTAATTCCTTTTGTTTTTGAAAATATATTGAGACCAAAGTGAGACGCTTTGAAAATGGTTTAGAAACCATGAAATACCAGCTTCTCCCTTCAAAAAGTATCCAGGTAGATTTGCAGAGATGTGAAACTGGTGGGAATGGTCCTTCCCCAAGACACTGGAAGAAAAAAAAGAGGAGGTACACAAAATTATTCGTACATTGTTTATATGTGTACATTGTAAATACCCAGTGCTGTTGCTTTGATGCAGTCAGTGTTGCACTGGGCCTACTGGTAATGAGTGCTGTGACATTTATCTTTGCTTTTTGTCACTTAGTTTGTACCTTCTTTACTTTAAATAATTCCTCATGAGAGAATCCCTGGTAAATCAGGGCTGCATATTCCAAGTTGCCTATTACATCAGTGTGAATCTGATGTATAATTCAAGCAAATCACTAGTAAAAGATTTAAGCCATTGTCAGTTAACTATAATGACTTTAGCCAAATTTCTAACTAGTTCACCCAAAGAAGTGCTGATCTGTCTTGTACCTTCCTACAGTATATAGAAGGTTTTTCCATTGAAAGCAGAATAAGAGGGATATTTTCCCTGAGCTGTGAGGAAGGTGTCAGCAGTACAAGTGGCATCTTAAGGGGGTAGTACCAGTTGTTTTCCAAAAGAAAGGTTTTTCAGACTATTTGAATACCTGGCATGATAGGTGGCTCAGATCTGATCCATTTTAGTATTGATTAGCCTGATACACATAAATCTGTTTCTGCTTTGATACCTGCTGCAGAGATGCCAGTTTCTGTACATTTCATCTGATGGGGTGGTGGTGGAGGCTTCCATACCTTTCCTGCCACACACCAGACCAGGATATGCTGTAGACAGCTGAATCTAGTCACTCCCCTTTTGGGACTCAGGTACAGAAGTCTGCTCTGAAAAACAGCTTTTAGTCTGTTTTTTATTATTTATTCTGTTTTGCAATGCGTTTTCTTCCAATTATTGTTTGCCCAACTGTAATTTGTTGGATGTGACAGATTTTAGAGTCTTGTGACTGCCTGTGTGTATTTCTGCAGGAATTTTAGCTTTTATATATTAAAAACAGTGCAAGGACACATTATCTAATATCAGTGTGAGACTGACTGAATTAGTGCACGTTAAATTGAATATTGCTGGTACATAATGAACTTGAAGGGAGTGGGTTTTTTTTCTTCTTTTTGGTACCATTTTCTTTCAATTTCAGTACCAGCTGCAAGAAACAAAGAATAATTTGTAAAGAGTTTTTTCAACCAAAGTCAGTTTTTGGTCAGTCAAGATGTTTTTTAATGTGTTTTGTGCCGAGTTTATGACTTTATTATTTGTGAATCTGTTGTCTTGATCCTTGCTAGGAAAGAAAATATTATTACTAGTTCTAGACTCTTGCTAGGAGAAAAAAGATTTCTAGTTCTGTGTTTGGCCTCAGACTCTTCAATAAATGTGATCGAATTTTTTCAGGGGTGGGGGCTCTATGAAGAACTGTGAGGATAATTGCATAGTTTAGCTTAAAAAAATAGTTGTCATTTAAATGAGAATGTATAAATCTGTTGGATTTGAGCATAATTTGATGAATTTGGCATCTGGTTGCATGTTACATGGAAAAGCTGCAAGGGCAGACATATCATTGACATCAGACAAAGTGGGCAAACATAACAAAAAAAAGCCTAAAACCCCAAATACTAATACTTTCCCAGTGCAGCAGTATACAGATTCACCAGTGTCAATGAATATTGTTCTGCTAGTATATTTCTTATTTCATGCTTCATTTTCTCTTCTCCCAGAGCTAGAAGTGTCATAAAGTGTTTTGCATTCTAAGTGCTAGGGATATAGTGTAGAGACAGTATTTGCCATGTTGTAAGAAACAGAAGGCACACAGTAAAATTTTAAAAATTGAATAGACAGTTACACCTTTACTATTTTACAGAAGAAATTGGCAAGAAGTAAACATGTGGGCATGGGGAAGAAACTGTGTCTGTATGTGGATGACTTCTTTTTTTTTTTCCCCCACCGTGCATCAGAACTGAGAGAGGCACTCACCACAGTCAGGTCTGTACTTAGGCTTTGCATATTAGCCTTCATAGCAGTTAATGATATTTAGGTTCAGCCTAGCTATCGAGAGGCAGGAAAAAGAAAAAAATGCAATAAAGAAGTGGCTCAGCTTCTCTCAAATGAGCTTTAATTGAGCTTTTTGTGATGAAAAGCTAATGCTATCTGTTTCCTAGAGATGACTAATTCTATGTTCCAGTTGTTAACTGAAGAGATAGGACTGTAGTTAGAGACAGTTTGCACCAAAATATGGTAGTATGCATTTGGTTGTTGACTAAAGGTTTTAAATATATTAAGTTATGCTGGAGATGGAGGAAGAAAAAACTATCTATTTTTGTTACAGGTTGTACACTTATCTGTAACAAATAGGAACACTATGGCTGGTGCTAGACAAATATTTTTAACATGGCTGTTTCCTGCCCTAGTTCTTAGAACAGGAAGTAAACATCTGTATCAGAGAGGATTTGCTATTACCACTGATAATTGCAATGATTCTCTTCTGTGAAAGCTACTTAACTCCAACAGCATATTTAACTACGTATTTTAACATATTTGTATGGCGTGCATACAAATAAGGTCTATTTTCAGTAGTATTCTATACCTCATTTCTGCATTTATCAGCTGTAATACATTCCAAGTACTTCTGTATATCACTGAAATGAAAGATTTTACTGCAACTTAAGAATGAACATTTATGCTTCCAGCTTCCTCCATTTTTTTGCCAAGGTTTCTTCGATCGGACTACGGTGAGTTGCAGAAAAAGGATAGTCCCAGAGACTAATGGTGTTAAAAATGCCACTGTCTCAAAGTGCTACCTCAGATTGGTGAGCTTATTCAGGCAGAGCAGATGAGAACCAAAAATGCAGATTCTGTCAATAAGTCTGCACTTCATCTCTTGCTGAAGCAGGGAACATTACTAGATCTCATGTTGCTCTGCCTGATTAGCTCTTTATGGAAAAAGTGAGCCTTTACTCCTGTTGAGTTAGAGATGTCTGCTTGAACAGTCACAAAGGAAACGTGAAGAAGTCGGACAGTTAAAAAGGGTCATAATGCTTATTTGTGAATACATTGTGCTTAGATCTGGGGGATTTCTTTTCTCTTGAGAGTTCCAGTCTAGGAAGTGGCATATTGGCAGTAGTGTTCATTTCTTCTAATACTACAAGGTGGAAGATATTTAGCTCGCAGATCACTACTTAAGTTTAAGCGTGGGGGTTTTTTTACCCCTCCATTTTACAGCTTTCAAAACTCTGTCACATTATAGGCTCAAAAGGTTACACAAGAGTAGATCTCCCTCTGTGTAGTGTAAATGGAAGGGGCTCTGTTCATGAAAAAGGAAAACACGGGAAAATCTTTGTATCAGTTCCTGCATGGCTGAGTCTGCAGTGAGCTTCAAAGGTCTTGCATCTGAGGAAAGTGATGACATGAAGAAAGCGTTCTGTGTGGAAGATCATGTAGAGATCAAGAGAATTGGAAACGAAGTCAGCAAAGTAATATTTCTAAAGAAAGCCTTGTATAAGAGAGAAAATAGAAGATGAGTTGGAAACTATGTCTAATATGAAAGGTTTTAGGAACAGAAGGCATGAAGGTGAGAGCTGAAGGAGGAACCAAAAGGAACTGTTATGGCCATAAATATATCATGATGACTGTAGCAGGACATGAAGTGAAAGACAAGCTGGGTTTGTAGGACTGAGTGAGGAGTGGATCATGAATTCCTGTGTAAGGCACTGGGCAGAGAGCTGTTACCTTACTGTCGAGGTGAGACTGCATCTAGCAGCTGTGAAATTCGAGGGCATGTGCTTGTACTGGGAGTAGTTCTGCTATTCCCTTTAACATTTCTCTTGGGGGGTGTGTGCACAGCCCTTTGGATTTGGCCCCGATTTCAGTAGAGGCTGTGTATCTCAGTGAAACCCTGCTCCAACAGGCCTGCTGTAAGCACCAAGCCTTACTGATAAAGCTATTTCTAGCTCTTCTAGTTGTGAAGAAAGTGGCTCTTCCTCTCCCAATCAGTATGCTGCTGAGTTGCATGGCCTATGGCTATGTGGACTGAAAAAATACTGAAGAAGTCCGAACTTCTGCATTCATCTTTTAGAGGTGACTAAAACTCCTTGTCGCTGTCCATCCACTTCAACACCCAGACTTTTCACTGAAAATAAAAATCTGTGTTAAACATAATTCAGCGCCTTAAAATAAAACATGTCACATGGTTAACCTTTAATACAATGTAGCATTTAAAGAATAGTTTGCATCTTTTGCTGGTAAATAACTACATAAATATTTAGATTAGGTGTGAATAGGAATGTGACATTATTTATGGATCCATATTTCTCTGGCATTTCAGATGCATGGTTGTTTTGCTCCTTAATAAATGCAGACATTAAAAGAACAAGCACACAAAAAGTGCTAATTTTAAAGCTTTGCAGCTCAGGGGAGAAAAATCTCCCCATGTTTTGTTAGAACTGCTTGTCGTCTCCTTTCACACAATAGAGAGAAATCTTATAAAACACCAGAGGTTGCATTAAGCTCCTTTATTTCTGATTCTTGTCATGGAGTGACATGTCTCACCTGTTCGTGCAGATTGGTAGCAGAGCAACCTGTCAGATCTGAAGATGTTTTGGTGCTGTCTGCTCCTTCTTTCTTCAGAGGCAGATGTGTTATGGTGCAGTTACTGCTTTAATTTTTTTCCCTATTTTGCTTCAGTTCTTTCTTACCTTAATCTTTGGGAGGGGAAGGCAAGAATATATGAAATGTCTTACTCATGAAAACTTGAAAAAAAGAGGAAAGTTCACATCACTTTTTTCGTGGTTTAACTAGGGATTGGACTGTTAGGGAGGCTGCCCAGAAAGCCACATCAACAGCATGAAGTGCTACAGTTCAGAGAATGGTGCTGACTGGCACTGCAGGCTCCTGTGGAAGCACTCGCAGGTCTGATACACGTGGGTTTTCTTCTGTGAAGTCCTGTAAATCACATATCTTGTCTGTATCTGGGCTTCCCCCATATCAAATGTGACCTGCCCTGTAGAGTGAACAGACAGGGATAATGACAATAAGTCTGTTGATACCCATATGCTGTTGAGATACTGCAATGATGAAGGCTTCTGGCTGTTAGTACAGGAATAAGTCTCCATCTGAGATGGAAAAGGTATGAGTGATTCCTTGATCTGTTGAAATTAAGGAGAGGTACCGAGCAGCTCTGCTGCAGTTTTGGCTTCCAAATTAATCCTGCACTAAAGAAGTTAAATCTTCAGGGGCTATTACTCCTCCGTAGTCTCCATGATGTTTATCAATGAGAAAATCTTGAAAATCTAAATGTTCAGTACTTTCGTGGCCTTTATTTATCCTCTGCTTTGAACTTCTGGGAGGAAGGTAGGTGTTGACATTTATTTTTTTGTTTCTTTAATTTTATTGTAGTCCTTTTCCTGAAAACCAGTCACTTCTAGTCCAGGGTCCTTGCGAGGTATTCACATACAGTAATTTTTCTCTCCTTCTTGTTGGCAGGAAGTAGGCATTCCCATATAGCTTGGTGTGCAGGTTACCTTGATCACCTGTTGGTTTGGAAAATACCCGTAATTTCTGTGGGTTTTTTCTAGGCCCCTGTTATATAAAACCTTCTAGTGTTTGATTTTTTTTTCCCATTTCCTTATGTTGTATTTGGTTTGATGGCTCAGAAATTTATTATAACCACAGGAATGTATTTGACAAGAAGGCCTATTCCACTCCTGAGTTGACTAAGCTCTTCTAAGCATCCGTGGTGATCCCTGCATTATCAGCAGTTGCTCTATGCATGGAATCTTCTCACTGTGATTCTGACTGCATTGCAATAAGTAAAGAATTTGCCAAAGAACTATTTGCTTCCTCAAATATTAATCCTGTGAGAAGAGTATATCTGGAAGTATCATTTTCTTGCTGCCAGTAACTGTCTTTATGCAAACTCTTTTCAGCTATTTTTTCTTCTGATGAGCACTTTTTGAGTTTAGATTCAGGAATTCCTGTCTTCAGGAGTAACAGCCCTCCAGCACTGATACCCTCGAGGCTAACACATAGCAATGTTTCTCTAAGATGAATGGAGAACTGCTTGGGAGGGGAAAAAAAGTCATAGCTAGGGGGAAGAGGTTTTCTGTCTTCCTCACCAATGCCTTGGAATTCTGTGGTCCATCCACATCAGCTGTATTCCCTGGTATGCTCCTTGTAAGAAGCCAAGACCTGCAGGATGTCAGCTATTCTTCAGTGGTAGTAGTGAGGATTTAGGGATGAGTGTTTTTTTCTTGCAGGAGGTAGCAACTTCCAAAACCTCATGACTGTTTTTACCTGAAAGTGTGGACAGTTCCAGAGAGCCTGAAGTTCAGTGTGAATGGGCCACTCTGGCCTGACCCAGCAAATTGCATTTTCTGATACAAAGTTAATCAGTCAGAGTAAACATGTTTATCTCCAAGAACAGTAGAAAAAAATCCTAGGAGCTGTACATTTGTCCCATGGAAGTTAAGTCTTTGCTATCACTGCTTCCCAGGAGAATCACTCCAGGTCATTCATTTTCTTTCTCTTCCATAAGTAGTAACCATTTGATTTGAAAACCTTTTTGTCACCATAGGGTGGCTTCAGAAAATAAGGTGTGAGGGAAAGGGAATTTCCTAAACGTGCTTTCTGAAATGTACAAGGGGTAGCAATTCTCCTCAGATGATTGGAGAAGAGGTATCTTCACTATGCTTAATATTTTAATATGTTTAACTTTCTAATTGTAGTATGATGAAAACATAAAACATCTGTACTGTGTTAAAGTCCAGTGTTACAATACTGTCAGTGACCACAAGCATGTGGCAAAGTATAAGGGCAGGATAGTGCTTGTCCCCCATAGTCTCACAATGTCCAGAAACCTGTAAAAAAAAAACTGTAGTCAGAATGTTTCTCTGTATTTGATAACACTGGATAGTGATGTTGTTGTTTTTAGGAATTTGTTTAGGTGGGTCCCTATAAACATTTGCAGCCTCCTGTGGAGAGCAGTTCCACAGCTTAGGGGAACTCAGGAGGGCTTGTAGACCCCTGGATCTGCTCAGTTGCTGTACAAGTGCATTTTCTCTGTCCTGAGATGCTTGTAAGCTCATAACAGTTTGTGCAAGAATAGGGGCCAACCTGCAGCCTTTAGTCTCCTGAGAACATAAAAGTGGATATTTTTCCTTCCCTTCATATAATTTTAAGGTACATTGTTCTGGCCTGCCCTGGTATGTCTGTGGACACAAAAGAATGTAATCTGGGGAAGCATTGTATTGTTCTAACTTTACAGCTTCCTTTTTTTCTCTGATCGTCCAGATCTGAAGACTTTTAAAATGCCTCTTAATAGGAGGAACTGTGGGTAACTTTACTTACTTCTACATCTCAAATTGCCAGGAGGAGAGAATACCATTATTCATTAGGTTGGGAAAGCAGGAGTTTCCTCTCTTAAAATATTTGAATAGTGCTGGGTGTAAAGGAACCAAAATCAAGAAATGAAATTCAGAGTGTTGGTAAAACAAATGATTTTTATTTTAAATTTCTCACAGTTTTAATCAGCCCTGTTTGTTTACCCATGTCTCTGAGTTACAAGGCTTGTTTTTGAGTACTGTTATTGCAAAAAGCCTATCACCAGGAAGAACAGCAGAACACACCCTATTTCAGGCAATAATATTAGATTCCAGAGTGCTGTAAATGATGTAGAAATGTGCATGTATTAATGAGGGGTATAATAGGTTTGAGTGAAAGTGGGAGATAAGATGTGTTAATCTTGTATATTAAATAGTCCTACAACAATGAACGTTATAATGAGGCTGTTATTAAATCTTTCCTTCACTGGCCTCTGTTCAGTGAAACCAGTGCTTCTGAGTTTGGCATGTTTAAAGCCAGATTTCACAAGAAAGGACCAACTTTCTGAGATCTTTGTCATTTTGAAGTCCTTACCACATTAGAGATACGTACAGCACATGGTGGAAAAGATCTGTCCAGCACTCCATCATGTAATATTTTCCCTTTTTTGGGTTTGAGGACATCTCCCTTAATATTAGTGTGCTGGTATGGAGTCTGTTTTGACCTCAGCTGTATCTTAGGAAAAGGAGCACTGCGTTTCTCTCATCTACATCATGCAAACAGATTGTGTTCTAACAAGGTTAGAAAGACTGTCAAAATAGCAATAGTTTTAAAGGGAAAAAATAAATTATCTAGAATGATCTGTGATTTTTACATTTGGAGCTCTTCTAGCTATAGCACTGAAGACAGTTCCATGAGAAGGGCAAGATTCCTTGGTTCACTGGTATGTATTTTTTTTTTTCTATTTTTGTCCAGCAACATTTACAGATTTTCATCTTGCCTCTTGCAAGGCTATTTGCCAACAGTCAGATTAAAATCTGTATGCTACTGTCTGATTATGTTCTAATTTAAAAAGAGGAAATAAGAAAGTTTAAGTACCCAAGCCTGATGCCCACTGTAGAAGACACAGAGTGGCAACCATGTTAGGAAGCAGCAACCAAAAACTTTCCTTACCATCCAGGTTTCCTTTATAGTACGGTCCCAAACAAGGACTTTCTCATTCTGAGGGTGGTGGAAGCTGGACTGAAAGACAGGCTGCTTTTGTCCATCAGCATTATTCCTGTTAGAGGGCAAGGAAAAGATTCAGTGAGAGACATCAAAATGTAAAATTAAGAGCAATGATTGATCGTTTCCTGCAAGGAAGCAAAAAGACATCATTGTGTATTCTCAGGTGATCCCCATTCTGAGAGTAACCAAAACCAAACCTGATTAGCTTAGTTATAAAACGAGTTGGAGTTTTGTGATCTTACATTCTCATTCCCTGCAAAGCAGACATCTTTTTGATTTACTATGCATGTTCGTTAATTGAGATGGAGGTGCCGTAGCTCTGCTCTCAGTAAGTTCAGCTTTTACATTACATTTCTCTTGTGCCTCTTCATCCTCTTTTCTCAATGCTTTTGACTCTGAACTCACATTTATCCTGTTAAATAACTCCTCTTACTGTGTCTAAACATAAGAGGCTGAGCATCCTTTCTCCAGTACCTCAATTCCCACTTTATCTCTCCTCGGCCTTCTACCAGGAGCTCCATTGTCAAATTAGAGTAAGGAACATATCTGTTTCAATATTGAGTAGTACTGAGATGACAAATGGCTTTGTGTAAATGGCAACAGTGTCTAGAGCGAAAAATTTTTTAATTCTCACAAAGGCCTGCAACTAAACCAGCAAACGTTCCCAGCGATGTCTGTTTCACGTAAAGCCGTGACTGCCTCTGCGGGTGGGGCAGAGTGTAGCTTTGGGAAGAAGAGTAGCAGGAGGATTGCACGGCGGGTTTTCACCTTTCAAAGCGATGCTTTTCGGTGAGAAAAGGAACCCCGAGCGGTTTGCCCGGGCGGGCCGGGCAGCGGCAATACCCGGAGCGGGCACACGGTGGCGCCACAGCCCCACTTTTGGCGCGGCCGGGTTCGGTCAGCGCCGCTGCCGGCTCTGCAGATGCACATATGGCACAATATTATCATTTTATGGTTACAATTATGAGCAATTTGATACAAAATGAAAGCTAAATTATGCAGTGTTCCTTTTATTTGTTTAATTTTGCGCTCTAAATATGTAGAAGGAAAAATAGCGCCGTTTTTTGTGTGGATGGTGATAGGTACAATGCCTCCTTTTGGCTTCGTGTTCTCACGCAGCGCAGGTTGTGATTATTTTCTCTCGTACATGATGAAATGTGTGGAGTTGTTCTCAGGTGCTGGGACTGTTTCGCACAGAAATTGTATATGTCTGAATCTCCAGGCTCCTTTCTTCCATAAAAAATGCATGGTACATTTACTGGCGGGTAGACAAATACAAAAGTAACAAGTTCTTTCACAGTTTCTAGTGGAAGAGGCTGGGTAGCTGTGCCGTTTAAGCAAATGCCAAAGGAAGTCTTTAAATTCTGAAAGTCACTAGAGTCATTGGCAGAGCTCCCCTGAAAGGAGCAAGTATGTTCTGAACAAATTCCTTCTTGCCAGAAAGGAAAATCTCCTGCCATTGCAGTCCTTAAGCTAAAAGTAAAAATTTTCATGGCCCATGCCAGGACCAGTATCCTGTTACAATGATCTGTGGAATCTGTATTTTGTGTATTCAGATTCTTAGTTTTCCTCTTATCACATCACCTGTGTTCATTATTATGAAAATGCATATTTTTGCCAGTATATGTAGTAGCATAATTTGTCTTTTGTGTGTTGTGTTCTTCCTTCCTTTTCAGTAAAAGAAAGTTGTTAGCAGAGCCAGGCTGTAAAATAAATCTTTGATTTATTTCTTTTCTTTGCTTGTAAGTATTCTTTTGTTTGTATTAATGAAGATAAGGCTGGAGATGTGCTTTCCACTTGGAATAGAAAATGCGAGCTCTGAGATGGTATTTGCATTTATCGATCCAGGCACATCTGCTGGCATACGATGGCGTGTGATATTTTTGTCCTTACCCACCTTTGAACCAGAGAACATGCCAGATAAGCTGTCCAGTTTGATTGGCATGTCCTGTGGAAAGGATTTTCAGTACATAGGCTCAAATCCTATAGCCTAAACTGCTTTTGCATTCTGAAAGTATGTTAGAGACTTCTCTGAGTTCATCTGCTATATTGGGAATTAGTTTTAGGTTTAAATGCTTTACTTGCTCTCATCAAATCATACAGGCTATCTTCTTCTTTGGCCAATTTTAGATGCACTATATTTGCATTGTGCATCTCAATATTTTCCAGAGTGTTAAAGTGAACTTGGGAATTTTGTCATCTGTGTGGAACAGAGCATCTTGGCAGATAATATAAAACCTAGGTTTTTTCTATAAAAGAAATTACAAAATTATAAAAAAATTTACAAAATTACAAGTACTAGGATAAATCATACTGGTGAATTTAACCAGGGTAGGAAGTCTTGTATGTTTCATTGCTTTTTCTTTGGGATCAGTTTTAACAGTGGCTCTACAGGTGCTATAGGTGAAAATGGGAAGATTATTTTTTGAAAACAACTCTTCAGCTGTTTAGGAAACTGTGGTTTTTTTATTTCTGTTCACACCTGCCATCTGTGAGTCCGGAGACTAGATTTGAATTTGATGTTTTTTGTGTGCTTTCTAAAACCTCCAAAGGACTGCCCTGGCTTTGTCTCTGACTTTCTTAACTCAGTAGCTTTTCTGTAGGTAGGTAACCATAACTTTACTAATTTGTATGCACCATATGCAGTCTCGGCTCACTTCAAAGTGTAATCAAGTCATGAACTAATTACAATACCATATTCCCAAAGAATGTAAATTTAATTTCCCTTCAAACAGAATGGGAATGTATTAAGCAATTCCTTTATATGAGAGCTGTGGCATTCAACAACATAATGCTGATGCTTCAAACAGAAGTGAAGTTCTTAACTTTTGTGGACCTTGTGACCTTTTTCCCTATGCATCTTCCCTTTTTATTCTTGCATCTCGAGTTAATTTACTGACTGGATAACAACATTAAAATATTCAAGTGTAAATTAAAATGTAACTGTTGGGCTTCAGATTGGAGATCACTCTGTCTTATTGTATGTGACTTGCTTCTTTATAGTGTTTTCAGAATTGTGCTTCCTAAGGCATTTGGATCAGAAGGAAATTGTGTTTTGAATTGAAGGCTCATAAGGTTCAGACTCTCACCAGATGATTTCTTTAATACATCGAAAAGTGGATGTGCAGAAAGTTCCCTACAGGTTCTTAGCATCACTGTGCCAGGGAGTCCACATAAACTCAGTTATATAAGAACGAGGAAAGTGAAGTTGTTCATAAAACATTTTATTACCTTCAGTCTTTGCAGCAACTTCAGAGTTTAGATAATAAACCTTCATAGAAGTTACTAGTCTCCACGCTTTCTCAGAACAATGATTCACATAGAGTCAAACCACTTATTTTATTTCTCTTAATTCTAAGGCAGAAGAAACATGCTAGGGTTGACTTTGATCTGTGCCTGGATAGTCAGATTTCTAAAATGCAGTCCTGTTGCTCTTCTGAGATGAGATTGTCAAAGCACAGGACTGTATGTATTAAACACAAGGAGTATTTTAAACTTAAATGTGGGTCAGCTTCCAGTGAAGTATGTAATTGTTAAATGCTAAAGGAAAGGGCTTAGAATATCTTAGTTTATATTTTAAAGTGTTCCTTTTAGATGTTAATTCATTAATACCAGCAGTTTATTTTTATTCATATGACTTTTCATATGTAAGTAGTTGAAGCTGCATTATTTTAATCCTTTCTTTGGTTAGGAAGAAAAAAGCCTGCAGGTGGAAATCAGAATGACATACATATTGCTTCTTTCCCAAAAGGCACGGTATCTCTCTCCTATTGATATGCAAAATATTAAGGCAGAAAATAAACCCCATTGCTTTATGTGTCAAAATACTGTGAAAAATATATGCTTGGGTGATGCATGAAAAAAAGTGTGGGTCCACTTCAAACTGAACACACTTGTAGTGGAATTTGCCATCAATCTGTTGTGGGTCTTTGGGGCTCTGCAGACTTTATAAATTGGGTTCCCTTGTTCTATGAGTGTTTAGATGTAGCTTGATCCTTGGTTGTAGCTATAGGGATAGCACTCTTTAGAGACACAGCTGCATGGGTCTGAGCCTTTGCCTGAAATGCTGAAATGCTTTCTTACTCTTGCAGCATTCTTTAAAGTCGTTTTTGGGCTACTGACTGTGCATTGAAATGTCATAGTAGTACATGGTGCCACAGTTATGGATGCAGTGGTGTGTCTGTTAAGCAGCTGTGAGCTTGCTGTGACATTCTTCAAGTGCCAGGCACAGGCCAGCGGCATTTTGGAAGTGGTGTAGTGATGCTGTTGCTGCCAGAAAAAACCCAACCCCCAAACAAACCCCACAAAAACATCAAGGCAAGGTAAGTCAGATCAGGCATGTGGTGCTTGATGCTGTGCTGCTGGGACTGTGCATGGCTCCTTGAATGGGTCTGGCCCACACACCTGCTTGGAGAACATGCTGACAAGCTCAGGTCTGCCTGCAATTTATCTGAATAGATTTTTCTTGGTAGACCAAAGACCTCCCAGAGCTTAGTGTAGCTTCATCAACCCACTGTCAATGGCATTTTCTCAGCATCTCCTTCCTTGTCTAGTTTTTCACACAGCATTTGTCTTCAAGGGACTACCTGAGGCAGTGAAAAGAGTTGAGTCTGCTGAAACTGCCAACATGATGATAACTAGTCAGGTTTCTAGATGCATGTCCTTAAGCAGGAATTTAAAAAGACCAGTGCTTTTTGACTACTGGTAATCTGTGATTGCACGTGTCAAAAAACTTTCTTCATCACATCACAGAAAGTTTCTTGTATATCTACCTCAGAGTTCAAGTTAATGCTGTCTGATTTAAATTCCAATCCAATATGTGTGTGTTTGACTTTTTCTTTCCTTTGATTGCTTTATTCATCTTTGCATATCTCTGTAATAGCTCTGAGTCTCTCGAGAGTCTTCCACTGGATATGGTGGCTGATGGGACTGCAGCATCTGGTGCCTGGAGATGGAGATTCAGCTTTTGTGTTCTATTCTGGCCATGGATCAGAGAATGCAGCATGAGTGAAAGGACAGTCCAAGCTGAAACTACAGTCAGGGACTACAGGAATGAGTCATCACAGGGCATCTTGTTTGGTGCTTAGGAGGTCTGTTAGGGCTTTTCTTCATGGGTGAATGTGGGCAAACTCAGACTCTGAGCTAACCAGGTGCAAGATGAATCTGGTCTGTTAGTGCTGTGCTTGAGCTGTGCTAGTTTTCCCTGCAGCTGCAAGACACATGTCCTGGAGCTGGCTTGAGGAGTGTGGGGCTGCTGGGCCGTGCCTGTGTGCTCAGACATGTCCAAAGACTCCCTGTGACACAGTTTTCCCATGTGTAAAAAGGGAATGGTAGAGCTGCTGCCCGTCCCAAAATGCTCTTGGCAGACCAGTGAAGAAAGTGTCACTAGGTGGTGAGTTCTCACAAACACTCTGAAAATACAAAAGGGCCTTTGTTACTAGATTGATTGCAAGGAATCTCATTAGCTGTGTTGTCTTCCCTTGCTAGTAGCTTCTAGAAAAGTTTTTCAGCCTCAGTTTATTGTGATCAGAAGCTGCTTTAAATTTATTTTTTTCTTTTAATAAAGTGAGATAAATCTAAACCTTTCTTCTTAAATAATCAGGGCCCCCATAGAAATCTTCTTTCTAAGGACTTTTCCTTAGAGAAGTCCATATTCTCCTTATTCTCTCTCTTTGGGTTTGGTTGTCTTTTTCCCTCTTACACAAGGTGGTATAAGAAAAGCAGAATTTTGGTAAATAGTCCTCACAGAGCAACCTGATGTTGACTTCATTTGGAAACCTGGACCTGAAGAGACCAGTAGTTGTTTGATTTGCTGTAGCATGAACATTGCTTGCACAAGCATGTGGAGGCTGATTTGTAGAGTTTAAGAGCTTCTTAGGTCGATGCTGGATGCTGTGAATTGGCAGAACGAGAGGACACAGTCTTAAACTGTGCCAAGGGAAGTATAGGTTGGATATTAGGAGAAAGTTAGTTATTTTATGGAAAGAGTGATCAAGTACTGGAATGGTCTGCCCAGGGAGGTGGGGGATTCACCATCCCTGGATGTGTTTAAAATAGACTGGATGTGGCACTTAGTGCCATGGTCTAATTGAGGTGTTAGGGCATGGGTTGGACTCGATAATCTTGAAGGTCTCTTCCAACCTAGTGATTCTTTGAATTCTGTGAACTAAAACAACTCAGATTTTAAGCTGGGCTTCACTTCTGCTTAAAGTGGCAGTGTAAACAGTGGACTGGGAACAGTGAAGGAAGTCAGTGGGTGTGCTAGAGACTGGCCCTTCTCCTCCCAGTTTCTGGGGAAGCAGGAACTGTAGTTTTTTTTCTACTACAGCCAGTGGGAGGCTGACAGTATTTCAGCAAGGAGTAAGCTGTGAGTAGTTGAGGTAGCCACGGAGAAGACTTAATGGCCTGAGGATTAAGAATGGAACTGAAGGGAGGGGTTGACACTTTGCAAGGTGGATAAACACTCCCAGAGGTGACTGTTGCTGGAAGAGGTGTCCTCTCCTCCCAGCTCCACTCCCTCTGCATGCCTGTGCCAGATCTTGTGTCTGGCTGTCCTTTTGCCTCACTGGGACAGTTTGCCAAGGCCCAGAGTGAGGGATCTGGAGGGCAGCAGAGCTGCTGCGGATGGAGGGAGTGAGTGAGAGAGTATCTTTGGAAGCAGTTGAATATTAGGTTGGCTGTGCCTTCTTGTGAAGCTTCACCCCAAGGAAAAGCTCTTTGTGCCCTGCTGGGCTCCCTGGACATCCATTCCTGGCTTCTATAAATATGTCACCACTGTGTGCTGGCAGACCCCTCCTCTCAAAGCCAGCTATCTCCCACTGAGGTTATTATCTCTTAAGAGCCATAAATGAGCTCCTAATTCTTTGACTTACATTCAGTTAAAAAAAAAATTAATTTATTCTATAAAATATGTAGTACTTGCAGTATGACATGTAAATGTGGCTGTTGAAATTCTAACCTTTGCATTTCTAATTTTATTTTGTTTCCCCCCCTCCACGTACAACCTTGATATTTTACTAATAAACTGCATAAAAAGTATTACTCTAATACATTCAAATGCATATTTCTTGGACATAAAACTACCGTTCAGTGAAATGCCAAGTACCACTTCTCCCAGGTAACTAACATCTTGCAAATCCAATATTTGTGCACCTGAACACATGAAGAATTACCAAGTGTGTCCATTTAGGCATATTACTTTTTTTTGGAATGCAAATTTGTAGGATTGCTCTTATACTGTTTTTTCCCCTCTTGCAACTTTATAAAGCAAATTTTGAAAATATTTATAATGTGCATATCTGTCCAAAGACTATATTGCCTTAGTAGATGCATGATCTTGTATATCTGAATGACTTAAATATTTTCGTGGCAGCGTTGTGTATTTCCTGGCTAATTTGTAGGAGAAAAAAGGAGATCATCTTGCTGCTTTTAGCAAAAAATTCAATAGAACGACAGAGTAAAATCTAACATTAAGGCTTTTTTTTTTTTTTCTTAAGAAGATATTCTGCAGTAAATGTACCAGCACATTTTTGAGAACTGCCATACTTTCAGCTGTTCTGCATGTATCTTAAACAAATGAACTCTTTTTTCATATTCGAAACTTCATGTTTACTTAGTAAGCAAAGCAGGGCTTTAAACTCTTAGACTGTGGTGGCTATAACAATACTTTGCTTAATGTAGAGTGATTGTGTGAATGAACAAGGTTTTAATCTCCTAATACAGTGAGTTTTACTTTGGTTGACCAAATCTCACAAGAGTTTCAGGGACATCTCAACTAACATTCAAGCGCATATCAGCTAAAGCCCTTCCCACTCATGATCACATAACTGGCCTTTGGCAATCAGGATTCGCTTGTATGCTTTGCTAATGTCAGTTTTGCTTGCCCTATTTTAAACTGTATTTTGAATAAATTTGGCAGCCACATGCAGGAGGTGGTGGGATCATGTGTACTGTGAGGGCTCTGCAGTCTGTGAAACACAAATGGGGCATGTTTTTAATGGTGCCTGGGAGTGCGGGCAGTCTTGCCTGGCTTTCCAGGAGGACTGGTGCTGATGCTGTGGCAAGAGTGAGGCTGGCTGCCTGGCCATCACCTGTGTGCCCCAAGGCTGTTTAGGGTGCTCGTTTCTGGTGTCAGCAGTGTGCTAGCTGGAGGGAGGAGAGGGCAAAATCTGCTTTGTGGGGAAGGGGTTGCTGGAAGCAAAGTGAATTAAGAGGGCTGTAAAAAATTGATAAAGATAGATAGGACTGTCTGTTTTTATATTCTGCCACATAACATGGGTTTAAATGAATTTCCTTATAATTTGTCTTCAAATACCGACATTTAACTCTTAGGCTGTATAAATGAACTGGCTTTTGCTAGAGTAAAATTCATGCCCTGCGTCCAGGCTAATATGTTCACCTACTATAAACATTACTGCCTATGGTTACAACTGGAATAAAAAATTCCTTTTATATACATCATAGCTGGCAGAGACTCCAGAGACCACCACAAATCACTTCAGCCTTTTGGTGCTCTCTGACGAAATGAACTGAAATGTAAAACAGCTCGGGCTTCAGGCAGGCTGGCTCTGGAAAGCAATTAGCTTGTTAAGACTATTGTTTGTACCCTCCTATATTTCCAGGTGCTCAGCAAAGGTGTTATGAGAGCTCTCCTGATTGATTTCAGCATTGGGGTTTATTAACCTTCCATTCCTTCCTAAAATGTTTTGCTTATTCTCTCGGCAGCCTTTTATTTAAAGGAAGAAAACCAACCAAAACAACAACAAAAATGAAGCCCTGGCAAGGCCATCCCTCCTGCAAAAAAAAAAAGAAAGAGAGGTGGGGGGGAGGGAAGGCAACAAAACCGAACCAAAAAAAAACCCCTTAGGGTCATAACAGGGAATAACAAAGCAGTGAGTTATTTATGCAGCCATGATTGGCAAAAGTGATTGCAACATGAATTTGCCCAGAAGCAATGATTAGATCATAAAAATGTTAAGGAAATCTGTAACTCAACACCGTTTTAAAGATTGAAGAAGTTTTTGTTCCCTACCTTAATTGCAGTGACTTGTTATTAAAGTATTTATTCAGAGTAATCTCTTTGGACAGCGAGCCCTTATCCCATCTGCATGCATAATTAAAAGTGAGGGGGGAGAGAGGGGAGCATAAATGGTTTACCATGCTACATGAGCAAGGGAGGGAATTACACAATGACAGGTGAAGAGCAGATTTATCTCCTGTTGGAATTTCAATGCTGCAAGCAAGGCAGGACACTGTTGCTAATATCCTTGCAAACACCACAGTTGCTGCTTCTCCAGATTACTGTCCAAAAATTATTGCTGGTCTGTAAAAGGCCTGTAGCACTGCATCTGTGGCTGTGGGGTTTTGAGCCATTGGCGCTCAAGCAAAGAGGTTGGATTTGGGTTTGTGGGCTTGTGAATCAATGTCTGTGCTTAAAAATGGACTATTTACTTACTTGGCTGGCTATTTATTTATTTATAAATAAACATTGGTAATGGCTGGCTTTGCTGAATACGAATAAGAGAGGCTGTAGTTGTTCCAGCTGAAACAATGTCATCACCTGCCTCCTGCTGCTTTCCCTTTTCCTATGATAAAAGAATTTGGTGCAATTCTTTTTCCACTCTGAGTAGGAAGAACGCTGTAGTTGAACATTCATCTCTAGGCAGATTTATCATCATTAGGTGCTACTCAAACACATGGTATCTGTTTTTAAATTGAACTGTTATGGATTTAAATCAGATTTATACAGAGTAAGTTTGTATATATTTGGTTCGCTAAAGAGTGTTTTTCCCTTAACTTCTGATGTCTCACCTCTGCAACAGCAGTACAGAGAATGCCAAGAACTTTTGAGCCTTTATCAGAAGTACCTGGCTGAGCAGCAAGAAAAACTATCACACTCTCTCTCTGAACTCAGTGCTGCCAAGGAAAAGGAGCAGAAGGTAAGCTCTTTTCTGCCATCTCTTTTTTTTTTTTTTTTTTTTTTTTTAATAAAAAATGGCCCAGTCAAAGCATCTTTTTGAGACTGTGAGTGTGTTATTTTACATCATAAAGTGTTGAATACTATTTTGTGATTGGTTTCCCATGAGTCCTTGCATTAATACATGGATTGCAGGAAAACAAAGAGAAAAGCCCCGACAAGTTTTGGATCAATAGAATGGGTGAAGTTAATTGACCATGTTATAATGGCATAGGAATCATGGGAACCCACACCTTTGCCAAGGAAAAAGTTAAGATGGTGTTCTGTTTTCTGTTCTGTTATTTAAACAGGAAAATAATTGCAGTCACTGTAGATATAGCCTTTCACATTTTCACTGTGGCTTTTGATGATTGAAAAGGGCATTACAGATGATGTATTTGGTCAATAAGAGCTTTCTCAAGTCTGTAAAACAGCTCATCTGATTTAAACTATTTGTAGAAGGCCTATAGTTCTATATGCAGTTAAAACCAGAAAACGTTGACTAGGGATATGTGTTAAATTAAGTGGTAAAATGTTTCCCAGATGTAGTCACCCAGAGCCTTGAGAATGTGGTTGGTTGAGATTTTCTTCTGGTAGCTAGGTGCTCAGTTTGCATCCCTGCTGATGGCAGATTATACCCTGGAAGAGAAGACTGCTTATGCAAGTGCTCTACCTGATGTTCTTGCTTGCTGTTCTCTGGTAGCAGCTGCCATCTGCAAATCTCCAGAATCCATCCTACCTAAGACCATGCCTTTTTGTAGATGTTATGCACTTGATCCCCTCTTCTGCTGGAATAGTCTTAAAGGCTTATTTATAACAGGTCTAGAAGTAAAGTCATCAGCACAGAGTATCCAAAAAGAGACCTGATTCTGGCACATCAGTGGTTCCGTGCTGTGAGAATTATACAGGCAGATCTTGCTTCTCAGGAGACTGGAGACTGTGCAGGAAGGAGTCCTTTAATTTTAATTTAAGTAGCAATACTCTGTGACTTCATTGGCATCAGAAATGTTTTGTAGTTTTGGGGTTTTTTTTGTCCTAATGATGTTGGACATTGAGCTGTTACTCAGGCTTTTAACCTATTACAAACATTTCGTTTCCATTCTTTTGTGTTTATATCTGCCACCCATTTTTGTGGTGGCCATTGAATTCAAAACAAGAATATCCTCCCAGACTGGATGATGTCTGTGTTGCTGCTTGTGTGGCATACAACTTGCTGGAGATCTCCATGGAAAATAGTCCACAAGAGTCCATGTAGTCCAAAAGCATTGTGGTAGCTGTGTTTTGGGTGATGCCAATCTTTCTTTCAGATTTTGCCCTGAATGTTTCATTTCTAGCCTTTCAACTTCAAATACACTTATGCTATACTAGGTTAGTCCTTAGTATTGAGGCATCCAGTGTCATCACATCTTTAGGGCAAAGGCATGGGACGATAATAGGAAACCTTCAGCCCACTGACTATCAAATTAGTTCAACAATCCACATTTATCTCCTCTTGTTCTTCTGTCTTCCTAATCACTCTATCAGTGTATACACAGAGACTTCTTTAAAGTTGTTCTCTGGTTTCATGTGCAAAGTTCTATCAAGCTCGTCTTTGATTCCATTATTTCTTTTCTCTATACTTACAGGTACTTTTGTCCACAAATGCAAATTCAGATATTATATCGAGGTTTGCCTTGACATTTCATTTATGGTTACATACTCTACAGCTCCAGCCTAGCAGGTCTGAAATTACCCTAGTCCTCTTGTTGTGTGCAAAGTGTTGTAGGCATAGATAAAAACCTGTCAAAACATGCTTCAGCTGGTTTTTCTTACAGCCTGCAAAATGTTTCTGATGTTTCTAGCTTTTCTGTTCAATTTTCTCCTTCTTTGCATTTGGCTTTATAAATTGTTACCATTTTTCACCCAAACAAGCACTTTGTGCGGTGTGTCTCCTCACAGTTTAGAAACTGTGAAGAGATGAGCAGGACTGCTCCACTCTGTGAGTTCTTTCCCTCACTCAGTCCTTTATGGGATAGCTTTCAAAACCCAAGAAAGGTCACTGGGCTGCTTCTTGATGGGACTTGCCTGTTATTTTCACACATCTTTTTAATACCTGAACTGCAAGCTCTTAATGTCCTGAAGGGTCTCTCTTTATTCTATATGGGTGTTGTCTTAACACAGTAGTTTACGCCAGCATTGTTCTGTCTGCTTGATGGGATCTGCAGAAGGGGAGCACAGCAGGGAGGGATTTTTGAGAGGAAAGAATTGGAAGAGGACAGTCTCAGAACACTTTTCTCCTGCTCCAAGTACTACCCTTGCCCCACTAAGCTTTTGTACTATCCCTTTCTGTTAGAAGGTGGGCTTGTGACAAGAGCCATCTTATTCAGATGTTAGGATAACCAAAGTCTTTGTGAGTTTTGTTTGACTCCAGATCCATTTGAAATCTTTTCCTTTTCGCTTGGTTTTGTCTGGGTTAAGGAAATCATGGATATGTCTGGCTTTAAAGCAAGATAACTAGCTTGCTACATAGTTTTCTCTTTGTAGAATTGTCTAGGAGACATAATCAGCATTTCCTGTTTCAGGACGCTGTTCATCTTTCTGGGGTCTCTGTGCTTCGATGTACGATGTTCCGATTTTCCTGCCTCTTGCAGAAACACTGGACTGCACAGCTGTACTCCATAATGAAGCACTTCTTTGTTCTGCCTGTTTTGAGCTGTTCCTTTTTGTTTCTCTTCCTTTTCCCCCCTTTTTCTTACTTGTTAGTTTGGAGTAATTTCTAGTGCTATACCTGTATCTTAAACCTTCTGCTTCTGCTTTTCACATGCCTGTCTCCCTCATTCTTACCTTACCATAATTTGAAGCATAAGCTGTCACTTTCCCCTGGGTTTAGAGAGGTATTTGGAAACATCTCCTTTCAGTGTTTAAGTGCCAGGTTTTCTGCCAGAATAAGACAATTAACAGGTCGAGAGCACAGCAGCAGCATTACCAAACATCGAAGGCATTGTTGCAAAAAGAGGTGGAGTTTGATAGGATGTAAAGGACTGCAGTAGCTTTGTGCATGTGGATGAAATGAGGCCCTGATTTGTAGCTGTTCTGAACTAATCAGAACAGATGCTTTGGTGTTAACTTTTATTTTTGTCTGTTTCAGTATCACCTACCAATAATACTAACTCTGAAACCTTTTTCCCCTCTTAGCTAATACTGCTTCTTTATAATGAAAGTCAGCCCTCAAAATGTAAAGAAGCATCCTGGTAGAAGTGAAATAAAATTGCTGGTGAGATGGTGTAAGATGATTTAAGTCAGAACTCTTGTGGAGTCAATAATCAGTAACTGGAACACGGGACTTCCTTTTTTTTTGAGATAAAGTTAATTCCATTTGAAAAGATACTTAAGGTGACATGAATTGAATTATTCAAACTGGCCTTCTCAACATTAACTCTAGGTTAATATCTCATGATGCCTCTGGTTTCATTATAGGAGTTTTAAGTATATAACTTTTTATAATAAATTCAATACCTAGAAGCCGAACTGAAATTGGTTTACCTTCTACCAACCCATAAAAAGAAGCATTAATTGTAAAGTGAATATTAAAGTGGTCAGTAAAGTTGACTGAGATTCGGAGAGATAGTACTTTGGTAAAAGAAGAGCGCTACTGAAAAATAGGCTTCTGCCTTGCTGTTAATAGAAAATATCATTCATATTAAAATGTAGTTAAACTTTCCTATCAAAAATGATTTCTGAATATACTCTCTGCAGCACCCAAACGTTCAATCTTTGCCATTTTCAGAAACTTTACACAGACATGTAAAGAAAATTACCTTTGTTCTAGGTAATCATGTCCTACCTAGTTTATATACTCGTTACTTCTCTGCCATCTCAAACAGTGGCAAGACTCCAGTTTGATTTGGCACATTCTGGCTGGTGAACCTGTAGATGTTCTGCAGTGTAGGGTAAGAATTGAGGCACAAAAGTTGGACAGGCAGCTGAGTTTCTGCAGACCTGGGGTTCTTGAGCTCTATCACCGTAAGGAAAGATAATACCTAAAGTCTTAGCACTGCTTATTAATGTTATTATTTGAATTTACAAGTACGGCTGGCAGTGTTTGTTTCTTATTTGTGGAAGATTAACAACACATCTGCTAATTCCCTTGATTCACAAAGGTTCTTTCGTGTGTGTATGAGGCTTCAGTTCTTTCTTGTGTAGAAGCAGCATGCATATGGAGTGGGAAGATATTATATTATTAGAGATAATATTTGGTCAGAATGAAGATATTATAGATGGGAAGGAATACCAAGAGGAATACCAAGCATTTATTGTCAAAGATATATCATCTCCCCTCTCCATTTGTGTTCTGATGTCTGCCCCTCTTTTGGGGTTTGCCAGTGGTCCTCCTCAGGAACGAGGTACTGTTCAGTGCTAAGCACTGTAGAAGCATCCTGAAAGACATGGCCTGCTTTGGGCATATGGTAAATTCCTAACAAAATTGACTTTTGGGATGTTTTTGGTGTTTTTTTGTTTGTTTGTTCGGTTTTTAAAAAAATTTTTTTATAATGTTGCTATTTCTCTTGAATCACTTCTTAAAAATTGAGTGCAGTTGTATCACTTCACAGTAAAGTCTGAAAAAAGCCTTTATCTGCAAAAACTAGTAAGCCTTGCTTTCTTTTGATATTGGCAACTGTGATTCTTGTCCATTTATTTTTGCCTTAATAAGGATGATTACATACTAAAGTTTCAAACATTACTTACTTGATTTATTAATTTTTTCATTTGAAAAAGATATTGAAACACGCCAATCTTCAGAAGCCTTTCTTTTGTGATTGTCCACAAACTTCCCCAGTTCCACTTTTTTTCAGCACAGGTCGCCTTTAAACACATTCTTAGCTTGCTCAAAGAATGAAAAGAATCCCACATATGCAAAGAGTTCTGAATGCTATAAGGTAAACCTTCATGATAGAATTGACTTTGTCTTGTTTACCCAGCTGTATGGGAACAATGGATGAGCCCATCTGAAAGATACTTGAAAACTGGGATAATAAATAAAGAACTAATTTGACTAGGGACTCAAGGGTATTGGAATAATAATTTTGCAAGGCCAGACAGAGACAGTTTTAGCATGAGTAACTGTCGGGAATAGCCTTGCCTTACCTGTGTTACTTTCTGCAAATCCTCTGATCTCTCTCTGTGCCTCTCTTATCTGTAAAAATGAGGTAATGTTTTTATCCTCATTATTTTTTTTGCTCAGAATGTCAGGTTTTGGGTGCTTTTTCATGGGTGTTCAAAGTGATGAGCAGTGATATTTCAAACACAGGGTGGTCTGGAATAGACTACCCTGTAATAGCATGGAGAAAAACAATGTTTTTTTCCTTTTACCTCTAAGATACTAGGTCATAGTTAATTTACCTGTCTTTTGTAAAAAATGTTAACACCGAACAGGCATGCAGATGGATATAAATATTTAAGCAAAAAGGAAATATCAGTATTGCAATACCTGTGCATTGCTAGCATTCACAACAGAAATCCACCCACATTCAATCCCCTGGGATGTGTGCCACAGTAGAACTGTTTGGCTTGCCTAGTCTATTTTCTTGATGTGAATGACACTGTATTCCTGGTGATAAGCACTTCAGTCTCAGCTCACTCAGCTCAATGTTGAGATCTGTGCCAGTTCACCATCTCTTTGTTCTACAGTCTTTAATCAGCCCTGTCCTCTAGTCTCATTTAAGATATTATCATTTTCCTTTTGTTTTCTTTGCCTCTTTCAGTTTCATCCATTTTGTTTTAAGGACTGTCCCTCATATAGAAATCTTTTCCTTGGGCGAACAGTTATCCAATGTGTGTTTTTTTCTGTTGGGGGATAAATCTGGAAAGAAGACAGTGCCTTCCTTTCCATTCTCCCAGATCAAAACATTCTCTTGGCTTTGTAGGCTTCTGATGATACTGTTACATTTGTGAAACGTCACCTCTGGATTTACATGAAACTTTAAATTTGCAGCAGAACTGCCTGTCCTTGAGAAGCACTTTACAAACTCTTACGTCTGATATTGCAGTTTCTCCAGTCTAATGTTTTAGTGGCTCCTGGGAGAGTGAATTGTGGCCACACTCATCAGCATCCTCTCATTTTGGAGTGTGAATATGCCTTTCTTCAGTGGATTCAAGGCTGCATACGAATGTAGTTGCTGTCAAAGAATTTGTGTTATGCTACAGGCTTTGAGGAAGGAAACTTCTGTTCTATCCATCACTTTGTGGAGTTACCTGTTTACCTGGCAGTCATCAGAAGTGTAAGCATGCAAGCTGTCTAGCCATATGCTGTCACTACTGTTGTATAGTCCATTTGACCTATGCACATGCCCTTTGATTCAGCAGTATCTAGCCTTTTTGAAAACTTGAGACTCTTGAAAATCAGTTTCTCATGTACTTACATCCTTGATTCACCAGTTCCCAGTTCCTAGACTTGTCTGATTTCTCCAAGTGGGGCATGTCCTTCATGTTGTGATTAGCATTACATTCCTGAACTTCAGGAAGATTGATGCTGGCAGCTTCAAAGCCCAACTAAACCAGGAACCTAATGTACTTTGAAGCTTGCCTTGTTTTGGTGCTGTATAAACCAGATAACTAGCAAAGTTCGTATCTAACTTCAATTTTTCTTTGACTGTGTGTGTTCTCTCTTCACCAGCCTTTCAAGAGGGAGAATAACGTTATAAGAATATATTTTGGTTAAAAAGTGAAAATGTTTCTGGGCCAATCCAACAATTGGAATCATATTTCTGGAAATGCAAACAGAGTTGCTGTTTCTTGCTGTTGAAATGAATACAGTATGTAACTCATCTAGGATTTCATAATCTAACCTTTATTCATCACTGTAGATTACAGTTAGTGTGATATAAGTGATTACTATATTGAAAGATAGATTGCTTGCCGTCTCTTGCCTGCAAAGCACACATTTCTGTGTGTTGATCAGGTTGTTTAATTAGAAGTGTCTTTATTTAATGAAAGCCAGGTGATTATCAGTTCAGGGCACTAAAGGTTGGTCTTTGTATGGCAGAAAGATTTTTCATGAGAGCTGAGGGTGTAATTTTCTTTCAGCTAAGAAGGTGGGAATTCGTTATCTGTCTGTACCAGGATGATTGCCTGCAGAAATATCTCTTCGAGTTAGTTCTGAATACCCTAAGATTTAGCTTGAGTCTTTCATTTTGAGCTGCAAAAAAGTTTGAACATAAAGTTTTTCCCATGCACAGTTTGCCATTTAAAGTTTGTAAGGAGTCTCTTTCTGGGATTTTATCCACCATAGGACAAATTTCTTGAGACAGCTGTACTCATCTCCTTATATAAGGAGAGTGTAATTGGTGTGATGGCATCAGCACAGACCAGCCATCTAGAGCATTTACTGCAAGTCTGCATACACTTTGCATGTGATTTTTGGTTTATAGAAGTGTGATTACCTGTCTTTGATCTGGAGAATACATTACATACCATTGCATAACAATTTTTGGTTGCCGTCTATTTATGGCAAATGGCAGAAAATGTCTGACATGACTCTCTAAGTTAGTAATACTCATTGCTCTTCATTTTGAAACTTCGTGTGTATAATTTCAGATTTTGGAACATGGATAGAAACAGATCATGTAGATATTCAGTGCCATCCTGTGCCAAAGATGTTTCACAATACCATCAGCAGAAAAAGGGATACATGAGTTTCTCCTGTCTATGCAAGAAAATGGTCAATCTGAAACATAAGTATTCAAAGCTACCCACACATATGCGTGGGCTCTCAGGCTGACTGAGTTACTTACTAAGATTTAGAGTACAGGAAAGCAAATGATGTCCTCTGACCTCTCTTGGAAGTCTGGATTACCTTGAAGTTGGTCTCTGCCTTGAAATAAAGTAATTTCTCATTAATCTTTAATAGATGCATTTAATTCCATGTTAAATCTTTCCCCATCTGTTCTCCATAAGTGGTAGCAATTCTATTGACTGGAGCAGACCAGAAAAACACTCAGGATATCTTCTGTTTTCTAGTATGTAATTTCAAAAACTCCTCTTACTCTCTGGAGCTGAGTTATAAACATCAGTCCTTAGTTGTACGATGCATCTGATTAATGTCTCTGTTCTAAAACTTCAGAAGAATTTTCACAAGACCTGCTTGGTGGATTAGACTGGAGCTGGTGTCTACCTGTAATTTAGTGAAGCTTTTGACTCTGTCTTCTGCAGAAAATTTTCCTGAAGAAAATGGCTGTTCATAGCTTGGATGCGTGCTGTGGTGACTGGGGGGAAAAAAAAAATGGCTGGATGGCCTGGCCCAAAGGGTGCTGGTGAATGGAATTACATCCAGCTGAAGCTAGTCTCTAGTGGTGTTCCCCAGGGCTCTGTACTGGGACCAGCCCTGTTATTTTATTGATGATCTGAATGAGGGAATCAAGAGCTCCTTTAGTCAGTTTGAGAACATCTCCCACCAAGCTGGGAGGGAGTGCTGATCTGCTGGAAGGCAGGAGGGCTCTGCAGAGGGATCTGCACAGGCTGGATCCATGGGCTGAGGCCAGTTGTGTGAGGTTCAACAGGGCCAAGTGCTGGGTCCTGCCCTTGGATCTCAAGAAGCCCCTGCAGCTCCAGCTGGGACAGAGTGACTGGAAAGCTGCTGAGTGGGAAAGGACCTGGAGGTGCTGGTTTTCAGTGTCTGGACATGAGCTGGGGTGTGCCCAGGTGGCCAAGAAGGCCACTGGCACTGGGCTTGTGTCAGCAATGGTGTGGCCAGCAGGAGCAGGGCAGTGGCCATCCCCCTGTGCTGGGGGCACTGGTGAGGCCACAGCTGGAATTGTGTGTTCAGCTTTGTTTCCTCACAGCAAGAAGGACACTGAGGGGGCTGGAGTGTGCTCAGAGAAGGAAATAGAATTGGGGTAGGGTCTGGAGCACAAATCTGTGAGGAGCAACTGAGGGAGTTGGGGCTGTTGAGACTGGAGAAAAGGAGTTTGAGGGAGACCTTCTCACTCTCTGCAATGACCTGAAAGAAGGGTGTAGCCAAGTGGGAGTGAGTCTCTTCTCCTGGGTAACAAGTGACAAGAGGAAATGACCTCAAGTTGTGCCAGGACAGCGTTAAGTTGGATATGAGAAAAAATATCTTCGCTGAAGGAGGGATCAGTTGTTAGAACAGGCAGCCCAGGGAAGTGTTGGTGTCATCATCCCTGTAGGCATTTAGAAGATGTGTCAATGTGGCAGCTGGGAACATGGTTTAGTGGTGAGCATGGCAGTGCTGGATTAATGGTTGAACTTTGTAATCTTAGAAGTCTTTTCCCATCTAAATGTTTGTGTGATTCTAAAATCTCTGATCCCTTCTGTGACTAGGTCAAGGAGCTACTCTTACAGGTTGTCACTTTTAAACCTGAGCAGAAAAGCTTTTATTCACAGTCATATTGAGAACATCATTTTAGTCAGGAACCATTTATGTTCATGGTTACAGAAAATGAGGCTGAAAATTTTAATGGAGAACTTGTCTCATTCTAAGTGAGAGCACAGGACTGCAAAGGTGTGCAGTTATTGCCTGTGAGCAGCTGAAGTCACTTGTCTGGATGTTACGTGACAGCTGTGGAGACCATTTCTTTTCCAGAGATCCATATGCCCCTCATATGAAGCACAACATTCCGCAGTTAATGTGGCTTCTTTTTGAGTACTTACTCTTCAGAACTTTTCAGCTCTGGGAGTCCTTGTCAATTGTAGTTCTGGTGTATTTGAGAGTGTCCCTTGTAATGAATGTGCACATTTAGGCATGGGGTTGAAGGAGACAGAATGGTTATTTTTAGCTGTAACTTTTGCATTAAGTGTGAGCACACATCTTTGGGGTCCCTGCAGATTTTGAGGTTGAGAGGGATAGAGGACCTGGAATGCACAGTGGTGTTCTGATATCAGCATATGTGTGGGTAGGACTTGGTTCTGACCAGCACTGCCAGTGCAGAAAGCGACCTGTTCTGTGTTCCTGGGTGTGTGTGCAAACATCATGTGAATAATACACAGACTGACTTCTAAGTAACCTCTTTTTTAGCAAACCCATCTTTACCACCTGTTGAAGACACAAACGTATGGCTGAAACGTCAGCACAAGTTCAGCATTCCCACTTGAACTGTAAGCAATATGTAAGCAAGCTTTGAATGTAATAATCTGTCTGGTTGTGTGACTATAGTATTTCCAATTCTTTCTAAATCTTAACACAGAAATAAGTCCCAGATTGATTTATTTATTGATTGATTGATTGGTTTATGACTTGAACATTCTGGTTAATCTGCTGATGCCAGCCTTTTATCTTATGCCCATACTGTAGATTCTAAGCTTCAGGTAAATTCAGAGCCAGGAGTAGATCTGGAGGCAGTTCTTTTTACTTGTAGAAATGAGAGTTCAGACGCATTAAAAAAGGTCTTTAAATATTTAGGCCATTGTTTATATTTTTTTTCCATGGGAATATAATTAAAGGGACATAAGAAATTTAGATTAATATTGTTCATTACTTGTGCTGACTATCAGAATTCTACATTGCAGCTGGGACTGCTGTATGTCTACCCAGGTAGGTGAGGGCCAGCAAGTAGATGAATTGGGATCTAATTCTGTTCCGTTACTGTATTGCCATCAAATTATTTAATTGCTTTTTGGATTAGTTTGTTGTCCTTTAAATAGGAGATGATGCCCAGTGTTTGTTAGTGAATTTAAAATGCTGTGTAAATGCAAAGTTGAATTGTAGGTCTAGTTGTAAGGTGAGTTCAGTTAGCCTTGGACTTCTCCATACATAAGTTAATTCTTAAAAAGATAGTGTTTTTTCTTGTGCTGGGTTAGAAAAAGCAAGTATTCAACATAGGGAAAACTCCTCCCTCCAATGCAGTATGATACAATGGAGATACACGTATTATATGATCCACTTTATGTACATGTTTATTCATCAGAAGTAAAAAGAATCACATCATCTGAAATGGAGAGTATGTGCTTCTATGAGTAAAATACAAGAAGACATTGGAGTCCTCTAGTATGTAGACACACCCCTATGCATTCTTATTATCAGTTTATTTAAGGATTAATTCTGTTATACCAGTTTATTGAAAACACTGTGGTTGTCATAGCATGCTTACTTAAAAAGAAGTAAATGTAGAGGACTACAGATTTGCTTTATAAAAAAGGATTTGAAAACTTGCAGCTTTTCCCTTTTCAGTGCTTTGTCAGTCAGACCATGTAGCTCAATGGACATGTACATATTGGAAAGTTACTCCCTGATTCCTTCTTTCTAATGATGAGTGACAGCAATGTCAGTCACTCTTGGGTCCCTGTGTACATGCCAAGAGTGAAAGTGTAAGGCACCTGCAGAAAGTTACTCAAATCTAGAAGATGATTCAGTTTAGGTAAATCTGTGCATCTTCTTTCTGAAGTCTTGTTATTTTTTATTAAATACCCGTTTAAGATATTCTATTTACTTCTTTCCCAGTGATTAGATGGCATCATCACTAAGATGATCAACACTGCACATGAAATGCACGACCCTAAGGAATAAGCAGGAGCATGTTTTTTTCTGGTCTGGCTTGTTGATTTTCAGAAATATTATTAAGACTCTTTACATGTTGAACTAATCCCTCTTCTTAAAATTAGTAAGTATTTTGAGTATTCCTTTTAATTTGTCTTCAACCTTTTGGACCCATAAGTCTGCACTTCTGTGTGGGAACAAATGGCAGATAGTCTGTCAAATAGACCTGAGCAAAAGCAGTGATGTTCATTATTCCCTTTTAACCCTTTTTTTCCTAAGAGAAACAAGCTAAAAGATTGAATTAAGAGATTAAGGCTTCTGTTAAAGTAAACATGAAATATAAAGTTTAAGGATATTATGGAAACAGTTTGAAATGTCAGTAACCCTGTAAAGTGGAGAGTTGGCCATTTTTTAAATTATCAGAAGCCTAGTAGAAACCTCTTCTTTCTTTGGGTGTAATCACCAATTTTTTTTCTCTGTGTTAGTCTTTCCATATCACAGTTTGATGAACAGGATGACTTGAGTGAGAGCTAAAGTGGAACATGCCAGCCATCACAATAAGATGTACTATTTCACAGTGGTAGGGGGCAGGAAAAAAGTTCATTCTGGGGACATCTGGGAGCAAATAAGTTTCAGTTATTTGGGTTGCAGATGCTGTTTGAAGTAGGAAAGATCTCAATGTGTGTGCTAGTAGACGTGAACTGTTGCAAGGCCAGTAAGTTGGGTACAGGTGAAAACCCTCTGAGGCAGGAGGCCACTGTTCCCTTGGTGCCAGGCACAGAGCTGGGAGCTGCTGCTGGCAGCACAACCCTCACCATGGGTTGGGAAAATTTCCTTCCTCTGATGGTCTTATGCAAGTAATGAAGATTTAGATACCTCTAACTGAAAGCTGTTCCTTACAGAAACTGGTCCTCACAGTTACAGTTTTTACATGTATTTATCTCTTTTCACAAAGGGGCAATTAAACTCCCATAAGTCTGCCAAATTTATTACATTCTGTCTACCTAAATATTTCCTGTCATTTCAGTTGAATGTGGCATTTTCCGGTTCTTTTTATCTTATAACTGCTTAACTGTCACACGTTCTTTCTGAGCTGGCTAAATGTCGAGGGTGGAATAAATTATTACTCACATACTGTTATTTGTGTAACTGTACTATTTGGATTGGGGACCAGTATCCTCTTGTATTGGGTAGGCATCTGAATTTGAATCTGAATGATGGTCACTGTTCCAAAGAAGTCACAATGTTGATGTGTTGAAGCATTTTTTTAAAAATCAGTTGGATATGAAAGCTGCTTTGAAGATAAATGCAGCATGATTAAATTAAGTATTACTTACTGATATATATTTCTTGCATAAATTTGATTTTCTATTTACATTGCTTCCTGAAAATGCCATTGTTAATAGAGTTCTGACATCTTATTTCCCTTATTGCTGTCTCAGTAGCATTTTATTTCTGATGCTTTAATAACTCAGTGTAGACTGAAAGGATAAAACTGAGGGAATTGACTGAACTAATTAGACCCTGATTTGTCTGGCTGTCCAGTGCCTGACAAACGTGTCTTTGACATAAACAGAATAAAACATTTTTGCTATTAGCCACTTACAAATATCTATTTTGGCAGAGCTTTGAAACTATTTAATTCTCAGGGCATGTTGTGCTGGGTAAGGAACCAATTCAGGTTTTTTTTTTTTTCCCATTGTGACTCCCCCTTTCTGTCTGTGTTGAAATAGAGTCATATTTAGTAGCTTCACAAAAACTCAAAAACAGTTAATATACTTATAACCCTAACAAACTGAGTATTTCTGAGAAAGTGGAAATGTTCCCATTTCAATTTCTGGTTAATGACACATTTGAGTATGGGATCTCAAATGTCAGTCTTTGTATTTTCAAACCTGTAGAAACTTGAATAAAGCTTATACATAAGAGCAATCAACTCTGATAGCAGTAGGCTAAATATCAGTTTCTGAAAATAAATTTTATATGAATCTATTCTCCAGACAATTTGACTTTTAAATGTTTAAAAATGTGACATCTTTATATAAGTGAATATAGATTGAGGCAGGAGCTATAAAACCTTGAAGTTTCCATGCATCACCTACTTTTCACTATCACCTGTTAAACAGCACAACTGGATACAATGTGGCTTTACTACTTTCCATTGCTATAATTTACTGCCCTTCTGACCTATAAACAGATAACCATTAGCATGACTTGGTACTGTTAGAAGTTTGGATACATTCTCAGGTGTAATTCACGGTTTTAAATATTGTATGTGTGAAAGGTTTTATAACCCAGCATTTGGAAGACGGCAGCATTGCATTTCCTTGAGCAGTGTTCTGGGAGTAATGATTTGTCACTGTAGCCTTGTTACAGGGCTTCCAGAGTGAGCGTCTTCTCACCTTCTCCTGGATTGCTGTATCCTTATGTAAGGACCATTGAAAAATTCATTAAGCACCTTCCCTTTTGTCATTGCTTTCTTTGAGGGTGACTTCACTGCAATCTGCATGCAGAAAGTTTTTTGTGACCTCAGTTATTGATTTACACTTCCTCTCAGTGGGGGAGCGGGGGGAGTGGAATTTGGGAGTGAATGTTTGTGGCCCCTTGTCCTGCATCTGCTACTGATTCACTCTGTGCCCTTTGGATAATTACTTCAGCTTTCTGTGCCTAAGCTCACTATTTGTGCAGAGAGGTCAACAGTGCTTCCCACCAGCACTTGTAAAGCATTTCAAGTCCTGCACTTGAAAACCACAAGAACAAAGCACTGTCATGTTTCATAATGACATTACTCCCTTTGTACTAAAGTCTCCTATAGAAAGGAGAACAGTTGGGCTGGTAAGAGTGGCGTATCAATTCTGTTGTTCCTTATCAAGGTTGTGTTAGACTCCTCAGGTTGCTGCTTCTGTGCCCTGCTTCTCATTTTGGTCCTAAATAAGGCCCAGAACACAAGGTGACATGAGTTTTCACATTTGATTAACTGAGAGTGCAGTAATGTGCCCAACCAAAGGATTGGCACTAGGTACTGGTGCTGGCTAGGCAGTGAGCTGGTGAATAGTGAGGTCACCACTTGGTAGGGTTGATTTCAACATTTTTCCAGTCAGTTATTTGAAAAGGTTAGGGGCATAGGAAGTAGTTTTGAAGCATGTCGGCTGAAAGTGATCTACCCTTTGAAGAAGAACGCATGGAAGGATCTTGAGTGACTAGCTAAAGACTGTATATTAGTGAGATCTGAGGTACTTAATCCTCATTTCTTTTATGAACTTAGTTTTTAGAGCGTGTTTTAGGACATAATTGAGAAGAGGGCTCATAGTAGTTGACAAATATTTTACTTGGTAAACCAATATAGATTGAGTGATTGAAGATAATCAGAAGACTTCTGACATTTACATAATGTTTACCTAAAGCATGCATTGTAACATGTTTGTTACAGGAGTTATTACCAGGAGATTAACAGTAGATGGGTGAAATGAGAATGAAAGAGCAGAATGAGAAAAAGACAAAGGGTAGAAACAGGGAGATGATGTAGCCCTGCTCTGTTGATACTTGTGAACTATGATAATGCTATCTCAGTAGATAATCCCAAAAGAAGAATTCATCCAGGTTATTGTTTCTTGAGAGGGTAATCTTCTACGATAGACATTGTGAAGAATATCTGTAAGTGCATGGTAAGAAGGTTTTGTGGATATCCAGAGTTGATATTCCTCTCAAACTTGGAAGAAACTCTGTCATTTACTCTATAAGTAAGGGTAAGTATGTGCCTTTGCTACACAGCGGGTGTCTTCAGTTTGCCAAGTTCAGCTGCCCATCAAAGATGAGATCATTTAATTAAAAAAAGGCTTTTATGCTTTTGTGGTAAGCTGTAGAGAGAATGTGGGTAGGGAATAAAATGATTGGAGGAACAGTAGAAAGTATGCAGCACAGGTCAATGAGAGGTCCTTTGTAATGACAATAATTGTTGGGAACATTTTAAAATGCACTTAATCAGTATTGGGATTATAAAGATTTAATATTTGACAGGCAGAGATTTCTACATAGGCATGATTAGGGAGCTTGTTTAGGCAGTGGAAGATCTCTGCTGAACTAGTGAATATTGGGTTAGGGTCTGACTGTGGCCTAATTTTATATCTTTAAGATTTTGGAGGCATGTTGGGATTTGGTGTTGCAGTTATGCTGCATTACTGAATTGAAATTAGTTTTTCATACATCAGAAGCAAGAACTACACACTTATAGTTTTACTGAAATATTAATACAAAAAAGCCCTTTCATTCCTCAAATGCTCTTAAAATGTTCTTTCCAACAAGATAATAACTGTAACCTAACAATTTTATATGCATAACCTTTTGTAGGCAAGGCAGCATGTGCAAGCAGAAATGGCTGGTTGTAAAATATTAGTGTGGTTGTTTGTATGGTGTTAGTGTTTAGAAGCTCAAGCTCCATTTTTTTAGGTATAGCATGAATACTAAAGGGTGATACAGATTTCTGGTCCATGCTGCAATTTTGCAGAAGCACAGTTTGATGTTCACATCTGTGTATCAGCTCTTTACTGGGCAGTCTGGTGTTCTGGGCAACAAGGTCCTGTGCCTGGAAATATATATTGACAGCTAGGGGAGCTGTCAGGTTTTGTGAACTGCTGTAGTAAACTAGAAACAAATTTCAGGTTTTCTGCTTTATTTGTGTCACTGCAGAGGTGTGGGAAAATGGAGGGGCCACAGTCATCAATCAGAACAATTTAGGAAGGCGTTGCACATGTGAATAAAGCAGAGTTCCTGTCCTGTCTCATTTATGGTTTGGGGTGTGCAAGCAACAGAGAAAAGAAAGGAAAATATGTAGTGGTGATAGCAGAGATAGAAAGACAAGAATGTCCACAGAGCATATTTCCCTATGCTTGCTGGGAGCACAGTGGTGCTCTGTGCCTGCCTTGCTGGTATCTTCTAGCAGTGGTAGCCAGCAGTTCTTAGCCCTAGCGGGGCTTGCTATTCTGATTACAATCTTGCTTTTTTCCCCCCTCAGCTTGGATTCCCATGCAGTTTTAGCAATATTCTTATGGAGAACTGTTAGAGCAAGATAGGAAGTGAATGTTTTATGGCAGCTCAAATTTGTGCTGGAAAATGGCTTAAAGTGTTCTCTTTTAACTTAAGCACTTAGTACAGTATTTGTGGCAATCAAGAATGCAGGAAATGAGAATGCTTTGTAGCAGAGTTAATGAAGAAGATTTCAGTGTGTGCAAACCCTTGGCTGCAGTTACACTGGTGCTTAGAAGGTGCTTATTTTCCTGTCTTTCAGTAAGTCCTTCCCTGCTCAGGCAGTCTTGCAGGAGTGTTTTCTGTATGTGGCAGATGAGGCACAGAGGAGGGGGCCTGTGGGAGATCACACGCTGGGTCACTGGTGAAGAAACAGGATCTTTGTTTGTTGTTTGTTATCAGAAATGAATTACTTGAGGGCATGGTTGTGCCCTGCTTTGGTCAGGTACCCCCTGAACAGGCTGATATGTTGTACCACATAGTGGTATTAGCTCAGCTCCCAGAAGCAGTAGAGCTGCATCAGTAATTAGTTCTTCTCAGCAAGCTTAATTAGCAGGCTCAAGCAGATACTGCACTGACATGGATACTTAACTTCTGGTTCCTGAGCCAGCTTAAGTATGTGTGCAAGAGCCAAGCGCTGTGCAGTGTAAACTTAAAGTTTTGCCATCTTTGCGTTATTTCATTTACAAAACAGACCTTAAATCTCCTTTTAAACTTCTTTCCTCAAACTTTTGTTACAGCCACTGCCTTTAGAGGCATCCTTTTAATCTATGTGAATAAGGAATAAGTATTGCTTTAAACAAGGCCCACACATGTCTGATTAGAGAATATTATTTTTGATTAAAGTCCACTGGTTAATTATTCAAACATTTTTTTGTTGCTTTTATTATTGTTTTTAAAATCAAATCCCATTTCAATCATCTTTTTAGGCAGGAGATGATATATATAAAATGATCTTAGTGTTTATTTGAACATCCAAATGCAATAAATCTGCTCAGTATTTCAATAGCATGCTTATTAATAGAACACATTATTCTGTTCAATATTGCATTGTCTTTAAAATTTAGCAGAGCATTAGTAGTAATGAAACTAGCTTAAATCAATATATCCCTGTTACAAGCCCATCTCTGTGAGGAAGAAAATTCAAAAATTTGCCTGTAGCGCAGTAACAAGGTGATAGTGCACAAAGAGGTCTAAAAGGAAGAATTTCAGTGAACTTATAATTTCTAATTTAGAATGTGTGCAGATCACAATATATTAACATTAGTTTTAATGAAAATATTTTCAGAATAAAAAAAATTCCCCAGAAAATACTTCAACTGCTCAGAATTTAATTTTGGTCTCACTGTCAATAATGAAAAAGCTCCCAAATCACTAGAGTATGCTTTGTAACTACACCACATGCAATGACTAAATTGAGTATTGTGAATACAGTCCAGAAAATATCACAGATATTTTCCTATTCAGTTGCAGAAATTGTGTGAAAAAACAAGTGCGCAAAGAAAAACTAAAATTAGATTTAACATTCTCAGCTTGGCAATCGCATGCTTCCATTAAATGTATGGGCCAGAATTTTTATACTTAGATGTCTAAAATTAAACCCCCGAATAAAAGACCTGATTGTAGAAAGTGCCTAAGCACAGTGTTTGTAAAGAGATGCATGCCCTAGTTCTGATAGTTTAATTTTAGTTTTCTTGGTGGGTTACTGTCACTTCATTTAACTCAGCGTTGCCACAGAACAATATCTTGTTCTCTTGACTTAGGCTGGTTGAGTTGAATGGCAGTGAGTGCAGGGATGTGCCCTTGCAGTGCATCAACTCAGGTGGGTGGAACTCTATCTTACCAGCAAGTGTTTACAGGTAAGGAGGCAGAGAGGAGACCATTGGAACTCAGACCACTCATTCCTTCTAGGGAACTCTTAAAATGTGAAGTAACCTGCTGTTGCTGTGGGGCAAAGCTGCCTGGTTTCTATTTTGCAGAACTCTACACAAGTTGATCCTCCAGCTTCTAAAAGGCAATTTGGGGTTGCATCTCAGTACTGTTTGCTAAGACTGCTTCCATAATGAACACTTGTTGGCATTTAAAATGTTTTTTGTTGTGCGTTGCCTACAACTTTTTGAATTGATTGCAGCTTGCTTACATCATCTAGAAATACCCACTTACCCTCCAAAAATCAAATCAAACCAAAATAACTCACAGCAAAAACACCAATAAAAACCTCAAAAAACTCTATCCCAAAACTTCAGAGATACTGTGGAGGAAGCAGTTTGCTCCACTTCTCTATTGTCCTTCACCCATGGAACTGAAGATCTTCAGCAAACATTGCCTCACAGTGCTTTCCTAACATGGGTAAGTAGTAAAATGTTGCAGATGGATATCTTGAGTCTTGGATGGGTTGAGTGATTTACTGTTGAGATATCAGTGGAGGAGACAGATGGGTGACAGCATTCCTCCCCATGAACTTGCTAGCTCTTTCCCCTTCTTAAGATGTTGAAACGTAATGAAACTTAAACATTTTTAAACAACTTCCAGATTAAATTTTAATAGGAATGAAAAATGAACAATATTCTTACAAGTGAGAAAATGGTCTTCATTATTTTTTAAAGTCCATATCATAAGGAACAGCACCATTAATAAGAGCCTTGAGTTTTTTTATATTATGTACACTGTTCAGATAGAAATTTAACAGGGAATTTTAATGAAATGATGGCAGAAATCACATTTTTATTACATCCCTTTGCAGAATATTTCCTGTGAGACCAAGATAGAGAGAGACCAAAATTAATGGCTTTTCATAGGAACTCAGTGATAAGTTATGGAAAGCTTATAGAGATAATAATTTTAGGCTGCTGTTTGGATAGCTAAACAGCCTTATGGAGAATTGCTGCTTAATAGACATATCACTGGAATTAAAGACATTTGGATGTTAATTTGTATACTTATTTTTGGTGTAGGACCACAAAGAGGAATTCATTTTACAGATACTTTGCCTGCTGCTCTGTAGAGAGAGGGAAAGAATTCACTTATCGGATAGTTCCTGTCACTCGACTGCTTAAGAGAACACGGAGAGTTGTCAGGGCTGCCTGTCTTTCCCTTTTTCCACTCTCCTGTGGTTTTTAATCTGTACGTAAGAGAGCATGGTAAGATCTTGCCATGGTTTTGTTCTCATTAAAAATTAAAAAATTGTTATTTTGGGAAATGAGAGTTATGTTTAGGGAAAACAAGCACCAAAAATATTTATGAAAATCTAAGCAATCTAGCATATTATGTTGACTTAGAGTTGAGCTTGTATTGCCCACTTGGCAAATATATTTTACCATATTGCTGTACAACTATAATAATAAATGAACATATACTAAAGCCCCCATCTACTATGGCAACTGGCGTTTTAAAAGCACTTCACGTGCTCAGTTTCCTGTATTTTAAATGCAGATGTTCATCCAAGTTTTAATACCAATGGGAGGCCCTGTTCAAAACCTGCATTAGAGTGAAGCACAAGGTGGCAATAAACTTAATTCGGGCTTTTATCTTTCTTGGTTCCACCTCAAAGCTTTTAAATATTGCAGTTCTGAAGTGCGAATTTCTTTTGTGTTAGTCATTTCTGCGAACACCTGCGAGCGGCTGGGTTTAATTGGCCTACAGCTGGCACTGACTGTGTGTGCAGGGGCTGGGGGAGGCACTCCTGATCGGCTGCCTTCGCGGAGGGCATCATTATCTCCTCGCCTTCCTTTTCAGCTCCCCTTTTTTTTTTTTTTTTTTTTTTTTTCTTATATTCAGGCTAGAAAGGTTTATGGATTAGGGACTGAAAATAGAAGGGGCTCCAGTGAGATTTGATGGCTCCTGGATGAAGCAATTTCGGCAAATATATCCGCATGCATCAACACCTTATTGAACAAGTCAAGCGTGGATTTGCTAATCTTGTTAGTCAATTTGCAATACTTCTGTGGCTTTCATAGAGGTTACTGTGCCAAGGGCCAGGGAGGCTGAAGTGCACAGCAGTGACAACAGGATACAAGGAGGGAGTAAAAATTTAAAAGTCCCTTCTCCATGTCAGCTCTTATCAGTGTAGTGGAAGGTGTCACCTTATGTATGGCTGAAGCAAAATGAGTACAGATTTGTGTATAGACGTTTTTGGTGGGATGGCTTTTCTTTAGTGATAGATGGTCTCATTTTCATCCAAGACTCTCTGGATCTCAGTAACTCAGTTTAAATTAACAGACTTCTTGTTTCCCTGAGTGTCTTGTCCTTCAGCTTTGAAATAACCGTTGCTCTGCTTATAGTTGATTTTTAAGCTGATTGTCATAATTAGGTACTGGCATGACAAATCTTCTTATTTCATACAAAAAACTACTGCAGAGTACTTGATTAAAAGTTAAGAGGAAGTAAAAAGTTCTTTACCAGTTCCTGCTTTGTAACAGATCAGTACATTGTTCTCTACCTATAGGCTTCCCTGGGCTTTACAGATGAAGCTAAATTATATAATCTTCTATTGAAACAGAATGAGAGAAGGGAGAAATGCAGCCAAATCACTTGAACTAAGCCAAGCTGTCCTAAAGGTCATATTTACCAGTGCTAAGAAGGAGAAAGTAGTCTTTATATGGAATATATTATTCACAACAGGAGCAAAACTGGAGTTTTGAATCTAAATTGAAAGCTGAATCTAAATTGAAAGCTGTGAACAGCCACAAGCCTATAAATACAGCTTTTGGATTATAATAGGCCTTGTAGTCTTTGCATGTCCCTTACAATTTGTGATTTGGAGAAGGGCATAGTTTGTGAATTGGGGGGTGAGTTTACTGCATCCTTTTTGCTAGGTGTATTTCCTTTAGGGGTCCATTGTATGTGGCCTATAAGGGCCATTCGTGCCATTGCATTGTAAATCCTCTGTGCTTTGTACCTTAATGGTCTTCTGTCAGGTAAGACTTAGTCTGGAACAAAAAGATTGCTTAAATAGGCATGAAAACTAAGGAAATGCATCTTCACTTTCCTATTAAAGCAGCACATATATTACTCTGGCTAAATTTCTTTGTTTACATAGGCCACAGTCTTCTTGATGATTGACTTTGTTCCAGCAAAAGGCACGCAAGTGTTATTTTTGAACAAATGGAGTTTCAAAAAATAAATGTGCACTGGGTGCAAAGTGAATACTGGAAAAATAAGGTGAATTAATAAACTCTCCCAACTTTAATCCTTGCTTTTTTTATCTTGCTGCTATTTTTCTGGGATCTCATTCCTACTTTTTATGTCAAGATTGTTGCTTCTCGTTAAAATATTTTTCAGTGCAGATGGAAACTTTAGGGAAATATCATGCTACCATAGAGTGCACCATTGCTAAGGAGAAAAGTGATGCACACTGGAAAGAAAGAAAGGGTAACTACAAACTGAGTCTGTATGGGTTACTCTGTTCATATACATGGACAGTATTGGTGAGATAATTTAGGTTGGGGAGAGCTGAGTATGGGGTTTTTTTTCAATCTGACTTCAGGATAATGTCCTTCATCCTTCAAGGTTTCCATTAGACACAGTCAGTGTGACTGACTGCCTGCCCAAGAAAGTGTAACAGCACTCCCTAACTTCAATACAACTTGTTCAAGTTTCCTATTTGTGTTACCCAATTGTATTTAATTGGAATACATTAATATAGCAGACACCTTGCCTTCGTCTAACCAGATTTAGGGCTGAGAATGAGTAGAAAGGTCTTATCTTAATGAAAATGAATTTTCTTCTGTCTGAACAATAATGCAATAAAATGATCAACCTTCTTTTTTTAAGCTGTTAATTGCCTGCATGTGTAATGCTACCTAGCGACATTTTTAGCAGTGCTTGGCGAGGGCCCTGCTGTTGGTCAGAGATTTTCAGAGAGGGCTGAAAGATAACATTATTAGTAACAATTAAGACAAATGTTTCTTTTGTGGCTTGAAGAAGGCTCATTTAGCAAAATCTCTCAAAGGCAAGGCGCTGAGCATTTGCACGGCTTTATTTATTTTGTTGGAAAGTAAATTGTTTGAGGGAGGGGAGGAACTGGAGTGCAGATTAGAGCCAGCCTAGCAGCAGTCAAAGGCTTTCCAGTAGCGGCACCAGGGCAGGCCCGGGTGCAGAGCAGTGGGATTTTCATATACAGTAAAGGGTGAGAAACAGCTACCTCGAATATTCTTCTTACAGTAACTGGATGCTTTAGTTCCTGAATTAATTAATCAAAGGCCCTAGACTGCAATGTCATTTTGAATAGTCAGAACATTTTCAGCTTGGTGCTTGGCTCATCACTCTGGCAGACACTGAACTCTGTCAATCCTTATTGAAGTTGTGCCAATCTTCTCAGATGAAGTTGATTGATGTGAGCCCTTTCCTCACCATTCATTTGGACAGCCAGACTGTGTGTGACTAAATTCTTGGCCATCACAGACATTCAGATGAATTAATTTTGATTAGTTCTAGTTGAGACTTTGGGGAAACATGAAGACTGAATTGCCGTTCTTTTCCTCCCTTGCCCTGTGTCATTCTTGAACTCTTCTCTTGTCCATCCACGACTATTATGCTCATGCACGTGTGCAAGTGAATACACATGCACACATTTCTGTTGCTAGGCATTAATCCATGGGTCCAGACAGAGTTCAAGAGCTTTTTTGTACTAATTGTCTTTTACCAAACTACTTCTCTTCTCCGTACAATGCGATATTGGAAAATCGTGCTGTTCTCTCAGTTGCAGCATTTTAATGCTTGCTCTGTCTTCAGTGAGTTGCTTTGCTTTTTTCCTGCTATCTGGGACAAATTTAGTGTAAATTAAATGACCAGTTCATTTTTTTGCGCTCCATAGGCTGCAGCAAGTAATAAACAGCTTATGTAATCTCCTAATCATCAACTCAGCCAAAAAATGTCATAAAACTCTGCAGTATACAGCACCTCGCAATGATTTTTGTAGCCTGCAGAAACCGTATATTATGAATATGGTTTCCTGTGGGTTTTTTTATTTAAATTGTCATTATCCTCCATTTGCAGAAAAGAGAAAGACTTTCTTTTCTTATTAGATGTTCCATTTTAAACTCATATTTATTGTCTTTCTGTGTGCTTGTTAATTCTACTTGGAGATCGTCACTTGCTTTCATTGCATTGGAAAAATGATGTAAATATCAGAAATATTACGGACAAAGAACTTCTCTAGTCTTTCCTTCTCGGTCCCCCTCCCACCTAGAGGGTTCTGGGCTACTCTCAAATTTCCGGTGTTACTTTGGTAATTCATCTTACCCTTCATTCGTCATTCTATGTATGTAACCAAAATTTTTTGCCTTTGACTCCTTGCCCCCACTGTAGGATTTTTCTCCTTCTAGATCTTCTTTTACACATTTTTGTCCAGCCCAAATAGCATGAAACTTGGTTTCCATTGCTTCCCATGGGAGGCTTCTTCTGTGGTTTGCTATCACAAGCCATTTTTATAGCCCTTATTTCCCATTTTAACATTTCACACCCATTTTTAGTAGCCTGTATAACTGTTTCCTATTATTTGGTATTAACCTGTTAGTGCATTATATTTTTTCTTTTTAAATATTTGTTGTTTAACCAGAACACTGGTCTTATAAATAGCTCTCTCTATCTTAATGCATCTTATTTTTTTTTAAATGGTAGTACTTTGAGAAAGTATTATAAACAACATGGTCTGTTTCAGACTCTGTGATATGAAATACACTGTTGAGCATTTTCTTCTCAAACCCTTTTAGAGGTAATTTTTCAGTTTTCATGGTGCTGTCATTGATGCCAGCTGTATCTCAGCTAGTCTTCCTTAGTGCAATGCATTGAAGAGAATTGATTTGAACAGAATGATAGATCAGTCTAAAAGTTACTTTGGGGAAACTTTTTGCAGTGATCTTAGAGTATCAGAAGTATTTGAGGTAGGTTTGTCTGCCTTCAGTTGTAAGGGAATACTGCCTTGGGATTCTTCTGAAGGACTTCTTCATTAGGTCTTGAAAGGGTGATTTTCTACTCCCTTGCAGTTGATCCTCTGCCTTGGGAAATTGCTCTCTTAATTCTGTTCTGTGCAGTTTTTAGTTATATATGTAGCTTACTTTACGTATTTAAATATATGTTCAAATAAAGTGATTTGACATGGGCTTGAACTAATACTGCTGATGGTGAGTGTTCTTGACTCTTTGAAATTGTTGAAAGGTAGGAGCACTCAGCTCCTCAGCACCTTTCCAAACTACTACGTTCTTCAAATGTCAGAAATGTATTTTGTATGGGTGGCAGAACCTGCCTTCTGGTGAACCTTCTTCTTTCTTTATAATTTGAGCTAAGCAGTTGCTCAGTGCCATTTCATGAAATTGTAGTGAATTATGTTTTTTCAGGCCCAACCATTTCATGAAGGAAAACAATCTTTTAAGGTGAGCTGATAGGAGTGTGAGATGCAGTACTAGATAGCTGGGATTCATCCCAGAGATGTAAATGCAACATGTCTTGAGGAGGAAGTGTAATGGGGGATTTGCAAATTTCTGCCTAATGCAAGGAGGAAGGAGAGAATCCTGTCTCTCCTTTTGTGGTGCTAGTAGACACTAGCAGAGGAATCCACATACAGGTTTATGGGTCATCATTGCCTGTGGTGCTCTTGCTAAGTACCTTAATAGAACAGTGTTTGTGAAAGGATAGGAGTTTAAATGCTTTAGTAAACTACAGAAAGATTTAAAAGGGGGAAAACGAGGGTGTTCTAACTACCTACAGCTTTGGCACCCTGTCTGCTTGTTTAATTACTATAACACATTTGATACAGTTGAAAACTTTTGACTTAAAATCTTCGTGCGTATTTTACATAGAATGATGTCTTTTATATTTTGTCCTCTAGATTGATCTTTTTTTTTTTTAATTTTCCTTAGGCTTTATTGCTGTAATACAGCTGTTGGTTATTTTTCTTTTTAATGCTTAGCCCTTGCCCAAGATGCTTTAAAGGGAGGAGGAGTAGATCAAAATAATAATTTTTCTTCTACTATTAAGATAGGAGTTTTTAAATGACTCAAGCCAATTTATTGCAGAGCAGATCCATTGTGGATACACTCAAAATCTATCGGATTGATTGACAATTCTGTTCTAATGACATGTCTGTTCCAAAAGAGAATGTGGGATAATAGGTTGAAGATTTGATTAATACTGTTCTTTTGTTTAGAGGAAATTATATTTTGGTGCATTTAGTATGTTTGTAATGTAGGAAAGACTTTGAAAGTTACCTTCAAAAAGTGTCTCTAGAAAGGCTTCCACTGCTGTTACCAAGCCTTGTGGTAATGGATGGTTCTGGCATTGCTCCAGTTCCAGGGAGATCCCACTGCTGGAAAAACACAAACAAAATACATTACTATGGATTTTGTAGACTGAAGATTTAAAAAACCCCACCAAATAAATCCAGAACTTTCGTTTGAACTTGGCTTGTGTACAGGTTGTTTAAGTTCCTTTCAAATATTGCTGGGTTAAGATTGTTGTAATGAAAATGTTTATAATTTTCTAGACCTGTCTTCTGTAAGTGAGCAGCCTAGCTCACTCATTGCCCTTGTGGAGTGGAAGCTGATACTTCTTCTCAAATTCATCCAATTTATCTAATTATTTTTCTGAATTTTATGAAATAATGCATTCTAAAATTAGTGGAATTCCTGAAACCATGTGGTGTAGTTCCTAACAATGCATGTGAACTCCTAATATTCACAGGGAATAAGCTAATAGATTCCTTTTACCATTGTTTTATTGAATTGATGCTTCCATCTTTACTGTGGAGATAAAAAGAGTATTAGATTGTATGTTGAAAGTTCTTTTTCATCTTTTCCACATTAGTTTTACTTTCTGAAGCATAACGTCCCCAAGTTTAAATCTGAATTTAGAGCAGAGGCATATTCTGAGTGAAGCAAGTAAGATACACAGGAAGGAAAAGGTTTATTTCCAATTCTCTCCTCTTTATGGTTTATGTATGTCAGAAATGAAAGGCTTCTCCCAAATGACTTCTGCGTGAGATGTTTGTTTCAAGTGTTTTTGACGCTGCTTGCTGATTTCATGATTAAGCTTTCTATCCCACAAGTCTGTGGCCTGGCACTCCAGCCAGCTCTGTGAAATTGTCTCCAGGCTCTCCCTTCTGTATTGAGGTGAGGAGGAATAAGGACCAACAGTTGTTGGCCTGCTCTTGGCCATCTCTTGAGACACTTCTTCTGTGCCCTTAATTTGATGGTTCCCTAAGCTGTGTCTGACTCCAGCATTCCCACCTTAGTCACTGCTCATCCTGAGGTGGGACAAGGAGAGCCATGGAAGAAGTGAGGTTGTGTTAGCAAGCTGAGAGCAAGACTCTTGCCCTGTTTCCCAGGCACCTTCAATATGCATTCAATAATACCCATGGCTTTGTCTCTGCCCCGCGTGCGTGGGAGAATGGAGATTTCAGGATGAAATAGGGCTCTCCAGGAGAGAGGGATTCTCTCTCCAGGGAGAGAATAACAACAAAGTATTATTTAGTCCTGGTGCCACCCTTATAGCAATTGTCATAACCCCATTTATTTTCCTCTCAGCTTTGATATGGGGACTGCAGTTTTCTGTGCTGAAAGAAATTATGACTATTACTTTAATTATTCTACTTGGGTAATGGCATTAGCACTGTACACGCAGGTGCCAGCTTTGTTTTTCAGTTGGAGAATTGAATTCAGAGGTTGATATTGATACAGTTGAACACCTACAAATTTCAGTACAAAATACGAGACTCCTAGAGTTCTAGTTAGTTGCTTTTGATGAATTGAAATAAATTCATATTCTCTTATTAAAAGCCCAGAGAAGAAACCAAAATGCAACTCTGTATGCATGATTTTTTTAAAATATGAAGGCTAAGAAAATCCCAATTGATACATATAAGACATAGCTTTTTAATTTATTGCTCAAGCATATGCAAAAAAGGCATTAATTTTCAGTAATATAAAATTCTCGATATGTAGTGCCTGGAGCTATGGTTTTGAACCTAAATTGCATGTATTTACTAAGCCATATAGCTCTGCAATGTGGAAAATGGAAGTGAATTTCAAATGTGTGCAGGGATTGCTATTACTAAAACCAGTTGCAGTTTATAAGTGAGAAAAATAAAGCTTCAGATGGCAGATGAAGAGACACCTTTATTGACTCCATATGCTTGACTGCATGAGGTGTGTTCCTGAAAATGGGAAGCAAGTGCCATATTTTAAGGAATTTCCGAAGTCAAGCATCAAGGGGTAATAGAGTTGACCTCAAATTTCAGAAATCACAGGCTAATGTTTGAGAACATTTCACTTCCAAACTTTATTTAAAGCTCTGCTTAGCACTCAGTTTTATGATAGTAAGGATTTTTGGCTGTGAGACACATCAGTTATACTGTTACCTACCAGACTTTTTCACTTTAACAGCAGACACCAATGGCCTCTAGGAATGAAATGCTGCTGCTTACTGTGTGAAGAGGTGTGGCTGGACTGGCCGCCTGTCCTTGGTTTCAAATGCATGGTTTTGCACCCTCTGTTCTTTTTTCCTTGGACAACGTATGCTTTGCTTCTTTGATTTATTTCTAAGAGGAGATTTTTTTGATTCTGAAAGGCTTGTTGCCTCCTTGGTGTTAAAATATTTTAACTGGCATTTTTCTATCTGCTGCTTCCTAGAGGGTCCGTTATCCATTGCTGCCATATGTTATCTAAAGGATGAGTCTTGGAATTCTCAGTAGGCAGTTCTCAGCACGGGCTCTGCTCATCTTACAAAGGTCTTACAGAAATACATGGTTTGAATGTGTATTTAGTGTAGAATTGATTCCACCCTCTGTTCCCTCCACCTAGAAGTAAAGATTCAATATGAACAGTGTTACTCTTTCCAAGATGATTGAACTTTAGCTTTCAGTACAGGTGTGTAAATTTTTAGAAAAGTACCTGTTTTCCCACTAGATGAGAAGCTTCAGTACAGGTAAGGTAAAACTATGACTTTCACCTGCTCTTAACTTGATCGTATATCTGTATATCTGCTTCTTTTGGCATGAATAGAAAAAGTTTTGTCAGCCTGGTAACTGCCACCAGTAAGATACAGGAACATAGTGAAACATCCCTTTGCATGTTCCAAGTGATTATTAGTGTAACAAACTACCCGTCATCCTTTATGAAAAATGAAGGGTGGAATTTAAATGTATTTTCTGTAAAGCAATTTTCGTTGAGTTATTCATAAATATCCATATCTGCTTTCTGAATATAGAATTTGAGCCTTATTAATACATAATACATAAATTTGTAGAGGAGCAAAATATTCTTTTACCATCTGGACTCTTAAAGTGACAGGTTTAAAGATGATTAGAATACTGTGGATGAATATAGCTTCTATTTGAAAAAATACTGGGTAGGTATAAAAGCAAATATGGGACAAGATTTCTAGTTCCGAAACCACAACAGTAGGCTTACTATTTTTTGTTAATCTAGACTGATAAGACTGGGAAAATTATTAAGCTTTTGGGCAGTCAAACTTCTTTTGAGATCTGAAAAAGAAACAGCAGATTTCAAAGGTAAATACAACTTGAGAGCAATTAACAGTTTGTTTAAAATGTAGTTAGGATAGTTAGGGGGTTGTCCATCAAGTGTAAAACCCCAAGTGATCTTAGAGTTATTCAGCAACTCCTTTACTAGAAGTCATGATTAGATTTCATATATGCAACTTGGTTTGTTTTTTTAAGTGCAGTTGTCTTGTATGGATACCCAGACAGGTCTGTGTTTTTAGCAGTCTGCTCTCATGCTTTATAATGCCTAAAATCTGGGATACTGTTTATAGTTCTGCTTGTACTCATTTCAAATTTGGAGGAAAAAGGGGTTTAACTCTAAAATGCGAAGTGATTAGTGACAAAGTCAAAAAGCTTTTTCTACTGAATTACTCCTTTGTCAAATGGCACTTTTATTTACAGGAAGGCTATCTGGATAATTCAAATGAGCTTGAAACAGTTGTGATGCTTCAGCACCAGAAATTGGAGAATGGAAAATAAGAGGAGAGAAGGCACTGTTTTCATGCTAAGGTTCCTACCCTGCACTACTGCTGAGGGAATGAGCTGCCACATCTTCTGTGCTGTGACAAGATCTGGACAGGATATGTCCAGAAGACTGTGTGGGAATAGAATACAGGCAGATGATGGAATTTTTTGAGCTGTAGGCTATCTATGCTGTCACATTTAATGGCATATATTGAGCATCATCACAAGCAATAGTGAGGCAGAACACAAGTATATGAAGCACTGCTTTTTTTCCCCCCCTTTTCAGAAATTAATTTCTTGTATTTTTTAATTAGACCGGTGCAGGAACCCTGGTTTTCTTGATAAGGGTATAGCAGCAGTGCTAAGAGCATGGCAATTTAAGCATTTTTCAGTTTAGCTTACCCAAACCTGAATAAAAGAAGAAACCGAAATGAAAGCAGGATTATTCCTGGGTAGGTGTTTTCGCAGCAACCTTACAAAGTGAGCAGTATCAGTGTAGATGATTGGATTTCTCTTTACATATAAAATTACTGTTGTTTTGGATCTGTATTGCAGTTCGGATTTAATTTTTTCCCAGTGACTTTGTATTGGCATTCAGATTGATTCCAGCTATCAATTTCAGACAGATTAATTTATGAATGATTTTTTTAAATATAAAAAATGTTTGTAATTCTTTTTCCTCTTTGGAACTGGTAAATCAGAATAGTCCTTCAGCAGCAGCCTCCTGTTAACTGCAACTGGAGCTATGTGTTTTTTGTTCCTCCAGAATTTGTGCCACTTCAGCTCTGAATTTTATTATACCTAATGTCTTCAGCAATCTGTTTGTGACTGAGATTTAGAGAGGTCCTTTGTATTCTTTGACCTCAGTGTCTTCATCTATAGAGCAAGGAGAAGAGTGCTTAGTTTCTGCCAGGAATATATAAATACCACTAAAGGTTACAAGTTCTCTCAAAGTGCCTTGTATTTCTGCTGATTTCATGTTAAGTAGAAAACTGTGTATATAGGTAGTGGGGGCAGTGGGGGGAGTTCAATCATCAGATGTCAAGTTTTGTTTTATTTTTGTAATGATTTGTGCAGTTGTTAATTGGCAGCTGACTCCTCAGAGGGAACTTCAGGGAGATCATGTATTTAGAAACAATCTGGCTTCTAGTATTTTTCTCTCCATTGTAGCTTCCTCCCTTTGTTCTTTTGTTCTCTATTATGAAGGACATTTGCATGAAAACAAGATTTTTGTTTCTTAAGAGTTCAACTGCTCCTGCTGCTTTTTCCCCACCTGGACATAATCCTCCATTTGTGACATCTCAATTGGTGGCTGTGCAAATGATTATGATGTCAAAGACAGGATTATGACTTCAGGTGAGAAACAAACAGCAGGAACTGGTGAACTCAGGAGAAAAACACATCTAGATTTTTCTCTAACCATTTTTATGCTAAAAGCACAAGGAAAATGCAGACAATAGATTATGTATGCATATATAAAATAACCGATGTATAAGCAAATTGTATCATACCAGTGAGTAAAATGACAAATCTATTTTTTAAATTGCTTCAACTGTTCTTATTCTCTAGTTTCATCTACAGAAAATTACATGGTATCCAATAGAATAGTATCCAAAGGCACTGTGATTAGGATGTATTTATTTGACTTTACCAGGTTGCAACTTCTGTGAAGAACTTGCTTGTTGTAGCATGAAGTCCTTAATTCACTAACGGTAAGATTGGATGAAAAAGGTAGCATCAGACCCAAACTGTGGACTATTAATGAGTTAACAAGGGCCCCTGGTGACAGTGTGGTTTTGGACCAAATCAAGTTGATAGAATGAGAGGTTCCCAAATTTGTCTTAGTCCTTATGTTTGTTTTCTTACCTCTGATTAAATATTGTGTTCCTGAAGAACCCCGCTGCCCCCAGAAACTATCCTCGAGGATTTTTGCACAGTATCTTGAAAGTTCTTGTCTGCAGTTTGAAGTCCTATGACAGTAAGTGGCATGTATTGCTCTGAAGTCATTTGTCACTGTGCATTAGGGCAGTGGGAGGGAGATATTTCCTATAAAAGCTTTGAAGGTATAAGAATTAAAATGCAAGGAGGGTGTGTGTGTGTTACAATACCGGTTTATGTAACTAACACCTTAGACTATCTCTTCAATAAGTGGTGGGTTCTGAAGGGATTACTCCACAGAAATCTTCTCCAGCGAATTAGCTTGTGTGCTTCTGCTGTTGGAGTTATTACAGTCAGGGTTGCCACTTCTGCTAGCTAATGTTAAGGTCATCACATTGATAATTTTCAATTTTCATTGAAAAGTTTCTCCTTCTGCATTATTTCAAGAATGCTTACTTATAGGTGCATTCTATTTTTCTTCTGAGGTATTTCACACTTTTTTGATGTAGTTTGTGAAATTAAATGGAAGAAACTGTTATCCTATAGGCACTTACTGTCCAGTGACTGGGTGAAAATAGAAGGGATGAGAGGAGTTAATAATCACAGAAATAAAGACATGAAAAATCAGCAAATCCATAATTTTGATATTTGAAGTACTCCCAGCTTCAGAGAAAGCATGGGGAGTAGGTTTTTTTGGTTTTTTTTTGTTTTTTTTTCAAACAGAATTGAAGTAGTTATCTTCAGGAACCCAGTAATTAAAATTACAAAGTTTGTAACATTTTTATTGCAGGCAATTCTAGTGGTGAGATTAACATTAGATAATCTTATCATGAAATAACCAGGCACCCTGTGATGATCTGACACATGAGAGGCTGCACAGAGCTTCTGGTCCCCCAAGGGCTGTGATTGTTTTATGGTTTTATCTTATGATAACTGTGCTTTGGTTTTGCCCTTTTCTGAGAGTTTCATATGGTACACATCCCCTCCCACCCCCCTGTACATTTGTAATTTAACACTACTCTAGGAAATGGCAAATCAGCATGAAACTATTAATCTTATCTCGTATCATGAGACAGACACTGATCCAAGAGATCTGATTACTTTGCTTCTGGTCATTATCCAGACTGAAAGCTGGACTCAGGCATTTGTATCATCAACAGTTCTGCCATCAGAAAGCAAAAGATTTCAAAAAGAAGGGGAAATTCTATAATCAATCCAGTTTGACATTTCATGCCAAAAATACGGTGTGGAGCCAAACTCCTTTTACTCATCACGTAGTGATGTGCTGCAGTATTAAAGCCTTCATTTCTGCCCTATGTCTGCAGCTCCGTTTCCTGGACATTTAAAGCATAATAAAGGACTTGAATGTCAGGCATGAAGACTTTAAATAATCTGTAGTGATGAGTTTAGTCACAATTGCCACAGGTTTGTTGTGCTTCATAAGTATTTCTGAGTTGGAGCTTGCAGTCAGACTCTGCTGCCAAGTTGCTTTTTGGTCTCTTTGAGAAGGACGGAAGCTGGCTCCTGTTCAGTCCTGCAGAACTGGGCTGGATTGAACTGCTCTGGAAATAGCCAGCTGCATCCCCTCCCCTCCAATGAAAGTACTATGAACAAGAAATTCAATTTTAATTTGTATTACAGTTCAGCTAATTAAAGAAAACTCATTTTAAATACCTGACTGAACCAATGTGATTTGGGTTTCTTCTTTACTCTTTTCCCTTCTTTTTTTTTCCCCTCTCATTCAGTTCTTCTGAATACTTGCAACTTCATGTCTTTTCCCCCATCAAGACTTCTAAAGATATACTTATTTAATATGTAACTATGAGGGATGCTCAGTCTCTTTTTTTTTTTTTTTTAGCTTCTCCAGTCAGATGTCACTTTCTGCTCTACAACAATATTTGGATTTTTTTTTTTTTTTAAACTTTTTAGGAATCCCAAGGGACTTTACAGATATGAAAACATGCGGTGAGAATTTCTTCTCTGCTCAACTGGATGGTTCAAACTCTTCCTGGAGGGAGTGAATTTTACTGTTGACCTAATTCTGCTCCCGTTAAAGTTGGCACTGAGTGGTTTTAGAGATTTTCAGCCTCAAAGCGTTACTATTCTTTGTTGAATCCAGAGTTTAAGGAGGAGAGCTGAAGTGCAGCTCTTTCAGATGGAATAAGAAAGGCTTAAGCCTGGTAATCAGAATACATTTATTAACTAACTCTATCCAAAGAAGTGGCCTGGGAACCCAGATAGAGGGTTCAACTTTGCATTAGAATTTTGTCAGAACTTCAAAAATTTATACCTTTTGGCATCATGGCCTGTCTCTGCTTTCTGCATCATGGGCTGTTTTTGGCATTTGTGCAGACTTAGTGTACAGATTGAGTTCACAAAGTGCAGAAAGAATAAACCAGAGGAAAGGTAAAATATAAAAACACAAACTTATATGGTTTACCCTGGGGAAAAAAATTCCCATCCAAAATTATTTCCCTACTTGAGAATAATTAAAGTAAAATTTTGGTTCTTATATGTGCTACATAATTGCTATCACGTGGGGAAGAGATTTTTCTTTCTTTGTATGCATGTCTGTTAGTACACTGGTTGGAAATGGCACAAAAGAGGTATGGAGGGCCTGCTCATCACAATAGAGCTCTTAAATTGTCACAACACAACAAAATAATGGCTCTCTATTGAAAGGAAGGTCCACATCTGCAACTTGAAAAGACTGTAATGTGGGGTTTCACAGCTGGAAACTGTCCTTCCATGTCCCTGTCCTGCAGATTGTAAGTGGGGCACAATGTTTTGCTAACTATTAATGTGAGTCTATTACCACATACTTAATTACTTTGAGTATTTTTGTGTGCCTATGACCAAGGCCCAGCTTTGTGCAAGGATGTCCTTTCCTCTGGCTCTTGCAGTTGCTGAGACTTTGAGAGCTTTATGAAACTGAACTCACTTTAATAAACCTGTTGGTTTTACTTGGTCTGTCTGTCCAGACTGCAGTGCCACAGAGTAAAAGCGATTGCCTCACAAAGTCACTGCTGCCCTGGAGTAGTGAAGGGCCTTTCAATTTATTCTTGGTCATGCCTTTTTAACTTAATGTTCTTCTTCACACAAGCTGGTAGTGATGGATGTCCATTCAGACAACCTAATGGCCTATGGTTACTATAGAAGAGCCTTTATATCAATATTCTGCAGCTGAAACCCATCAAGTTGGACTGTCAAACTGCTCTACAACACATCTAGCACCATTTTATGCAAATAATAGCTGTGACAATATTGCTATACTTTATGGTGTTAAGCAGGACTGTAAAAGATCCATTTCCATAGGTCAAGAGGAAGTTGATCTTTGTGGCATGATATATCAGAGGTCATTTCCCTCTGTCAGTGGTTGCCACCTCCAACAGTACTAAACCCTCTTCAGAATGCCCTCAGCTCTTAAGGAGCCTCAGCCATACACGGAATGTCTGCTGGGACATCCTTTGTGGTGTTTCAAGTGTGGTGGGAATGTTGTGGAGTCAGCATCTTTGTGGTGAGCTTCAAAAGACAACAGCTGGCTTACCCCAGGAATGAGAGGTTGCTATTTGCTCCATGCTTATTTGTATTCCTTGATTCAACTTTGCATGTAGTCTTTCATTAGTTAATTTATGTACCTGTTTGACATACTGCAAGCCTGCCAAAGAGAGAACTTTTAATCTCTCACTGAAATCGCAGCCTGTGTGCCAAGAGAACCTTGAATTTTTATGTTCAGCAAGCTGAGCCTTCCAGACTCCCATGAGATCATTTGCCTGTGTTGCTCAGAGGTCTCAAGGACTTGTGTCCAATGCAGAGACTGTCAGATTAGGTAGCAGATTATGAAATGTCATGCTTATGTGTAACTTCTTCAGGGCTGGTTGTATTTTGCATAAAACTTCCAGCATGTTCTTAGTCAAAAAAGTTTAAATCCTTTCAATTTGCAGAGTGGTCTTATGTAACTGTAAATTAAGATGTTGACTTCTTGCTAAGGCAAGAGAATTCGACAGCAGGGATATGAACTGTGGAAAGACTGAAGCAGGAAGTGGAAGCATAATATATATGTAATATATATGGTCATGACAGTGTTGTGCCACCATGCAGGTACAACTTAGTGTTGTAAGCACTAAGCACTTTGGTGGCAATTCCAATTCTCTATTTGTACTTGTTCATTTATCTCTCTTTTGCATTGTTGCAGTGTGTTGGGAGTATGCGTGCTTTTTCAGTATTACTCTAATATCGGAAATAGTCTGTGCTCCCAATTCTTTGGATTCCAGCAGGTTAATTTGTAGGTTCTTCACTCCCTTATTTGTCGTCATGGCATGATAGCAAGTTTTGGCATGACAGTGAGTTTCTGGATGTAAGCTGCTCTGGACAGGCTATTTCCTTCTTATGTTTCTCACTGGGTATGAAGCTAAGGACCATTTTTGCATTTACTAAGGGTTTCTATAGGGTAAAAACCCACACAGGCTGGGATTTCAAAGTTCACAGCCTTGTGATGAGAGTGTGAGCAGTCAGTTATCTGCTATCTTGCAAATGGTGTCTGTACTTTTTTGAAGTGTAGAGAGGTCAGGTACTATGGTTTTGACCTGATTCTTTTAGGTGATGCTCTCTAATTTCTGCTGCCAAGACTATTTACCATGTAACTGTGTCTTGCACCAGCATTTGGCTGGTTAATGTAAAGCTCTGTTCCAGTCAGGTTCTGGTGCATTAGTCTTGTTCCAGTCTTTGTTCCGAAGAACAACATCATTACAAAATAAAAAAGTCCTGCTAAAAAGCTTTTTTTTCCTGTGTGAAACTTCTTTGACAAGATGAAGTGAGTCAGTCTGTCTTTAATGGGATTGCACTGAAACGTCTGCAACTCTTGTTGTCATTCCTTGGCATGATCGTTACTTGAGGGGCAGATTAGAGGTCAATCAGCCAGAGCCACGAGGGCGCCCACAGCTAGCCTCAGGATACTCCCTACAAATGTAAGATCAAAAGGGCAGGCATATGAAAATTGCTGTTTACTTTTTATGAATTATTTCCCAGAGATGGGATCATTAGCAGAATCTAAATGCTGTCTAGCTCTTAGTGCAAGGACACTCCTGACAGAATGTGCTCGCTTAGGCACACCTTTCCACTCTTAAAAGATCTTATGCTTTTGCGTGTGTGGAATTTTCTTTATAATTTAAAAACTTTCTGGTTGTTTCTTTTTTTTTCTCCCCTTATTTTCCCCAACACTCTGTCCCTGTTTCTGAGCATGTTTTTAATTCCTAGATGTCGTCTATTCCTTTCTTTGTGTAGCAAAAATACTTCAAATCTATACCCCGGGGAAGCTGCAGGAGATACCTGAAGGAAGTAAAACTTTATGTAATTTTCAGAGTGAACAGTGGCTGTTAGTTACAATTCATCCCTGACCAGTGGGTACTAGAATTATCCCTACTGCAAATACAGGGGAAAGGTGATATTGGCTGTAATGGTGAGGTGCATGTTGGCAAATACTGATTCAATGTCTACTTCTGCAGTAATCTTCAGACATCAAACTCTGCACCTTCTTCTCCATATCAGTATCTGGCTTCTGTTTGATCACAGTAATCAGGGATATTTAGAAGGGTCACAGTATATTTGCCCTTTTGTCTTGTGTCTGGAGCTATGAAAGCATGACTTTGGAACAAATGTTGATTGAATTCTAAAGAGACTGGCAATAGCTGGGAACATGTGTAGCCTGTGATATGCTAAACTTGTGATTCAAAGTGGAAAACTGTTTGCTTTTAAAAATAACTTAAAAAAAGTTACCTTGAAAAAACCAAATACATGGTGGATATTACCCTTTAATGAAAACCAATATGAACTTCTCTCTTATCGTCCAACATGTTACTACCCTTAATGTGAAATAATCAAATGCTGCCCAGTGTAGCAATGAAGCTAAATCTGGCTGCCAACCAAAATAAAATCCCTTATAGCTATTTTTGTATGTTCTTAAAATGTGTGCTGAGAGATTAGGCAGTTGTCTTTTTTCCCTTGTCTCTGCTATTTTTCTTAAAAAGTTTCAAAAGTTTAAAAAAACACAGAGAACACTGTTGCAGTACCCTCCTATGATAAGGTCAGGGAGCAGAAAATCCAGTGTTGTGTTCTTTATCTAAATCCTTATTCTTGCTAATCTGGCTAGACATTTTGGATACGTATGTTTTTACTTATTTGGCATGATGTTTTCTCAACATCATCAACATTTTTTGGCATTTATCTTGACAGCAGCAGCTAGAGAACTTCTTGCTAGTGTTTAAATGGATAAAGCTGAGTGTCTCCCTTTCTATCTTTTCCTTTAGGTGTTGGATAGATCTCAGGAAACTTTTAAATCCTTGCAAAACAGTGGGCAAAGGAAATGTGTGTGGAGATGAGTGGGGTTGCTGGTCCTCCAAGACTGGGGTCTGCAAGTGACCATCTGGAGGCGTGTCTGGGGTTTAGTTTAGCAGCCTTCAGAAAGCTGAGGCACAGGCACTCTAAAAATAAGTCTGTTGGTATTAGGCAGAGTTTGGGCTTGTACTGAGCACACCCAATCTCAGAAATTTTCTGCCATATGATTTGGACTTCTTAGGGTGGATCAGCAGTGGATAGGGGGTTATGCTCACAGGCTTGTGAGAGTGGGAGCCAGGACATGGCATGCTTGCCTTGCATTTCCTGCAGAGTTCACACTGTGGCAGGAAAAAATATCTAATGGTGCTGTTGATCTCATCGTCTTTGTTGTTGATGTCTTCTTGTAATTCTTGTTGTCAACATGGAAAATGATAGTTTTAAGATATCTTCTATTGTGTCTGTGTTTCGGAGGCTGTTGCATTCAATTTTTTTGACGATGTGGTGCAACCTTAAACCTCACTGAAGTGTTATGTCTGGAAGCCAATACCCATATCCTGATGGGTTTCTACAGCACTGGTATCTCCAGTGCTGTTGGGACACAAGAATGGTGGTAGTCTTTTTGCTGCCCAAATGGTGAGGAATATGTCCTGCACCTGTCAACTGATAGTTGTTAAATTAACATTTCCATTTCCCCTGTGTAGCCTTATCTTTATAAGGTGTATCTGTGTTAGGAGAGGGGCTATTTTTGGCTCTACTTTAGGAGAGCCTGAAGGTAATGAGTTGTGCATAGTAAATCTTGCTTACTCCATAATTTCCACTACATTTCAAATTAAGGGCCTAAATTAGGGTTAGTGTCAGACTTGCTCTTTTGCTATGTCCTAATTTTGTTTTAAAAGCACATAGCTAAGGACTTTAATATGTTTTAGATTCAGGGCTTGTAAGTTATACTAAAATCCCTAAGGGAGGCAAAATAACTTATTAAAACCTTGCAAATGTTTTTGACTGCTGCATTCTATTATTTTCTATTCCAGTGGTAGCGTACAGCCTCTGCTGCTGATGGGTGGAGGAACGCAAACCTCCAGGGCCCATTAGACTTAACTTGTTTACTGCATTGATATCTATATGTTAAATGACAAGAGAGTTCAGGTTATTGAATAATTTAAAATTCAGCTCTAATTGGTGTCATATGACCTGGAAAAGGCCATGGATGACGCCAGGAGCATGCTGTGAAATTCTTATAAATAATTCATAAATTAGATCATTCATTTGCCTGGATGCCTTGTTAAATGCAGAAGTTTGTAAGTAATAACTGATGATATAACACCTGTAAGTATTTAGTTCATATGCTGGAAGGTAATCTACCTTGATGATCTTCTAGCACAACCTGCCAGAGTACAAGAGTTAATTGCACTAGGGAGAATGCACTACATTTATTTGGGATGGGCTTTGGCAAGGCGTATGGTGCAGATGTTGCATTACACATTCTCTATCAGCTAGACAACTATTCTGTATATGCCCATGTTAAAAATGCAGCTCATCACTCTTTTGCCCTTATTTCACATGAACTCCAAATGCACTGGGAAATGGTAGTGACCTGCTCTGCTCACAAATAGTATAGTTTTTGAAATATTTATCTAGGTCTTGAACTACTGATTCTTCAGTAAAATAAAGGGCAGAAGTAAAAAATTGAAGTCAGAAGATTGGGATTTTTTCTTTTCTTTTATTATTTTTATAATGTTAGCAGCACATTGAATCTTAATAGTTGACCTGGTGCTGACGAGATTAGTGTAGTGGCATTTTTCTATAGTGCAAACAGGAATGATACATTTTGTTTTGAAAAGCAAATAAGTTTGCTTAAATTTAATGGACAGGTACTGCACTGCCATGTGTGGATACCGTGTGGGTTTACTGGACATTTTGGTCACAGTGACTTCCAAGACTCGGCACGCAGACACCTATCTTTAGTTTTCTTGGAGCACTGTATTATTAACTACCTTATCAGGCAGCATAGAAACAGTCTGCTGATCTGAAATGGGGAGCCTTTGTTAGAGATTATCTACAGTGTTTGGGTAGCTGGAGAAGAAGGGTGGCATGTTTATGAATGCAAAATATACACTTAAAGCTGAGTGCCAGCAAATGCTCACATGCTACTTTGCATGCAGGTTTTTTGTGCACCTGGTGTGCCAGCTCAAACCCTCTTAACAAAGAGGAGAAAAAATACTGAAGGCAGCACAAACATAGGAGGTGTTCCTCTGCTGTCAGCTAGCAGCTATAGATTAACTTTTCTGTGATGTGATATTACTTTTTTTCAGCTACGCCTGTTCAGTATGTTGAGTTCAGTAGATTTTTACAGGAAAAATACAGGTTGGAGATTGTCATTCACGGTATCTTTCATTTGAAACCACTTGTTTTATTCAGTGGAATATGGCAATCATAGCTATACATAATTTCTAAGGAAAATAGTGCTTTGTTTCTTGCTTGAAAAACGGTCAGCTTACCTTAGGAGTTATCTACTGTATTTATCTTAGGTAGCGACAGAAACAGTTGCAGTACTATTACATGGCACTTTATAATAACTGATATTGGGTTATTTATGGTGCAGATTTTAACAAAGGATTATATGAGTTAAAGAAAAAAAATTATAGACTTCAGTAGATTCTACTAACATACTTTAAAATCTTTATGCTTTTTTATTCTCCCTGATAAATTCTTAGAGAATCTTGGAAAGAATAGCTCCTTAATCTAGTACTAGTAATGTACTTCAAATAGTCTTCTAATTTGTTGTAATTGTTCTTAAAAACAGCATTTCTGTTGCCCCAGTATCCTATCTGAGCTTATTTATAATACATTCTCCTCATTTTGCTGACAAAAGCAAGTACTCATGTATTGTCGATGGACCTGAAACCCAAAGCCAAGCTTTATTCAGATGAGACCCATATATCAACTGTTCAGAGTGGTGACTGAGTTGCAGGTTTAGGTTGTACACGTTAGTGAGGGGTCACCGATGGAACCACAGAATTGTTTATGTTGGAAACCACCTCTGAGTCCCACCATAAATGCAGCATTGCCGAGCCCAGCACTAAAGCTTGTCACTAAACACCACATCTGCACGTCCCCTAAGTACCGCCAGGGTTGGTGACTCCCTTGGACAGCCTGTGCCAGGGCTAGGCAATGCTTCCAGGGAACAAATTTTTCCTAATGAATATTTCTGACCATGTCCAAAGAACAACTACCTTGGTGAAGACTCTTAAATATGTGCCCTTGGTGCCCTTGGAGATGCTTCTTTTGCATTTGTATGACCTCTGCATCATCTTTAAAAATCTTTTAATCTCTGTATTACTCCTCTGATTGCTGCTTCTGTTCATTCTTCTTGCTTTCCTTCACTTAGATCAGCACAATGGACTAGTTCTGAATCAACATGTTCCTTCCACTCTTTCTAACCCATCAAAAGAAACTCCTGAGCTGCAAATGCAAATTAGAGAGATGTCCTCAAAATAGAACTGAGAATTATGTCACTTCATTGTCTCCTTTGCCTGTATTCAGACGTATTTCTGCAAAAAACTAAAAACCCAGATGCTATGAACAAAACTCTTAATGCTGTTAATTAACATCTCTAGCAATTTTGCTCTGCAATTTCGCTCTGCACCCTAGCAGCATTGTATTTTGCTGGGATCCCAGCTTTTGTCCCTCAGAGTGCAGGACTTCTCAAGGTAATGATTTTGGGCTGTTTCTTGCACATGTTTGTAGATGTAATGAAGTCTGTCAGGACCTTGCCTGCGCTGATATTGTAAAGGTATGCTCAGTTACTGGTTCATCCCTTGCAGTACAAAGCCCTTTGTGCCGTAGTCAGTCTGTAACTGTGCTTCCTCTGCCAGCACTGTGAATTAGAACTGCAAAGCACACAAGTTGCATTTAAGAACAATTTGCAGAGATCATAATGCTGCATGCATAAAACTGGTGCACTGTTTATCTGTTCGTGGGAAGTTTTAAGGACTGGATGTTTGTTTAAGCTCTGCGCTGAATCCCTGAGCAAAAATTAGTGGGGTTGCAGTAAAGACTTCGTAGATCTCCACACGTCTCCATCTTTAAATCCTTCTAAAGATTATTAAAACCACTTTTAGTATCTCTTTGTTTCAGTAGAGTTTCGCATCTGATCAAGTTTTATTTACTCCTTACCTTACAAGGAGCAGTCCGAGTTTGTTTAAGTCTCAGTTAAAGGAACTTCTATCTTTATGTATGGCACAGCAAGCCTGGAAAAGCTCCATGGAGGAGAAAGCACAGCTGTTCCATCATGATCCTTCATGGTTTCCCTGCATCCCATAGGCAATATCTTTCTTAAACTCATCTTGTAAAATTACATGATTCCTTATGCTTTTGTGTCTTTAGACTCACAGTAGTAGGTGGGTGTTCGGAATATTTCTTTCCTCTACTTTTCCTCTTTACCTGGCTTGCATTTTACAGATCTGTCATGTCACACACCGGTCTCTTCTAACCCCACATATCTGTAAATGTCAGTCCATTTTCCCTACAATGTCTACCATTCAGCTGTATTTTCAATTAAGGCTTTAGCAGAAAATGCAGCAATTACTAAAACAGTTGTTGACTGGTTTCTGACTCCCAATAGTTAATTTTTTGGTGTTAAACCCTGCAATGTACTGAGTAGCCATCAAAGGCATGTTGGAACTCAGTCTTATGGCTAACATGACCTCCTCCTTCTAAAGGAATAAGAAAATCTTACTCACATTCAATGACATTAATGAGAATTTTCCCCCCTGCAAACATATTGTAACTGTGAAATAACATTAAAGTTTCTCTGCCTTGTTATGAAGTCTTTAAATGTCAATGCCATTTCTGAGACCATCAGGGCAGACTTAATGGCGGCCAAGGTCAACAAATGCTAACTGGTACCTCTCTTTTAGGGCCTTCAGGGACTCTTAATAGAGTCTCAGCCATGAAGTTAATTTGCAATGTGGACCTTTATTCTTAAACCTGATGATTATTTTGTAACATCTTCATTCATGTGCTTAGATTTCTTAAAATTCTCTTGTCTTTCCAGTTAGCAAACTGCTAAAATAAAGGTGTTTTCAGACGTTTCATCTTTTGAGTTTTGGTTTTTTTTTTTCATGTGTGTTCTTTTTAACTACGATTATGGGCAGAAAGACAGGTTTTTGCTTTCTGTGACCACCCTACACTGCCAGCCCTGATAGGATGCTCTAAGAATCTCTTCAGATCTGAGACTTTCTACTGTCCATGGTGACTGGGAGACCCTCCACCTTGAAAGCCTCTTCCTGTAGGTGCCCTAAGTGCCCTATAACCAGAAGCAGGTGATGTGGGAAATGAGAGACTGCATCATACTTTTCTGTATTGTCTAATTCAGATTAATAGGGTTCTGTAGCCTTTATTTGTCTAGAAAATATTGCCGACAAGGATGGCATGCTACAAATAATAAATAACAAAACTCCGTCTTTTTGGCAGCATGTTGCATTTCTGCTCAGTTGCCCTGCCAGCCCCTCTGACTTTAAAATATTTTAGTGTCCTGCACTTTTCACCCAGTCCAAGCACCAGACTTTCCTCAGACATTTAGCACTGACATTAATGCAAATGCCTCCAACTCACTGGGCCCTTTGGGGCAAAACATGACATCCTTGGCTTTCAATCACATGGCAGAGAGGATATATTTGTATGCACAAAACTGGAAATAATAAAATATCAGTATTCAGGTGCTAATCCACTTAATTTACATTCTGTGAAGTCTACAAGAAACTTGTAATTGGGTGTCTTGAAGGGCAGCTGAGTATATTTGGTATTTTGTTTATTTATTAAAAAAAGAATGTAAATTATACATATAAATGCTGCACAGATTTGTATTATGTCTCTCTTTTAATGATTGCTGGACGTTTGCTTGCATTCCTAAATTTGAGTGTTTTGGGTCTGGCTGCCTGTCTTGCACTCTAAGTGCACAATACCTATCTATTGTAAGCATTCCCAGAGGGCAAATAATACCTTTTTTTTTTTTTTCATCAGTGGATTCCAAATCTCCCTGCTAAACCACTTACACTGCAGTGGTTTTGCTATCTTTAACAAATCTGTCTTCTGTAATTAAAAAGCCCCCTATCTTTGTGGAAGGTCCCAAAGGCTGGAGGAGCTTAAATTCAGTTTGTTATTGAAATTAATGCACAGTTCTAGCAAAAGAAATGTGTGTGCCTGATACACTGCTGTTGTGGTGCATAAAAGCTCAAATGCTTAACTGCCTAGATGAACCTTAGTGGGAAGATACTCCAGGATGTTACTAGGATTGTGATGTCTATTACATAATATCCATGACTATAACAAACCCACTAGAATTTGCTTGTACTGGGTTGACAAATGTGAATTACAGTTGCTTGCTTTCTTCAGAGTTTTATCAGACTATAATCACTTGCCCAGCTTAATTGAAAAATCACTTACATTTATAGCTGTATTTAAACATGTTTTGTATTTAAATGACAGCTTTTGATGTACAGCCATTTTTTACAGAAAGTAGTTGGTTTTTATCTGTGTTTCTGTAAAGATATTTCAAAAACTCTCATCAAATTTCGAGCGGTAAGTAATATACCATTCAGTGCAAGGTGAAATGTTTTACATCAAATCTCCTGCTGTGTAATAGCCAATCAAAGAGTATTTATAGTGGCTGAATGGATTTTTTGGCTCAGTATTCAAAATTAAACATTTTCAAACCTTAACATTTAATGTTTTTTGCTACTCTTCAAGTTGATTTTATGTAACCCTAGATGCTCACAACTTCTTGATACTCTGAAGTGACTCATTTTATGCTGAGGATCCTGCAGACAGTAGTTTTACATTTATTACAATTGCGTAGATGGAATGAAATGTAGATTTGATAGCAGATTTGTGTTTGTGTCCTGGTAAACATTTTGTTGGGTTTGGCTGTATGTCCATCAACATGGACCAGCAGCTCTGTTTCAAAGAGAACGCAATTTACCAAGGGAAATTGTGAACAAAGATTAATTTTAGTGATTTACAGGAAATTGTTTCTCCTATTGCAGGTATCCAGTAAGAAAAGCTTGTGCCAGCAGCCCTCTTTGGGGCTGGAAAGCTGCTACTTGAGTACTGGGGGACCTTGGACTCTTCATAAGAAGAGTAGAGCACTGAAGGCTGGTAGCCCAGGCCGTGTTGTGTTGTCTCAGGCTTGCAGGAATAACCGTGATTACAGGACTGAAATGCATTTCAACCATCAGGAGTGTCTGAAGGAGTACCCGATGGAAAACGATTTGCACAGGAAGTGCAACAACGTGATTTCACCAGCCAAGCAGTGGAGCCCTTGCCATGTAAAGCAACCTCAGGAAATGGACCAGAGAGCAAATGAATTTCAGGGCACATGCCCTCAGCAAGTGAGTCATGGCTGTGCCTGGAAGCATGTGGGGAGCTCAGGGAGCGTGGAAGAGAGCTGCTGTGTCAGCCAGGTGCTTAGAAAACACTCTGGGACAGTTCACAAAACCTGTGATCATTCCAGGCACTGTTCTGGGCTGAATCACAGCATGGACTCAGGGCCTAAGGAAACACAGCTGGCTAAAAGGTTGTATGAAGAAAGAAGGCAGAAGCTGCTGCTTCAAAAAATGGAGCTGGAAATTGAAAAGGAACGACTCCAACATTTATTGACTAAGCAAGAAGCAAAATTGCTCCTAAAACAACAGCAACTACACCAATCCTGTATGGATTATAGCAGGTGATTTTGAGACTTAAAATTTAAAAAAAAATTCTAAAATTTCTAATGAGTACATGGGCAATAATTGATTTAAGTGGGAGAATAGACCAAGGCAACAATAGACAGAATAAAACAAGACAGGCAAGGCTTATGGCACAATTTCTAATAGTGATACAGAGGAGAGGAGACTTCAGTATGTTAGTATATGCTGTTGGGAAGCAGCATGACAGCTGGGGAAAGCAGCAGAGGAAAACAGTATGTGGTAGAAAGAAAGGCAGAAGAAAAGCACTGTTAAAAGACTAGGTTGGAAAAGAGAAGCAGCAGAAGAAAACAAGAGGTTGATCTTACTGCAGGCACTTGGAAGGAATACAGACATTTGGCAAGAGGGCAGTGTGAGCGTGGATGACATAGATGTGGCATTCTCCATTCTTTCCTTGGAAAGGTCAGTTTTGAAGTGTTGCACCCTCCTAGGTCAGGACTGGGAGGAGTGTGTTTTGCAGAAAAGATGGAGATCATTACAAATACACACACACAGACACACACACACACATATATATATGTACATGTATATTTTTATATATGGGATATATTTTTCCCCCCATGTATTTATGGAAGAGAAAGGGAGCTTAGTGTAGCAAAGACATTTTCTTTCCAGTGATGTTAGTGAAAAAGGAGAATGCCAAGGCTGAGGCAAAATATGTGCTTAAAACTTGAAGGGAGATGGAGCAGCTGTAGGAATGTGAGATGTGGTTTGAAAGGCTTGTGAGTTTGTTGCAGAAGGTAACACTTTTCTGACAATATAAATAGAGTCTCTGAGAAAGAGGGAACAACTGGTTTTTGGGTATGGTGTTATTAAAGTGAGTGGAACAGTGTATGAAAACAGGTTAAATTAGCCATTCTAACTCAGCTGAGTACTAGCATTTCAGCATTAGAAAGGGAAAACAATAGGGAAAAATCTGCAGTGTTTTGGAAGAGGCAATGAGAGTGTTTCACAGGGATGGATATTTCTATACTGTTTTAATATGGCAGCTGTTGGCAGAACCCCATGAGAGTCTGCATTAGATGACCCACTGCCTACATCTGTGTACTAAAACCACCTTGGAGGAATACATCACTTTCCTCCTTCATTTCAGCCCGCTGGTTAGTTTCAAACTGCAAAAGAGAGTACTGTAATCTAGGTGGTGTTTTGTTTGTCTTCTTGGATTGTTGTTTACATTGAAAATAATGTGTTTATGTGGCTTTAAAAGTACCTGTCTTAGAGGAAATCACAAATGTGTGTGTTGAAAATGACTGAGGTTGCTAACAAAGGATTATGACTTCAGGTGAGAATTAAGTAGGAACAGATGGATTCTTAATCATCAAATAGCTTAGTTCTATCCATGCATCCCTGTAATGAAAAACAAGTAGATATGAAGGACATACAAATTGAGTTTTTTGGTGGATTTCTTTTTCTAATGGAAAATTTTCAAGTTTGGAAATGTAAGCTCAGAAAAAAATGCACTTTAAATGTCTGTAACGATGTGGTTGTTATTACCATTATATCTATTATAGCTACATTTTTTAAAAAATTTTTTTTAATTATTATTTTTTTTCGGGAAAAAAAAAATGGAAAAACCTTTATGGTTTACAGAGCTTTAGTTACCAAAAAAGAATTCTATGAAAAAAAGAACATCATCAGTCTGAGGACTTTGTATTTTTGTGATGTCTTTTCAGGGGTGCATGTGAAGTCAGATTTACCATATTCTCTGTAGGAAAACAACTAGAATGTAATGTGCTTTCTCTTACAAATATTTCAATATTTCAGTATCTTTAGAATTAAATATTTGATATTTAGAGGTAAATCTCTTAGGCATCACAGTTCTGTTACAGTTCCAGATATATAATTCACTTTTGCACTTGGTAACAGGGTAATTTTATATACTGCTAAAAAAATTTGTTTAGCTAAGCTCAAATACCCTTTGCTTCATTGTCAAGAGGTTCTAACCAAGTTAGAACATCATAACAGTATAAAAAGCAATGCAAGGAAAATCCTTTTCCAGATAAATGTTTATTTTTGTCCTTCTGCCTGGGTGGACTGCTGGTTGAAGTCCATTGTCACTGAATGACAAATAAAAGGTTTGACCACTTGCAGTTACTGGCAATTAACTTTTCTAATCTTTTAGGTAAAGTATGAATTGATCCTTTTTTTTGCCACATTGCATCATAACTGCTTTTGATTTTCTACATTTCTCTATTTAGCCTCACGTGATTGCAGTCTTTTCAGTTTGCAGTTACTCTATATGTGAAAAACGTGTTCAGCTATCAAAAATGGTGTGTGTATGTGCAGTTCAGTGGCTTCTCCTGGTTCAAGCCTCACTGGAGCAGACCAATAACAGCAAAGCTTGGAAACAGGAATTTTCAGTCAAATAAATTATTTAGTCAAATAAAAAAGAATTGACTATTTAACTTTTCTGCCTTTGTTGAAAGGACAAAGTTCCTGTTGGAGAGAATGGAGAAGGTAGAGTGATCTGTTAAAAACGGAGCATCATTTGTGGGCCCATAGTTTGAGGACACACAACCATCTTACACAAATTCTGTTCTATGCAGTTTACACATGATGCCTCTGGTGCTGTAATCTGTACATGAAACTTTCTGTTTCTCTAATGAAAAGACTGCAGATTTTTCCCTGTTGTTTTCCCTTTCTAATGCTGAAATGCTAGTACTCAGTAACTGAGTTACAGTGCCTAAGGTCCCAGTGGAAACCCTTAGAAACAAAGGCACTGGTCCTGAACCAAACTTCTGATACGAAAGTATAATTGAAAGTGTGAAGATAATTTTGAAAGCTTTTGCATTTAATGTGTGTAAGTGCCCTGTTTGTAGACACATAGGTCACCTTTTAGTGGCAAGTTCCTGGTGTGATTTGACCAGCTGCAGAACCAACTAACTCATCTTTTCCAGGGTTAGAGGCCACGTACCTGGCTCAGAAGATGTGCCCATTGCTGAAGCACCCAGAGAACTTGCTCTGATGATGAACGGCAGCAGCATGGGGCTAAGGTAATTTCTCTCTTCACTTCTAAGTGCTTCACAGGGTCAGTATATCTTCTTGACAGTGTGCTGTTGCCTGCCAAGTGTATTTGTTCATGTGTTTGTTTCAGATTAAGAGCTTTTTTCTGCAGGAAGAGTAAAATTCATTGACTGCTGTGTTTTATGAGTCAACTCAATAGTTATGCTGACCTGTTATTACTCAAACTTTAGGAGCTGACTTCCTGAAGACGCTTCAGGGTTTGTGTGCCACCTCTTAGCCCGATGCAAAATGGAGGTTTTACAAAATCTTAGTTTTAGTTCTGTGTTCTAGGTGCTGTGTGTTACTTTTTTAATTAAAAGATCAGAACATATCTTTAGTCTTTATTTGGACCTGATGTAAATTATACATTGTCCTTTAACTTTCAGATAGATCTTCCAAGGTCGGTGACAGTAACTTGTGTTTTAAATACCTCTGCATTGCACCTTTTACTTCAATGTGATCAGAGCAAACCACCACTGAAATAACTGGAAGCAGAGTTAAGCCAACATTTAGCTCTTTATCTCCATCCTGCTTGCTATTTAAAACTTCAATCAGTACACTATTGTACTTTCCTTCTGTCCTACCCTGTTGCATTCAAGTTAACACTGAAAGAAGGTTCAGGCTTATTAGGAAAGCAACAAATAATAACTGGCAAGGTTTTCTCCTTTTCTCAGAAAGTAACAACTTCTTCTTCTGTGCTGCAACTATAGATGTTCTTTTGACCAAAGAACAGTGGACAAGATGAGCAGCTGTGCTTTGAATGACTCCTTTAGCAACAAGAGAATACCTCAAAATAATAAACTTCTCTGCTCTGAGCATACTGGAAGAACCGATAATTCATTTATAAACTAAGGGTCCAATACCTTCTTTTTTCTTATTTTTGCAATTTTTATACTGATTTTACTTTTCTTTTTGAGATTCCTTTTCACTGAAAAGGGATAAGCCTTTTTTTCTCCAGAACAGCAGGAGTTGCTAGTTTCCTTGGAATACTTCACTGCTTAACCAGGTGTTTGGCTGCTGTGAGGTACTGGCATACTTTGTTGTATTCGGATGCTTTTTTCTTTCATTTTCACACAAACTGAAGTGATCAAAGTATTATCACTGTAACAAAAAAGATGGAGAGTCATGACATGTTTAAGATGCAGCAGCATTAAGCCCCTTGGAGGAAAAATGTAACCTAGAACATCTGTAGGGCTTATTGGCAACAGTTTACCAAAAACCTGCAAATATCTACATATTCTAACAGGGAAAATGAGGAAAACCTGTGCTGTTAACAAAATGAGACTCCCAGATTTCAAAAGGTTCCCCACCCTCTCTTCATTCCCCTGGTTTAATTTACTGTAATTTTTCAAAGTTATTGTGTATTTGAGCAGTCTCAAGGTGCCATGCCAGCTGGTTACAAAGTTTGGCTGCAAAACACTTGGAAGTTTTTCTTCCTATATGCCATCTTCAGTTTCGCAAAGGTTACCAGATGAATGGTCCCTAAATAATTTACTCTAATGTAAGGCTTAAAGAGGCTGTGGAAGACAAGTCCATTTGTCTCTTTTATGCATTTGAATATGTAAGTGATGTTTTCTTCAGTACAGAGAGGGAGAGTGTGTAAGTGTGTCGCTGTGTCTTAGAAAAGGGGAAGAGCTGGTAGACATACATCCTTTTTTTAACTATCTCTTTTGGTGTTTTTTTTCACCCCCCTGCCTTTTTATTTTTTAGGATTTTTTGGTTGGGTTTTTTTAATTTATTTTCATGATGTGGGTCTCTTTGGTGGTGGTGGTGTTTGCTTTTTAATTGACCTATCAAACAGTTCTTGTTACGGCAAATGCCGACAGAATGCTAATGGAAAATCAGCCCTCTCTGATTTCCAGTTCATACATGAGAGCTCTTTTAGCAAATCTCACATCATAGAAATTGATTTCAGTCTTCAAATAAGCAAAACTTGCGTTAAAAATATCCTTGTATTTTAAAGGAAATGGTGAAGTACCTTTACAATATGAAAGTTGCTGAAATGAGAAGTAAAATAAATAACATAATCAAGAACTGAGAAAACACTGTTTTTTTAATATAATTAACAGCTCATTTTGAGTTAATTATCTATGATTACAAAAATCTAATTGCAGTTTATCCTCTACTATCTGTAGGAAAAATTGTAGACAAGGGAATGTGCATCACTGCCAGGCATAAATGCTATAGGATGGGTACAAATAATAGAGGAACCCTTAATGAAAAAAAAAACCAAATAGAAGCATGCAGCTGTGCCAGACTATTGAAAGGTAATTGTAGTCAGAAATGAGGTATGTAGTTTAAAAGGCATCTTGTCATCTCCTGTAGGGATTAATTCTTTCCCTCATTGAAGAAAGCAAAATAATACTCCACAAGCAAATACAGTGCAGAGTTTGATTTCTGATACAGTTTTTCCTCATAGTCTTTTAGTGAAAATTTAATCTGAGGGGCTACTTCAAACTTAAGACAGATTTTCAAAGGGTGCCTGTTCTGTTTTCTCTTCTACATGTGCTATTAAGGTCTTTATGTTGTCATGGTCAGCAATCATTTTCTGTCTCAGGCTATTTAGATACCTATTCTGGTATGAATTTGCAGTGTTGGATTTGTCCTTTCCCTGATGTTGAGAAGAAATATGTCTGTCCCTTTGCCTACTTGCAGCTGGGCCAGCATTTGGGACCTGAACCACCTTCAGATGCAGGATTTCCATTTCTCTAAGGTGCAGCAGTCAGAGCAGGTTTTATTGAGGATGGTTTTCAGTAGCTTGGAGTGCTTCTAAGTGAGCCCACAGACAATTTGCAGCTATGGAGATGGTAGCTTGTGCAATTAATGGCAAGTTGTCTGTATAATTTCTTTTCAAGTCTGCCCCAGTGTGCAAGATGCTTTAAAATATTCAAAATAAAAACATAACCTGATGCATTTGTTTAGCATAAAACAGCCTTTTACAAAGTGCTTTCCATCTCCCAGACGCAGATGCTTGGTACATGCTCAAGTACCCACTCCATGCGTATTCAGTAGGATCAATACACCCAGCACCTGCTTTTGTGTGTGCTCCTGACATCTGCATCTGGGAAAGGAATTTTAAAACTCTTCCCTCCTTCGTTTAATCTTGACTTTGATATGAATGGCATGGAAATAAGATGTATTTAATGGCACCAGCTTGAGGAGACACAGTCTTTCACTTTGCAAGCACCCCTCCCCAGAGCGCTGCTGTGTGCCTAAATCTTAACATTCAAGATTCCCTGCTTTTCCGAGTCTTAGGTTTCCTTTAAGGCTCTGCCAGTGTGGCTTTTTGCTGCCTTCTCTTTAACGGACATCTTTGCCTCAGATTTCTCACAGTTCTGCCACTGAGCCTCTACACAAACCTGTGCAAAGCGTTCTAAATAGGAATTGTTGGATACAGCAGCTATCAGATGTGTTTACAGTTATCTGCAGTACTTGTTCAATGTATGCTACCTGGTGAAAGGATTCTTTCCTGGTGTATTAAAGATTTGCAGGTAAAATTTGCCACCTTTAATTTCATTGAAGGCTCTTTATGTTTTTGTGCCTCATTCTACATCACCCATGTGTATTTTTGCCAGTTAGTATTTTTAGTTACTCGAAAATATCGAACACAGGATTCAGCGGTACTTTCCCTGTACTTGGATGCTCATTGCTATGGTGATAGTTCCAGGAGGGAGTGCTATCAGGGGTCTTTAAAAAGATTTTTATGTTTATGGTGTAACTATTTTTATTATCTAGTGAGAGAAGGTGACAATTATCTGTTGCTCCTTGTTTAATGCTTTGTTATGAACTCTCTTTTCAGAGGTTTGTTAGACATGCAGGCATCTTTCTGTGGTGATGTACAAGCATACTTGTGTGCTTTTGTCCAAATATTCAATGCAATTAAATAGACCTGCAGAAGAACACAGACTCGCAGCTCCCCCTGCTGTCCCAGGCATATCCAGGTTTGTTCACTCAATTCCCCCCTCCAAATAATTTAAATAGAAAATAAAAATCACATACAATCGCATGGCTCTGCTACTGCTGGCCTGACTTTTGCTGGCCCCATTACTCCTGTTTTTGAGGAGAAGAAAATTGAAAAACAATGGTAGCACCCATTTGGTTTCCTATGAGGAGTTTTCTTTTAAGTTCTTCATTCCAGTATGTCACCTCCTAGGTCCTGAGGTGTGTCCAGGTCCTCAGTCTCTGAAGGAGAAAATCTCACCAGGGCTGCAACTGACTCCTTGTCCAAGACTCCCAGGTTTCAAGTCATCTCTGAGTTGTCCTTGGTCTCTTGAGGTGTATCTATACAGGGCTTCACCAACTTTTAGGAATGTGCTGAATACAGTTTGTTGGGACTTTTTTTTTTCCCCTATTTGCTGTTTTGGCAGACTGGCACATTAAATTGGGATGAAATCAACTGTGCTTGCAAATGGCCCATAAAATCTGTGTATCTGGAAGCTGCTTGCCCACCTGTTAGTGTTCATTTTAACAACCAAGTTACTTTCTTGTTCCAGATAATTTTACATAGAAGTTTGTATCATTTTTAGATAGGATATTTGTGGAGTGAATGGTTGTTTGGCCGGTAAAAAAAAGTGCTTGCAGATCTGGCAATAGTGCACACGCTGAATTAGGTGCAGATATGAGTTTTTCTTTCTCTCGTGGTGGTGTCTGGCTATATATAGGCACAGCATCCTTCCAACAGATGGCTGCTGGAGTCTGCTGTGACGTATGGGAGAGTACAGTCAGAGTTAGATACACATTTTTGCTTCATTAGTGCCACGTGCAGACTCTGAAGGTAGTAGGTTTTCTTGTATAGGCTGAAAGTTTTTGTTCTGATGTGATTACTAAAAGCAAAAAGGGGAGTGTGAGGCAATTTTTTACGTATACCTATGTATGCTTTTAATGTCGGGGTTTTTTTTTTTGTTAGGGTAGGCAGTGATCCTTATCGGACTGGAGAGAGTGTAGTTCATTTCTGCTGACCTGGTTCCTTCACTAATCTAATTTTCAGGTTTACTTTCAACTGCAACAGTGATTTCAAGCTGCCTATCTAACATTTACCTGAATTATGCTGATTCTGTTCTCATGATCATGTCTGCTGCACACAGCAGTATTACATCATTCCCATTGCAGTCCAAAGTAACCTTGAGCAGGAAGCCTACCGAGTGACTGGAAGTATAAGCTGTAAGAAGGAAATGCTGTAAGTGGTTTCCATGGGCAGCTAGGCTCAGCCTGTAGGTGAGGTCTTCAAAAAGCACAGACACTCAGGCATTAGAAACACTGCTAATCTTAGGAGGGCAGTTGGTGAAAACAGGCTTGTTAAAACACAAGTGGTTTGGTATTTTCACAAAGCTTGCGTTTCCTGAAGGTGTTCTGCATGGGTTTGGTTTGGTAATATCCCACATCAAAACTGAAAATGCATGGAGAATTTTTTCTTTGAGTTGAAGTATGTGCAGTGCATGCTTCTCCTGAAGGAGTTTGTTCCTTGCCAACACTTGCAGACAGTGAGAGACATTTTTGCAAGTCGTTTGCAGATGCCTCCTTTATGGGAAAATGTAGAGACTGTTAGTTTACGCCTGAATTGAATTTTGAAAACCTGAATTCTATTTTTATAAATTGGAGTGGATTACTTTTTCATACATAACATTTTGTTACTTTTTATTTTTATGTGTGATCTTGGATGAAGAGACTATTTTGTTTAATCTAGACATTCATATGTCCCAGAAATTTATCAGTTGGAAAAGTTAAGAAAAACCTCATAAAACAAAATGTTCAGGAAGGTAGTTTTAAATCAGGAAATTTTAAACCCATCCGCACAACTTTCATGCCATTTAAAGCTTATATCAGAACTGATGGGGCAGGACTAAGAACAAAAGCTATTGGTATTACAAAGTTAAGCAAGAAATCCTCTGTACCCTGCTGTTCTGCCCATGATCACAGCTGCACTAAGCTAAAACCCACTCCCCCACCCCTCCTGTGACCTTGGCTGCACTTCAGCACTCAGAGAATTGAAGCAAAAGGCAAACTTTAGTAAATATTAGGTTCTGCAACTTGCAGATTTGCAGACTACATATAAAGATAACAGCACACGTGCTCTCACTCACTTCCCAGCTCTTGCTCTCTCTGAAGTGAACTTTGTGTATTTGCCACTGAATTACTCTGACATAAAACTTCCCAGACCATACTGATATATTGAGTTGAACTCTGTGGCTTTTCATGGGTGCTGAGGCTTTGCAGAACTACCCATTATATTTATAAAAGTGCTAATTTTTGAGAGCCATGCAGAGAAAATTTTAGATTCAGCCCAGCTGATTTGTTCTTCACACTGCTCCTGCAGTGAAGAGGATTGATTTTTGTGTTTCTTTCGATATTTGGCTTCATTTCCTCTGGTACCCAGTGCTTCAGGCCTTAATCCTTTAACCTTGAATGCGAGCATCAATGTTTCAGGAGGGATCAGGTTTTTTTGATGGAGAGAGAACATCTTTTGTTGTACCAAATGGTTGGGAGTGGTATAAGGCGAGACAGATCTCCAGGCAGTATATATTTCACTGTTTTGTTAGAAGACTATAAGCAGAGGGTGGGTTTAATGGGGATTATAAATAATCTGGAAGAAGGTGGGGTATTAGAAGCAATGGAAGAGAGTTAATGACTTTTTCTTTAACATTTGACCAATAACCAGTCTATCATGACAGATGTGTACTGGATTGCCAAATGCTATAGTCTGATTTGGGTAACGGTTCAAAGCTCAGCGTGTCATGGAAATGGCAGTGTGGTCCCTGATGGAACAGGGGGAAAAAAGCTTTTGAGCTTCTCAAAGGGCAGTATTTGTGGAAGCAGATGCTTGCTTGCCCTACCCAGCATAAAGAACAGTTCTGCGGGCAGCCGGGAGAGTTCGTACTGCTGGATTTTTATAGGATCATTAATTATATGTTATAAGGCAGCTAAGCATGGCATTCCTAACTCGATGAATTCCATTATGAATGGCCTTTTCATATTCCTCATCTCATTATATTAAATGCATGTGACCTGAAGTTTAGCTAAAGTTATTGTTCAGGTTAACTTTCATTTAGTGGTTGCCCTAGTTTTAGAAACAGTATGATCTTTAGATTTTATGGAAAGTCAGGTTTTTTATGCATGTTTTTGCAGCACTATTTTAGATAATTTCATTTGAAACTAGGTAGGAACCTCTGTGAGGTGGCAGGGAAGGGATTTAGTCACTCTTCGATTTGACTGGAGATTTCTGTACCCACTGGATGACAACATCCTGTTACACGGATTTGGCTATCATCTCCCTGCCAATAACTCTTAAACCTTCTGCTCTGTTCCATCTAGTCTTGCGTATCTGACTGCCTCCCTGACACATAATCCCAGTTGTTTTTCCTTCAGATCATTCCTAATCTGGCCAAAACAGAACTCTGTACTTTTTTCTTCTGAATCTCTCTTCACTTCTGATTTTGATAATGCCACATCCTCCCTGCCACTCAGACTCATTACCTCGGGATCACTCTCCTTCTCTGCGTGCATCTGGGCTGCTGACAGCTATTGCAGCTTCCTTCTTTGCAGCCAAAATATCCTTTTGCTTTTTCAGCAGTTGAAACAACACCCCTTGCTTTAGTCCTTCTTCTTGCACCTTAACTACTCTAAGGTCTTTAACTGCTCAGTAGTCATTCACCTACTTCAAAATAAGTCTTCCAAGTAGGTATCTTGGCTGCTTCTTCAGGTCTTGTCTGCTTTGCTTCTTTTAAACTTACCTTCAGGGCCCAGTTGTCTGTTGAAAGTCATAGAGCTGTTTCTTATTTTATTTTCTCTGCCACCACCTCTTCTTTACTCCATCAGTTATGGTGCACTCGGAGTTTTTTTTTTGTGTGTTGGATTAATTTTCAGCCATGTGCTGCTGCTACATACCCTAATTTTTTCTATCTTTTAGAACCACTGGGTCATGTCTGAATTACTTCTTCCTCCATCTGTGTGTTCTGACAATGTCTTTCTTATTTTATATTTTATCACTTTTAGCTTTTTTTTTCCTTCTTATTTTTTTTGTCCTAAGCTTTTTAAGAGTGCTCTTTTTCCCTCCCCACTCTCAATCCTAATTTGGTGAGTTTCAAACTAATGTATTTCTTCACACTGATCACAAAGACGGTCTCTGCCTGGTAAATCCATCTAAAATCTAAACCATACTTGAAAGATTCCATTGGTGATCTGGGGAGGAAAGCATTAGAACTCAACTGAAATGACAAGTCATCAGCTTTTCTTTGTGGAAACAGTTTCCTGTGGCTTCTAGAATGCACAAGAATTTGAAAAAAAAAATTTGCAAGTGCCTTCAGTCTTCTGTCAATAGTGCCAGACCTCACCTCTTTGTATAACTACATGCCCTTCTGTTTGATCAATGCATAGTTAATCCTTCTTTTTAACAATGCGTTCCCTTAATCTCCACTTACATCTTTGCATCCTTTTTGAGCAAATCATGTCTCTAAGAGATGGGCTAAGTTTATATACAGGCTGTGGACTCAGTAGGGCTGAGATGGTCTGGCAGCACAAATTATGCCAACCCCTGAACCCACATCAGAGTGTTAGAGTGGCATTTGCTCTGGACAGATGTTTCTACCAGGTTGTAACAAACATATGCGAAGGTAGACTTCCACGCCCAAAAAGCAATAGTGGTAGCTCTAAGATGGCAAAAATCACTGTGTCTGGACCGAAAGGGCTTCCAGAGGCTGGGAACTGGCAGCTCAGAGCCCAAAGCTTCACAGCAAATAGCCTTGTGCCAGGATATCTTCCCTTTGTTCTTCTCCTTGATACTGGACATCGGAGCAGTGCCAATACATATCTCAGCAGTATGTGCCCTTTAGTCAGGCAGTGGTTTCTGTACTATTCCGTACTATTATAGCTGAATATTTTCTAAATACAAGTGCAAAAACGTGTTAAATCTGTTCAGTAAACATCCTGGTTGAATCAATATTTGGTGGTTGCTGTCAAATTCACATAAAATATATACACTGAAAGGAAATCTTTAGTGTGTTGTTTTTTCTGTGGGGCCCAGGCCATGGTTTTTATATTGGTATGCCATTATTTAGGCATCTAAGTCTGTATTGCTCTTGCAATAAATATTTGATTTTACAGTCACTAGCCATCAAACATACTATGAGAAATATGTAACTTCAGTGAATTTAAGGCAACTGAAGTGGCTAAAATTTTTATTTTAAATCTTTACCAGGAGCTATCTTGGCAAATCTGCATCTGTTGGGCATAGTAATCTACTAATCAGAGTAAAGTCCAAAACCTCAACTTCTCTATTTACTTCTTTTCAGGCTATAGGACTTTTTTTTAAAAGCAGATCAATAAGCAATCTCAGTGTTTTCATTTTACTAAGCAATATAATATGGATGAGTACTAGTGTAGTGGTAAATCATTAATATACTCTTTAATCATAGAGTGGCCATGTCCCACAGATGTGATTTAATCATGGAAAAAAGGCCAATGAAGTGTGAAGATGCATCAAGAAGGGTGTTTTTAACTGATCTGGGATAGTGTATGACACCATTTTAAAAGATGCTGTAGTATGAGAATATTTAGGATGCCATGTCCATTTGTAGTTACAGATCTGGCAAAATTCTAACATGATTGTTTTTATCATTATAAAACAAAAATCAAAACTCATGTCAGGTTTGTATTTGGCAGAGCAGCCAAATGGCTTTTTGGAATAAAAGCACTGCAGCTTCCAGATTCACTATCCCAAGATTTGTAAGACTTCGACACTAACAGACTATAACCCTAAAAGCCTGTCGTAACGTGTCTTTAACATGCTTAATTCAATCATCCTGTGGTACAGATAAATGTGATTACAATAAGAGGGCAGAAATTTCATGTTAAAATATGGGTCCTGCAAGGGTGCTTCTGTGTTGTTTTTCAGTGGTAATGGTTCCTGGTTAAAGAAATCAGATTCTGCAGCCTCAGAAGAATAGACAGTATAAAATCTCTTAATTGTGTTTATTATGGAATTTGATGCATTTATGAAAGACTTTCTCTGCTATTTGTTCCCTGATATCAGGGGAGTTGTCATTGACCCAGAAAGTCACTTCAGAATCCTTAGGGATATGTCTATTTGCCCAGTTTACTTGTTACTAATTTTCATTTCTACTGGCGTAAGAAATCTGAAACTTTGTTTCTCATTTCCTGCATTTCCTCACTTAGAAACCAGGTACGAAAATTTATCCTAGAGGTATCTTGAACATTGAAACCTAGCATCAAACTTTGTCAATGAACAGAAGCAATTGTAGGTGCTGTGTCTTTTTCAACTGTTCTGATGCTCCAAAACTCCAGATTTTCTGTGCATGTGTAGCTCTTAATTCCCTCACAAAAAAGTGCAATCTTAAATATAAGTTTCTCTAATTAGGAATTTCTTCATAATATCTTACTAGTAGGCATACTGAAAACCCTGTATCCACTGTTCAAATCTTAGTGTGTTCCTCCTCTGCTGTATTGTCAGTTACCCTTAGCAAATGACTGCTCCATGATGTGATCCATGATCAGAGAAAGGGCTTTTGCAACTGCTGCTCATTTACTGAAAGCTGCTGTTATCAACACATATCAGCCTGTCTGGAAAATTCTGCAGAGGAGAGTTCTTGGGTACTAATAGCCTTAGCAAAGGAAGACAAAAGGTGGTTACCTGCACACCCAGACCCATCTCTGCCACAGCCTGTTTTGAAATGCAGCTAATCCACTGTGAAGCCTTTTGTTCCGGGTGAGCCAAGTTGAGAAGAGATGATGTATTGTTCTTCTATGCCTTTATCACAACCAAATTGCAATCCAATTTGGGGCATGTTTGTTCAGGAGATAGCTTGCATATGGCATTTCGATGGGTATCTTGTGATTGGGGCTGGCTCTCAGCCAGACACTAGTGATGCTGGAGAAGGCACTAAGACTGGCATTCACTTTGCTGAAGAGCATGTGATTCTCCTTCTGAAGGAGAGAGTGATGCTGCCTGATGTACTGAAGAAGTTTAGATTTAGTTCAAAAACTTTGTCCTGAACAGGGTTTTGCATCACTCCTCGTGGTGCTTTGACTGGTGACAGCTAGGCAGGCTTTTCAGATATACAGACACTGTTTGGAAGGATTGTTTTTATACCTGTGACTTGACATTTACATGACTTCCTTTTGTGAAGGCTGACAGCAGAGTTTGCTGGGAACGACAGCTGCTCTGCTCTGCTCTGCTGTATAAGAAAGGCCAAACACACAGTCACAGAATTTTGCCCTGCTAAAGCTTGGCCAGTCTGTTTCCTGTGGCCATTTCTCTGTGACTGTCTGAAAATTTTTATGCTAGAATTTTCTTTGAGTTCAGAAAAGATAGAAAAGTAATCACAGCTGTAATGTTGCTGTTTATTAGAAAAATTATTAGTTTACTAGGCTGTTTATTATTATCAGATATGTTGGAAAGGTGCTGGTAGGGAGTTGAAATGTAGTGAACTTAAGCAGAGGAAGGAGAGGGCTTCAAAGGGAAGGCATGAATATAATTCTAGATTAAGTTTATCTTAATACTTGCACCTCTAACCATGTATATTAAGTGAAGTCCTGACTTCATTGAAAATAAAGACAGTATTCTGATTGATTCAGTGGGGCTAGAGTTTCACCTATGGCTGATATGATCTAATAGGGCATTACTAATTAAGAGCATATGTGGCCTCAGTTCTTGGTGGCGGAATTAATACCTCAGGGTACAGCCACTGAGGGAATGGGGAAGGAACTGGTTTCTGAAAGAGTGGTCTGGGCAAGCTGTTCTATGGATTGCTGTGCCCTGGTACAGCTTCAGATATGGAAAAAAATTTAGCATATGTACCAGCGTATTTCCTGCAAGATGAAACAAAAGTAAACCAAATGCAGTAGGTGAGAAAGAGGAAGAACTCAACAGGGGGGAAAAAACCCCAAAAAACAACAGAGAAACCTGACACAGCCATGGGGATTACTGGATTCAAGGGCATTGAGCCTGAAGAGTGCTGTAAGAGATGAAATCTCTGCATGACAGCTCAGCAATATATTGTCTGCATAATAACATGTAGATTGTAGGCAATCACTGTCTATTTTCTGTGATGAAAAATCCTTTTATTACAAGCAGATTTGATAATATTTATATTTCAGTTCCAGAACTCTCACTGACTGTTGAAGTGTTTCCCTACCTGTCCCTGCCTTCCTGCCTTTTGCCTAAAAAGTATGTGAGAAGGGAGATGGACATGGTCCTGAAGACAGCTGGAGGAGAGAGGATGTTAGAGAAACCTGACTGCACCTTTTCAATGATTAAAGTGGTCTTTTAAGAAAGATGGAGACAGACTTTTGAACAGACAAATAACTATAGGACAAATGGTAATGCTTTTCAATTTAATGGGCAGATTCAAGTTGATGTGATGAAGAAATGTTTCCCTGTGAGAGTGGTGAAACAGTGGTACAGGTTGCCCAGAAAGGTGGTGGATGCCCCAGTGCTGGAAACATCCAAGGTCACTTTGGATAGGCTCTGAGCAATCTCTTCTAGTTGAAGATGTCCCTGCTCCTTGCAAGGGAATTGAACCAGGGACCTTTAAAAGGTTCATTCTAACCCAAACTATTCTGATTCTGTGATCTCAAAGCTTTAAATGCACGTGCTCTCTAGAAAGGAAAGCAGCTGTTTCTTATTGACATTCACTGGATCCCAGTAGTGCCATTATCATGCTGATGCATCTAACATAAGCCTCAAAATGCCAGGTTTCATAATTGGCCCATGAAATCTCACTCTGGGCTTGAATATGGTCTGCAAGGTCTGTATTAGAATAGAACTTCTTCCTGCTTCATAAAGGGAGGAAAACATGCAAAGCTAAAAAAAAAAGTTTTTTGAAAGGGAAGGTTGATGGTATTCAGGGTTGAGATATTGCCCTGAAGTTCATGCTGTGCTGCTTCTCCTCACCTGCAACTCTCTTACCATCCTTCCAGCTCTGCTGAACTGCCCTGTGGATTTGTACACCCTGTACTAAGCAGTAGCAGGTAGATCAATCTCCCTTCTCTCTCCTGTGTGCTGCTCTGTTGGCTTGTACTTTCTGACGTGTTTCTCCTCAGCTCCACTTGAAGGGACTGGAAAAGTTGTGATTGTTCAGTAGACCACTGCAATTTGTTTTCAGATCCACACATCCAAGGTCTACAGTGCTTTTTTTCTCCCTAGAAATATTTTTTGTTTGCTATGCAGACAAACAACCTCCCAGGCAGCCCCACTTTGGAACGTGTGGTTTTCAAAAGTGCTGTTTGATAACAAGCTTGATGTGAACTGATCTGAATTTGGACCCCTGCTGAAAAGAAGATCCTGGCATCTTCTCTTTTGTCCCAGTGCTTGTAGTGCTGCTGCTTTACACTGAGCTGACTCTGGAAACTGATCTGGCTGGAAAACACTCCCAGCCAAAGTGGCAGGGGAGGAAGCAATTTTCAGCCTGTTTGTCAAACTGCATCTGAAATGGCAATTCAGGTTCCAGCTACAAAAACGTATTGCTTGGGTTGTCTACTTATCACCAGTTTTGCATCATTAAGTGTTATGAATTCTTGGCCTGATATAATTGCAGCAGATTGCACACATGAACTGTTAATTATTTTATTTTTAAAACAGAAATTATGGAACAGGAAAATAACATTCCAACATGTTTGCTTTTGGAGCTAACCTACCACTGCAATCTGTTAGTTTGATAATGGTTAAACTCGCAAGCCCTTGCCTCAGCAGAGTGCAGTAGGGTACCATTAAGGCAGCCATCTGTTGAACATACATAGTGGAGGCATGAATTGCCTTGTGTTTCGGCTTTCTGAGTAGTTACAACGTAGTCTTCTTCTCTCAGTGCCACTGATCCACGCTGAAAAATGCGCGGAAAGATCAGAGTTCAGTGAAAGGTGAGCATCCAAATCTGAGATCGTAGTCTGGGAACCCAGTCAGCTGAATGCTGGGTGTGGAGCAGGGAGGAGAGGAAGCCTCGTGGGCGAGGTAAATCGCATGCTAATAGTAAGCACGACTCTGGCAGGAGCTTGAGCTGCTTGGGTTGCTTAGCGATTCCACAGATCTGCAAAACTCCATTTGCGGAACAAGGCTGCCATTATGTTGGATTGATTCATCAGGATCAGCAGCTAAAACAAGTTCTATTCTATCAGAGTTTCCCTGCATTAGTTTAAAAATGAATTTAGTTGGCTCTAAGTGGACATTTATTTTAGTATCTCGAAGAACTGACTTTCCTCTATTAAAGCAGAATAATGTATCTATATGATGCCCTAACTTGAACAGTACATAAAGATTAGTAAATAAGACCCCATTAAAAATACTTATAATGTAAGTAACATGGGTCCCAATAGCCTTTCTAATGTCCATTAATGCTTATTGTGAGGATCAGAGCTCATTTTACTGAGCCATTTAGTCAAACCGTGTGATTATTTAGAAAGTTAATTCATGCATACTAAAATCTAGCTTAAGTAATGCAGAGGGTAGGAGGTAAAACTCTATGGAGACGATAGTCCTTTTTGTTATTTAATGATCAGCCATAATTAACTTGCAAATTTGAAATAATTAGAACAAATTAAAGGTATTTAACTTTGCCTCCCTAAAGAAAAATTCAAATTGCACCAAATGCAGCTTTAAATTATTCAAGTCTCAGAGGTCTGTGCCGGGTTTTTTTACAATGCCTTTTCTATGATGAGAATACCAATCTGCTTTTTGTCAGAAAGCATCCTATCAAGTAATTGTTCTTTGTGTCTAATAAATGACAGCTATTCTTCTTTGTAAAAGTATTTCAGTCTCTGAAGACTACATCAGCATTTCCATGGCATTTTAATTCAATAAAACAAAAGGTTAATGTTTTTCTACTTTTTAAGGAATGCAAATACTAGCAGTATTCAATGGTCCTGAATGACATTTTAAATTTGCCATTCGCGCTCAGCAGGGATATCGCGATATGAGGCTCAGGCAGGATGGAAGGAATGTTCAAGGTGTGTTTTCCTTTGGTGATGATGTACTTGGATATTCATAATGAGGCAGCAGTGCTGAGACTCGCTTCTTTTCTGGTTGAACTACATCTCCTCCCTGGTATGTAGGGTAGGTAGGTTAATAAGGTCTTTATTTAGACAGACTTCTGTGTTGAGGAGGTTCAAGGAGTGCCATGAAAATTCATTGGATGACCTGCAAGAAGCCCTACTAACCATGGTGCCTTTGAGGGACATGATGGATAGTTAGATTTGAAAGTAGACAAGAACCTCTTTTGCTGCTAAATCTCTCCAGATATAAATAGTTGATTCCTTCTGACCATATGTTGAGTTTAAATTTCCATGTTGCAACAGTCACATCGTTTGTTTTACTAATTATTCCAGAGGTGAATGAATGATTATGTTCTGAAACAGATTTTTTTCCTTATGTTTTCTTTGTTTATTTGTGGTAGATAGTTAATTACTGAATTTTTTTATATCTCCACATTATCCCTTTCCCTCGTTGGTCTGCACATCTTTCAGATTAAGTGTCATTTTAAGATTTGGGACTCTATCCTTACCTGAGCAAAACTTTAGCATGAGCTGTCTTCTATTATATACTAAACAATGAGGCTCTAGTTGTTTATTGAGGTTATAAATGCAAATATATTTTCTTTTGTTATTTATTGTACTTTAGCTTATGTAACTTCTTCTTGGTGTCTGTTTCTGCTGGAATTGCCTCTGCCACTGCAGTATTTAAAACAGAACTCAGTATTCTAGAGGTAACTGCGCCATGTAGAAGATACTGCATTCAGGAGAACCAGTCAAGTAATCACCTCCTTATCTGCATGCCAAAGGTCGCTGTCTTCACATGAGGATTGTAGTTTGTAATCAAATGTGCTTTAAACAGCTCAAAAAGCATCCAAATAACCTCACTATTTTTTTAAAATGCTGTTAATCATCCCAAGTACAGGCAAATGGAATATGAGGTCCTGTTTTATCTGAGGAATCTGGTCAAGTACTAAACCTTTAAGCCTGTTTAAGCAGTTGCTAGGATCCAAAATCACCTCTTGGTGCTCTTGTAGGTGCAGGAATTAGTAGGTTAATAATTTCATGTAATTCAAATAAGATACTAATTTAGTCCACCATAAATTTTAAAAACACTTTGCAGTATTATTAGTGGTCACACAGTTAGAAGCCCTAAAGTAAACGGAGGTTATTTGGAGAAGTTATATCCAACACTTCAGTCAGTTATTATAGGTCATAAGCCATTATATACTGTTCTGCGTTAATAATACAGGAGTAATTCTAATTGTCCAACAGGCTCAGTGGGCCCTATTAAACAATGTCTTATACAGCACATTGATGGGAAACTTATAATTTAGCTATCATTTCCTGCTTTTTCCTCAGATCTATAGTTACTTCAGTCAGTGCAAGCTTTGGGTAAGAGTTTCTTGTACTTCAACCTCCATGAAACTGTATCCTAAGTACTAAAAGCTCAGTGACAGTCTATGGGTTGCCAAGGTAAAATTGGTGCTTAAACAGGAAAAAGATTTATTGTAGAAATATAGAATGGTTTAGGTTGGAAAAGACCACTAGGATCACAGAGTCCAGCTGTTAAGATTTGTTTAATCTTCTAATAACTTAAGAAAGCTGTTTTTCACTTCCATGATTGCAAGTAGATCAATATAATCTTGGGATAAGTTGTATTATTTCACATGGATAATACAAAGATACTTTAAAATGTATGTATATTTTTAATTTCTTTTATAAAAGAGCCTTTTATGGCAGGGACTAATGATTTACATATGTTGAGAATTGTCATTTAAAGCAGTAGTTATTTCCCAGAAAGCAGAATTTGAAAGCAGTAGCTTTTCTTTACTGAGAAATATGTGGATCTTCATAGCCTCCTGTCTCCTGTCTGCTCAGAACACCTTGAGATCCTGTGTCTGCAGAGCTTGAGATCTTGATAGCTCCCCATAACCGCTTTTGCCTCCTGCCTCTATCTGTGCAGTATTTATGATTGTGTGTTGAAGTTCATCTTGAACCACAATGGTTCTGGTCAGTTTTCTCTTCTTGCTTTACTCCAAGTGCTGCACTTCTGCACCAGATTCTCTCCCCCAGATTCTCTATCCTGTTTAAAAGTACCTCTGTTCATCAATCTCACCTTTTTGTCTCCTCTCTTCTCATCCATTTTCTTCTTGAATCAGCTTCTCACCCTCCCTGGAAGCTTTTAAAAAACATGTAGATGTGGCATTTGGGGATGTGGTTTAGAGGTGGCCTTGGCAGTTGTACTCAGATGATCTCAATGATCTTTTCCAATAAAAGTGATTCGTGATCTCCTTCTCTTTTGCAAAGTAAAATTTCAGATTTCTCTTCCCATAATCTTCTCTGTTTCCCTTTTATTCTAGCAAAGTGAACATTTTTTAAATTACTCCTTCTTCCAATTTTGGCCCATTGTGCCGGACAAAGTCTGTCGTCATCTTCATTTGCATGTCTTTATGCCACTGGTGCTGTTCTAACCACTCGAGAAATCCAGGATCTAATGCTTTAGGGAATGTGCCCAATGCTGCAAAACTCTAAATACAGTTGTCAGGGTGCTGCTGGCTGCTGATAATCAAAGACTCCTGATAAAGTAGGTTGGTAACTCTTCAAGCCTTAGGCGTCCTGCTTTCAGAAATTATAAATGGATTGAGCTCAACCAGGAGCATGCTGTTTATGCTTCCAGAGAGTAAAAGTTAGGTAGAAAGCTGGGTACAGTGTTATTGGGCTGAATATATCATATAACAGTCTTTTTCTCCTCTGATCTTTCTCTCCTCCCAGTGTCCCGGTGTTGAAACATGAAGATTATTTACTGAGGACATCTCCACTGAGCAAAAACTCCAGAAAACCAGGGAGCAGTCTTGGTAGCAGTTCGGGGAAGAAAATGGTTGGCTTTGGTGCAAACGTGGATGATGGGCGAAGCCCTCAAATGCAGACCAAGATGGAAGGCACCAAGTCCAGGAAAGGTAAGGGGAAACATACTGTATTGTAGGGCCATGAGTGAGCTGCTGTGTTCAAAAGGATATCAGTAAAATGCAAAATTAAAGGGAGAGGTTTGCAGGGGTTTAAAACAACCTTAGAGAAGGTGGTAGTTCCATTTAAAAAAATAAAAAATATTTTGAATAACAAGTGGTGGTCCTGTCTGCTCTTCCTGATGAAAGAGAAAAAAGTAGCCCCTTAATCTCAGAAAACTCCTTCAATGATTTGTTTTAACTTTCCCAAAAGGCAGTGGGAACAAGTGCAGTGGGGTTTGCTCTTTAAATGTAGTCTTTGCATTCTTTTCCTCCTTGAGTGATGACTTCACCATCACAACCTGCTATTTTGACACACAGGGATGTCTGTGCTGCTAGAACCTGTCCTGCCCTTAGCTTAGTGCCTCCACTTAAGGAGCAGAGAAGCAATCTTTTCTCTCTTATGAAGAGAAAAGGTTGGGAACAAAAGCAACTTGGATGTTTCACTGTTTAGCCTTGAACATAATCCTTGGTTCAATTATGAGTTAGCTTTTTTTTTTTATTTTATTTTAACTTGTCAGCCAGTTTGCCGTATATGTCAGCTTATAAAAAATAAAGAAAATGGCAAAATGAGAAGAAATGTGGTGCAGTTCTCAAAGGAACAAATAACTTGTGTTATTGGTTAAGACCGTACCAACATTAAAAAGCAGTCTCTGTGAAGAAACTTTCAAAAGGGTATCATCAGCCTGGACCCAAACAGTGGCTGAGGTTAATCTCTTCCAAGGCACAGCTACAAAAGTTGGAAGCCTGTAAAGGGCTTGTGTCCAAAAAAATCAATTTCTAATTTGAAACAAAATCATTTTTGACTAACAGGGGTTCAGGACCCATTACTTTTGCTGTATAATCTGCTGACATTTCACACTTTCTGTTGTGCACAATGAATCCTAATAGTCATTTTATAACATTGCTACACCAATCAATTTAAGCAAGAGAAAGCCGTTACAATTCTGCAAAGTTTCAGGGGCAATTTTCACTGATGGTTTTCTTTTATGGTTTTTTTCAGCTATCATTTTTTTTTTTCCTTCTCTTTTCCTCTTCCTTCTGCCCCCCTTCTTCTCTATGCTGCAATGATGAAACTAGGATTTTTCACAGCTGGATGATGGGTTTTGTTCCTTGGATGGTGGTAGTCTTCAAAAGCAATTTATTTTCCATAGATTCAGGGGAAAATATCCAACCTGGCCTCTTCTTCATTCATTCATTTAATTTTGTAGGACTGGGAAGTTACAAGCTGCATCTGGCTATTGCACATAGCAACTGAGCTGTACCTATGCTGATTTAGTGATTGTAGTGGTCAGCATGATCTCTGACGATGGTGGGCATCTTTTGCAAGCACTTACTGGGATTGCTGGGTTTTATGGTGCAGAGGTGCATGGCAAAATTTGTCTTACAAGCATTGGCACTTGCTGTGATAGCTGATAAAGTTCAGAGGAAAGCTTTCAAGCTGTGGAACAACCTCAGGTCTATTACTGATTTGAATGGTTGTTTATCACAAGGCAAATTACCTAGCACTAATCACTGAAGTTGAAGTCTTCTGTATTTAGTACCTTTTTAATTGGCTTCCTTCTGTTATATATTTGGGCTCCTTTAGCAAGCACACACACATACTTGTAAAGTGTTTTTTTTCCATCTTAAGGGATCACCGGGACACAATGTCAAGATTTTTAATTCTGGATAGCCTGGATTTAGTTGGCTTTGCCCTTGCTTTTGCTGGATATTCCCATCTGCTGCTGACCTGGGATTTCTGGTTCAATGCTGTATGAGAAAGGGAGATGAAATCCTCAAGGTAATATCTTGAGGCGTGAAACAGTGTCATTTAGCTGCATACCTGAGGGTGGCCTTTTGGTCAGAACACAGCAGTGTTGTGTACAGAAACGTGTTCAGCTGAAAACTTCTCAACCATCAGATTGAGATTGCAACCTATTGCTACAGAGGTTTATTTCTTCTCATGCCTGTATCAGTCTGGTCTATTTAAATTATATGTTCTCCAGGATGATGACTCTATCCAAGTACACCTTAGTGCAGTGTGAGTGCTGATGTGAGCCCTTGGGCTTGCATTGCCTTAGAATGGTGGCTATATCAGTTGTAGTGTCCCTCCAGAGCAAGAGGCACTTGCATAATGTTTAAAACTATTAAACAGGAAGCTAATTAATAGCTGATTCCCATCTTGGAATGGTGGAAGGCTTTCCTGCCTACAGGACTGCTTACTTGCTGTGACAACAGTGGTTTTGAAAAGGGTGATTTCCTAACAAATACACTTTTTCTTTCTCCCTGACAATGGTTAGTAATAGGAAGAAGAACACTGTTAATGTGGTTCCACTTCACCTCATGGAGTGGAAAGGGTCACTTGTGCACTCTTTTCAGGGTAGAAACTTGCTGGATCAACTTAGGAAATCAATTTTTATTCTCTCACTGTTGATTTTGTCTTCTATTTCTGCTTGCTTCTTAGTTTTTATTCCTGTGCCTTAGCAGGTGTTTGTGTCTTGTAGTCAAACTTTTTTAGTTTTACCAGCAAAACTTTAAACAGTTGAAGCAGTCCTGAAGTCTTAAATCCTTTCAGCAGTAAATTGTTTTTATTGGTGTCACCACCACCTATGTCAATGTGTACTAAAATCTAACAACTTGTCTAGTTAAAAAGCACTGGAGTACAGAAATGTGTGTTTCTCTTCCTTTTCCTCTTGAAAATTTTGCTGTGGGGCTGGGGAACTTAAATCCATTGCACTGTGCAATATTGGGCAATTCTACATTTCTGTTTAAAGTATTCCTTTTTATGAATACTTTCTGAAATAACCTCTGCACTGAAACAAAAGAAAGAACTATTTTCCCCTTTGTTTCTTCTTCTTGGACATAACATCTACATGATATATAATGTGCAAGTTTCCATTTTCATATGCAAAAGAAAAAGCCGGAGAAGGAAAATAATTTTAGCTCATTTTAGCCCTGTACTTTTCCAGGGGCTAATTTCTCTAGATAGTGTTTGGTTTTCAGTAGTTTTTCTGATGTAGTTTCTTAGGGCTTCAGGATCTGGAACTTCTTCCCTTGAGGGAAGAGTTTTCCTTACAATTGAATTGAGCAATTAGTTAATATTAGTGAAGTACTTTGAAGATGTGAAGTACTATATAAATGTTAAGTCTTATGAATATTACTGTTATTCAAGTCATAAAGACTTCTTTTATGATTATCAACCTAGATTTCCCATTGCTTACTTTCATTCCATTGCTGCTTGAACCAGCCTCAACCATATTTCTTCATTTTTAAGGTTTACACTTCTGAAATAGAGACTGGTGTATTTGCCCTCTTTTGTAATGTTTTAGTTGTCTGTTTTTCAAGCAGAAATATATGGCTATTTGAGTTTTCTCAAATGATTCTTTAATCTACTTTAAATCATTCTTGAATCAAGTTAGCCAAATTGAAATTAGTTTTTTTAACATTACCATTTAGGAAACATTTATAATTGCTTTGGGGGTAGCTTGCCTTGCAAGCTTATATCTAGTTGGTTTGTTTTTTGTGATTCTTTGCTGCTCCAGGTTCTTTCCGTTGGTGTCAGGATTTAAATTACCACACTATGGAAGAGCTTTTTCTTTTTTTCCAGGGGTAAATGTGTCTATTCTTTTTCAATGTTTTTTGCTTCTCTAGATCATCTCCAATGTCTCCAGTCTCATACTGTCTTCTAACACCTGCAATCTAATTAATTTGCTGTCATTTGTATCACCCCAGTTCTCTATGACTTTTCATAAATAATTACCAGTCACTTCATAAATTCATTAACTAATTCCCTTTAGCCCTGAAATATATATCCTTCAGACTAAAGACTTTGTGTCTCTTTTTTTTTTTTCCCTTGGTAGTTTCTTTTCATCAGCTTTATATAGGCGGGTATTATACATCAACAAGGTCTTCATTATCCTCTACTTGCCAATTTTCCCTTTATTTTTTTCTCATAATATATTTTAAAAGTAGTAATAGCTTGGGCATTTTTGGGAATGTTATTGATTTAATCATCTTTATATATATTTGCTTTTTCCTGAGTGTTTCTTTTCCCTCAAAAGGCTTTCATGCTTTTTCCAAGATGTATTTGATTATTTTTTTTAATATAAATTTATTTGGGATTTCTTGATGCTTCTGCTTTATATATCTGTGTAGCCTCACAGCCTCAGTAAATTCCTGATGAGTTCCTTTTCTTGTTTTCTGTTTCTAGCTCTGGTAATATTTTCAAACTTGGGTATTTGAATAGTCCCCTTGAGGCTGTGTTGGCCACTTCTGGGTCCATATATTGTCTTTTTTTTGCAGAGATACATCTCATTTTCTGTGGATGTAGTATGTTGATGGTGTGCCAGCCTTGTCTCATATTAGCAATTGAATATTTTCTCCCATGTTAACAAGGTTTTTATTACTTTGGTATTAGTTTCTTAAAATCCAGCTGCCTCATTCCACTATCACGTGAAATGATTTCTAAATATCTGTTATTTGATCATAAAGTCAAAACTCTAAGCAAGAGGCTTCCAGTCTTTATATGCGTACCCACTCTTCTCATCATGGATTGGCACACTATCAAGTTACCAGGGACACACAATCAGCATATATCCCCATGATATTTCCAAGGCTTCCTTCGCTGATAATTAACTCTTTCTTAGGCAAGATTTTTCCACTGCACGGTGCTGAAACACAGTTCATTATAGCAGGGTGGTGTAATGTATTTTTTTGTCAGTCTCCCTAAAATGCATCTTAAAATGTGTGGTTTAGTGAATTGTATATATTTGTGTAAATCTTAGATCAATGTTTTAAATAATTCCTTGGACATCTGTACATTTTACGCTGCAGCTGGAATTACAACTTTGTGTTGCTTAGTGTTTCAGTATGGCTGGTAGATAATGCTTCTATTCACAGAGCTGAGAGATACTTGGTCATCACAGGGTTACATAAGGAGCTAAACACTGGTTTGACTTCAGTTTTTGCTGATATGTTTAGTTTTCTCTATACTAACTCTAGTTAAGTGATGGCTGATTGCACACAACTAATTAGGCTAGATTAAAAATGCCCAAATCCACAGTTTTTTTTGTGTGGTAGATCAGATAGCTTCAAATTTTTCTATTGCACTTTACCTCTTATTTACCTGTATGCTATTTGTCTTACTAAATCTGATCAATGAAACTCAATCCTCAGGTGAGCAAGGGAAAAGTTGGCTGGACCACCAGCCTTCAAGGGTTGTCTTCAGTCCAGCTGGCAGCCAGTTCATAGTGGTTAGCTGCTTAATGTCAACAGCCTGGGCAGTGGGACAGGATGCACCTTCAGCAAGTTAACAGGCTTGGGGAAGCAGTCAGTGTGCTGGAGAACAGGGCACCATATTCAAAGGAACTTAACAGGTTTGGAAAATGATTTGACAGAACCCTTTTTAGGTTCATTGAAGGGAAATGCCAAGGTACTTCAGCTCGGTTGAACTGATCTCATGTAGCAGGACAACCCTGAAAGTGGTTTTGCCAGAGAAGAATGGGATTTCCTGCTGAACAGCAATGAATCAGTGATGTGCCTGTGTGGTGAAGTAACTGGGCCTCCTACTGGGCCATAATCATACAACTGTGGTCATCAGAGTGCTGAAATGACACTTCCCCCCAGTTAGCTTAGTGAGAATGCATCCATAAATACTGTGTCCAGTTTGGGACTCCGCAGTGCACGGACAACACTGGCAAACTGTGTGAAGTCTGGCAGAGGCAGCCGGGACTGCCAAGGGCTGAATCAAGAGGCTGAGAAAGCTGGGTGCATTCAACCTTAAGAAGAGATGACTTTGCATGGACCTTCCTTCTTGCTTCATCTACCTTAGGAGAGTGTGTAGAGAAGAGGGAAGGAGACTTCTTGGGAGTCATCATCACACAAGAGACAACAGGGAAAAGTCACAACTCAGAAAATTCTGATTAGCTATACAGTAAATATTTTTGACTATGAGGCTGGTGGTCAAACAGTGGAGTCAGAGGAGTTTCCCAGAGAGGTTCTATCAGTGGAAATGTTCAGCACCTAATGTGACAAGTGTCTGAAACCTGTTGATGCTGTTTGAATGGAGGATTGAACTACATGACCTCCAAGCTTCACCTTTAAACCTAGATTACTTAGTAGTTCAATAGTTATTTGGAGGTGATAAGAAGGACTAGATTCTCAATTATATTTGAATGAAAATACTGTTGTAGTGATATTTACACTTGAAGAACTAACATCTTAAAGCACATCATGAGAACTGCTTCTGTGAAACAAGCTGAGTCCTGTGGGCCACTTAAGGAATAATAACCATGCAAGTCTGTCAAACTCTGGGCAGTAAGATGGAGGCTGCAGAATCTGTTTTATTCTACAGATTTGATCTGCATGGTCCTGAAAAGGATGCTGTGCACAGTACTGCTGTCTGATGAGCTCTCTGTCATTTCTCTGTGTATATTTCTCACTCGAAAACTGTTTCAGTTTTTCCTCCCAGAGTTCTGTAATAAGGCAGAATTAAGAAGCATTTATTCCGAAATATCTAGCTTCTGATGCTGGGTTTGTCTTCACTTCATTCCACAGGGACAACTTCAGGACCTAGGAAGGAAGCAGCCGTGTCTCCTGGGTTGATGGGCAGCAGCAAAGTGCTTGCATCCACAGCCATATCGCCGATACAGCATGACCCTTCACGGTAAGATGTTGGGAAATCTTTGGTTTAAGATTCTGCAAACACAACTATCAAATTCTCCTAGATCCAGGGAAGTGACTGAATTTCTGTGATGTTTCATATTAGCACAAGCTGAATAATATTAACTAAAACCTCCCATATCCTTTTGACATTTATAGTAAGCCTTAAGTTGTGTGTTAGAATAAAAAAGCCAGAATATGCCAAGTTCTAACATTTTAATTTTACTTAGATTTTGAAGAGAAAGTATTTTATGTTGCAAGCCCTGACACATTAAATACCTTTGTAAATAATTTTAATGGACAGTGTTAACCCCGTTAGGTTTTACATTCGCTTAAAGATTTTAATCCCTCGTCATTTGCCCACCTCCTCCCCCACCCCCACTTTTATCAAATGGCATTTCTTTTAAAATGTTTTGTATGAGAGTTATTTTATAAGCACCAAAATCATATTAAGTCAGCATTTCCTGATTATACTATATGTCTGCACTAAATGCACTGCAGAAGCAGCATTATCACTTCTGTTCCAATGAAAAAACTGAAAGCAGCATTGTTGTTACGCTTACAAATCTGAAAACAACTTGCCTTCTTTAGGCAGGATTACATTTCTAGTGGTAAATGCCTAGAAGAACAGCATACAATCCCTGAATTGCTTTATCATATCATATTTTATTTTCATAATAAAATCTTTAGTTAAGCAACAAAATACAAGCAGATTGAAATATGAACTTGCAGTATTTTATACCATTAGCTAGATAACAGTGCAGTGGCATGACAGGAATGTGCAGCCATTCATGAGAAGAGTTAAATGTTTCTTGGAGGATGAGAGGGCTAGAGTCAGATTTAATCTTTTCTTGGCCCAGTGGACTTGGAAAATGCACGCTTGATATCATCCCTGTATTCTTGGCAGCAGCTGGGAGTTTATTTCTATCTTCTGAGAGAACTTGTGATACATAATAGGTGAAAAAACACTATCAATATTGACAAATTTGTACTTGTTATGGAAACACTTTTTAATTTTTTTTTTTTCTTCTGATGGAAGGGATGATAATTCTTGAAGGATTTAAGAACTGAGTTAGATTGGGCTGTTTCCCACAAGTAGCTGTATGTTTAAACAAACAGAAACCACAAGATTGCCTAAGCATTTCTCTTAGAAGCAATGGTTAACTTTGCAAGATAGACATAGCAGATAAAGTATGTGTGAAGATACTGCTTGATACCATCTAATAGTGCTAGGTTGAGATTCCATTCAAGCACTGAGGAGTAGATATAATTATGCACATCATATGAAGACTGCTCAGAAAAAGAAATTTTATTCAAGAGGGTTGATGGTCTATTCTTTTCCACAGAGGGGAGTAAAATGTTTGTTGAAATATGCTGTTAGAAATCATATCAGGTAAAGTGATCAGTAAAAGGAGTCTGATTAGCTGTCATCTTTAAAGTATTATTTTACCAGTTGATGAAAAGTCCTGTATTTCTGGGCACTTTCTCCCATGCTTCCTCCTTTCTCACCGTTGGTGCTGTAGGTATTATTGACTAGGTTAAACAGCCATGTTGTGCTTTCCCTTACTCCTGGCCTTCTCTAATTGAAAATGGTAAATGGACAAGTATTTCTGGGGAGACCTAAAGCTGATTCTATCCTTCATCAAAAAACCTGCTTGGGCAGCAGGTCAGTCTCAATTTATCACTGAATGGTTATAAGCTTAGACTGCAGGTTTAACTAACTAAATTAATCAATATTGAGAATTATTGCTGCTTTTGTGCCACTAAAGTTAGGGTTTGTCAGCATGTTCATTATGATCTGTGATTTGGGGGGGGGGGGGGGGGGGTGTAAACAGCTTAACCACAACAGTTGGCACAGATCTGAAACTTGCAACACAAAGCCCTAGCCTAAGAGCAAATTTATTTATTCAGCAGTACATGTAAACCTAATTACTTTTGACTATTTAAATTTATAGGACTAGATTCAATTCGTGTTTGTGCCAGCTTTAACTAGCACAAACCCTGGCACCCGGCAGCAGCAGCAATGCAAAGCCTGCCAGAGAGAAGGTGTTGGAAAGCGACAGAAGCTCCCTGGCAGTGAGAGGCATCAGGGTGCTAGCACAGCTTCTGGGAAGGGCTGGCTGGGTAAGCAGGCATGGCAGGTAGAAGATGTGTTGGCATGGTAGCCTGCCTTGGCAGGGCTCAACTGGAGGCTTCAGCGTGTTACAGCTACCTCCTGCTTGAGAAAGAATTGTTGCAGTCCCACTTTCTTCTCTGTCTCAGAATGAATCATGTCATGAACAAGAAGTAAGTGTCCCTAGAAGGTAGATGTAAATCTTGAGAACCTTAGTGCTAGTCCTGTAGAAGGGCCAGACTTGCAAAATGAGTATGCACAAGCTGATTTCAGTGGTATCTCTGAAACGAAATGAAAACCCCAGCATTTCCTTATCTGGCATCTGGAGCTGGGCTAATAGTGAATTTGTTTGCCTGTCAGGCTTCTGTGCATGCCTGTCGCTGCCTTCCACAACATGGCCAAACACAGCAAGTTTGGTTATCCAGTGTTCTTAAGCCAAGTGTCTACACCTGCATGAGGCCTTTGAAATTTTGTTCACAGCAGGTCTGGAAAGCTCTTCTACTCCATGTGCTTATTTATCTAGACCAAAGCAAATATATTTGGGAAAAAAGTTCACAGGCAGGACTGGGACTGGGCAGATTTGGGGGAGTAGATTTGTTCCTGAAGCATGGTTACTCTGATTGTGTTAAATGTTACCCTTTTGGTTACCAGGTGCATTTTTTCATAACTGGAGTTTGCCTAGAAGAGACGGTCTGTGTTTTTGCTGAACTGGAGAGGGGCTGGACAGGGAATTACTGGCATATTGATGCTTTCATTTAGTAATGAAGTTTTTACGTAAACTAGATCTTATGTTAGCTATACTCAGGTACTGATTTCAGCAAAACAAATGTTGTATTGCATACAGAAATGAAACTGCTCTAAATTAAAGTATTCAGCTATTTCTGGGGGAAATAAAATAGAAGTTATAAATTGTTCATTCTGAAATACCATTTAATTTGATTACAGCCCTGTTGCAATAGTCAGGCTCTTCCCATGTAGCGTTGAGTTTGGCACAGTAATTCCTATAACACTGTGAAAATTAGGCACTTAAAAAGACACAGGCAAAGTTTGTTCTGCTCACCGTAGAAACAGATACTTCTCCTGTAGTGTTTTTCACTCCGGACAGAGCGAATTCAAGAACAGTTAGGTAAATTAAGGGACTGTGTGATAGTCTGGGAATTCAGCATTAAATCTGTGGTTTTTGGTTAAAGTTTCAGATCAAAGCTTTCATACTTGATGAATGCATTGTCTTGGAGTGCAGTTTCTTGTAGTCAGTAAAAGAAGTCATTTAGAAGTTTTTGCAATATGAATGCTGTATTTGAGCTGTATTATCTGTTAGACTGCAGTGGCCTGTTGGAGTTCTTATAAACAGATTGTGTTGTGTAAATTTGTGTTTAGGGACATTTTAAAAACAAAACTATTTACCCAATTGCCCAGCACATCTCAGGTGAATGTGTACTCAGAGACTTTTAAGCAAATTAATATCTCATGTAAAATATAACGTGCAGAATTGTATACTTAATAATGCACAATGGAATGGTCTAAAGTAGATCTGTTGTGCTGAGTGTTAGGAAATATGACAGTGATGAGACTCAAGCTTTTGTCTTACTTATGTGATAGTTGATTTTCATGTCTTTGCATTTTGGATGCTTAAATATGGATATCAGCTTACGATGATTTCTGAAGTTCCTTGTACTATGGAGTCTAAGTAAGCACTGCCAAAGAAATAGAGTTGTTTTTTTGTCCTTAGGATCAGACACCACTCAAGATTCAAAAGGAGCAGAAACCCAGGTTTAACTTAGGAACATTTAAAGAGATTAAAGGTGTATTTGGAGTAGGGAGGTGAGTTAGTTTCTGAATGTGGTAAGAGACGCAAGTTTTGCGTAATCCTAGAGAAAGCCAGCAGTGCAAAAAGTCCAATGTAGTTCCATATGCAAGTGATAAAACCAGACATTGGCAAATTAATCTCTCTTATTCACAGTGTAGGTTGTTAATTGTTCTCTCTGCTGGCTGTCGATATAATGTGAAATTTTCATTCCCCATTCAAGATGGAAAAAGTTGTGGCTGAAAATGTTAACATTTGCATTTTTATTTGTTGATTTATTTAAAGGACAGCCTCTCTTACAGCAATCCATCACTCGGTGACACCCCAAATATGAATAATGTATTGTAGAGTTGCGGTTACAATGTGTAATAAGTGCCAGAGACAGTAGAAGAATGTTAACTATGTTGCAAATGTAATATTTATCGACTCATACTTTATTGCTTTCGAGGTTCAATAATACTGACCATAGGACATTAATATCACTTATCTTGATTTTAGTTGGGCACCTCTATATGGAGAAATAACCCATCTATCTCATACTTACAAAATAAATGTGAATTTTACAGCTCTTTGTAAGAAGTGCTTTGTAGGTTTCTTGGCTTACTGCTCACAGTTCTCCATTTCTACCTTTCATTTACTTGTATCTGACTCTGATTCCCCTCCAGTTTCCTGACCCAGGTGTTGAACACCTCAGCACTTTTCTAGAGGCTTAATTTAGTGGCTGCATTGGGATCTTGTGCCACAGATAGGATTTGGGCTAGGTCTCTTTTCCTGTTAAAAGACCAGTATGAAAAGAGTATTCTGTTCCTTCTCTCTGAAAAGACAACAGCTGAGAGGCTAAAACAGAAATACCCTCTCTTTTGGAAAGATACACATAGCAAAACTAAATCATCTCTTGGAAAATTACACATATCAGAAAGAGAAGTGTTTAATAAGTTCAACATTTGTTATAGACATGGAACTTACTTTCAGAGAAATTTTTACTCAAGGAATAGAAATACGTTAAAACAGCATAATGCAGTGGGTTTGAGAACCAAAATTTTATTGGTAACCTGCTTAAGGAAAGAACTGCAATAAGGTTTTGCTACACCTGCAAATCCTTCAGTGGTGATTATTCCTGTCTTCAGTAGTTGCTCCAGAGTTCTGCTGTAGAAACTGATACAGACTGGGCAAACACTCCTCCTTATCTGCTCTGCTTGGTTACAACCACTAAAAGCTTTGGAATCTCAGGGGGGAAATGCAGATGTGAACCCAGGGCTACGATCTAAAGCAAATTTAACAATGGGAGTTTTCAAGCTTGTGTTGAAATCAGATTTCACCTGTGAAGCCTGGCTCTTGGGAAACTTGGAATTGGGTTCGACCATAAAAATGATAAGCCTTGATTATATTTTGTGTTGTAGACATCAAGTAAATTTTGAAGTGACATTCTGTATTTACATCTGAGGTTATCAAATTTAACACATCATTGGCTTCTTTCTTTACTGTGTGTAACAGGAACACCTCTTTGTGTCAAAGTAACCTACCTAATAGCTACTTTGCAATAACAGTTTTGGTGTGTCCATTGCTGACAATGAAAATCATATTGGGAAATTCTGATTTGCAGTGCAAAAGGATTAATGTTAATTACCAACTGTTGGCTGTAATTGTCACCCTCATTAAAATGCAGAATTATGTATTTCTTAGTTATAAATAACCCTTCTAATTGTACTTGATGTATGCCAGTTTAATCAAAAAGTACACTTGCAAACAAGCAGATATTTGCATTAATCTAGCACTAGATCTTTGAGTCTTTTTTGATCATCTTTTATTCCAAACTCAACTAGTTGGGGGAGGTCTATTACAGCTACATATCCTTTACACAGTTTTTTTTTTCAGCTCCATGGATCTGACAGGATTTTGTATTAAAATGAGGGGAAATGTCTTCTGGGAATGCTCAGTGCAACAGAAAACGTGTCAGTTTTGAAGTAGTTGGCAAGGTTTCCATCATTCAGGGGTATGACAATAACTTGATTGTAGTTTGAAAGTAATAATAAGCAAAGGAAAATAAAGTACAAATCATGTTATGAAACTGACTTAACTCTTTGCATCATTTTCATTGTTATTTTAATTACTATTTTTTATAATTTTTCCCCATGTGCATTTGCGGGATCTAAAATACCACGTCAAATATTAAAAGAATGTTGGTTCATTGGATGTGATTCCTGTTTGCATTTGTAATCACAGCAAAGAAAACAGCCTCAAAATATTTTCAGGCTCCTCTGTATTTTCCTCTAATCCTTTGTCAAACCCCCCCCCCCAAAAAAAAACATCTCTTTTACCTGCACTGATACCTTGAGTGTTCTGCCTTGTACTTTAAAAAACTTTTTTAGAATTACTGTGATGGGAATTTCTACAGAGCTTGGCAAGGTAACATGAGTCTTGATTCTTGTCTTCATAGTTCTCTAAGCAACTGTTCTCATCTATCCGAGGCATTTCCCCTTGTTTTCTTGGAGGTTTGTTTTTGGGTTTTTTTGAGATGGGACAAATTGATGAATAATATATGCAGGATATTTGCATCTTACTTTAAGATGCCTTTATCCCAAAAGATATCTTTGCCATCTTTCTACCATATTGCTTATGCTTAATAATTACTTTTGTCTTCTCTCATTCACTTTCCTGGGTTTTTCAGGCTGTAAACTCCTTAGGGCAGGATCTTGCCTCAGCACATCTTTGTTCTTGGCTGGTCCATGCAGTAATGATGTTTAACTGTGATTATGGTATACTTAGGGTGAAAATTGTTTTGCTTACCTTGAGACAACTGAGCTAGTTACTCTCACTATTTTATTTTTGAACCATCTAAATATCCTTTTGGTAATACCTGTTATCCCATGAGCTGTAAAATAAGCCTGGAGTAGCACACTGAGGCCTTATCCCTCTTGTAGCTGAGTATGTGGAACTAAAAATAAGTTGTTTGTCATTCATATTTTCATTATAGATTGGAAGCAAATGCAGAGTTAACCTATGTGCTGCATGGTCAGTGCCCTGATTATTAATATACTTTTTTGTGCTTGCACTATGAATCGAAGGGCTTAAGCATCCAAGATGTAAAGCCCTCCCTCCACTCGGAGACAGGGTGTGTATATGCCTGATTGTGAGCATGCAGCATCTATTTCAGCAGAGCTTCTGATGTGGTGACATTTTCAATAAAAAATTGTGGTGGTGGAAGTTTGTCTGCCTTGGACAGTCCTGCTTTGAACTGTTGTGACCTGGTGACTCGCTGTAATTCGAACACTGGTGACTGGGGGACTGCAGTGATTTTTGGTCTGAGCAGGGCATTGCACCTGTCCTGTCCCATCCCTGCCCATCAGATATACCAGGGGATGGTCTCAGCAAGCAGACACAGCTCTGTCTTCTCAGGTTTTCATCAGTTATTTCCAGCTGATGAGTTTCTTGCTTCAAAAATGAATTCCTGCCCCTCTTGTCACTTAAGGACAGTAACCAGTGCTTGCTTTATAGTGTCTGATTTGCCCCATTTCCACTTTTTAATGTACTTTTTTAAACCTTTGTGATATTATTATTGTGAATGCCTCAGTAAGGACATTCAGCTTTTCTTCGAGCTACCATGAACAGTGTAGTATCATCAGCAAATGTCTTTTCCTTATTTGTCCTTTCTCTAGGCCACTTGTGAATGCATTAAAGAGTTCAGGCCCTCACAGATTTCTGTGAGCTCCACTGCTGACCCTTCTGGCCACTTTATAGCAGAACAGTTTTAATGTTTTTCTGTTAATTTCCTGAGTTTTTGCCAGTTATCTATCCATTAATGGATTTTTCTCTTAGTTTATGTCAGCTTTTAAGTCTTTGGTAATAGGTTTGCTGGAGGACTTTTGGAACTCCAGACAGACTATATAAACTCTATTTTCCTTTTTTTAGATTCATAACAATCTTATGAATCTTGTAGAGGTCCCCAGTGAATGAAGACTTTATATTTAGTCTCTGCCAATATGTCGAGTTTATTAATTCCTTATTATAATTTCTATCAATCTGTTTGTTCTAAACATTAGACCTCTTAATTTGTAGATTTCTGCATCTTTCCAGATCACTAAAAAAAAAAATTAAAAAATCCTGCATTTGCCTGTAACTAAAGCAGTCTTAGGCAATTAGTTCCATTCTGCAGTTACTAGTTCAGCTGTTTCATACCTGAGCTCCTTCAGAAGTTTGAGTGAGTACCAGCTGATCACAGCAATCCATTATTGTTCATTCATGTTGATTTGTTCTGTAATTTATTTGCAGGACATTTCAGCTTCAAACATGTCTTCCACTGTGTCCTCTGTAGCTTCAGGAATTTCTTAAGTTCCCACATTGTGAATTTGTGTTCATATCATAGTGAGTTTTTCCGCTTTGGCTTTATTATCCTGTTCTTTTTGTATGTTCAGTTCCTTCTGGCTTTAACTTAAATTTCCTATATTTTATATACTTAATACTGGGATTTGTTGTTGTACCTAATGCTTTCAGCAGAACAACCCTTAGTCTTTGGCTGGGCTTCTTTGTGGGGTTTGATTTTGTGGGGGCTTTTGGTTGTGGATTTGTGGTATTTTTTTTTTCCTTTCTTTGAGCTAGCAGTTTGTCCCATTTTCTTTATTTAGAGCTGACTGGATGACAGTTTACTGTTTCACTTAAACTGATACGATTTCTTCGCATTCTTCTGAAGTCTTTCTCCATAGGTTGAATCTCCATTTTTGGAGCCTTAGTACAAATATAGTTTTTAACAAGCTTTCTAATTTCTATATTGTTTCCACTTGTGAAGTGAAAGACTGCTGTTGCAAATTTTTGCTCAATAGTGGTTACTGTGTGTTGGTTGTCATATCTGGGCAATGCAATGGATTGCTCCCAGATATGAGAGAGATTTTATGGAATGAACAGCACAACTAGGACTCTTCAGCTTAGAAAAGAGGTGGCTTATTAGAATTTTATGAAATTAGAAGTGACCTGCAGAAAATGAGTAGGGCACAATTCTTTATTGTCTTGTCAACTGGAAAAACTGGTGGGCATCAGACAGAGTTGTGAGATGGCACAATCAGATGATGTAAACAAAGGCAGAAACCAGCAGTGAGCTTGTATCCCTCCTTTTATCATTATTTTGTTTCTAAATTCTACCAGTTTCAAGATCGTTTTTATAATTTCCTCGAATTTATTCAGCTTTTTAAAGTCATTCTTAATAAATGGATTATAATAATGATTTTTAAATAGCTATCTATTTTTAAATAACAATTGTCTCTTACTATCCTTGTTAAGACATCTCTGATTGGGCAAAACCCAGTGCCTGGGCTTGTGTCTCAGTCCTACCATGTTACATATCTGTCATCAGTTCGATAGGACATCATAACAGAAGATTTTGGGCCCTGATTTTTCCTTGGTAAAGTAATGAAAGAGCCAAGGTATCTTCCACATTTGTTTAGATAAAGTTATGGTGGTATTTCAGTGTAAAGAATATTGAACTTTGAACTACTGAACTGAATATGTTTTTATTTTGTTGCTTTAATTTGGGGAACCCTGAATCAGGTAACCTGCCTTTAGCCTTCTGATACATAGTTGAAGGAAACAGTGAGTGATGTTGTAGTCTCTGTTTGCAGATCTTTTTTCAAGCTGAATGCACCAGTTTCTACTGCAAGTGTGACTTTTTTCTCATCCTAGGCTACATTTCCATTTCAAAAACATATGCTGTTGATCATTGTTCAGTTTGGTTTCTGTGACTAGAGCACTGAAGCTACTTCTTCAACATTTATATAATGGTGAAAGAAAACAATATCTTGCTGCTTTTTTTTTACCATTTATTTAATTGTAGATACTGATCATATTTAACATTTAAATTTCTTCATGCAGCGTGTTTCTAGCTCCCCATTAGTTTAGGGCCATGTACGTTAATTTTGATCTGTTTTGTGTTGGTTTTGGGATGGTAATTAGTTATGGCCCTCTGAGGGGGAGGGGGAACTGAAATGTTTCTTTTAATCTGAATGTGTTCAGAGGCAAATCGTTTGGAAATATGATGGAAATCTAAACTTTTTATTGAGAATAATACTGTATCTTTTCTGTCCTGTACTAAGTTAGTTCTCTCTGTTTTAATGGGGTGACTTAAGTGTTGTTTTTCACCTTTGGTTCTTCCTACCTGTAAGTTTTGAAGTATTTTGCTTTGCTTCATACTGCTGGAGAACATAGTGAGAATTACCTAGTTGAAGATGCCCCTGCTTATTACAGGGGATTGGACTGGATGACCTTTAAAGTCCCTTCTGACCTAAGCCATTCTATTAAAAAAAATTGTTGCAAGAGTTCTTTTTTTTTTTTTTTAATGTAAAACACAATCAAAGACATTCTAACATACTAATATATAATTTATATATTTAACAGCTTTTAAATTATGTTCTCAAAGCCTCTAGTGCCATTGTACTTTTAACTTTCATTTTTGCTTCATCTGCATTGAATCATCTTTTACTGCTTAAAACAGAAATTGGGTTTATTGAAACATTTCAGTTCTGATTATTTTATAATAAAGATGAAGAAGTCTAACCTAATGAAATCACTGGAATGAAATGAGAAAAATTAAAAAAAAAATTAATAAGCTGAAGACTTGAAGTTTTTATTAAGTCACATTTGGCTGTATGTTTCTCTGTGTGTACCATCTTGGATCAGTAGGATGAGAAACTTTTATTCTAGGGAATGACCTTTGCACTGTTAGACTGACTTTCTCTGTTACATTTCCAGAAGGGTTACTGGAAATACATTGCCAATAGTTCTTGTATGCATTAACTTCTGTGCCTGTGATCACAAAATTGTGGTTTGAGATGAGCAGTATTACTGAATTCTGATTCTTTCCCCTCAGAGTTCAGGCCTGTAAATATATTTTATAAAATCCATGCAAGTCTGCCAGTCTGTTGGTTTGCTGTGAAACGTCCTAATGCACAAGCAGCTTTATGATTTATGAGAGACTTTTCCATGCTCTTAGAAATAAAATGCTTCCTGCTCCCTGTGGAGTATCTGGTGATTCCCTGTGGGACTGTGTTGATGGATCTGCAGTATGAAGTTTGCTTGCCTTGCAGGTGTCCACTCTCATGTAGCACAGTCTTCTAAAGTGTCTGTGTCCTGTGCCTGATTCTGCCCAGAATGTTTCAAGTTCTTCTCTTGTTCCAATGACCTTGTCCTTGCTGTGGAGCCAGTGTTCTTCCAGCACTGCCTTTTCTTTTTACTGTAACAGGTGAAGCAATTCCTTGAAGGACTTTAACAGTGCTCCAGCTGCTGCTCATCCCAGCTTCTGCTTGACTCTGTTAATTGCTCTGTGCATCCCTGTTCTTGTCCATATGCTTGGAATTTTGAACCTGTATATCTACCTCGTTTGCAGGCAACAAACTGACCTCATAAGAGAGTTGTTCTCTCCCTCCCCCTTACTTGCCAATCTTTTTCTTATCTCCTAATGGCCTCTCAGCTTCTAGATTTCTAGACATGAAAGATAAGTGTGCTTTCTTAACTCAGCCCGCACTGACAGCCAGATTCGACTGTGATGAGCATCTTAAGGGATATTTGGATCACTAGAATGTACTGGTCTGTTGTAATTAGCTGTACTATTTTCTTTCTTTTGCCTCTTCTGTTTTTAGCAGCAGACCGTTTCTACCAGTGCACAAACCGTAACATCACGTGACATTGACTTTACTCAAACCAGAAGATTTTTGTGCCAAGGTTGTAACATTGTATCATTACTTCATTGTATCTGTGTGAAAATTTTAATTTCACGCCCTGCGGACTTCACTGTCTCTGTGCACTCTGATCGTGTTGTTGCATAGAAGGGTAAGTCCCTGGGTCACATTCATTTTGTAGTGTATTTTTTTTTTTTTTAAGTTCTGTTTCCTTTGAGAGATCTTGCTGTAAAGCTAGCTCAGGACTTCTGCCAGGAAAATCTTTGCAAGCTTAAAGGGAAGATTATAAAACTATTTTTGTTAATTTTTTTACAGTGTGGCTATGACCATCTTATTAAAAAAGAAAAAAAAATGTATGGGGTTTGGGCTACACTGTGACAAATTTAAAGTGAATTGGTGAAGTGTGTGTGGGAAAGGGAGAGAAAACCCTTGTTCAAATATATCACTAGGTTTCCCACAATCCTGGTTTTTGTGAGTTGCAAACTTTTCTGGGCAGAAGTAATTGGCTAATGTTTGCATTTGTTTCTGGAGATTCCTGTTTTGCCGGCACTGATTGGTATTTTAAACTTCCCTGTGTGTGTCATGCCTGCCTGGGTGCATGGGTGATAGGTCACCATCCAGTCCTTGGTAGTCAGTCTTTGCCCTTTTGGTCTGTGCTGATGAACAACCTCTCTGGGCAGTTTGTCCACCAGCTACATAGCAAGAAAACTTTTTAACTTCCATTTGCATGGAATTTTCTGTATTTCTATTTGTGCTCAATACCTCTTGTCCTTTCACTGGGCACTCCAGAGGAAACCCTGGCTCCAGCTTCTTTCCTTGCCGTATCAGATATTTGTACCCATTGATGAGATCACCTTTTGAGCTGCATTTGCTCCTGGTTGAACAGTCCAAGCTTTCTCACATTCTGCTTTTGTGTCAGATACATCAAAGACTTAATCATCTTCATTTGGTCCAGATCTCTTATACTGGAGCGTCTGGCACAGGGCATAGCACTCCTCCAGTGTCCCACTTGTACTGAGTAGAGAAGGAGGATCAACTCCCTCATCCTTCCCTCAGTTCTGGCCTTTGCTGGCTTCTATTCAGGGTTTTTTGTGTATCAGGACAACAAGTATCCTTCTCCACAAAGCTGCCTTCCAGCCAGGCAAACCTTCCATGTGCTGGTGCCTGGGATTATTTCTCTCCAAGTACAGGATTTCCTGTTGTTGCATGTTGTGAGGTGACTGTGAGCACATTTCTCCTGCCTGTTGAGGTCCCTCTGTATATTTTCTGGCCTCTCTCAGCCTAGAGTATATTCTAAAGAATATGGGAACAAGAGACTTAGCATCAGTTTCTTGAGCTGTTAAGTGCCCTGTCTTATTTTGTAGTGCATTAATGACCTTATGTAGTTTCTAACAGAATCATGGACTGTTCGCAGGTGTGTGGTTACTCAAAAGTAATCCTGCAGCAGCCGAGATCATCTTTGCTAGTTACTGCTGGGAACGAACAAACTAAAATTTCACTTCCCTGCCCATCTGTTCAGCAGCTGAAAGTAGGTAATTTATCTCAGTGGGACACCTACCACCTGTGTAAAGTTTTTGAAAGAGGTTGTTAGCGTGTGATGACTATAGCCAAGGGACACCGGGCCTGAGCGCCTCGTGCTCTGTGCCTCACTGCTGTTTTTTTCTGTAGGGTGCCTTGCAACCCAGCACTTGCACAGTGCCGGACCTGCTCGGTGGTTGTGTCCCTGTGAGGTTTACAGCGTCTGTGCTGCTCTGCCACACGACCTGCTCTGGTGCCGGCGGCGTGTGGCTCCTCGCCAGCAGTGGCCCCTCTTTGACATGCTAAACCAGGCACCACCAACACACCGTATTTTTTACAGCTACTGTTTTATCTCAGTGGCTCCTCTTGAATTATGTATCCTCATCTTTGATGTATGAAATCTCAGCTGATTTAAATATTACCCCAGAGAGTTCAGCACACCTGGAAATGAACGGAGTGACAGATAGTCCCAGTCTTTCCACGCTGGAGCACCAAGTGGGGAGTTCTACAGCAGTTGGGTACTGGAATACAATTTTTATGAGAGCGTTGTTTTTTCACATATGGTCTGCACCTTAGAAGTCAGGGTGTTGGGATGCCAAGTATTTGAGCTCAGTTGCAATGTTTGTTCTCAGGCAAATTGGAGGGAATGAGTTCATATAAAGAGCTGGTGCATAGGGAGATTGTGGGCTGTTGTTCTGTTAGGAGCCGGGCACCAAAGGTTTCTCTAGATAAGGTACCCAAAATTGTATGTGCCTGTCACTGGGAGGTGAGTAGAACAGAGCAAGTGAATGCAAATCTGGCTAAAAAGCAGTTGCTATCTGATGTCAGGCTTCTGAGCATGGTATGAAGATGAAAAAACAACGACTGAGTATAAACTACATATATAATGTCAGCAAGACACAGAATTCACAGTGTATATAAACCCTAAGCACTCTAGCCTATGAAGCATACTTCAGTATCTTCTGTGTGTTGTGGTTACTCTGCTCTGCAGGTATTAGACTTTAGATGAAGTTCAAGAACCTATTCACCTCTCTCATGCTAGCATAGCTGGCATAAAGATGATGCCAGTTACTATATCATAAACAAAGTGATACCAGTTAAAAGCAGAAAACAACAAGCAGAGCTCAAGTTTCTAGTGCAGTCTGGTCTGAAAAATGGCTTTTTGCAGGACAAGCTATATTCAGTCTTTGTATTTTGACTGTTAATATACCTTAAATCTGAATTCCTCTGGATTTCTACCCAATTTCAACTTACTAGCTATCTACCACAGCTCACTATGTGGTAACTTCTGCCCTTTCTCTTTTTCTGCCTGTTCCCTAGCAAGGGACTGCTAGCACAAGCACAGGGTCTATCACCATGGCCTTGCTTCCAGGGATCAGAGGCTGGGAGATGTTTGCATTTACCTCTGGAGTGTAATTCTGACTGATGGGTTCTTATCAGGTTTGTGAAGTCCATCCATCCAATTGTCTGTTTCTGTTTTGGAGACCAAGCAACCTTAAAGTTGAAAATGGTGTTGTATTTTTGGAATCTGAAATTTCAGACAATGCATTTATGAATTATTTATGATGAATGTGTTTTCAGTAATGTGCGGCATAAAATGGAATGAATGCGTATCCATACTTGCCCTGAACTCTCCAAAGTGCATGCTAATAAACAGAATGATAACCTACCATCACTTATGCCCTGTAAGATTTACAGTGCAAGCACTTTTTTCTGTGGTTTAATTCAAGTCAGTTTGTCAAGTAAAAGCTCTAGTGTTTTGTTTTAAAGTACAACTTGGTGAGTGATTTTCTATTACTTGAAGAAATCTAACTGCTTTTTCCCTCCTTCTTTCAACCAGAGTTACTGTCTAAATTTTTCTAGTCAAGTTGGCATTCAGCCACCCTAAATTATACTTTAATTCACAATTAGAAAGGAAGTGGCAACCATGCAGAGCAGCAAACCTTTCATTTAAAATGGCCATTATATAAGATCATGATTCTCCCAGATGATTAAGATATTGAAGAATAATTTAGATATCCTTAGGTTTTTTGCCATTTAGAAGTGCTGGGCTTATTTAATTTTTTAAGCCTCCCTGAAACAGCTTTTCCATAATGACAGTAATGCAGGACTCTATATCATCACAACTTGATGTTTACTTGTATCTGAATTGTCTAATGCCAACTTGTTTTCACTGATATAGCTGACAGGGCAGAGATAATTAAGAAACAGAAGAATTTGAGTGCTAGATTTACTATTATACACTCCATGCCACAGCAGAAGAAATTAAGCTGACAAGCTGGAGAGGAAGGATCATGCAGAACCACAAGAAGAATTGCTGTTTAGGTATAGCAATTGACTGTATGTAAAATATTTTACCAGGATAGGGTGGGGAAAAAAAAAGGAAAATAGAATGGTAGAATAAACTATTTCCAAGCATTCTGAGCCATCTTATTTTCAGGGTGTAAAATAGAGGACTTGCAATACTTAGTCACCCCAGCACAAGAAAGGGCAGGGAAGAAAGTTAACCCCAGTGAAATGGTGGCAGAACTTCCATTGGCTTCCATAGGGTCATGATTCCACCTCAATATATACTTAAAATTACTGCAGTCTGATTTTGCACCTCTGATCAGTGAGGTTTTAAATCTTGCACAGCTACTCTCAGTTCTTGCCACAATGGCTAGAAAGTCAATGAAAGCTCACAGTTCAGTAACTAAATGACAAGGTAAGAAACTTTGGAATCATAAAGAGGGTATAAATGCTTGACCTAAAACTATGCAGATCTCCCAGTGACGGTACAACTGAAGCAAAAAGTTGATTTATTATCTGGCAGGCTGGGAATTTGGACTGAGTTTGCGAAAAAGACAAGTTGCTAATCCGTGTAAATGGTGATAGACTTTGCAAGCTGTATGTGGTGGGGATCTTTTTCCCCTAAGCCATGCCCCTTTAAATTGTTTTGTAGTTATTTAATACCCCAAAAGTTGTAGGGTGAGGTAGTCCCAGCTTTGCTGAAAGTGTGCTAGGAAGAAAAGATGAAAAGTGGAAAAGAAGTCAAAACTGAGGAGCAGAGAGGAGGTGCAGGGTTGTACTGTGACTTACATATGCAACCCTTTGTCAGAGGGTTTAGTACATTATAAAAGAAAAGGCACAATTTTGAAGATGATGCATTGAATTAGAGTTTGCTTTGAGGGGAAGGATGCTTAGGGACAAACTTGTAAGAGTAAAAAATTGAAAAGAAATGCTGTTAAGGCAGGAGATGTAGGGGGATGAAGTATGGCAGAAAAGATGATGACAGCTTAGTTTTGGCCCAGAACAATAAAGGGTGAAGATCTTGCTGAAGATGTGCTGTGATGACAGAGTGCTTAAAAGGAATAAAAGCTAAGTGTGCTCTGAAGTGCAAAGTTGTTATGTAATATCACAGCAGAATCAGGGCCCCAGGTGCTGTACATACACCGAGGTTCATTTTCTGATCTGAAGAGCTTTCAGACTTGATGATACAGAAACGGCTGTGTGGGAGGGGAGAGAAGGACAATACAAACAGAGTGATTGCAGAAGGTGGTTGTTAAACTCTGTGGTAGTTACCTGGTTCTGTAATTTCTCTCTTTTGTACAAAAACTTCATTCTAAATTATTCTTCTGTCACTGGCAGATCTGATTTAAAAGGTTTCTTTACTTCCCAGCACTCAAGTCGTCGTTCACCCTCCCCCTTCCAGAATTTATTACAACCTCAGTTATGCCAATTCAGCTGCAGCCTGCAGCCATACCTTAAAAGAAATGATTTTTGGTGTTTTTTATTCTTGGTCCTCAGTTGGTTAGTTAGTTAGTTAGCTACTAAAAACACACAGAGACAAAAGCAATGAAACAGCACTTTGAATTGGATTTGGTAGGTTTGGTTAGAGGGTAGCAGGGTCTGAGTCTAATGGGGAAATAACAAAGGCTGAGTTACCAGCAGCAAACAGGTAGGATAACTGGATTGGGAGCATTGAGATGGGAGTGTGGAAAGGTGAGGAAAGCAGCTGTTGGTCTCTGACGAGCAGGTCAGAGTGAAAATGTCCTGCTTGTGTAGCAAGGAAAAATGAGAGCAGCATTAACTTTTGTTTCAGTAATAACAGCTGCTTGGATGCTATCACAGGTGAAGCCAGGGTGAAAACTGGGGTGAAAAAAAATCTCTTTATCAGCCCTGCCTTAGGGCACAAGTTTTTTGAGATGCTGTTGCTGGATTGGTGTCCTTTAGAGCACTGGCACTGCTTGGTGAGCAGACGGCCAGGGGCAAAACAGAGTCCTCAGCCTCTTTCCATTTTAGCTCTTTACTACTGTTTCCCATGCTGGGGAGGGAGGCTCGTCCCAGAACACTGCCAAGCACAGCACATTTCAGTTAGCAGAGTGTGCTACTCTTACTCAATTCTGCTGCTTCTCTCCTAATTCTCCTGTGCAAGGACTGTAATTTCCGATGCTGCTTTCCACACGATTTGGTGATAATTGTTAGTAATCCCAGAAAATGAGGCATTGAATTCACTGCTCTGCAAGACCTACAGGTAAGGAATGGACCTGTGGAGCAAGGAAGCAGCAGCAGAAGGGCTGAATGTGCATAGACAAGCATTGCGTGAGTGCTGGAGGGAGCTGATCTCCTCTCCGTTTCTGTGCAGCCCCTCTAGGGGATATGGTGCTTATTTCTGGGTGATTGCTTACTGGAAAAAAATTGTTAAAGATGGAAGGAGAGTGGCAAAATCTGTTGCAATGCTGGAGGTATTGATTTATGAGAGAATATTAAAGTATGTGTGGCTCAGATAAATGTTGACTGAGACTGGAGCAGAACGAAAAAATGTGACATTGTTTAAATACTTTAATGTGTATTTGCATCCGAAAAAGGATTTCTCAGTACCGTGCCAGATGTTTAGCCATAACTAATAGGGTGAAGTTTGGAGGAAAAAAATCCTCTTTGTTTATCTCTAGGTGACTATCAGAAAGATGTTCTAATTTGTGACACATACCTTTCTCTCCCACCTAACTCTGAAGCAAAAATTCATGGAACATTTGTGGCGCTTTCCATACTATTCTCCTTAATGGTATGTTATATGTTTCCCACTGGGCTTTGGCTTACCTCTTTTGACTGTGTCCTCTTTTGGAGAGAGGAGTGCTCTTACAAGTGGTACTAGAGTTGGTCCCCCTGATCCTGATCAAGGCCCTTTAGGTTATACTGTGGCCCATAAATAAGTAATAATGGTAATGATAGCATGAGATATATTTGGCTGTGGAATGGCTTCCCAAGGAGAGTAGTGAGAGGCTGATTGTTAGCAACAAATGTGAGGAAGCACACTGTAGGGAGCAGTTCTGTCAGCAGGGAGAGGGCTGGATGATCTAATAAGTCTTTTCCTTCTCTAGGTTATGATTCTGTGAATACTGCCTTGGAGAGCTCTCTAAAAGTCTCTGATAGTGTAAGCTCTCTATTACGTGGGTGTGGGTTTTACAGCACTCCAGGAGGTTCTTGCTGAGGACACTGTATAAATATATTCTGTTTTACATTGTATGATACATTTTAAATAAAAGGCTCAGATCTTTTTTTAATTGCTTTGAGCTATTCTATAGCCTGATCTTTTTCTTTAAGAATTAAGAAACTCTGAAGTGCTTTTGGAAGATACAGACCTGTTGCAGGTGAGAAGTACGCCTCCACCCGGGTTTGGTTTAAATAAATATATAGCGTTGTTAAATTTGCCTCCTTCTGTATCCCAGAGTGAAGTATCTGCTCTGAGTTCTAGCCTGCGTGGAAGTAAAATGGGAATCTCAGGCTGTCACAGTCCCTTTGTCTCTAATTCTCAGTTTAATGTTGTTCCTTCTCTTGATGTTTCAGCCTTATGAATTGTCCAGTCACTGTGTTGCGGTTTTTTTCTGTTTTGGTGTCTTGACATTCAGTACGTGGGAATATTCCCCCAGGGTGTGTTTTGGTCGCTGAAGGTGCAGTTCACACATGAAAGACAAACTCCCTAATCCTTGATGTGTGGCCTTTCAGGGAATGACTGAAAAATCAGCTTCTCTTTCTCAGCTTTCATTTCCTACCCAACCAGCCTCTAATGTTCATTGACATGTTCATCTCAGGTTTCCTGGCCAATTAGCCTGCTGGTTAAGACTTGGATTATGCTCACAGAGCAGAGAACAGGGGAAAAAGAATCTGAAGTATCAGCTCAACCCTATGGATTTTCATAAGGCTTTTGCCAAGCCTCCACACCAAAAGTTGCTAAAGAAATCAAGTTTCTGTAGGATTGGAGGACAGTTCCTTCTAGTGATTTACTGGTGGTTAAATGATAGCAAGCAAAGTGATTTAGTGTTCATTTTTTAGAGTTAGCAGAGGGATCCCCCAGGAACTTGCTGTGCTGGTTCTTCATCAGTGACCTGGAGTGAGAAGTGAACAGCAAAACTCCTGGGTGACCTAATAAATTCATGTGTTTCAATACTAAGTTCTTTCAGGTAGTTCAATGATATGTCAGTAGCAAACAACTCCAAAAAGGGGAATCAAAACTTAGTGAATGAAATTGTAATTTACCTGGGGAAGAGTCATCAACCCCATGCCTGCATGATATTGAACTCAGAGCAGGTGGTTAGGATTTGTGGAGTTCAAACCTTCCTGTAATTTCTCAATAGCTTGTGGATACATAGGTCTTGCTGTACCCATGTTTTGATTCTGCTTGGTCTTTGCCTCTCAAGAAAGCTGTAGTGGAAGCCGGGAAAGGTGCACAGAACCATTCATTTGATCAGCCAGGATGACGCAGTTTAAGGAGACACCAAGAAGCAATGACTTTGGACAGGAAAAGACTGAGAAAATGATCAGGGGTGCAAAATTGTGAAGGTGGTGGATAAATTGAATGTGCAGCTGTTTTTTACCAGATTCCACGTGAAAGTGACTAACTGCAGTCAGTCCTTAAGGCAGCACTAGCAAGGTATTAAAACAGAAAACGAAAGTATGTCTGTCAGCATCAGTGCACTTCCTGAGCTTGCTGTCAGAGGATGATGTGGAAACTGCAGGCTGAAAAAACAATTAGGCAAATTTATGGACTGTGTTTTGGTACATGGTTGTTGAAATGACAAGCTGTGGAGATAATCTCTCACCCTTATGCTGTAATTGTGGATGCCAGGCTAAAGATGGCAGAAAGTGCTTATGACTGTTTATTTTGGGTTGTGTTCATTCCTTATATCTAACCTATAAAGCCTGGGTGTTGGTGATTAGCTGTTTCTTCCATATAACCCCAGGTTGTATCACTAGAGTGGTGTGTCTTTGTGATTCAGGTACTTTGACTGCTCAGGCCACTTCTTATGTGCATCTGATTTTCTCTACTTTTATTTGCCCCGTTTGTTCCAGTCAAACAGTGATTTGATATTTTCTCTATCATAGCAATAAACTGTTTAATTTCCTGTAAAATGGGTCTGTTCCCTACCACTTGAATGTGTTTTTAGCTGTATTTAGCATTTGTAAAGTGCTCGGGGGCAGGTGGTGTTTTATGAATACAAAATAGTGTTAGGCTTTGTACTTAGGCACAATACTGTACCGTAATTCAAAGGCAATTCATGTAACATTAGTAAATCACTTTGAACTTTATGTTGAAAATATAAGCAGTAGTATAAAAATAAACCTTTTTATTTCCTCTGGTATATACAGTTAAATAAAGTAAACCTATACAGCTACAAAACCATATTGCCAGTATGCTTTGTTGAAATGCCATCCCCTTGCAAAGAGGTATTCCATGTGTTTTCTACATGTTTATGGTCAAAGAATAAATTTTCAGAGACTGTAAATGAAAAGATGTCTCTAAAAATAGTGATCAAATATTATCTGACACTGCTTGTTTAAAGAAATATACATGTATTTTACTGCCAGAATGTTTATGACTCTAATAAGTTTAGTTATTCTGCCTCATAAGGAGATTCCTGCTCCTCCAAATATCAAACTTGTTCAAGTTGTGCTGTTTTTTTTTCAAGAAGGAACAAATGGTATTGTTGGCTGGACTGCATGATATGAAAATACAATAGTGTAGTTTAAAAATTGGACAGTGTGTAAGAAATATAATATTTTCACAGCAGTGGGAAATAGGCAAACATTAAAAATCCATTGTCATATCCCAAATGTCTAAATAAATTAACATTAATTTTCAGCCAATTGAGGCAAATAGGCTTTGTGGTTACCTTCAAGAGCACTGTCTTTTTCTGATATCCTGCATAGGTATAAATTTTGTGTACCACTTTTGCATAATCTGACTGTTTTTTAGATAGTGTACATTGTGGGACTGTCTGAGCTCTCTGATTGCCCTGTAGGTTTTATCAGAAGGAATATCAAGTGATTTCAGGTGATTTCTCAACAATCATCCTGGGCATAAGTGGTCTCATGTTTCCCAAAACATCGGCCCTATTTGTGTGTTTGTCATAAAAATGTGAAAGCCTTCCTTCCTGTTCAGTTTGGAAACATGGGACAAAGATTCACCTGTGGTTGTTCAGAGAGCTGTTTTCCTGCTGCATGAGCAGTGAAGGACCCACTGCAGAAAGAGGGGTCTATGCTATCTTGTGTTTATTTTTGTTTTCCTTTTTAGGATGTGAATGGTTAATGATTTGTTCTGAATCATAATGGTTTATGATATTTCCTGTTATCTTAGTGATAGACTTTTACAGTAAGAGTTTATAAATTCTACTAGTTACTTGTTTAATTACGAGCCAATGCTGGGAGTTTCTAATAAAATTTCCAGAAGGGTTTTAGTAGCTGAGGAGACAAATTTCTAGCAGCCTCTTTTAGTAATGCAGAGGACATGGAGGGAATGTTTTCACAGCACTGTGCAATGCCTGACCAGGGTGAATTTTGCTATCCAGGTTGCAGTCCAGCTCTGACCCAGCTGTACCAGCATGATTCCAGTGGTACCAGCCTCTCAAACTGGGCATCTCTGTGCTACTCTGTGAGCTGTATTTGGCTTTTTATGTTCTACAAGAAAAGCAAAAGTGAAAGTTGAAAGAACAGTTTCAAAGCTTACTGTGGTCTAGTCTCCCTCCTCTCATCTCTATCCTCTTGCCCATGACCCTGCCTTCCTTCTGCTTAGAACACTAGCTTTTGGTGTTCTGTCTCCTGATGAATATTTTTGAGACTTCAGAAGATTGGTTTCACCAAACTTTATCTTTCTAAATAGTTAGACTTCTAATCAGACTTGTAGACCTTACAAATTTTCTTCCCCCATGATGAAACATATAGACTTTCAAGTTCATTAAAGTTAGATGAAAAAGTGTACATGGGGGAAGTGTCAGAAAAAAGAGATGGTTTTCCAGTCTGTTGCAGAGATGCTGTGAGAGACTGGACTATTAATGATTAATGATTCATAACATTTGCCCATTTGTGAAGGTGCCAGGGTGCTTTGCAGAGGCCAGGTTTGCATCTCTGGAGGGAGGAGGTGAGTTTTTGGGTGTATATATGCTAGTCTGCATGAGACAGAAGAGGTGAACCATCACAGCCTGGATTCTGCAAGGTGAGATCTTTGCTGTGCTAATTGCTCTTCCTTAAATAACTCCCTCAGTTGTTAAACTGCTCCCTTCCCCCTGGGGAAGATCTGATGGGGTGTTATTGGCTTAACTGAGAGGCAGTCCCTGAGAAGGGATCATAAACTATCAAAGACTCCCTAAGTGCCCCCAGACTCATTTCTGGGGCCTTCCACCAGAGGAATGAAAACTCCCCCTCACTCTGAGGAGGTCCTTGGGCATTCATTCTCCAGAGCCTGAGTATATTTTAACCCATTGGACTATGTGACATTTCATTCTAATTCACTTCAAGGGATCCATTAACAAGAACCTGGGTTATGCTCCCCTTGCTCACTGACGTTCCAGCACACTGGCAAATATGCCAAAAAAGTGGGGACAGACTGAATTATTATCATCCTTGAAGGGACATTTGCCCATGGCATTTTCTTTCTGTTGGGAGGGCAAAACCTATCAAAGAAAATGTGCGTAGCACCAGCACTGATGGGACATTTGATTGCTTGGTTGAATATCTATACATGAGGAATTTCTGTATATAGCTTAATGTACAGTGCTGCTACTTCTGCAGAATGTTTGGGATTTTTTTCTCCTCTGGAAGCAGGAGCAATATCAAGGGGAACCTTGGCTGTTAGTATGTTTTAAAAGGGCATTCACTATTCACAAGCCAAGTTTGCCAGATCAGTTTTTGTTTTTGAAATGTTCTGGTTCTTGGGTGGCTGATCCTGTTGCTTTGACTTCACCGAAACCATTAAGTGTTCTAATAATAATACTAATGAAGCCTGGTTTTACTTAGGTTTTCATTCAAGCTATGCAAAGAATACATACCCTGGTTTTAGAGAAAGTCACATTTCAGGATCCATGCATTCTGACTGTGTCTCTTTAAATATTAGGATACAAATAAATGGTGAGGAAATTGTCTTTGCAAGTTTCAGACCATTCTAGGTCTACTCTGTTGCCTCCAGCCAGATGCTGTCTGATGTTACTTAGACAAACCAGGGCAAACCATTATCCTGGGATTAAACACTAAATACCTGCAAGGAGCATTCTCTTTATCAGATAGTGCTCTGTTAGCAGAGTTCATTCACTTTATTGCATATATAACTGTGGTGTCAAATAGACTGATTTACAACACCTGGTCTTTTACATAATCTTTGCTATTTGCTGCGCTTGTAATCTGCCAAATCATTTAGCCTTCCTGATAGCAGAAATGCTGTAAAACTTAGATAAACTTGCAGAAGAAATGAAGTCGAAGGTACTGCTGAAATCTAGGGCCTGCACGTTTGCTGTAAATGCACTGGCTGGTTTGGTTTCTCCTGCCTAATCTGTGATTGCATGTGGCTGCTGGAGAAATTGAAATTTTATGATAGCACTACCGTCAGAGGAGATAAGCATTTGTATGCTAGACTAGATTAATCTAAAAAGAAGTTTTAGGTGTGGCTAATGAAAGCAGTGTATGTGTTAACTGTGTTTCTTAGGGGTTCAAACCATATATGTGTATCTATATAGAGTCTAGTGAAAAGTCTCATATATTTGTGTGCTAGTTCTTGCTATCAGTGCAGCTTATTCCATTTTATGTTGGAGATATCTTTGAGGAGTTTCAGTTTTTAAAAGGTACTTTCTGCATGCTAATACAAACAACAGATTTCTCTAAAATTATCTGGTTTGGCTACCCAAAACTCCACGTCCTTCTGAACTTTTTGGTTAGGGTAGCTAAAAGACATAAAAGACATCATGGTTAGGATTAGCCACAAATAAGATCCAGTTGAAACAAAAGCTGTGTTTTTTCATTTTAAGCCACTCATTTTTGCTACTTAGATAATAGAAATACATGTAGACGAGCTTAAAATGTGGAAAAGAAATTTGCAGATTGGCTTTTTGACTGTGAGTGAGGTTAAAGCTAGCACATCTGCAGGAAAATAAAACAGTCTGTAGTCAAACAGGTGAGAGGCCTGTGAGGCAGTAATGTCAAGTCAGTCTGTATTAGAAATTACGCTGGCCATCAGATTGGAAGGAACAATAGAAACTGAAAGAAATAGTTTTTGTAACATAAAAAAAAGTAGTTGCCATTAAATTGGTATTAACCCATCAGTACCACTGCTAACTCGTTTGAGCTGAGGGAACAGTAGTTCCCTGTCTCAGACATGAGTTATTTTGTCATCGGCAAAGTAACTCATCACGTCAAGCACTGGAATGGGCTTCCCAGGAAGGTGGTGGAGTCACCATCCCTGGTGGCTTTCAGGAAATGACTGCATGTGGCACTCGGTGCCGTGGTCTGGTTGGCAGGGCAGTGACCAGTCTAAGTGTGGTCTTGATGGTCTTGGAGGTCTTCTCCAGCCTAACTGGTTCTGTGACTGTTCTGATGATGGATGGGATGTAGCACTTACTTGTGGAGATAAAGATGGGTGTTTTTTATGGCATTGCTAGGTCACAGTTGGCAAACCTTTTACCTGCTGCTGAAGCACAAGGCTGTTGGACAGGCTGCATTTAGGAGGTACATTGGCCACTGCTAATCTCTTACATCCATAAACTGCTGTAAACATTTGTTCTTAAGAATTTTTCATCCCAGCTGAGTTGAGAAACCTCCCCCAGCTGTCTTAGTTGCTTAGTCGTTCTAGGTTCTTACAGTCACAAAAGTATAAACAGCCTTTTCTCAAAGCAGAGAACAGCTTGAATTGTTTCCTCTTGCTATAGACGAACTGCTTGCTTACAGGAGAGGTACCCTATGGATCCAATCACCTGTGTTGATAGTTTAATTTGGGTGAATAATGTGAATAATGTTTAGTGCATGAATGGCTTTGAATGTGTGAATCACTTCAGGGTTGGAAACATCAGGCAGGTGGGTGATAACAACAGCTTGGAACAAAGGGACTTTTGGGTAAAACTCTCATAAAACTCTTGGAGTGATATGTCGTACATATCACTGAGAGATCATTGGAGAACAGACTCCCTAGGGAAGCAGTGGAAATGGTATTGTTTAAGACATTTAAAATTGGACAGGAGGAAATATATTGTAATGATCAATCCTGTCCTGGTATTTAGATCAAGTCTTGTCTCTTGTGAATATTAATAAAGGCCCTGTCTCAATTACCTGCCATTATTCAGTAAGCATTACCAGATCACATTGGCTTGCAACCTTCCCCCACATCTGTACTTACACTTAAAGGACAACCTGAGTGATGATTAGCACCTTTGCCTTTTCACTTGGTGCCTCAAGTGTTGATTTTGTATTTCCTTGCTTAGATTCCATTCCTTCAGTGCTTCCACCAGACAGACTCCATATAGTACACAGAGATTTACAGGAAGCACATGTAGTTTGTGGCAATAATAACAAAGTCTCCTGCTGTTTTCAAATCCCTGAGAAACGAAATCAAGTGTAGAGGTATTTAAAAAAAAAAAAAAAAAAAAAAAAAAAAAAAAAAAAAGTGCAGCATGTGTATAAGTCACTTTACCATTACTGGCATGGGTCTACCTTGTTTGGTGTATTTGGCTGTCAGCTCTCAAAGGTCTGCTCAGTCTCCAGAGTGTAACTAAGACATTACACACCTCAAATGGAAAAGCTGATGAAACAGCCTAAAATAACCTGAGCACGCATGCTTGCCTCTTTTTCAGTACCTCTCTGTTGTCATTACTGACAGGAGTCCATACAGCAAAATTTGTTCTGTGCCGGTGGCCCCTGTCAGACAAATCTAGATCTAGTCTGATTTATGGAGTCAGGAAAACTGGATTCAGTTCCTGCATGGTGCTGTGATCTTAATAGAGCTGATCTTAATATAGTGTTTTCTTGTGTATTTCTGTAGGTTTGAAGCCTCTCTTCTTGACCTGGTAGAAGCTATGAACCCGATATCAGCTCCAGGATGCCTCTGCCAAGAACCTTGTGATGACAACAAAACGCACACGCCCTGCTGTGCGAGCCACAAGCTGTCCTCCCCTTGGTGCCAGACACCCTGCAGCCCCAGGAGCAGAGCAGATGAGCTGGAGGAGAGTCGGCTCCTTGAGGAGATCTTCTTCATTTGACACAACTCCTTGGTCTACAGCTACTCTTAAATAATTTGAGTGATCACTGCTTGTTTTCCCTCTTCTAAAACATACCTAATTAGCATCCAGGTTCATTTTGGATTTAGTAATCATGATGCAAGTATATTGTTGGGGTATGCCAATCAGAAAGTGTTAACTTTTTTCCTAAACCTTTCATGTGCCAAGTAATCAATTTAAAATAGCATTTTTTTTTTAATCTACAACATTTTCTAATAGATTGAAGTCACAGTTTTGCCAGCCTTATATCAGAAGCATATTTCATTATCGATTTTTTTGGCTCTAAAGCAGTTTGTAAGAACTGCCTAACATTCAACAACCAGCATGTTCAAAGTAGATTATTTTCTAATTAAACAAGTCTGTTTAAAACCTGGCATATTATAAAGGTGCAAGCACTTTAATACTTTTTCACTGATTTTATGATCTACTTTTTCCTTCAACATTCTGATATTTAACACACTGAGTTTTTAGGGGATAATATCGTAAGCTCAACTCTACAGTGTCTGATAATGTTAATAGATGATGTTGCAGGGTGATGTACTAGCCACAGGTTTGAATTATATTCCTCTTTAAATCAGTGCTATTTGACAGAGTTTATGCGCTGAGCAACGTAACCCTGAAATAGCAGAACAGAGTAAGACATTGTAGGGATCCAAAACCTACTTGATGTACTTTTCAAGATGAAATACATAGTAGTGCTAGTATAAGAACAGTCTTAAGACATTTTCACTAACTTGCACTATTTTGATCCTGCATCCAGGCTCCATTGTAAATAAGACAAATCACTAATTATTTCCACTAGCGGCTCACAATGCACACTTTCCTGCCAGCTTTAATTATTCATGCTGTATCTATTTCAGTTTATTTAAATGCATTTCCATCTACTGCATGTACTTGGTTATTTAAAGAAATGTGCCGAATTGGTAAAAATGACTGCACATTACAGGATTAATGGTCATTTTCTCCACAATGCAGTGCTCATATTTTATTGTAGCAGTAGCCACTGGCATGTGTTCCTAGAAATATGAGACTAAAATACTCATTTTGCACAGTAAAATTGTAGCGAGGGAAAGGTAGAAGTGATCCAGTATGGGCAAGTTCTAGGCCATTTGCTCCCAAACACCACTTCATGGGCCAGTACTGCTTTTCAGACAGTCTCTTTAGGCAACCCTGCTTATCTTAATGGCTGTGTTGAGTTACTGTACTGATGCTTGGGGTATGGCTGCTGCCTGCCTCCTCACGCTGCTCCTGTGCAATGTGTGATGCTCTGTGAGGTGGAGCTAAGATGAGAGCAGCCCCTGGCAGCACTGTCACTCCATCAGTGAAACAGGAGGAGAATGAGGAGGAAGAAGGACCTCAGGTTACTCTGAGCTGCTTCACTCAGGCCCAATCTTAATCACAAATTAGGTGACATCCTTTCTGTGCATCCCAGCTGAATTTTAAAAGCTGCTTGGAGGAGTTTAAAGGAGGAAAGCAGCATTGCTGGGCTGGAAGATTACTGCTGTGGAAAGTCCCTGCATGGTTTGTCCTGCTTTTAGTAAAGTATTACGGTTGTCTGGAATATGTCCATCTGCTGTTGAATGTCCCTCTTGTGCCTGTGAAGGCCCATGTTTCTGCTAAGAGCCCCAAAGATGTGTTCAGTACCCTGGCCCAAGTAGAGCAGGTGGGGACATAAGTTTTCTTGTTCTGTTGGCTGAGTAGTCTGTTGCTTAAAGAGGGCAGGGAAAGGAGGAGAAAGAAGAGAAAAATGTACAAGGACCAGCAGAAGATTTGGGGATAACTATCACATAGATCTTCGTGTTTGAGGTTGTTTCATGGTGTTTTTTTAGCTTTTTTGGAGTTTTTTAAGTGTTGGCATTTATAGAGAAACAGTTCTCTGATTTCAGTCCAATTGCTTCTTGTCGCTTTTCCAGTTTGACTGAAACTTTAATTGCCTTTTCTGATAAATGCTGACTGACCTTTCAAAACAGAAAAAAATACATGTATATTTCTTGATAGGTGCCTTTGTGTTGAGAACACTCCATGGGAGCATTCTGTTCTTTGATTCTTTTGTAGGTGCCAAAATTTAACTGCTTTGGGATTCCTTATGATCACTTAGTCCATAAAAAATTCTAATCCTTAAGGTGACTTTTGGCTTGTATCTGTATTTTTTGATTGTAGCTCTTTTTAAAAGGACATTGTCAGGCCTCTGTGCTCAAGGTGCTGTCTGTCGGTCAGACCTACACAGGAGGCACACCTTTGTGAAGCAAATTTGTGTAGTAAAAGATGGTTGAAATGCCTGATGGGTGAAGAGCTGTATACTTTAACTATGAGGTGTGGACAAAAGAAACAAAAGCTATTAATTTCGTAGACCCTGTGGAAAATCATTTTTTATAATGCTGGCTCTTGCTCTACTTCTCAGCAGTACATTAGGAATAGTGTTTAGCAGTCAGTGCAAGCAAAGATATTTTGCCATGAGGCACTACAAAGTTGAAGTTATTAAAACATTTATAGCCTTAGAAAAAAAAATCAATGATTGTCAAATAGGAAAGGACAAAATCAGTAGTTGGTACTGGGAGGGGAATTGTTTTCCATCTGCTAAAACAGTAGAGGAAATGCAAAAATTAAACTAGCAAGAGCAATGACATGACAGTGTCCTTTTAAGTTTGAGCTTCTATATTGGGAGCTGCTGCTGGGAAATTGGTCCAGCACAGACTGTTTGTCCAGAGTGTTCCCAGTGAATATCCTTCAGCTACACATCAGGCTGTGTTTTCCATGAGGCTTTGTGGAGTAACATGACTGCTGCCAAGGCTCCTGCCCACACCTTCAGTTTGTGTCCTTCCCACGTGGCTTGTGCACACACACTTGCTGGCTGTTTGTGTAGTTACTGCTTTTGTTCACTTTGTACATCACAGACCTGTAATAATCACATCCTTTTCATTTCTAGCCTTTCCAGTCGTGCTGTTGAATCCCATCTCGAGCACGTATTTATGTGTGTATGTGAGGTCTTAATCTAATAAATTATCTGGGGGTTTAATTTATTCTTCCAGACTTTTACTTGGCTTACCTTCTGATTTTTGTCTATCTCAGAGTCAATACTGCCATTGACAATGTGTTCCACTTCCCACAGCATCACATCATATTATGTTGTGAGTCTCCAGTTTTCTAAGATACATGAAGAACTTGCTTTAAGCCTTTTCCTCTTCTCCAGGACATGGGTCTTACTGTGAGTAGGAGCAAGGCCTCCTTTGGAGCATGAAGTAAGAGAGAGGTCTCAAAATACAAAGGAGAAGGGAATTGGAGAGCCAGCACCATGCTTTGAGACAAAGAAGTGAAATAAAGAGTAAGGAAGAAAGGACAGAGGTGAAGGCAAGAAAGGATGAAGATGCAAGGCCAATAACTGTACCAAAGGTGGAAATAAAATGACACAGAGGGCAGGGATGAGTTGTTAAACTAGAATAAGCTGATGAAGGAAAATTGTGTGCTTAAAGTATCTTAAAGTGAGAAATGTTTTCAAACACTGGTTTCCATTAGAGCCTTATGACTCCACACCCTTTTCCAAATCAGGTTCCTGCATTTGAGGAGCTACTGTCTAACACATGCTTGGCAAATGAGGAAAGGAAGGAAATTACCCTGACCTAACTTTACCATCTCCCCTTCACAGCAGCTGGACAGGGAGGCCAGAGCACCTTGGAGAGCAACCGTGCAGAACCTGGGTGTAACCCAGGGCATGGACTGACCTTAGTTGTTCTCGAGGATGACTTAGTTGGCTGAAGAATAGGAGACTGGAGAGCAAGCATTAGAATAAACAAAGTTTGCAGTGATCCAGTGAGCTGTGGAGTTTTGGTATTAAGGAAGAAGAGAAAAGGGCTTAGCTGCAATTCAGAGAGATTGAGCCTGAGATATCCAAAAGGCAGCCCTTGAAAGTGCATGTGAGCCCGGGGTTAAACTCTAGAATTTGCAGCAGAGATTTTCTCAAATACGACCTCCAGGCTATGTTTGAATTTGTACCATCTGTGGGGGAGAGAGTACTGCCTGGTTAGTTAGAAACCTCCTTTTTCACTGTTACTAAATTTATGAAATTGTGTGCTAATTAGTGTATGATTTATAAATTTACATAACTGCATGCTACATAAGACAACACAGAATATTGAATGAAGTGATTTAAACCAGCAGAAGCAGTGTAGTCTGCTCTGACTGGGTGAAAATGCCTTTCCCGATCCAGACCTGCTTCCTGCATCATTGAAAGGCTTGTCTGCTCACAGCGACAATAAATGTTTTACAATATTGTGACTCCATGTAGCTGAGAGACATCTACCTCGAGCATCTCTGGCATAGCTGTGTTAGCAGAGCTTTCATGGTGAAAACACACCTGACTAGGGTGTTCAAAAGCAGAATTCAGCTAAAAAACCAACAAGAAACCTAGCTTGGGCTGGCCAGGGTTGGTGCTTGAGGGCTCCTGCATTTGTTAAAGGGGGGATGGAAGAGCATCGCAACTTCAGGAAAAATATGGGGTGGGGGGGAACTGGATTTGTTTTCCAGCTCTGAGGAAGCCAATTTACCTCCCTCCACAATATGCTGTGGGTTCTGTGCTGAACTGTGTTTAGCACCACATCTCAGAGGGGCTGTGACCTGTAGCAGTGCCCATAGTGGAAGGCCCTGGAGATACCCACCAAAATATGTCTGTGAACTGTAATCTGTAAGAGCAGAAACACATGGGCTGGACATTCCTACTGAACAGAAGTTGAAGCTCTGAGGCATCACATGTTTTGAGGCTGGAAGGGGTCATTTCAGGCATTGTGGGAGCTAAATTGGAAAAACTCTGATGTCACTTAGAGGTGAGGTCCTTACATATGTGACGTGAGAGACGCCCAGGTGGTCCCAGCAGATGAGCTAATCCATGAGCTGCAGTGAGAGCCTAGTAGCCTTGATTCAGGATTCATCCTGAGTATGTAAAACAAAATAATTTTCACTCAGAGGATTCAATAACCAGTGTGAGTTCATTCTTTCTGATCTCCTGTCTACAGGCAAGAGGAACATGAAAAGCTGAAAAAAGGTGTATTTCCTCATTGCTTACTGGCAACTATGTTAAAACCTTGAAGCATGGGTTTGATTAAAGCACTTGCCCAAACACAAAGTATTCAGTACTGTGAGTATTAAGAGCAGAGTGGGAACTCCTCTGCTACCCCTGATAATGAAGGAAAGGACAAGATGAATTCACAGACACAAATCTAGTTCATTCTTGAATTAGAGATGACTGTGAGGAAGTTGCATTGAAATTTTGAAAGTGCCTTGTCAAAATCTTCCAGCATTCTTCTTGCTGGAATTATAACCCTGCCTTATTTTGAGGCTGAGGTTTATCTACCTGGATTTCCAGCTGCTGGACTTTGTTGTGCCTCTAGAAACAGGATTACAAAGTTGTCATGTTGCCAGACTGAGTACCCCAAATGCAGTGATAAACTCCTGGTCAAGCCTTCTCTTTGTTGAGATGGCATACTTTATGCCTTGTGTCCTGATGTCTTTTCCAGCCCCTTGAAGTTTTGGAGGGCCTGTTTCTGAACTTTCTCTACCATTTATGCATCTTGAAGGGTTTACACTAGAGCAGGACACCCAGTTCCAGTGCTGCTGCTGCTGTGAAATGGTGACAATGTGGCCTCATTTCTGCACAGCCTTTTGTTTTTTTTTTTTTGGAGGTGTTGGGCTGAGTACCAGGTCTGGTTGCATTTCTGATCACCGTTATGTTTCTTGGAGCAGAAATTCTATAAGAAGTGAAACCAGGAGACCCTACTAAATTTAGAAGAGTTGAGGAGGAAAGAATAACATGAAGTAGAAATACCAAGTAGGAAAGAAAAAGATTGCAGGACTCAGTCTGGGATGGAGCATGAACTTGTGGATGCAGTACCTGTGAACTCAGACACCTTGATAACAACCTGCCAGACACATTCTTGATGGGATGGGAGAGACCCAGACAACACAAACTCTCAGAAGGAAAAGAGTGAACAAAGCACCAGGTGGTGACAGCAACAAAAACAGACGAGAAGACTTTTGAGCTGCAGGTGGGGAGGCAGTGACATCTCTGAATTGCAGAGGAAATGGCTCCTTGTCAGTGGAGCTGGTGTCCCTCTATTTGCACTTGTGCCTTTAGCACAGGGATCTCATTACCAGAGAGCTTACTGGCAGATTGGAGAGATCTCAATGAGGAGTAATAAAAATGATCAGGGACTGCTATAATTGACATAATGAGGAAACAAGATGAGAAGAGTCAGATATTTATAGCATGGGTGAGAGAGACAATTAAAAGGTGGGGTGGGAGATGGACAGGATGACCTGAAAGCCTTGTCTGCTTCTAATAACTCCTTGTCGTCTGCTGAACAGAGGGCTTGAATTTACCGAGGCTGTCAATCTGACTCTTAACAGCCCCAACTTCCTGTGTTGAAAAGCTCAGGTGGGTGTACTCTAGCTGTATTGGCACTGTCAGGATGTCACTAGTGCTGTACTTTGTTTAAAAAAGTAGTCATCACCCATGTTGTGGAAAAAAATTGACATGCTGACAGTAAAGAGAAAAAAATTAAACCTTTGTAAAGTAAAAAGCCATAGAAAACCTTGCTGAGGGAAGGGCTGCCTGGTTGTTCAGCTGATGATGCCAAGCTCTTCCTGCTTCCTGTGGAGAAAGAAGGTCCATGGGGAGGGAGAAGATGTGAAAAATTTTCTCTGTGAGCTGGCACCCAGCTGTGCATGCAGCTGAGCAAACCCACTGCTCCCCAGGACACACAGATGTGCACAGGCTGTTGTCCCCAACAGCTGCTGAGCTCCACAGACAGCTCTAGGAGCAAGTTCTGGGCCAGGCAAAAACATGCCTGTCCCACTGATGTTAACAGCCACGTGTGGGGCTTTGCTTCCCTTCCTAATTCATCTGTGTGTGCTCCTGCACTGGGGCCAGGGTCAGTGTCCAGGCAGTGGACACTGCCTTTTTTAGAGCCCCGGGTTTTCTCTAGACTTGGAAGACTGCAGCAGGATTGCAGGCAGCCAAGCTGGAGGCGTCTCAGCTCCTGGGTTGCAGTCAAATTAAAACACTGCTATGGAAAGCAACGGGGCTGTGTGTGTTGGAGGCACTTTGGGGAAATATCAGAGCGGTGCTTGTTGAGTCTGGTGGCGGAGTGGCCGCTCTGTTTTAATGATACCTGTGTGCAAAGGCCACAGCTGCTGTCATCCGTTTCACATTAGTCTGACTTTCACAGAGCAGACATAGCCTAGGGTGGTGGAAAGGAGAGAAAGGTGACCAAAAAAAAAAAGAAAAAAAAAAAAGTCATTCATTTTTCACCGATTTTTCCATCCCTCTGAGCTGCGATACCAGTCTGTGGCTGAGCAACAGTAATCTTATCCAGTGTACTGTTGATTTAAGCCTCTTGGATTTATACAACTTTGGAAATGGTAAACTATATTAATTTGCTGTGTTTTCAAGGGAAAGTTATTTATTGCGAGACATTTTTAACTCAAGTGCCAGGAGCCTTAAATCATTATAATAAATTCATGCTATTCAGGGTTTCTTACATTGTAATAAATTTGTTTTAAACATGAATGAGGAGATCCATGATTTCTTTAATATACTGTTATGTATTTCCTTTCAAAATGACACAGCTCACTATATCAAGTGGGAGAATAATAGTGAGAGATTTACAGCACTTAAGAATAACACAGACTGGGAATGTGACATGTGAACCAACACGGGGCAGGGGGGCTGGGAGGTGCAGGGAGCCCACCACTGCTCCCAGTAGCCCTGCCGAGGGTTAAACAGCAGCAAGGGGTCAAGATCAGTGAGTGAAACAACAGCTGGGTGGGAGGCTCCCTGTAGGGTGGGAATCACAGCATGGCCTTGTATTTGCTTCCCATTTTGATGTGCAGCCTGCCATCAAAGCGCCTGAAAGGTGACAAGGGCTGTCTGTCCTTACCTGGGAGGGTGGCTGCCCAGCACTGACTGGGATGTGACCTGAGCCAGGGGTTGCTCGCTCCCATTTGCCAGGGACTCATCCCCTCTGGCTCTGCTGGTATGTGGGGAGCAGAGCCCTCAGCAGTGGCCAGTGGTCCTGGAGTGCGGTGGGGAGGCACCAGGTAAGCATTCAGATAAATTGCAGTCTCTGTTCTTAATCCCTGACCCCCCATTAAACCCCTGCTGACCCTTTTGCTCACTGTTACACACATGGACAGCTGTGAGTACAGGACAATAAAACTTGCAGCTGGCTTTACATCAAGTCCTCTCAGCTTCACAGGGAGGAGGAGCTGGCACACACACAGCCTCAGTGGCATCAGCATCTGAGGGCTGAGACAAACCCACTTTGGCAGCACTGTTCTGGCTTTTTTGGGAAGCAGAGCCCCTGTGCCCCATGTAACATCTGCTGAACTTGTGTCCCAGCCTCATCTCATCATGGAGTGCTGCAGAAATGAGGTGTTAGTGGTCACCTTGGGATCGGGATTCACTGGGACAAAACATCACAGTGCCCAAACTGCAAAGGCCAGTTGGTTTCCTAGTGTCTAATGAGAGCAGTTACCCACACCCCTGAGATACCTAAAAACCTTCCAGCTCCTCAAGGCACAGCCTTGCTGTAGAGACTTGAGGGACTGTCCTGCCATGATGTGAAAGTCACCTCTCTCTGTGTGCCTGTGCATGGGGCCAAGAGCATTTTCCTGGCTATGAAGGGTAGATGGGTCTTTGATGGCTGTGGCTGCAGAAGAGGATGATTAAATGTTGCTAGTTCCTGGGGGAAGGGGATGGTCCTGTTGCTGCTCCTCGCTTGGCTGGAGGTGAGGTGTAGGATGCAGAGGACTTCAGAGGACTGCCCAAAAGGGGGCTGATGGTGCACTGAGGATGGCTGTGGGCTGCTGGCATCCCAGGGCTGGACAGCTCGGGAAAGGGGAGGAGAGAAAGGGAGAAGGCCTCTCGTGCTTGGAGAAGTGATGGCAGGACCTCATCTGTCAGCACAGAAAAATGTCTGGCTAATAAACTTGCCAAACGTCCCTAATAAAGGGCTGGATGTGTTATCATGTCGAATGGTTTTATAGGGGACAGCCGTAAAACGTGCACATTGCCCTTTAAAATGCCAGGACAAGGATTGATTCCAGCAGGGCGGAGGGAGAGGAGGAGGGGAAATGAGGCTAATTGGAAAAGGGGGATAAATCCAGGGGCTCATTTCTCTGCCGTGGGTCCCCAGGGTGTCAAGCAGTAGTAACAAAGTGGGATTCACTGCCTTGTGGGCTGTGCCTGAGCCTGAGCTTCTCTGCTGTCTTCTCTCCATCACCCTGGGCAGGGCTGGGGTGTCCTTTCTGGCATCTGGTCCTGCTGCAGGACTCTTTCTGCTCCTGATACCCAGCCCCAGGAAAGCTGTGGAGATAACTCCAGCAGCCTCCTCCTCATCTATGCTTCTCCTTTTAATCCCTGCTTCTTCCTCCTGCCAGTTCTGGTAGCTGTGCCCTGCCTGCCCAGTGGTCCCATCTCATCACTCCCTCTCCTTCCTGGCGATTTCAACTCCCCTGTATGTGGGAGTGCATCACTGCTGAGAGGTGAAACACAGAGGCTGGGGCAGCAGTGTTGTGTCCCCTGTTCCATAGACAGGGCACAGCCTGTCCTAGGGTTGCAGGTGTGTGTCTGTGCTTTGAGTTCTGCTTGAATAAACAGGAGAGAGGAAGCTGGAGGGAGGCCCAGGGTGTGTTTAGTAGCAATCAATAAATATATTGTACTCCAGCTCACTTTTAATGCTGCAGAAAACAGGCAGTGATTTCACTTAATAAATGTAGACAGTGTTGCAGAGCTACAAGAGCATCTATTGTGAAAGACAGAATTTCTGCACCACAGGGCTGCACGTGACCACTCTCCGATGCTATCCACAGCTGAGGCCCATCAGCTGCCACAGGCAGAGGGGCCAGCCTCTGCTTTTTCATTTTCTTTTTCCAATTTTCCTGGACAGAGACACTGGGCAGCCAAACCTCCATGAGATCTGGTGGAGGGAGAAATAAAGAGATCTCCTCAAGGCACTGAAAATCTCGTGTGTTTGACCACTACGTGGAAGGTAGGCAAGTATTGGAGAGATGGAAGAAGAGCCAGGACAAGATAGATTTTTTTCTTGGCCAGGACTGCTTCAAAGAAGTTTGTTAGTGTGGAATTGTTGGTATGAGACAGATCTCCCTTGTCTGCCCGCTCTGTGCATGTGGCACTGCTGGATTTCAAGTTTGCAGAGTCCATGGCAATCCCCATTGGAGCTGGAGGTGACACCCCTGGAAGGGAGGTGGTGCAGGCAGGGCACCTGTGTCCCCTGACTCTGAAAATGCTCTTTGGCTACCCCTAGTGATTGACAAAGATTTTGAATTCTCCAAGCTGAATGGTGCCTAGGTCCAGGTCTTTCATCCCTGTTCCGCAGTTGTGAGGTTCAGAACAATGTCCAGGCTCCTGAGGTCTGGATTTTCTTCTTTGCTCCCTCTTGGCTCAGGCCCATCTCTGCTGCACTCACCAGAGTGAAATTTTCATTGAACACAGTTTTAGTTCTGGATTTGTAATTAAATTTAAGGGCTGGTAAATTTTGCTATGAACATTTTTCTGGCTCCCTTCCTAAGCATTTCGTCTGTTCAAATAGTACTTAGTGTTTTGCAGATGCTGTTGGATGTTACACTGCCAAACACAAGTATGAAAAAAATGCATGATTTGGAAAAATACTAATGCATTTGAGGTCTTGTTTTTGCTTTTATTATTACGCTTCAAAGCTTTTTTTCAATGTTTTTTCAGTTATAAACTTATGTGGCACGTGGGAATATCATCCTAGCACTTGACTTCAAGAGCTGTGACCTTTCCACTTCATCAAACTTATGATCAAAACATGGGCATGGCAGCACTGCCCATAATTGCTTTCTGAGTTAAACATTTCCTCCAATCTTCAGTAATAAGGAAAATGAAATCTTCAGGTGGGGTTTAGTAGTTCACCCTGAAAGAGTTCCATCTCATTCTAAATATTAAGCCATGTAGTGATTTCTGGGCACCTCTCTGCTTTGAGACCTGTGGGAGAATTAACTCAAATTCATTTTTAAAGGGGATTAATTAAACTGAATCAGGACTGTGTTTCAACATTCAGAATTAAGATGAGTTGAAGTAAGACCCCTTCAATTAACCAAAAGAGATGAGAGACCTCTTTGACATCAAATGAATGTGCCCGAGGAGCTGCTAGTGTGGTGTGACCAGTCCTTTTTTCATATATTTAATTCAGACTAAATGACCTAGTGTAGAGAAACCCTGTGATGTTAAGACTGGCTGTAATCACACTGGGAATATCCACCTTCCTAGGTGTTTTGTGAGGGGACAGAAGGTGTGTAAGATGCAGGCTGATCTATAAAAAGAGACAATCAGTCTTGGTCTGTTCAGAGTCCAGCGACACCATAGAGCTTTCAGAAGTTTAGCAACAGACGTACTGCTTAAAAAAAAAAAACCCAAACAAACAAAAAAAACCACCCCAAGTAATTAATCAAGGATGGGAAATCTCAGAAGGGAAAGTAAACTGGAGATAAGAGATCCAAAATTTTTGTTTGACCAATTTTTGTACCATATCACTATGACTGGGGTCTCTGTTAATTTGTGGGAAGGGGAGGGGTTAAAGTTTAATCAGCTTTTGTGTACATTGGGAAAAATTTTGGTTTTGAATAAAGGCTCAGACTCCTTTAGCTAATTAGATACCAAGGTGATGTGTGCACTATGTACACTTCTGACAGTTTCTTTTTCTTATTTCTGCCATCAGTTGCTTGGCTGTTTAGTCTGATGTCTGAAACTCTGCCAGCATTTCTGAATGAAGTCCTTCACATGGGATTTCTCCACCTTTTAGTTCCCATTTCATGGTGTAAGAAGTTTTCTGTTTACTTTTATCTTCTTCTTTCCCTCCTTTCTGTTTTCTTCGAGCTGAGGCGATCTGACACATGATTTACTATCAGTGTCTTGGAGACACTCTGTAAGTATCCGTGGGCACTTCTTTCTGAGAGGAAAACTGGCCAACTCACTTTCCTGCAGCAGAGGGGTTCAGAGTGTTGTGGGAGTAGGGGAAGCTCATGAAATTGCCCCTTCAAGCTTTGTGTCAGTGTGTATTCATATGGGATTCTCACAATATCCAAATACAACTGTTAAATTCTCGAGTGGGGGTGTCTGAGGAGCATCCCATGTCTCAGAGCTCAAGATCCACCCATGGCATGAATGTTCCAGTGGGCCTCAGTGTAAAGTCCAGCTGGGAAAGGGCAGATATCCACCATGCCACTCCAAAACTCACTTTCATGTCTCCTGATCAATAACCCATCAGGCAGCGTAGGACACCAGATGTGCAGAAAGACTGCCTAATTACCCCCTAGAAAATTCCAGGAAGAGGTCTGGGGCAGCATTTGTGGTCCTTTGGAGAATTAGGGCAGCCAGGGTGGGACATGCTAAGGCCACTGGGGAGCTGTGTGGGGTGTGGCAGGGTCTCTGAAATCCCTGTGGGATTTTGTGGGAGTGTTGCACTGAGTTCTTCAAGGTGCTGAGGGTGCTAAAGACAGTGTGGTGTGCTGGTTATCCAGAGCAATTTGCTACACGTTCTTGAGCTGGGGAAGCCTGAAAAAACCCCACAGATCACTGCCAGCTCTCACACAGCCTCTCCTGTGTCAGTGCTGATGAGCTGGGGCAGTGCTCTCCCACCACAGCACTGAGCCTGGGACTGAGGGACACTTGAGGATATCCTGAGGGTAAGAAGAGGTTCAGGAGGAAACTTCCCAGGAACAGCCTGAGAATTTGTGTTTTTGCTGGCCAGGGCAGGGAGGCTGGGGACCTTCCTATCCCTTCACTAAAGGAACAGCACAGAGTTTTCTGAGCTGGAAAATTAAACTCTTTACAGCAGAGAAATCCAAAGCCAGGAATTAATTTTGGAAGAAGAGTTCCCTATTTTACAAACTCCAGCTGCATCTGAACAGGTTCAGTGTGGCTTTGCTAAATGCTTCTCTGAGCCCTGACAATCTTTGGAAAGGAATGTGGTCCTCCCCGCCAGCTCCCCAAGAAGGTGAGCGTCAGCATGGGATGTGATTTCTACAACTTCTGCACAAAGCAGCTTAGCAATGGGCTCACTGGCTGGTGCAAAAAGCTCCTGGTGCTCCACTTCATTGCTCTTTCCTGAATGTCAGCCATGGCTCTGCAGAGAATTGTTTGCAAAAAGGCAAATGCATCCAAAGAGGACGTGGTAAATGTAGCCTTGCATTATACTGGGGATTTTTAGGGTGAATATACTCCTCTGCCTCTAATATTAGCACTGTCCTGGGCAGGATGTGCTCTGGACCATATGTTTCAGGGGCAAATCCATAATTTTCCCACTTCCCATCTCCTACCCCTGAAAGGGGTATACCTGCTTGGTACAATGGCCTGTATCAAGATAAAGCATGAAATCCTATGCATGAATCCAATGTTCTCACAAATACAACTGGAGCCAAAATCAGTTGTTTTTACTGTTAAAAGCTGATGTTATTTTCCTTCCTGCAGAAGCAGTTGATTAACCAAAGGCTGCTCACATGGAATTTACTGTGAGATGAGGTTAGAAAAACAGAAAGCCTGGACAGGGCAAGGAGTTGGGATGTGAGAAGAAATTTTCCCAGGTTTGCAGACTGGGATGTGAATTGCTAAAGATTTAAGGGGCCTTGCAGTCAAGGGGCTTAGCCGAAAATGTTTCCTTTTGACACTGAGCACACTGACTCATTATGGCCTGCTTTCCAATTCTGGCTGTGACAGAAAATGCCTTGGAGGAAATAGCCATTCCCAGGAGTTTCAGGGTGCTGGAGTAGACAGAGATGTGCTGACTGAGCAAGGGTGGTGAAGCTGGCTGTGTGACCAGACAGCAGAGGCATTGGTGGACGATTTGGATCACAGGATGATTCTGGTTAGCAGGGACCTCAGGAGGTCTCTGGTGCACCCTCCTAAAGGCAGGGCCAAATGTGAGAGGGGACCAGGATGCTCAGGGCTTTATTCTGATGTTTCTTGTAAACCTTTAGGGATGGGCATGCTGTAGGCTCTGGGATGGATAAAGTGTCTGGGCAGCTTTGCCAATGCTTGACTGTCTTCATGGGAAGAATCTTTTTCTTGTATCCATCCCAAACTTGTTTTGTCTCTGAGCATAGCTCAGAGTAGTCCCCTAGTTCTGGCATCACTAGCAACTTCTCTCCATGTTGTTATTGAAGAAGTTGATCCAGACTGGCCCCAGAATAGACCACTCCAGTACTCCTTTTGTCTCTGGCACTTCAGAGACAGATTTTTGTTTGAGACAGATCTGTTTGAGAAACAGGTTTTTCCCTCTGTCAGAGTCATGTGCCATGAGCTTTGAGGTACCCCAGATGTTCATCACATGGGCTTGGCTCATCCAGCCAAAACTACAAAGATATTTTTTTATAGCTGTTAACATCCGTATCCATCCAGCTAAAGGTGAGGACTATTTCCACCAAGTATTTGCCTCTTCTCCCTCACTGTCATTGCCTCTGCTCTCCCACCAGCAAACAGAGGGAGAAGAGCTGATCATTGGAGTCCAGCTGGGGAAAGACAGACTGAGCCATAACCAGGTGAGGCAGTCTTTATTGGGATCAGAGGGTTATGGAAAACAGAGTGCAGAAATGCTAAGAGGAAATTACAATTTCTCTCTTTTAATTTTTTTTTCTCCCTCTCCTGTCACCAGTTTTTCCTCCTAGGTGTTGGGGTCTTTCCAGAGGCAATCGTTACTGTTAATGATTTTAGCTTGTTGGCTATTATCACATTTGTGCCTGGGGACTGCAGCTGGCTATCTGGGCTCTGGCAGGCCTTGACAGCAATCAGCTCCTTCCAGCTTCACACTAATTTTCTCAGGGGAGCTCAGAAGAAAATACTTTTTCGTTCATTTTCCCCTCTCTTTCTGCATGTCCCTCCTTTCCTGCCTCCCTTTTGTGGGAGCTCTGGTCCAGGACAGGGGCACACAGGGGAATCTGGAGGAGAAACCCACAGTGAGATATGGGGCATTTGGGTGTATCAATGGGGGGAAACATCTCCAGGGGAGAAGCACCCCAGCTTTTGTTTCCCAGGCCATGTTAGGGCCCAGGTTTGCATCGCAGCTGATCCCCCAGCAGTTACAGAGACAAGGAGGGATCATTGTGGTTATTTCATGAAAAGTGTACGTGGATCTTTTTCAGTGGCTCAGCCTGAGTGCAGAGCTTTTACAGCCTTGAGTTTAATATTCTCTTTTTTCCCTCCATCATCATTTTATATTATTCAAAGCAAATCAGACAGCCTTTGAAGAACGGCTCAAAGCCTTTTTTCTTACTTTCTTTTCTTCTTCTTCTTCCTCTTTTTTTTTTTTTTTTTTTTTTTTAAAGGTGGGAAAGAGTGGGAGCCACCTGGTACATTTTCTTTCTCAATTCAGTGATTTTATTCATTGGGGAAGAGATCTCTTTGCATCTTGTTCTTTAAAGGAGTGTAAAAGGCAGGTAAGATCTGTATTTCTTAAAGACCCAAAAGAGAGTGCTTTTCTGTAAGGGTGACCAGCATCTTTCTTACACTGAAAGCAGCCTAGCAGGTGAAAATGTGACAGCTCATGAGGGGAAGGGCTCTGGTCTGGAACCATTGTTACACTTAGAGCTGCTTAGCAAAATCATTGCTCTGAGGCATTCCAGTGACTGTCCAGACTAAGCTGGCAGGCTGAGAGTCTCCAAAGACCCCCAAATCTGGTTAAGTGGCCATCAGGAAACACGTTGCCCTTGTGTAAATTGTCTTTTTTGAGGGTTTTTGGTGGTGGGCACTGCGATGGCAAGGAGATCTTTTCCAAAGAAAAGTGTTTTTTCCCACTGGGAAAGTAGAAGCAGAGGTCTGAGGCTGCAGCCTGTCAGGTGTCAAGGTGTTTGCTTTCACAGCTATCCTGAGGCCCCCCAGATGCTGGGTTAAACCATCCCCTCCACAGTGTGTATGACACAGCTTTTGTCCCTGCTGAAACTTGGGCTGGTGAGGGCTCAGAGAGGGTCTGCAAAGGGATTTTACCCAATTCCCCACCGAGACCACCTAGACATTGGTGCTCAGTGGGTATTTCCTCAAAAGAACCATGTTCATCTCAGTCAAAATTAAAACACTCTCTGAAATGTAACATTTTAATGAGTTTACAAACACCATGCTGCCTCATTGTCCCCCACCCCTTACAGGTGGTAAGGCCCTGGGTGGCATGGCCAGAGGATGTCCTGCATGCTTTTGTTTTGTTGCCACCCTTCTTTTCTCCCAGTTTTTCAGAGCACGAAAATCCCTGACAAAGAATCATGTTCCCTCTTCTTCATGCCCTCTTTCCCCTTCTTGAAAGGCCCCTGCTTGAGGCTGTCCCATGGTCACTCCCCATGGTGGTGGGGGGCAAGCAGAGATCACCAGAAAATGCGAAAATGTTGAAAATGTGGAGTCACGGAGCTTCCTCTGGATCTTCCCCGTGCTGCTCAGGACCTTCCAGACCTGCCCAGCTCTGCTGCTCTCCCCACTCTGAGAGGTGCATAAAACAAGTCATCAACCCCAAAGGTAATGGCCTCTCTGGGCAGGCTGCCAGTCATTTAATGTCTTCGCTAATCATCTAGATGTGGGAATAAACAACACGTTAATGAAATGTGTGGGTGAAGCTAAACTGGGAGGAGCTACAGGGGCTGGTTTGGACAGTGGAAATAAAACAAAAAGATTTGGGGAGGCTCGAAAGACAAGCAGGGAATTATAGCTTGAGGTTTGGCTTGGGAATAATGTGAATAGTAGTGGGCAGGGAAGCAGAGATAAAAGGCCACGTGAGGACATTAGATGCCTGGGGGTGAAGAGCAAATGTAACTTCTACCTGTCACACAGCTCTGCTGCACACTCCTGAAAGTGGGGATGCAGCATTCAATGTCCATGGAGTGATGGGAACAGCAGGATACCTCTGGAACAGTGTGTAAAACACTTTTGGCTAGGAAGGTGTCAGGGAGACCAGCAGCAAGGTGGAGAAAGAATGAAATCATAAAGAATGATTGAAACACTATAGAAAGGTCTGTGCCCTACATGAGTGGCCTTTGAGTGGAAAACACTCCCAAGACTGTCTGAAATGGCAGCACATCAGGGGGAGGGAGTTACTTGAACAGAAAGGAGGCTTTTTCCTCAAAGTCATTATGTCAGTTCTTAATGGCAGAATTTGCTGACCATGGGTTAGAAGAAGAGTCACTTCAGGTAGAGAGAGTCTAAAGGGTTTGGTTTCCTTAACCTGACTGACTGTGGGCCAAGAAGGGGCCCAGTGATTCCTCAAAGATTCCCCTGTGGGCAGAGTGGAGGAGAAAAGCTTTGTGGCAGTGCTACAACAGGAACAAACTGGTGCAAGTGTGCCTTGTGTGAGCAACACAGAGGTAGTTCTCCAGGTTTTTGTGATGACGGGTGGCAACAGCTTGATCTGGAAAAAAAGAAGGAGCATGTTCTGAAGGCATCCCTACTAGCACTGGAAATTTTTACAGTGCTAACAGCAGGTCCCTGCAAGTGTTATGTGGACAGTCAGTCTCAATCTGTCCAAGGAGGAGATGGCCAAGAGCCCAAGGGGCCAGTGTGGAGGCACTGGAAATACGAACTCAGTCAAAATTGTCTGAATTAGAATTTTCAAGTGACATTTCTGTTGACATTTTTTCCAGATATTGGAAGATTTTGAATGTGCCAATTCCCTTTCACCCTTTCTTCCCTTCAGCTTTCCCTGGCAGAAAAAGAAAAAGAAAAATCATCATATTAAAAAGAAAATGGATGAATATTTAATGAAAAAGTGCATCCAGTTCTCTGCTCTGTTCACTACAGAATATTTGTTGCATGGCACCAAAGCACCTTTGCCCTGGTCTGAGCTTCCTCCTGGCTTCATAGATTGCCTTGGGTTCATTTCATATTTGGTCTGGGTTACTAAAAAGTTTTTCTGAGTTCCTGAGTTGAATGTAAACTTTTCCCACACCTCTACAAAGTTCCTTAGAGGAATTTTCTGAGGGAAGCATATGAGAATATCTAGAGTCTGAGTCGTGGAGAGGAGTTCTCCTGTAAGGAGTTATATCCCTGTGCCAGAGCAGGTAAGATGACAGACTGAAATTAGTCAGTAAATTTGTTGGCTCATCTTTCAGTAGAAAAACAGAAGGAATTTGTGATACAAGGGGTCTGAAAGGAGATTGACCTAAAATTCAGTCCCAGATGTGGACTTATTTACTCCAAACTGAGGGATTTTAAGAGGAGTAAGGGGTGGCAAAAGCTTATTTCAAGAAAATGGTCCAAATAAAGGTATCAGAAGCATGGCCATTAGAGAAGGACTTACATGTGTGAAGAATTTAAAGGCAAAAGCAGAGTGGGAGATTTACTAGGAAAGGCAAGAAAGCCGCCTCTCTCATCTCTGCTTGTGGCTCGGGTATTTCCATGTCCACCCAACTCTGATGCTTTTGCTGCTCTCTCAGGGAGGAAAAATAAAACAAGTCATCAACCCCGGAGATCACAGCCTCCTGGGCAGGCTGCCAGTTGTTTAATATTGCTGCTAATGATCTACAATCAGAAGTAAACAGCATGTTAATGAAATGAGTGAAGGAGGCTGAACTGGGGGAAGCTGCGAGTGCTGGTTAAGAGAGGAAATTAAACACAAAGGTTTGGGGAGGACAGAAACTCACCGGGGAGAATCGGGACAGAATTGGTTTGGGGGTGGTTCAAGGGAGTATAACAGCTGGAATAGTGAGAAAAAGAAGGATTGAACTGTGCTAAGAATTTTGCCCAAAGCGAGTGGCTGGCGAAGTCCCCTCAGGAATAAGGAGACTGCTCTGGGTGAGAGATCAGGAGAGGAGATTGCCCATCAGAAGTGCAGCCCAGCCATGGTGACTGTTCATGGATTTGCCTCCATGGGAGAGAGCCTGACTGAGCAGATCACAACACTGCTCTAGGCCAAAGCTCTTCTCCATAATACATCCAAAAGGAAATGTACTTGCCCAGCATGGTTGCCTGGGATTGAATCAAGGAGTCTTGAGCCTAGCCCAGTGAGCCAGATGTGAGGAGTGCAAGTTTTGTATCAGCATAGCAGATCTGGAACTCACTGGATTTATGGACTTTGTTTGTCTTGAGTACAGGTATTGTGAGGTGGAAGCTCTCACCAGTGCCACTACCCTGAGCCAGCAGTGGGATGAGTTTGTTAACATCCAGTCCTTGGATGGTCTGCAGGGAGGGGGATGTCACTTTGAATAAATGGTCCCCCTCCCCCCCAACTTTTCTTTTCTCCTGATTTTTACCCCTCCCTCCCCCTCATTTGAAATTCATTGGCTCTAATTGCAGAGGTAGTCAAACTTTGGCTGCTTCTGAACTGCAGGTCTTCGAGGGGACTTGCACGCTAGACAGCAAGATGAATGATTTATTATTATATTATTATTTATTCATTTAAATTCATGAATGCTTATCCAAATCCAAAATTGCCCATTTTCATCCAGATCTGAATTTATAGATTTTCAGGCCAGATGGGACCACTCTGATCAGCAGTCTGACCTCAGGCCAGGGAATGCCACCCAGCAATTCTCACAGTGAGGGGAAGATGCACCACTATGTAAATCAGCATTATCAGGCTCAGTGTCTTCTCTGAAATGGTCTCTAGTGGAATCTGCAATTGCCCAGTGGTTTGCATCTCAGCTTCCCAGAGTGGCTATGCATCACAGGAAAAACAGTTTCTGCTCTGCTCCCCTGATGGGAAATGGCTGTGGAGAGGGATACCAACAGCAGGTAAGGGCCCAGGGATCAGGCATCCTTCCCTATAGCCTGGAATGGAGAAGAACTGCACAAAACTAATCTAAGTCCCTATAGTGCCAACATGAAAAAAGTTGCTTTGGCTACAGAGGTTTCCAGGTGCCAAACAGAAGTGAAGTCCCCAAGCTAAGCATGGTGGCTGCTTTCTTGGGGGGAGTCTTCATGTACATCTGAGCAGAAACAGAGATGTAGCCTTTACTGTTCCCATTTCTTGTTTCTTCAGGAATATCCTCAATTTCCTGAACTGTTTTGTTGCCTGTGTTGAAGTTCCTGAACAACGACACACCATTGAAACCACAAAAGCCAGGTGGCAGTTTCTGTGGGTTGCCAGGGTTTTGAAGGGAGTTTGGGATGTGTTTGGGGGGATAAATTGGAATACTCACAGGAAAAAAGTGAGTGATTAAAGGCAACCTCATAATGGGATCCAGCCTACATCAAAGAGTGGGATAAGTACCTCATCTCCCAGAAGTTCATTAAAATGTGTCGGTCCATACCCAAAGGGAAGGTTAGAAATCTGTCAAGATAAAGGAAACCTTACAGAGATTAGCTTTTTCTGTTTCCAAAGATTGTGTGGTTTTGCAGTAAACCAGCTACTTGTAAGGATTTCTCCCCTCTCTAGACACTGAAATACTGATTCCCTTCTCTTCTTTGCAGAAGGGTCTGTGAAGAGACCATGTCTGTTCACCTGTAGTGCCACAGTTCCTGCAACCCTGGATAGCAGGTTCAGGCTGTGGAGTGGGAAGACAGCTTGAGCAGAGAGAACTGTTCTGCCTTCAGGCAGCGGTCCCATCCTGCCAGAATCCTGGTTTATTCAGCTTTAATGCAGGAAAAGCTTTAATCCAAGTGGTAAAGCTGGGTTTGTGCATTAAAGTTGTCTTTATTAAGACTGTATTTGTCCTCTCAAGGCCGTTAGATCTTCCTTCTCATCCACCCAATTTGTGTTCTTATGAAGCACAAACTGGAAAAGGTCTGTGCTACACAGGTTTGTAGGTGATTCTCAGGTCTCCCTCTTGGCTGAGGGTTGTTGCCTGCCACATGGCAGTAATGATTCTGGTTTGGTCTCTCTGATCTCATGGTGACTAGAGCTGGCTTGGTGAGCTCAGCAAGAACAACACGCCAGCCTCACAAAATTAATAATTGTTTTGAATATTTTTGTACACATGAAACACAAGCAAGATAGAAAGAAGAGACCCTATCACATAGAGAGTCATATCTCTTGTGGCCCTTCAAAGGAGCTCCAAAGACTTCATACACTCTAACTTTCAGAAATTCAAAGATCACCTTATCCAGGATCAAAAGACAGAACCATTTCAGTGGTCCACAGAAGCAATTAAAGATTAGAAGCATTGTGGCTTTCTTTTGCAGTTCAGGCTGGTGAAATTGAAAGGAGGAGGGTGCAATCATCGGCTGGATGTTGTCCAGGACTCTGAGGCTGCATCTATACCTGTAAATTAACTGTAGCTAGGTCTGCTCTCTTGTGCAGAGGCCAGCTGGCACAGGATATCCTGCATCTGTACTATTGAATTCTCTCACCCTCCAAAAAAGGGGGATTGCATCCAAATTGCCTACTGAGAGCGGGCACTAGTCTGTGCTAATTCCCAGGCTGTGTCTAGGCATCATTTGGGAGCATCCTAGATAGATTGTGCCAAAAACATGCCAGGTAGTGTTTTAACAACTTACAACACAGAAGATCAAGTTCTAACATCCAGAGACATTTTCACAACTGTCCTTTCAGTTGTGGTAAAGTATAGAGTTTATTTTAATGCTTTAGCTAGAATATCGCTCAGTTCTGTGAGTACTGCTGCTCTGAAGGTCAGTGGACTACTGGGATCTTCTTTGCTCACAAGTTTCCTCTGATCTCCTGGTTGCAGTGCCACACCTGCTTTTGCCATGCTGTGGGTAAAACAGAGGCAAAGGGGACTCAGGAGAGAATCTGGCCTTGTAGAGTACTTCCAAATAGCAGTTACCAGACATCAGTCTTTCAGATCTTCAGTGTCTGTCCAGACTGGTTTGAGGAGAGACCTGGGGAGTGTTGAAGCAATCCTGGGGCACAGAGGTGTCCTGGAGGAAATGAGATAGAAGCTGTCACTGATGTGGACAAAGTTCATATCATAAAGCCATCCACTCCACAGATTTGGTGATTGTACCTTTATGTGCTATCTCAGAATCTCCCTTCCAGGAGTGTTCCCAGTCTTGTAGGAGTAGCTGGCATTATACTGCAGAGTGCTGTAAGCTGATGGCAACTCCCTGGTCCAAACCTGGGGTCAAATGAGGGTAGGGTGGGAGGGTCACAAGTTTGGCTGTGAAAGCTGTGATGGTGACTGTCAAAAGCTTTTTGGGAAGGAGTGGGGGGTGAGTCGACCCCTCTCACCCTCTCTGACACCCTGCACCCTGCTAATGGCAGCCAGGATGACTTTCTGCTAATGCAAATGTTCACAGCTGTACGCTGGATGTTGCTGAGTGGATAATGGCTGATGAGTTTGCCTGTAGACAGTCACTCCACTACCAGTGTGTAATTAATTGCTATGTAAAGTGCTCTGAGATGCGGTGCTGCTGAAATGCCGGGTGTATAAATGCCATCCCCACACAAAAGGGAACAACATGCAAATTCTCTCAATATATTTTTAAATACGAGCATTTTTCAGCTGTTTGCTCTTTTGTAAAATTTATTAGGCCCCCTCCTGGGAACAGGGAGGCAGCAAGGGCAGTGCACATGGATGAGTTGGCTTCCAGGGGCTCCGACTGTTCATGCTGCTCAGCCCCAGACTCCAGGGGGTCATCTGTTTTCTTCTCCTATTCCCTTAACCACTGCTTAATTTTTGTTTCCCCTTTCGCGTGTTTGCTCGCATGGTGAGCTGCAGCTTGCCTGCCTGGGCAGGGCAGCAGGGAAAGAGAATGCTTTTTGTGCAAAGGGCAGAAGCCTGTAAGGGATCCAGCCTCTTTTTCCATGTGAACCAGAGAGATTCATGTCCTGCTTCCTAAGAAAATGTGTTTTCCCAACTGGATGCAACCCAGACAGGGGTGGTTTCAGGCCATTGGGAGCTGCAGAGGCAGCGTGGTGTGATGGCAGCAGAGGACAAAGCCCTGCCTGGCTATCTGCAGACATCTAGCACCAGCTCCAAGGAAGGAGTGGGAATGATAAAATGTTTTCCCTGGAAAGAAGTCTGACACAATGAGGCTGACAAGTCTCAGCAAGGCGGCCTGAATGGAAGGCTATGAAACCTTGAGTGCTACAGATTACATGAAGAAGGGAAAATGACTCACTGCTTCCCATGTGGCATAAAGGAGAGAACATCCAGTGCAAATATCACACAAAAGTTTAAAACAAAAAAGGGAAAGTCGTTTTTCTTGGGGCATAAAACCCTATCAGGGAGTTCATTGTGACAGTGAACAACTAACAGGCAAACAACTTAAAAAGAAGTAGAACAATTCAGGTCCACTGCTGACTGTAGGACCCAAGAATTTGGTTGTCATTGCTGCTCTTAAACATCCAGCTGCCAGAAGTGTGGAGAATATGTGTGGGTGTGGATGTGTTGCAGTTCTTGCAGTCATTTCCTAGGTCTCTGTTGCTGTTAAATGGAGAGAAATAGGACATAAAGACTATATGGACTGGAAATCCATGTTTCTTTTATGTGCTGATATTTGATAGATTGAGCAATGGGTGGTTGACAGATCTTGGACAGAAATTATGAGCAGGAAATCTGTTTAATGAGCACTTTCCTACAGCATTCCTGAGAAGGCAGTCATAACTTTGATGCAAATTAATGTTTCCATCAATGGTCTGGAAATACATAAAAACAACGCTGCTGGCTAAATTGTACAGATAACCTAAAGTTTGGAGGAGTGATTAATATGACTTGAGGATGTGTGTAAAGGACATCAGCAGTCCAGGCATGTAGAACACACATTTTCACAGCACCAAACCAGGAGAGAGAAGAGGAACCAGGAGGACAGGTGGAAGTATGGGCTGTTGAATATCAGCATCTCAAAACAGCTGAGGTTGGAAGGGTTGGAAGGCACCTCTGGGGATCATCTGCTCCAACCCCTTCCGCTCAGAACAGGGGCAGCCAGAGCAGGTTGCTCAGGACCACATCCAGTTTTGTTTTGAGTGTGTCCAAGGATGGACTCTACAACCTCTCCAGAAATTTGTTGTAGTGTTTTAACATGATCACAGTTAAAAAAAAAAAAAAAGAAAGAGCTTTTTCTTGCATGTAAAGGGAATTTCCTGTATTTCAGTTTGTTTTACTTGGCCTTTCCCTGACACCACAGGGAAGATTCTGGATTTGTCTTTACTTGCACCTACCAGATATTTATACTTATTGATTAGATCCTCTTAAGACCCCCTTCTTCTCAACGTGCTGGCCAGTGCAGCTCTGAGTCTTTCCTCACACATCAGATGCCCCAATAAATTTGTAGTTTTTGTGTCCCTTTATGGGATTTGTTCCAATATGCTGTTCACTGACACTGGGGACAGAGCTGGACAGTACTCCAGGCTTGTCTCACCTGTGCTGAGTAAAGGAGAAGGATCTCCTCTCTCCATCTGCTGGCAGTGATCAGCCTAAGGCAGCCCAGGAGCCTGTTGGCCTAGTGTGTGACAGGGGCACATTGATGGCTCCTGGTCAGCTTGGTGCTCACCAGGACCCCCTGGTCCTTCTCTGCCAAGCTGCTTTCCAGCTGGCCAGTCCCAGGGTGCAGAGATTCTTTATCTCTGAAGATGATAAAGAGGTTCTAAAGGAAGGTCCTTCGTCTGGACCTGTATTCTCAGCATGGTGGTGGAGCCAGCTGATGTCAGCTCGAAGGAAGCTGGTGAAAGGACAGGTCTCATTTTGCCTTTGGAAGGGGGAGGACAACAGAAACCCTTCTCCAGTCTGGGGAATATGTGCTTTGTTAAGAAAAACAAGAAATTGGAGAGGATGCAGAAACCCACAAAAATCTGGGCTGGAGAAAATGCTTCCAAGTGAGCAATTTGTTCAGCTCATCAGCAAACTCGAGTGGCAGCTTGCTGTGTGTGTGCACCTGCTGTAGAGGACTCTTAAACCTCAAAGAGAAACAAAGGCACAAGACAGACCAGTGCCCACAAGCTGAGCACAAATACACACGAGCAGGATCCAGGCACTTGTTGTGGTGGTCATTGTCTCTAGGAGCAAATTCCCAAAGGTCTTGGAAAAGATTCCACCTGCAGAGGTCTTAGAGTCAAGGCTGTGTGACTGTAGTTGAACCCAACCTGTCAGGTGGCTCTCTGGGGTGCTGTGAAGCCCAAACTAAAGGCTGGTCTCCTCTTGCTGTGGTCTTTGGCTCTGACTTGAGTGTTCCCTGAAGGAGGAATGAGTACAACACATGAGGTATATGGCCTTTGCCTCCTCTCCCCGCATTTCTGCCAGCCTGTGTTTAGCCCCTCTTGATGCATCTTAGCCTGCACAGGCTGGGATTTCAGGTGGTTTAGGGGGAGGAATATCAGGTGGGTTTGTTGTGGAGGTTGGCTGTTGGGGATTGAAGAGATGTTGTCACTCACAGAATAGCAAGAACCATACAGAAGGTTTCTAGAGCACCCAAGGGGGCAGCTGGCTGTGGTCCTTCTGTCTCAGAGGACAGGAGAGACCAGTAACGAGAGGCTGTCATTGTCTTTAGGCATTGGCTGGGCTGCTAAACTTGAAAAGAAGAATTTGTGGCACCTTCACATGGCATAAGTGTCACTCTATTGCAGTCCTGGTGGGCTTCTCAATCCTGTCATGCCTCTTTTCTTGGGTTTTCCTTGGGATCTCTGCTGCTGCTGACAATAGAGTATCTAGGGCTAGCAGTGGGTGTCCTGTATAAGTAAGACTATTTACCCAAAGATAAGCAGACCCAAAATGTTCAGCCAAGGGTGTCTTTAAGGACAGTAGCAAGGGCTAGTACCCATAAGTACTGCTGTAGCTTCCTGCAAATAAAGCAAAAATAGAGTTGCAGAACTATGATGGGGAGAAATCTATAGGCACAAATGTCTTTTCATTTTTCTGTGCTTTTACTCATCACCCACAACAGCTTCTATTTCTAACCCTGTGCTTAAAAAAATCCAAAACAAACCCCTGAAAGTCAATATTTATTTTTCAGTCTCCCTCTCCCCTGCTGTTCGTCTCTGAATTTAATGCTTTTGAAAGGTGAATGATTGACGATTTACTGAAAATGAAGTTAAAATATAAATAATTCCACGATTTCGCTGCTGTATTAAGCAGGCATATGAGAAAAGCCCAGAAGACCAAGGTTGGCTTTTATTATTAACAAGGAAAGAAATTAAATTTAAATAAATGTAATATTTATTAAAATTTCCTTTCACGCTGTTACCTGAGGTTCATAAAACTTTTGAGCTGTGTCAGCTTTGCACTCCCCAGTACATTGAACTCCAGGGAAAACTATAAGCAAATTCTTAAGATCAATGCAAACTACTTCTCCATTACTCAAAAAAGGGAATTTTAACTATTTTTGAAGGCCCCAGGACTCCACTAATCCAGATATAAAGACTTTTTTCACCTTCAAACTTCACAGTTCCAACTACCCTTTCACCTTCTCCCATTCCCACCCCAACACAGGCAACCTCTTACGCACTGAGGAGAGTGACTACACATCCCTTGACTCAGTTTCCATCCTTCCCGTGGCCAGTTGCCAAATCAAATTTGCCAAAAGATGGGGAAAGCCAGTCTGAAGCTGCCCCTGTGCCCTGCCTGTGTCCATGCCAGTGCCAGTGCTGAGGAGAAGAGATGCAAAGCTCTGCTAGGTGGGCATTACCAGGTGATCCAGGTTTGGATTTTAAAGATCCTGTGGTACTTGCCTTGGTGTTTTTAATGAAAGCAGACCTGTATGAAGTAGTCTTGTCTGGAACACAGTTGCAGACAAAGTCTGGGCCTTGAAAACTTTCCACCCTATGCCACGCAGACACACTCATGTTTCTAGAGCCTGATAGAACATGGCTGAGCTCTTTCTTAAAATGGAAGAAATCAGGCAGAGGAAGAAAAGTTTTAAGAAGTTTTAACAGGTTTAAGTGTATGGGGCTAGAGTCTTAGACCTATTCTTGGTCCAAGTTTTCCTTCACATCAGCTGTGTAGATACCTATTGCTAAAGTATCTGTCACCTGGGAAGGCCAGAGGACTACATGGGGAGGGAACACCAGGTTGCAGCACCTTCAGCACTGTCATGTGGGTAGACTGGCTGAGTTGTGCCTAGGAAACTGGTCTGAAAGGACTTGACTATTGCCTGAGCCCTGGCTGCCTGCAGTGCAGCGTAGTAGCTGCAGGACCAAGCCTTCAGCATCTCTCTGGTGACAACAGCACAGAGCAAAGCACTTTTTTGTCTGGGCTGAACATCCCGGATGAAGCCTATGAATATAATGCAGCATGAAGCTCTGGTTTTGTTTGGGAGGTAGGTGAAACTCAGAGATGAGGTAGCCATCAAAATTTAGCTTAGGCACAGCGGAGTCTGCAGGAATATCAAATACAAATGCTCTGTCTCAGAGTTATTCACCTTTGCATAAGGCATCTCAGTCCCCTGCGTTAGAATGTCAATACTGCCCAGATTTGAAGATTTCATGCACAGAAGCAAGTTTTGCTTCTGGTGAAGTCACTGGGTGTGGAGAGAAATAGTAGTTTGGATTTTGCAAGAGTGGATTCAGAAGGAAAAAAACTGAGCTGTAAGAGAATGTGCTTTGATGTTGATAAACGTGCCTTGTGACAGCGCTAAAAAAAAAGAAAAAGCAAGAGAAAGAACGATGTTGAAAAGGATGATAAAGCAAGAAAAAGATCCATGGGATTTGGAAGCATTTGAAGAAACCTTTTTATAAAGCTGTGCTAGGCACGTCCTGTCAAATCTCTCCTGCTGTGAGGAATTTTCATGTTACTTTGCAGATAAACTTGTTGAGAGCACGCTGTCTGCCTCCATGGTGACAGAACGGCATCTCGAAGGGAACGGCCCTGCATCATCATTTCTCCTTCAGTTCCAGGCAGCATCTGTCACTGCAGAGCTGGTCTGGGAGCTGTGAATTAAACCCATGTCCTCCCTGGGCAGGGAAAGCTAAGCAAAGCTGCATTTGGTCCATTTTAGCCTTACTTTCCCAGGGTTTCTTTTCGACTTGGTTGGGCAAAGCAACACTTGTTCATGAGCGACTTGTTGCTTAGGTCTCTATTCCAAAACCCAGCTCCTGATAATCTTTTAAACTGCAGTCTTCAGTCTCAGGTTTAGGTGGGAGGAGGGGGGGAAGAGGTGAGGCTGACATAGGATGTAAGATAACCCAGGTCTGGGGTTGGTCAGGCAGCATGCATGGACTGTCATGCACTAGGAGGAGGTCACCGAGGTCTGGCTTCTGAAAGGTGGAAGGGTAAATGGAATTGTACTTCATGTAACATTCAGCTGGTTGGTGCCCCTCTAATGTCAACTTTTAACTCCTTTGAAGAAGGTTTAGGTGGAGGAGAAAGAAATCTCAAAAGTTCTTATGTTCCTGTGTGATTTGTGAAGAAAAGTATGGAGGAAAGGTGTCCGTGGAACTGCCCCTGATATTTAGGGGTGTTATCCCTTCATAGGCCCTGGTAAGCACAGGATTCCCATATAACAAAGAGAGAGAGAACACACACACACACACACATACAAAAGGACTTGGCCTTGAGTCATGGAAAAACAGTCTTGGTTCTTCGGCTCACAGAAATTTTGGGTGGCTCAGCTGAAAAGGAGGAGGAAAAGGAATAGCAAAAAATGAAAGTGAGAAGAAACAAACATATAACAGTGAAAGTGAGGAGAATATTTTTGATATCAGAATTGGTGAAGTGTTTTTCATTGGAAGGGACTGGCAGCTCTGGGCTTTTCCTGCCTGTTCTCAGCTCACAGCTTTTCCTTGTGAGATTGGCAATCATGACAGTTTTCCATGGCCTTGCATTGCAGAGGATAAGGATGCTTGTCTTTGCCACAGAGCCATGTAAGCCAGCTGGACATATGTCTTTGAGGAGCAGGCAGTTCATACCCTATCTGCCTCTTTCCTGCTCCATCCCTATCTGGTTCACTGTCCCTGCACTACCCTGAGAGGTCTGAGGCTCTTTCTCAGATAAAGGTTTTGTTAAGGTCTGGTAGAAGACTGTGTTGGAAATCTTTGAGTTCCTGCATGGAGCCAGGTAGGGCTTACCTGGCTGGGAGGCAGCTGTTTTCAAACATGCTCTGCCTTTGGGCTGTTCTCTCATGGTGATTTGTGTCTGTGTGATCTTGTTATTGCACCTTCCCCCCACTAATCGTTACACTCAGCTCTTCCCAAAATGACATTCCACCTCTGTAAAAAAAAGATTGCTTTGATTTGGTCAGTGGTTGAAAGGCAAGTAAGAACTGACAGCCCTAACTAAAATGTATCCCCTGAAAATAGTTCTCATTGGAAAACTGACTTTTTTTGCATTAAATGGAATCTTTCGATAAAACAGTATTGGTTCTGTAGAATTTTTCCACTTTTTTCTTTAACAATTAGGTTTTCCAAATTTTTGGTTTTATTTCCCATTTTGCTAATATGAAAATTTTTGTTGTTCAATTAAAAAAAAAAAAAAAAAGAAAAAAGAAAAGTCCCACAGAAATGTCTACCTGACAGAAGTCCTTCTCTATTTTGTTACTTTGCATTGTAGAACAGTGACTAGGTCACAGCTGCTCCCTGTATAACACTGGCCACTCAAAGAAGAATTCACCTTCACTTAGCCAGTCATGTGCTCCAAAGAAATAAATGAGGCCTTTAGTTTAGCAGATGTCTGTGTGGTTTTGGGGGGTGGGGGTGGGGATTGCTTTTGAGTTTGTGGGTTTGAATCCTCCTTTGGACTGTAAGACATTTGGGTTTTGCATTTCCTCTCAGTTTAAATCAGTACCCTACAAAGAAGGAAGGTAAAGTGGGAAAGGAAGGGATATGGCAGATGTTGGGAGGGGAGGGGACAAGAGGAAGAAGAAGATGAACCTGTGTGGGAACTCCAATGCTAACTTCATGATTCCTCCAGCTTGACTTTTAAGGGATCAAGTTTTCCAATTCTTGCATGATAGGCCCTGAGGCCATGTTAAGTCACCCTTTCAATTACTGTCCTTAAACAGAAAATTTGGAGTGCTTTAAGAGCATATTCCCTCATATTAAGAGACAGTACAGGTATGAAGCAGTGTGCTCCAGTGAGCTGGAGTTAACTCCCCGTTTTTCCACCTCTGTGACTCTGGTACCAATCTCTGGTAATTTTGCTTTAGCAGCTCGGCTGCGGCGCGTTAACTTCTGCTCTGTGAGGTGAGAATGGGGGGATTGCTGCGGACCACGGTGCTCCCGGCAGCTGTGCTGAGCTGGGAGGGGCTGCAGCTCCCCCCACATGTCAGACAGAAGTGTTTCGGGCTAAGCCTTTATGATAAATTAGGGAATGTGGTCAGCCAGAAACAGCCAGAGCGCTGTTTTATTAATCTGCGGGTGGATAACAATAAAAATGATGAAAGATCTAATCAGCTACATTATTACCTGGAGGTTGGTGGGGCCAGGAGAGAAAAGGGGTGTGTGGGTGATGTTGATGCTGGGGAGAGTTCAAAGACAGGGAGAGGCAAGAACCTTGTCTTCAAGCACTGTCAGACAGTAAAACTGAGAGGCGAAAACCTTGCTGGAGACGATACCTTCAAAATTTTAGCCTTCAGCACCCCTTTCTCCTTTGCCATTTTACAGCTTTTAAAATCTGGAATATTTTTTAGCAGACAAGCTGCCCATCAGTGCTATCAGTGATGCTCACTGCCTCAGTTACACCTTTCTCCATTTCCCGTGGGCAGGGCCATGCCAGAACACCAACAAGACATTCCATTTCTGTGTGGCAGAAGGTGGGGAGATGCCCCTTTTCTGTAGTGCATTCTATACTAATGTGTCTTTAAATTTTTCTGCAACACTTAGGAGACTTACATGATAGAAATTAGAGTGGTGGGCTATTTAGGCCCCTTTGTCATTCATTATTATATGGAGGGGTGTCATACATGGTGAGTGGAATGCTTATGGTGATGGATAAAGCCTTTTGTGCATTCTCCGTGTCCCTTTTTAAATTAGGTACTTTCCTCTTTCTTTTAGTGTAGTAGGGTAAACACAATACAGGAGAGCACTGTCTAAGTACCTGGATATGGAAGAACTGGAAGGCTCCAAGTCTCCATTAAAGCTTTGATTTGGCAGCATCACAAAGTCTTGCAGTCAACACATCTGTATGCAAATGCATTATGGGCAGATAAAGAGCCTCTGTTCTTCTCTCTCTGTCATATTTTGCGTATTATTTGCTTACAATTCATGTCTATCTCATAGTCTCTGTGGTAAAAGCATATTGAGGAAAGTCATCTCCTTTCCCAGCAATTTTCTCAGCTTCTCTTGATCATTAACATGCTGGAAACCACTTGAAAGAAACACTGCAATTTTTTAAGGGATTTTATTCATTTATTCATCAAGGTTAAGGACCCTGAAAAACTGCTGTCTACATCTTTTAGCACTTACTTCTTTCAAATCTCATATACATTATAGTCCTCAATCTGGAGCTCTTTTTTGCTATGGGGTTTTCTCTGCCCGTATCTTCTGTTGCAGTCTGAATATACAATAAACCCCTTTAAAATTAGTTATACTGCTATAGTTGTCAGGAGAACTCAAGTAATCTGATGAATTTAGTAAGAATTCCAGGCTGTGAAACAGACACAATGAAATTCTCTCCTTCAGCCTTCTTGCCTCATTATTAAACCTTCAGTTTATAGTGTGCAGACAGTCGTGCACTATAATTGAGGTTGAATTGCCACTCTCATTATAAATCCCCTTTTCTTGCATGCTCATAACTTCAACCAACACATGGGCTGAAATTGTGTGCTCTCACTTTCAGCCCACAGTAGAATATTTAATTCTGTGATCTATGGGCTTTAGCTCTGCTGCCATGGTCTGCTGCCCCATATATTTCACCATAACAAGAGCTTCTCTTGAGGTTAAAATACAAAAGTTGAACATTAGCAGGTGTGCCTGGCTTAAGCACAAGACTTGCAACTGTATTTTAGGTAGCCAGTGCCCTGGTGGGGACAGTGGCATTTGTTAGCCAGCCATCTGAGAGGGTGTTCTTTTTCAAGACCCTATCTGACAGTATCAGTAAAAGTTGTCTCTCTGAAGCCTTGAAAAGCAGCTGTTCCTCCCTACTAGCTGGACAGGAATTTAGATTTCCTTAATTCACTGCCTAGAACTTAGATACAGGTGAGATCCAGCAAAACTATCCCCCTGATTCCTTCTTCTGTGAGGGTGAGGCCTGCAAGCCTGGCCTGAACCTTAGTAGGGGATCCCAAACTGTTGGCTGGATCCACTTGGACTCTGAGCAGCTCTGTAAAGCCCCCAATGCCAGGAGCAAGGGGCTCCATTCCTCTCCGTATGCTTACATGTTCTGATTCCCCTCTGCTTTTCTGCCAGCACTGGCATGCAGAGGGAAGCACTTGGATGCAGTTTCACACACCTTGGTATCAAATCCTCTGAGAAAGAGTCAGTTCAGGTGGACAGTTCAATGTCGCATCTCAGTCTGCAGCTAGGAAGAGCAGAAAGGAGCAGACCCATGGCTGCAACACTCAAGGAGGAAGCGAAGGTTTGGGGTTTAGACCTCGATGCTGGTCTTTGTCACAGGTTTTGTGCATGCAATCTGATGGTGCAGTCAGGTCTGATGACTAGAGCTTTGCTGACCCAAACAGTGATGATCTCAGGCTCAGATGTTGGTATTGGCAGCTAGGTGGGACCATTTCCACTATAACAATGACTGAAGTGATGCCTGCAATGAAATAAAACAGAATATCTACAGACAGACCATGCTGCAGTGTCCTGGGCACATGCTCACTCCATGTCTTGTCCACTCTCCACAGGCGGAGGAAGAATTCCCCTGCCCAGCTTCAACACAGTGACTTCTCCCAAGGTGCTTCATGGAGAAGACTCAAGAGCTGCGCTTTGCCAGAAACTCTTGCTCAGAATTTGTGGAGAAGAGTGAAGTGTGAAGGATAAAGAAACACTAGTATTTATCAAAAAAAACTGAGCCAAAAGGATTTATGTACAGAGTTTGGTTGTTGTTGTTGGTTTGTTTTTTCTCCTGTATTTATAATGGGGAGGAAGGAGATGGAGGAAAGACTTTTGCTTGAAAAGGAATTTGTTGTGTTGGGAGGTAGGAGGCAGAGAAACAAAATGACATCTTACAGCCAGGGGAACCATGGGCCAAGAGTAGTTCTGTCTGAAGACAGCTGGCATAGGGGAGTGCTTTTGATGCCTGCTGTCACAGAGGCCATAGCTGTTCACTAAACCCCTCCCTCTGCCCTCCCTGCCATGGGCAACACCTGCTCAGGGAGTAGACAGAAGCAGTGAGGGAAGCTGCTGCTATTTATCCCCACAGTTTATTACCAACCCTCTGTTCCTGCAGCAGAGGGGGGAACCTCTGCCTGCCTCTGGAAGTCGAGCATCTCATCAATTTTCCTTGGTCTGCACTCCAGCCCCCCCTCCAGTCCCCTCGATGTGTGAGGGTGCCCATGACAGGGGCTGAGGATGCAGGAGCACGTGGCAGGACCTGAGGACACCATGGCAGTGTTTGCAGAGCTCATCTGCCAGTGCCTGAATCCCTGTTCTCCTCCAGGCAGATGGCTCAGCTTTCTCACACCTCTCCCCCACTTTCTTTGCTCTCCAAGTGCTACTTGTGGGAGTTGAAAGTGAAGTGACAGAGCCCAAGGGAAAGGGGAAAATACAGTCTGTGTCTCTGAAAATGTAAAAGGGACCCTTCTGTGTATTTTGTTCCACTCCTGATACTCATCCCTGTCCCCAGCTGAACTGCTGTGACCAACTGCACTGAGAATCTTGCTCCAAAAGTGCAGTGGAGATGAGAAAAAAACTAAGCAGTGGGGGGGAGAGGGAGGAAAGTGACTCCTATGCTGCTGGCATGAGGGGTTTTTTTTGACATTAACTTTATTTTTGGGTGACAAGGCTTAACATCTTAATGCTGCTTCCTGCATTTCAGGTCCACTCATCAGAGGCTGTGCTCTCTGGAAGCTGGTGGTGCTCCCCTGTGTGGTAAATGCGTGTTTTGTGATGATGTCAGGCATCCTGACATTTAGGCAAAGCACTTACTAGCACTCTTTCCCTTCTTCCTAGTGGCAGGAGGGACTGTGCAGGAGCTCTCCAGGCTGCCCCATATCACTGGTCTTAACAGCTCCTTTAAAATCCTTTCCCTAAGAAGTGCTTCTGGCAATCACTGTCCGCATGTGCCTGGGCTGGACAGGGTTTTAAAAAGTAGGTTGTGTGGAATAAGGTAGCTCTGAGCTTTGCTGACAGAGTTATCCTGAGGAACCATGTGAAGGTTTTCTGCAGCCACCAGAGCTGTTCTGAATTTTTAATGAATTTGAAAATCATGCCTCAAGCTTGGTCTGATCCTGAGACAGTTCGTAACAAAGAATCACCTCCAGTGAACACCCATCCCAGAGAATGAATATAGGGTGTTTTGGGTAAATCCAAGTTTGTTCAAACACTGCTGCAAAGCAAATTCTGCTGCTCTCCAGTTTTGAGCATCTGGTGAAAGCTTACATGCAGGACAACTAAGAGCACACCTTTTAGGCTGAGTGGTTGGCTAGATTTCTGTGTAACTTGGTAGGTGTGGGGATTTAAGAAATAGATGAAGACATGTGTCAACATAAAAGACAGAATTCTGCTCACCTATGTCCACCTCATTATTATGTTCAGCCTTCTTCTGATGAACTAACCATCCTCTGTAGAACTGTAGTAGCAAACAGGAGGGCAGAATATTGTGTGTGCTGTCTGTCAGGCATTGTCACTGAGCTGACCTGAATACTAGTCATTTATTGGTTTTGGCTTTGTTGTTGTTCCTCAGCTTGATTTTAAGGTTTGTGGGCAGCACCATTTTGTCTGTTTTTCTGCAGTGAAGGGTTTTAGGCACACAGAGTGTGACAAGTCAGATTATGACCACTAGAGAAGGACAAATCTTTCCTGCTGAAATATTTTTCACAAAGGTCCATCCCGGCTCCTTCTCTATCCTTTAATTCCTTTGTAATCATTAGTAAGAAAAAACATTTAATTTTGAACTTGCAGGACTTAAAGGACTTCATTATTGGTTGTACATGTCAAGGTCCATGTGAATTGCTGCAGTACCCGACAAGATTCAGTTTGTGTAAGCAATACTTCCATCCCCCCATCCTGTGCCATTGGTTCTTTTCCTTTGCCAAGTGCCATTTCCCATGAAATAATGAGTTATCTTACTAGCTAGGGACTTTACTGTGAAGTTTTGCTGCTTTTGATTGAGCTGTTTTCTCCATTTAAAGTTTATATGTTTTTAATGCTTTGGCCCTATCTGGGCTGAAAAATGTAGACTTTGCAGGTTGGATTTTTTTCTTTTTTTTTGGTTTTTTTTTTTGTCTCCTATAGAGGTGTGTGGGAGATTTGGCTCATTCCCTCTTTCCCGGCAAAGTTCAAGTAGGTCAAATGCTACCATCGATGTTCCAACTTTATCTTTGCTCCTTCAAATCCCCACCAGCCTCCTGGACTTGACTTTACAAGTCCTTTCATGTCACTTCAGACTGTAGTAGGAGGAAGTGAAAATTACGGGCCATAGGCAGGGTTCCAAAAAGTGCTCTCTCTCTCCCAGGAAGGGGCTGGCATCTTTCCATGGGCCTTCATTGTATTTTATAGCCATACTACAGTATTTAACAGCATAATTTAGTAAGTGTCAGTACTCTGTTGTGGAGTGTGGAGAAACTGTCTTATTCAACCCCTGGCGATGTGTGCCGATTCAAATAATGCACCGTGAGGTAAAGTTAATGTTTTCTGGAAATGGAATTGGAGTCAGAAATGCCCTTTTCGGCCATCAGCATAAATACTGTCGTCATCCTGATCAGCAAGCAGAATTCAAAACCTTTTGCCCTTAAAAGGTGACTCTCTCTCATGTTTTAATTAATCCCCCTACAACATATGAAATAATAAAAATAAAATTAAAAAAAAAAAAAAAAAAAAAAAAAAAAAATCTAAGTCCTTGCCATGGATTAAAAGACTAACCTAAAAGTATCTGAAGACCTACTGCAATACAAAATCTTACTGAAACTGTTTCTCACCCTTTTGACTACGGTGCCTCTTCATTCCTTGTGTGCTTTTAATGCTTGGGGGAAGATAGGTCTGGCTGGGATCCTAGATTGCCATCTGATTTAGGGATGGGAAAACAATGACTCTTCTGGGCTGTCACAGAGACCATTTCATGTTTACCTCAGCTGTGCAGCTGCCATCTGTGTCTTACTTTGATTATCAGGGAGGTCAGCTGTCAAATGGGGTAGGAGGAGGCAACAGTTGCATAAGAAGCTGGTCAGATATCATATTCTGAAGAGATTTTAACATGCTCTTCAGACCAGAAAGCTGCAGTAGTCTATCATAATTTCTATTTGCCTTACCAGACTCTGTACTTGGATTTAAAAACCCAACAACCCAAACATCAAATCCATGTAAAAATCATTCGTCATACTTTCAGTCACAATGTCAGGCATTTCCTAGAGGACTGGTGCAGTTTGGTTTGTGCTGTATTGATTTCTGACTTGTATCCAGGTTTAAGTTGAAGTTTCCTCTGCCTGTCAGCCAAGAAGCAGTGGGAATTCCCTTAGCTTCGAGCTGAGGATTGGGCCTGGAACGTGTGAGTACCTCACAGATGGTACAGGTGGGCCAGGCCTGTTGAGGACAGCCAGGGATGGATTATCCAGGGTGCATCTGGGAAACCACCTATTCTCCACTGGGTGGAACTGGAGCTGCTGTATGGGGCAGAGTAAATCATAATGTGCATTGAGGTCCTGGTCCCTCTGCACAGCACAGTAGTATTTCTCTGGGTGACTGCTTTTATGCTCACCACTCACTCTACCCACACTGGTTTTCCATGAAGAGAAACCCAGTCCAGAAAGGAGATGCAGCAAACCTTGGTCCATCTACCAGGCTGGACAATGGTGAGGAGAGGGGCTGCACTGGGTGCCAGTCCCACAGCGTAGGTATGATTGTGGTCACACAAATTTACCTGTGTAGCCTTTAATAAATTTACCTGTGTAACTTCATTTCATGAGAATAACAAGGGAATAAAAAGGCCCAACCTGATTTCAGCAGGAGGCTGGATGTGAAAACCACAGAGGTCCTCCCCATCATCACTACCACGATTTGGGGACTACACCTGTTCTCATGGGCAGGTTCAGAGGGTTGGTGCCTATTGTGGTAACATGCTCACACATCTGTGCACCCTTACAACAACCACAGGACCACAGAATCATGAAACATCCCATGTTGGAAGAGACCTAGAAAGTTCATGTGGTCCAACTCTTCATGGGAAAGGGACCTTAGATGAGGTTATCCAGCACCCAGTGGAATGCAGTGGCATGTTGAAAACCTCCAGTGATGGAAACTCTACCACATCCCTGGGAGGGTGTTCTACTGATTGATAGTTTTCCCTGTAAAAGAAATGTCTTCCCTATGTTGAGAACTCCTGGTGCAACTTGTACTCGTTCTCCTTTGTCCTCTCCTGAGGCTCCCTGTGAAGAGTGTCTGTCCTCTTTCTAGCCAGAATAACATAATTCCTCTCTAGCCTTCACCTGAAATTGTCAAAGCAGGCAGGGTTGTATTGTAACAGCAATGAGCTAGCTGGGAAATGGACTCTCTATTTTTAGAAGTGTCCTTTGTAAATCTCAAACCCAGTATGAGGCAAAGGCATATGCCATTTCACAAATGGGTAAAGTGAAGTGATGCAACCCAGAAACGGTGCTGAGCAGCACTGCCACAGGCTAAGCAGTGGTCCATAACCTCCTCTCAAGATGGCATGTGGCTTGGTAACTGTCCAGCTTCACCATCTGCAGAGACTGAAACTCAATTGCTGTTAACGAGAATGAAATTATGGCGATATTAGCATAATTAAAATGAGAAGAATCCTAGTTCAGGGATGATTGATACCCCTGGAAAGCTTTGGATGGAGACAGAAAAGGCAGGTCCAAGACTGTTGGCTCAGATGTTATTTACCTGCATGATTTCTCCAGGTATGGGGGGAAATGTCCTCAACCAAAAAAAAAAAAAAAAAAAAAAAAAAAAAAAAAAGGCTTAATGTGGCTAGTGACTGGTATTAAATAAATGATGCATGTTGGCAGAGCGATAGATGAGAATAGCGGAAAACACATTGTGAAAGGAACCAGAAGAATTGCTGTCATAAATCTCCCCAAACTATTCCAGCCTGAGAGAGGCTTGAAACTAAGCAGGTTACCAGGAGCATAAGGAAGAGGGCTTTAGAAGAAACCCATGGCCCTGTAGGTTCATTGACACAAGTTTTGCCTGTGTGTCCACCCTCTTAGCAGAGGAGAAATGCATGGCCAGGGAAAGGAAAGGGTTGTAGAAGTGTGACTTTGCCACTTGGGTTGTTTGTCTCTTGGGTTTTATTTTTTATTTGAGGCAGGTTAAAAGAGCTCCAGGTGTTCTCTCTAGAAAGAAAGAGATTAGAAGGCAACATTAATCAAGTTTACAACATATTCAAACAAGTAGATAAAGAGGAAAGAAAAAAACCACCCTGAAATGCTTTTGTAATGAATGCATATTTTAGCTGAAGAATTCACAGGGGTCGACATGTATATATGCAAAACTAGGGTTAGAAGACAAAGTGGGATTATTTTCAAAGCTCATAAATAATTTAACTGTTGGGAAAAAAATGCAGAGTCTTCTGTTGATCTTATTGCCAAAGAAATGACTTTAGGCCTGATAAGGCAAAGGGCTAAAGGTGTTTTCACACATAAGAATGACAGAGCATAGCTGTTTGTCTATTACAGCTTGTCACACCAGTCATGGATTTTATTGGGTAAAAGATGGGCATGTTGGGACAGGATATTCTGGCTCCTTTGACACACTCAAATTGCAGTTTCTTGTTAACTTTTGTAAGGTGTTCACTGAAAACAGTTTTAAATGCTCCTATTAACTTATTTTGCTGCAGAAAAAGCCATTGTTGAATGCTTTCCACAACCCCAGTTGGAAAGACATGGGAGGAGCTTTATAAAAGACCAGCCACTGGAAAAATCTGTGGAGCAGTGTGCCCTCTTCATTGGTGTTTCCAGTCACCATGAAAATGGTGCCACTTCACAGCGACCAGGGCAGTTCACACTAGCACCTTGTGTTCTGTTTAGCATGTGCAGTGCTGCATGCCACCCTCAGAGCCACTCAGTGTCCACACCAGTCACATTGCACAGTTTGGTCATGCAGGGAAATGGCTGAAGACCTCAGAGTTTCTGTTCCATACAATTTCCGTTCTTGCTGTGTGATGCTGACCAATAACTGTCCCTCTGGCTCAAGTTCTAGTTTTGTCCCTCCTCTATACCTGTCTTTGAATTTACATTTTGAGAGAGTGGGAGAAGCTGGATTGACACCCCTTGAACTCTGCTTTCCTGCAAACCTGTGGCCTCTTAACACACTTCACGTATGTTGGCTGCTGCTCAACTCAGGGTGGAGGGGCACAGAAACACCAGCACTTCTCTCCTGCATGCAGTACCTGACCATGTGTGCTCTCTCTGAGGCTATTTCAAATTGTGAGTACAAACCATGGATAATCTGTTTCACTTCCCGCTTCACTTGGCTTCTCTCAGTCACTGCCTCCCCGATGAGATTCACTGCTTTCTCTCTGCATGGAAGTTGTTTCCTAATTTAGCCAGGTGTACTGTTTGGCCATGACCAATGGTCTGCCTGTCACCTGTGGGACAGGCAAGGCAGCTCTGTGTGCTCGGGTCCTAGAGGACCAACCACTGAGAAGTGACATCTCACGCTTTTCCTGGGCCCTCAGCTGAAAGGGCAACAAAAAAGCACCAGCTGGGCTCATGAGCAGTGATAGGGACCCCTCTGATCCAGGACCACCAAAGGCTTGAAATGATCTGGGCCTCATCCAGTCAGGCCAAGTTTGTCCTCTCACCCCAGCTGCAGACCTTCGCCTGCTGTTCTTCACTGTTTTGTGGGGAGGAAATGCTCCTTTAAATCTGATGTGTGAAAACCTGTCCTAAGATTTGGCATTCGGTTGTATTCATCCCTCCATAGAAGGAAAAATTCCCCAGTCTCCGATTAAACTGGATTTGAACTGTAAGTTTTTGAGGCAAATGTGTTGCTTTACGTGGATTCCTTCTAGGAAAGATAAAACACCTTAAATGTCCAGTATTTCTCTGAAACTCAGCTCCCTCCCAGCACTGCAAAAGCTTGGTAATCAAGGAGAGAAAATATTTACTTAATAAAGCTTTAAGGTCAGGCTTTTGGGCTTGAAACTGAAAGGTGTAAAAAAGTCAGATACAGGACAACTCCAACTACAGGGCTTAATCTGCAGAGCCAGATAGCTCTCTAGCTCTTTATCCAAGTTTAGCTTGGGTTGTTCTGCACAATCCAGAACAGGATTTTTGACTGAGTGAGTTGCTTAGGCTGGGCAGAGGAACCTAGGACTGTTACTACACATAGGGTCAGCCTGCTCTCATCAGTCTACTATGTGTCTCAGTCTAAATCTCATGTTTCATCTCTTGTCCTACACTTGGCTGCTTGCTACTAATCAGCTATCAGAGTTGTGCACAGGGACTCAGACCCTCTTTGGCATTTGGGCTCTGGAGCACAGTTAGAAGTGTTTGGAATAGTTGTCCCTTGGAGTTAGGAGAGTGGAGTCTAGAAGGGAAGTTGTCTCTTATCAGTCTCCTGGTTGCCAGCCCTCAGAATTAATCAGCCTGCCCCCCACAGCAGCCCAGACCTGCTGCACTTGTGTGAATTGTGGTGCAAAGTGTAGATGTTGGTTATTGTGAGAAATCTGTGTGGTCCTGTGTGCTACAGAGAGCAGCAGTAACAGAAGAGACCAAGTGGAAGGAGTTAAAATGAGGATAAGTTGGGCTGACACTTTTCATCTGTGCTTATGTGCCATTGTAACAGTGGCTGGGGGCTTCTATTGGCTTGGCTTAAAAAAGACATTGCTAATGTCTAACGCTTGATGACAGATGGTTCACCAATGCTGCTAGGCCCATTGTCTCACTTAATAGCTCTTTGTTCTAGCTGAAAGAAGGTAATCTTTTCTTGTAGGAGTTGGTAGGAGGATCTGTGTACAATGTGCCTTCTGACAACCGTTCCAGTTTTGGAGCCTGTTCTGTAGCTCGCTGAAGCGGAATCATCTCTCACCCTCTGTAGGAGGCACTCACAAAGGAGGCATCACAGTCATGGTGCCTAATTTGTGGGTGTTTTGCTATCTGGTAGGACTTGCCACTGAATTAGGCAATTGCATTCTCTGTGTTGTGTATGGAAGAAAATAAAATATGTGATCTGATCTGCCTCAAAGGGTGAGGAGAAATTTAGGGCCTCTCTCTCCTGGAGGAGGGGAGGCACTCATTTTTGGGATTTCAGGCTGTGGTTCTCCACTGGGGAGAGTTAACCTACCCACTCACCGGCTGACTGCAAAACTGCGTGTTTGTATATTCTTTCTGAGCACTGAAAGAAATAGCTGCAACCCAGCAAGGATTACACCCCAAGAAAATGCCACAAGGAGCAGACTAAGGGGTACCAAGGTGAAAACCAGTGCTCTGTACAATGTACATCATATTCAGGAGCAGTATTAGGAGCCTGGGTCTCCTAGGAGAGGTTATAGAGTCTCTGACTTCCTGATTCCATTTTTATTTTCACCTTTTTAAAAAAGACGAGGCAGATTAATGAGAGGAGTTGTGAACACCTGCCTGGACTGACCTACCATTTTGTAAGCAGGGCCATCTTCTGTGTCACAGGAGTCTCAGGGGCAGACTTCATTTGGAAGGGGAAGAATCAAAACCTGCTCTTCTTGTGTCTCATGTGAATGCACTGCACCCTACAAGGTGGCTGCCTACAGGAGGAGGGCATGTGCTTACCTATAGCTGTAAGGAAGGAAATACCTGTCTTGCTTGCTGGAGGTGGTCCGTGCCAAGCTCAGAACTTACCAGAGACTGAGACCCAGAATTCAGGATGGCTCACGAATGCCATGGTGAGAGGAAGTTTGTGTCGAGGGTGTTCCCACCTCCCACCAGCATTTGTTGTGTGTTTATCAGTGCTGACATTACAGAGCTTCCTTAGAGGCAGGGTGGGGAAGGTTTCAGGTTGTGGAGGTATTAACAGAAGCTTGTACAATGGTGAGGGTAAGCATGAGGTTCTGAGCAACCTGATCCTGCTCCTGCTCACTGCAGGGGTGTTGGACTAGAAGATCTTTAAAAGTTCCTCCCAACTCAATTCCATCGTTCCATGAGGCACAAGAGTGACCTCATACCCTTAATAAATGAACCACAAGGGCTCTGATTTGGAACCTTCTGAGTGTTTTTTGGGGATGTGTTTGCTCCAATGTGAGTGCTTACTGCAGTGAGAGAGAAGCTATGGCATTGAAACCTGTTTTAAGAACTGATTTCCTTAACAAGTTGACAGCAATGCTATTCCAAAAGGCATTTTCAAGCTCAACAGTTGGCTGCCTTGAGTTTGCAGCCTGTTCCCATCTCATTGGCTCTGGAATGGCAGCACAAGTGAGGCCCTTTCAAATGAGCTTTGCTAAGGGGCATCAGCAGCTTCCTTCTCCAAGTGGTGCAGAGCACAGTCTTGCAGTGAAGCACTTGGTGATGAGTTTCCCCATCAGCCAATCCCCCTGTAATGTGTGAGTTTTTTTCTGGGATCACAAACACCTTGCATGGTTCTAGGCCTATGGGACAGTTGCTGCCTCCAGTTCACATTTGGGACTGGGAGAAATGTGCTGTTGGAAACTGAAATATTGGAGATGGAAAAGTCCTGATGTTGCTTTGCAAGGTCTTTTCCAAATGTTATTTTAATATTTGTTATACAAAAGGAAAACAGGCAGAACTCTGCAGCCTTGTTAAAATTTCATATTATCCTTTAATAAAATAAAGTTTCCTAATGGATATCTGCCCGGAGTGGGAATGGGATGGATGTGGGACAAGGAATTGTTTCACCTTGTGTGTGCAAAGGGAGAGGGGCTAGTGCCTGTTTCAAGAAATGCTGATATGGAAAATTTACTCCAGGAGGGTATGAACTGTTTTCTTAGGGACATGAAAATGTGATTATTGTTTGAAGTGTCCTCATGGGACTCCCCAAAGAATGACAGCAAACCATGTTCTTGTACTAAAGATTGCCTTGAACTAATCATGGGTATGGGATTGAAGTTTACTATAATCTCAATGGAACTGTGGAACACATTGGTGAAAGATAAATGTTTTACCTTTAAAAAACCTTTTAGTTTCAGGTAATGTGACTTAGCAACTACAAACTAGAGAGAGGAGCCAGTATCAAACATGCAGTGGCTTTTGAACCTCAGTAATGCAGTGTTCTGTGTGCTGGTGCACACAGACATGCAGCTACAGGCTTTCAGGTCAACCTGGTCTTTCTCTTCATTTTCATTTTTTCATATTGGGAAGTTTCTTTGGATAATTGCCTGTCCCAACAACACAGTCTCATGCCAAACTTGCGTGTGATTTGTTTTGCTTTACAGGTCCTGCAGTGTAAATGGATGAACTTATGGAGAGAAGCATGGATTCTCTCTGAGACAAGCACTTAAATAAGGGCTGGTATGTTGGTAGAGCCCGGAGAAGGGTGTTTAAACCAGGTGTAAGACTGTGTCTATACTTGTGCTTCAGTCCATTGTGTTCTAGTCTGTGCCTCTACAACAGCCAGAGAGCTGAGTATGGCAAGTACCCATCACTTGGCTTAGGCAGCAGTATTTTATTTCCCAGCACACCAATGTAAATGAACCAACCTCCAGTGGAAATGAACCTCCGGAGGGCTGACAGCCTTGTGGTGCTTCCCTATTCACTGGGGGCTGAACTAGGAGATTTGACCAGGTTTTGAACTTGGAATGTAATGCATGGGGATGTCCTGGGAGAAAGGTCAGGACCAGGTATGGTCTCTTGTATCCTGCTGGTTCTCACATCCAGTTTCCCCAATCCTGTAACCCCAAAGATATGTTTGCAAAGTGAAAGATTTTTGGGATATTGGCCTAAGTCATCTTTAACAGAGTCATCTTTAACAGTGTTTTCTGGTCTCCCCTTGGGAGCTGATTGCCCTCCAACACTGGATATTTTATCTGCTGTGTATTGCAGGATACCTGAAACAAGATGAAATCTTGTCTCACAATCATCAGTCAACAGCCCCCAGCTGTATCTCATTGGCCAGAAGTGTTCCCAGCTGGATACCCCAGGGGTGCAGCCCATCCTGCTTGGATGACATGGATGTGTTCTTGCAGACCCATCAGGATGTGACTCACACTGCAGAGATACAGCATCTACCTCGAGCAGGGTAGGGAAGAGCTCTGGGGATGCTGAAGGTCACAGAGGAGGGTATATAAGGTTGCCTGAGAAGTGGGGAGTCAGTCAGGCAGCACCTTTTAGTTCTCCCTTTGCTATGCCAGTTTGGGAAATTGAGTCTTCCCTGCTGCTGTTTTGCTGTTTTTTGAGGTTTTCATCCTTCAAGTAGCGATTTTCATCAGCCCTCCCCCACACTTAATTCTTAACTTGGCCCAGGTTAGAGGCTGTGCTTTTGCCTGTTCATCCCTGCAGCTCCGGACAGGATGCTGCATAAACCTCTGGAACAGAAACCTCTTCTTACTGGAAATCTAGTCCTCATTTTCTCCCTCAGTGACATCTGAGACCAGTTCCCACATTTCTAGCCTTCTCTGCTTCTGCAAAGCATCTTCTCTGCTGAAAAGCAGGGATGGGTCTGGTGTATGTGCTCTTCTGTATTTGCTTTTCCCTTCTGAAGAAAAGCAAATACTGTGTTCTCTCCTTGTATTCATCACCTTATTTATATTTCATTTATTTCTAGTGCCCTTAACAGACTTAAGTAACTGATAGTATTAATAATAGGAGTTTCTACTAATAGAACTCTTTCTAATGGAGTTCAAATTATGGACAAGCACATTAGTCTCATTTAGAGACGGATTTAGTGTGTGCAGCTTGTCCAAATGCAGATGTGGCTGCAAGAATCAGGGAGAAAATGCAAAGGCCCCAACCTCAGCTGAGCTGATCTGGTACAGCCATTTCAGGGGAAAGGAAAATAACCGTTCAAAAGACAAGATGAGAGGGATGCTAAGGAAGAAATTGAGCCTCATCTCTGGAGACTGCTGAATTTCACCGGGTTTTCCCAAAGCAGCAAAAGGAGAAACGTCCTGAGCTTTGGCCTCTATACTTATCAGCATGAAAAAACCATGAGCGTGAAATCAAACAACAGGCTTCAAATGGGAGCTACAATGACACTAATTTGTATGTACCATTATTTGATCTTCTAACCTACTAGGTTTAAGGTAAACCACACTGGAATACCAAGCAGACATTAAATGAAACAGTGTCATTAATTCAATCCAATGAGATACGTTTTATATAACAAAGGGATTTGTTCTGATACTCAAACAATGTATATTAATGAAAGAGTCGAAATAGATTCGTTTTGTTCTCAAAGCAAACACATTAAGAAAAGCCATCAAGAAGTAAAGAACACGGCTTTTTTTTTTTTTTTTTTTTTTTTTAAACTGTGCTTTATTTAGGGCTAAGCTGGAAAGCGTCATTCAATAATTACAGAAGATTACAAGGAGTTTTAGGGAATTGAGAGTGAAAGAGCAGTTGTATGGAACTGCAGCTGCGTTACACATCTGTACTTCCTAGCTGTGGGCTCAGTTTGCTTCAGTCCTTACTCTGGCAAAATGCTCGTTATATCCCCATGAGAGTTTTGGAAGAGTAAGGACTGCATGGTCAGGCCCAATATGTAACCAAAATTAACATTAAAAAAAAAAAAAAAGAAAAAGAAAAAACCCCAAAAGGAAAAACAACAAAGAAAGAAAGAAAGTTCGAGATCGAGATAAAAAATACTGAGAAAAACAAACAAGAGCATAAATCAAAAACAACAGTATAACCAAATAATAATCAAAAACAATTATCACACTGCTCAATCGATGCAAACAAGTGTGAGAATTATGTAAATCAAGTTTAAGACTGTGAAAATAAATTATAATAAATATGATATTCTTTAAAATATATGTGTTCTTAAATAATTCATTGTTTTTTCTGAGTCAGATTTTTTAAAGCAATGTCTTATTTTTAACTGCTCTAAAGTCATTTACCAAAGATAAATATCGTGCTTTCATTAAATAGTTTTCCTTGTTTTTTCTCTATCATTACAATTAAAAGTCCTACAAAATATGCAAATTTATTTACAGAAAACAGAGCCAGCATCTTTTTTTTTTTTTTAAACATCCCCCTGTTTTTCAAAATTCCTTGTAAACAGTTTCAGAAATTCTTCAAAGAGATTGTTTCTTTAGTTTACTTTTATGGTTTTTTTTTTTTAGGTTTTTTAG